>CM062805.1:481048240-481659664 GCA_031772625.1 Pinus tabuliformis | reverse complement strand
AAAGTTTGTTTCCTGTACTTAGGCGAAGGGGAAGGCTCCTGCAGCTGAATGCGCAAAGACCTTGATAAGTCCTTGCAGCTGAGTGCATAGGGAAAAAGAGTCCGTACTTGAAAGAATACATTTAATAAAGACAGTTTTGATCTAGTAATTGTGCATCTGTGTATCTATTTTTACTTCTGCAATTTTCTGTATTTTCACTTTGTATTGCAAATTATATGAATGAATGCTTATCTTATGTGTGAAAGTGGTAGATAAGTAGTATTTGTTGATGTTATAAATGTTTAAATACCTTTACGAAGATATAGATTTTTTTTAGGTGAATTACTATAATTTACTATTCTAGAAGGGTTAGGATTCGCAAAGATAGAGCTAAGCCCTAGAAGTCATAGGAACCCATCACACAGGCCTCTAGATGCAGAAACCTGGTTCTGTCATCCCCCAATACTATTTTGGGTGAGACTGTAGCCTGCGCTACACGGGTTGTTTCCAAAAGGGCCAGCAGTTTAGGGTTTTGTTGGTTGGCACAACTAACTTTGAACTTGGGTCAGGGCCCATCAAGCCAACAGTATTAGTCTCTTGTTATTGAGTTAATCTCTTGAAATGTTGGTTTGAGGGGGCTTGACCTAGGTTCAGAGTGTGTTTCACACCAACAAAACCCTCAACTACTGGACCTTTCGGAAATGATCTCCAAGTAGATTGCAATCTCACCCGAAGCAGTTATGGGAGGTTACAGAACCAATTTTTTGCAGCCGAAGGGATATCCGCGATGTGGTGATGTGTTTTTACTTATACTTTATATTGATGATTAATTTAACAGATTCACATTGAACCCATAAACTCTAACAAATAATAGTATATATTACAATTCTTTGCATAATTCAGTGAAAAGCATGCATAACCAGATACATAACAACAGAGAATAAACACATAAAGAGATGCAACACTTCGACAAAAATTTATTCTTTATTAAAAGGATCTTCAATTACATGTACTTCTCTAACCTGTGCACCCGATTGTAGGTGGTCTACGCACTCATCTACAGGTTCTTCAAGATCTTCGTGCACTCAGCTACGGAACCTTCTCCAAAATATAGAAGATAGAAAGATATAATAGTCAAATGATATCTTCTATTATGTTCTACTTCCTCTTCTCTAAGGTATTACACATCCTTAAATACTTTTCATACTTACAAAAACCATGGTCCACCTACCGTGGATGCACAAAACAAGGACTAATACCTATTACAACATAAGGGCTTTGTCCCATCCCCAAAGCCCTAAAAGATCGCGCGATGAATATATCTTCACCAACTCCGCACAGTCAGCTCCTTCTTCTGCGAGGTCTTTTACCAAAATCTTGGACCAAGTTAGGACATGCCCAACATGAAGCTTGTCTGCACGAGAGCCTATATGAAAGAGGTTTAGTTTTGGTGGTGAGTGATCCACCCTAGTTGATCCAGTTAAGGGGATTTAGTATTGCAACCATACACCCTAGCCACTTGAAATAACAGGGATCAAATTAGATCCATTCACCAAGGCTTAATGTGGATATCATGAGGAGATTTCAATCAATTCTATCACGGGTACATAATGCATGGAGAAGAAAAATTTAGGAGGCCAAAATCATTATTTGTTGCATTCATCTTTGGAGACCAAAACATCAGTTTATTATCTATCTAAGCATGCAATATAGGTTAATTTACAAATGTTTTCCAGGTTCTGAAACTGAATCAATAACATGTAATCTCATATTCCATTTTAACAAAAATAAGGGTAAGTTTTTGTTGTTATTTCCTGTGTTTATTTTTTAGTAGGGTTTAATATGTAATTATAAGTAAATTGTTTGACACAATGTCCTTGTAGTATAGATTCTCTTTATTTTTCAAACAAAGTGTTTGAATACATATTTCCTGCCAAGTGTTCATTTAAATTTATGAGAAAGAATTATAGAAAATTATTGGCATATCTTAAAAACAAGACATTATAGTGGTATCAGAGCTTAACATATTGCCATCTTGAGGGTTTTAAAGGGATATTACACACCATCCTAGTTCAAATCAAGTAACCTCTAGAATGGCTATGGTAATAAATACTGCGAGCGGAATATTCCAAAGTCAGCATCTATTGGGCTCTTTGGGCTTGTAAAGCTCTACAGAAGTCAAATCAGGCAGTGGGAAGGTTACATTCGATGGAGAAATCATAGCTTGTTTGAAAGAATTGTAAGGAAAAGTTGGTGAGACTTTGATATACATTAGTGTTGGGAGTATGTGGAAATTAGATACCATTGAATGGATTTCCTTTGGGAAAACATTTTCCTATTCCATATAGTCTACAAGTGAAGGATTTTAATCTTCGATCAGTCATATAGATCTCCCTGCACCATTCCAATGTGCGATAGTTATTTTATGTATCGATATCATTACCATAAAAATATGTGTGCCCAAGATAAATAAGTTTGATATTTCCCAAAATTCTATATTCTTGAGTCTTGCAAGGATGAACAGGCTCACAACCCATGAACCAATCATTGTGATTCACAATAGACAATAAAAATGAGGCTTCTCCTTCTAGTTGTCAACAAAAATTGAATTATTCCTGCAGAGACCTTGAATTTTGCAGATATGCGTATATACCATAGTTGTAAGCTCTTCCATCAAGGTCGAGAATTAATCTTATCAATGATGTTTCTCCTTAGTATGATGTGTTGAAATGAACAGGAAATTTCCCTACTCATCCATTGTTTCCATTTATATGTTGGCATAATGGCTTCTGCCAAATGTGTAGGAGATTAGTTTTGGATTAGTCCCCATGGATTGTGGACAAGTTATCAGGATTGTGTTGCTAGCCATAGCCAGTGGATCTATGGTTTGAGTTCAAGCTAATTGTGAAGGGTCACATCACCTTGAAGTTTGAAATGTCAAATGAAGCCAAGATTCATATCTTTGTATTTTTATTTTGCAAGGGGAATGTTTTCCATCATTTTGGCCCAATCCTTCACCTGTGAAGCTATCGAGTTTCTAATTATTTAAGGGTCATGTTACCCACCAAAATGGGTAACCCATAGGAGAATATTTTTCTCCTACATTTGACAGGTAGTTAGCAAATATCCTTGGACAATCATTATTTGATGATGATATGCCATGTGCTGACTCCATTTGCATTAGCCACATACCTCTCCTCATATGGTATTACCACTTAGATGAAGGTGGGATTTTATTCAAAAAGTACTTTGATCATTTTGCAATCGAGTGCTTATACTTGTTTGTTTTTTGGCATTTAATATGGATAAAGAGGTGACCTGGAGGATTGATTGATCTTGACTATAAATTTGTTCTCTCACCTTACCAGGGGGTTAATCTTTATCCCTAGTCCAGTGGGACCTCCATTGAGGCCTGAGGGTTATAGGAGGGGCACTACTTGGAAAACCTGGATTGAGATGGCGTCTTCATTATACCCTATACCATACTTGACACTTTCCATGACATTACAAGCCCCATATTCCACCTCCATTCTTAACGTCTAAATTTTCATTTATTCACTGGGATTTGGAACCCATACGTACACACTACTTGAGTAGGTCAGAAAAAATATTATCTTGGAGCTTGATGCAGCTAAAAGAGTAGAAAAGAATATTGTGTCCACAAAAAAAGAAAAAAAAGGAAATCAAAATGAAAAATATGGTTGGCACATAAGTTAGCATGTGGTCAAAAACCTAGCATGAGCTCTACCCTCCTCATTAGCCATCACCCAGTTCCTAAGCACATAATGCTCCTTTACATCAAAAGAAACTTTTACACATCCCAACATTATTAAGCGATGAATTGTCTCATCTTAAGGTGTAATATAAAATGTTACATAATGAAGAGAAATATCTAACCCTTGAGTTATACACCATAATACAAAGCATTATCAAGAAGAATTAAAAGGTTCACTAGAATGGTGTGAAAAGAAAACTGATCAGGGTAACTCATGCCTCCACGATTGTTCCCTCCTTTACATTCATACACTCAGGGTGTGGACTCCCCATTAGTTGGCCCCGCCTTGACCATGGAACTTGACTATGAAGAATTTTCCCCTTCATAGTCACATATTTACACTAACACCTATTGATTGAGGGGTTGACCTTGGAAATTTCACTTTCCCTTGAGGGTTATAAGCACCTAATAGGGTTTATCATTGGCCACCTCTATCAAGGTAGGGAACACCTTTAAGAGACTTGGTCTAGTTAGATATCAGAAGATCATCCTTGTTTGAAGTATTAATATGCCATTAACATTCAAGTTTGGTTCACTTGGATGCATATATGATCCTAGTATTTTTTGGATAGTTACTTTCACTTGAGTTCACATTGTTTTTTGTAGGTAGTCCATAACATCCCAGGCCTTGAGGGCACCCACTCCATGGGTGGCCATACCTCTTCATAGAGATAGATGGCATAGAAATTAAGCATTAAAATATTTGGGCCTCTTGATGACTTGAGAAAACGTTACATGTCTCAGAGCACCCTCAGGATCCAAGACATTGGTCTAGCATGATCCAGCATATAGGATTCTTCATGATGAAATTGTTACCCACCAAAAGTGGGTGACCCCTAGGATATTTTATCTCTTGGTAATCTCTTCCAACAAGTAGCCAATAGCCCATGATAGACACTGAATAGTTGATTTTATGTGCCATTCTTGTCTCTACCACCTACATCACTTGTATGTTTCCTTGCCCATTGTTCAAGTTCACATGTTGGAAGGTGGGGAATCCAACCCAAAAGGTACTTTATTTAGTATGCAATTGGGTTCTTATGCTTATTTTTAATTTGGGCATTTGGCATGGATTATGGGGTGACTTGGAAGAAGGAAGGGTTTTGACCATGGTTTTGTTCCCTCACCTTAAATGGGGAGTTAATATTCAACTCTAGTCAAGTGGGTGCTCCCCTAATGGCCCATGGATTTAGGAAGGGCACTACCTGGGAAACCCTTAATGAGATAGCATGGTCCCATTTTTCCCCATTCCATACTTGTCACTTCCCTATATACATTAAAATCCCTATACTCCACCTCACATCTCTAAGTCCACTTGACCATGGGTCCACTGGTATTTAGCACACCCCCTCCCCTTTTCCGTATATCTCGGTCAGGCTATGGAAGTTTTCCCTACAAGGTTGATGCAGCTAAAAGAAAAGGAAAGACCATATCATGGCCACAAGAAAGAAACAAAAGAAATAAAATTATAAAATGAAAAATATGGTTGAGACATTAACATTAGCACATGGGAAAAATCCAAGCAATGAGCTCTACCCCTTATCATTATGGCCATCACCCAGTTCTGGTGGCTAATGTTTCCCTACCATGTCATGGAAATGAACCCTTACATGTCCCAACCCCTGGGGGGAATGATCTGCCCCACCACTAAAGGGGTAACCACTATTACAAATCATTCAAATCATGCTTTCATTTCCTAGAGCTTTGGGTAGTAATACAAAGAAAAATAGAGAAAAAGCAAAAGGAAATAAGATGGGTGGAAAAAAAAAGGTTGGAGTAACTCATTCATTTAGGGTTTCTCCCTTCTCACATTTGCACACCTAGAATGTCGAATTCCTCATCATTTCTACCACTTTAACCATGGAAATTTTCCTTGATACCCCTTTTCCCCTTGTTCCATCATTATTCACATGACACCTATTGATTGAAAAATGTACCAAGGACATGTCTTACCCCTTAAGTTCCAGGGACACCTAATAGGGTCATCCATTGGCCACTCCTACCTAAGGAGGTAGCACTATTACATTATCAGGGCCCCAATTTGGAAGGGAATCCTTGTATGAAGTGCATCTTTCCCTTGATTACCAAGCTTGGTCTACTTAGATGCACTACTGATTATTATACCTATTGGTGAGGATGCAACATTATATATTATGTGTGATTGGCAGGTGCTTTCGTCATGGGTTGGGCAACTTAACTGGGACCCAAGCCCACTATAAGAACATATGACACCCTATAAGTGAAGCTTTGAGAGCCCCGAGACTCTTGTCACTTACAAAATATCATTCATATCCATGGGCATCCTTAGTACTTCAACAGGACTGAACTTTTCCCCATATTATTCATGAGATGATGCACTTGGACCAGCATGCCCCAATCAACTTAGTAGTGATTACATGGTTTGTCAATTGATCTAAGGCCTAGATAAGGTTTATCTCACCCATTGTGACATGGGAGAGCTAGCATCATCCTAAGAGCCCTCAATGTTGGAGCAGAACCAATTCATTTCACCACCAAAAGACCGATAAGACTGAATTTGGTGCCCCAAACCTAAACTGGGGTCCATAGGATGATTTGCATGGAAGCCTACGGGCCAACCCCTAGACCTTGATTTTTGGAGCCCTCCACACATTCTGGCACTATAGGAGCCCAAAAATTGCCTAAAGGAGGTCTACACATACATGATGTCATCATTTAGACCCTCCTATGGGTTAATTTTTATGTTTTTGCATTGGCTATGAGCTCAGCTTGTGACCTCACCTAGTATTTGCCCATTATTTTATTGTTTAAGGGGCTAGAGGCTAAAATTATGTCTTATTAGATACATATAAATTAGACATACCTCATTTGATCTCTCTCATCATCACACTAGAAAAATTTGGACCTCTTAGAGGAACTGGCATTTGTTACTTTATGGTTATTAGAGATCCTTGGAATGCATTTTCATGTATGGAAGCTAAAATTGGATCGTCTTTGGAGATATTCTTTGGAAAATCGATGGATATATTACATGTTATAACTGTTCTTTGTTGAATATTATCATTTTTAATGTCTAATATATGGAACTATTGATTCTAGATTATGCTATTTTGTGCCCTAATTTTTTGAAAATGAATTTTTAAGGCTATCTAGATGAATGTTGCATATGTTACTCATGCATAACATGCAATGAATGTTCCTATTGGTGAATATTTTTAAAACTTTCCCAAGAAACTTAATTTATCATTGAGTGGGTAAATTATGGAATTTTGATGCCTAGGGCATCAAAGTTTGGCCTCCTTAAAAACAAATTAGGCTTATCTAGAGAAACTTTGACTCCATGTGCCCAAAGGATAAGGAACTAGTACAAGTATTTGGTGATCATCTCAAAATTCCCTCCACCAATTTCTCTCCTTAAATTTGGTCATTTGAAGGCTAGGAAGAAAAACTAGGGCTTAGAGAAAAAAATTAGGGAGGAGGAATTTTGGTGATTTGAGAGCCTAAACATCAAGAAATAGGTCTAGACTACATGACCTATCAATTTGGCAGACATCCACTCAAATTTCATCCATAAAATATCTTGCCCCAGGTGTTGCCCTCTAAGGAAAACCCTAGTTTCTTCTCCCTCAACTTAAAGGCTTTCTTGAAGGTTTCATGAGCCTTATAATTATTCGAATCTATCATAAGAAACCTTTTCTATTTGGTCTTGACCTTTGAAATTCCTATTATCATAAATTACATCAAACACTAGGTCTTGCACCTTGTTTTTCTAGGTATTTTCATAGAAAATGAATTTCTTCTTATTGAGCCTTGAACTTTGATTATGTCACTCTTTGAATGGGTCCTAGTGAGATCATTGTGAACCTTATCCATAGCATATCTATTTCATGTGATCTCATTCTTACCGAGACTCCTCCCATTGGTGAAAATATGTAAAGAATAGGGGGTTTTGGCTAAGGTGACATTGGGCCTATACCCCATTTTTAGCACTTTGTCTAGCTTCTATCTTGTAGAGTTTCCTTCTCCAAGGACTTCTAGATTTTGTGTTCACAGACACCACTAGACCCATCATGCCCCTAGGTTGGCCTTGAGACAACCTGATGGGAAGGACTTGATTGAGAGCCTAGATTAGGGTGGTATCCCATTGAGAGACTTGGGAGAGCTTGTTGCACCTGGAGAATCCCTAATGATGGAGAAAGCAGGCCTTATTTCGACAGTTGGAGACCCATGGAGATGATATGATGGCACCCCAACTACACTTTGGACCCTAGAGGAGGATTTGAGGTTGATTTCAAGGATATTCTTCTAATTGTATATGAACCTAGCATCATGACACTTTTTCACACTTCATCTCACCTTAACATGGCATTGGGAACACTAAAATGGCATTACGTTAGCATTTTTGGAGGCTATGGCTCACATGTATGGGCATTTATGACTTATTTTGTCACTTAGCTAGTGGGTTGGCTCGTAACCCAAGGTTATTTTGTGTCAAACTTGATTTATAGGATTAATTAGTCAAAAATTAGTTGAGGTAGACCTCATAAAAATAGAGGTCACCTCATTTGTCTTTTCATCATCACATGTGGATCAATTAGGCCTATTAGAAAGATATGTGACTAGCTGAAATAGACTTGTAGATTGTGGAGATGTGATCTTTTTTGGATGCATTCTCTCGCTTTAGAGGAATAATTTTGAAATAATAAAGGATTGGTTCATTCATGTTCTTCTAAGTATTCTATATTGTTGAATATCTTATTTTGGCTATTGCATGGAATGGTTAATGTTAGGGTTTCTATGTGCTAGTTTTATTGAATATTTTTCTATGAAATCTTGGAAAAGTATTGTATGCATTACCCTTAATATTGTGTGAAAATCCCTTGAGTTATCCCTCATGTTAAGCTCTCCTCGTTGATTTTATTCCCTCATAAAATGATAGTTAAGGTTTTTCAATATCATTTCATTCTAGAGTTTTATTTTTCCATAAGTATCTCTCCCTCTAGACTCCATCACCCAAGATCAACCATTGTCCATTCCACATAGGTGATCACACCATTAAAACTTCTTAAATCTACTTTTTCTCCCTCTCCTCAAATTATCAACCCTTTAAGGAAAATTGCTAGGCTAGGGCTAGGGTCGAATTCAACTAGAGAAAGTGTGTTTTTCCTTTGGAAGGGTTATACACGTGGTTTGTAACTCATTCCATTAAAATCACCCCATTTCCAAAATGAATTCTTCCATTTTAGGACTAACGTCATAAGCCCTAGGAAATTTTTCATTAGGGTGAACCTAATCTAGCCCTAGGCTTCAGCTTGGGGATTTTCAAAGGCTTGTTGTCCCAAAATATCTATCATATTCATCTTGTTAGGAATTTTCTTGGCCTTGTGTGCCTTGGTAATCTTATTATCATTTCTTGTTCACTAATCCCTAGGTCACTTGTGCCCTAGATGGGTCTATGGAGGGCACACTTTTCCTTGCTTATGCTAGTTTGATTCTTGTGCTTAAGTTGAGTGTCTTTCCTTATACTATCCTTGACACCTCTCAACCTTAAAATTATAGTATTTATTATGTGACCTACATAGGGAAGCCTCCATTGTGGTGAAAATCCACTAAAGAGAATGAGGTGGTGGTTGTGGTGACAATGGGTCCCCACCTCATAATGTAGTCACTTGGTTTAGTCCTTGTCTTATCAGGCCTCTCATAAGACCTGCTAATTTTTTAGGAAATAAGATGAATTTTTATTATCTAAGGGATCGAAAGTAATTGTATGGGGACCAAAGTAATTGTCTAGGGTTGAGTTCATAAGGAAACAACAAAGAAATCATGGGCTCTAAAAACCATGCCAAGAACTCCATTAAAATTAACCTTGTAGTAGCATAATGTGGCGTGAATTCCCCTCTATGTTAGCGAGTTGATAACTAGGGTTGATGTGCATTTCATTGAGGTCAATTCACAAAATTAATATATAAAGGACCAAGTCCAATCATTGGGTTTAAATATTGTATGCTAAGACAATGTGATGAGCCCCGAATTGGGTAACTTATTGGGCTCATTTTGCCTAATTGTCCTTGTTCAATCCTCCATTTTTCATAGATTATGCATGTTTTTTTAGTATGTTTATGTTATTTGAATGAATAAGGGTGGTCACTCTACCAAGGAGGTTAATACGTGGTTATTTCAGGTTTTTTGGACAAATTTTGGAGCAAAACCAAGCAATTATGGGCCAGGTGACAGCCAAGCATGAGAGGAGGATTCATAGGGGGGTTTTCTCTGGCATTAAATGGACCTTCCTCAAAATCTCCACCCTCAACTCCGAGCTCAACAGGCCACCAAAACGAATCCTAAAGGCAGCCGAGCAGCTTTGGGAAGAGTGACTGTTTACTAGCAGTTGGAACAGCCGAGTCCCTTGAATTTAGGAGGGCTGCTAGGCCCCTTATAGTGTATAAATAGGAAGGCCTCATCCTTCGTAGTTTACTTTTGGAACTGTTGGTATTTGCACTATAGTGTTGTCATTTTCTCAGCTTGTTTTCTTGTATCTATTGCTGTATAACTTTCTTGTGATGATTATTTTTGAGTAATGAAAAGCAGCTCTACTTGGCATCAGATCTGAGTTCTTTATAGGAACCGACAGCTCTTGGGGTTGGGCCCAACCCAAGTGCCAAGGCCTCCTTTATGTATTGTTATTTGTTCTTTATGTATTTGCAAAATAATTTCTGTTAAGTAGATTAAATCTTGTTGATTAACAAAGCCACTGTTGATGATTAGAAAGATTTTTGATGTTCAGATTGAGTTGATAGGTTATTAACAGGGAACAGCTTCAGGAAAGGGCCATCAAGCATCTCTGATTTCACCTCTCCCTCAGTGGGATTAGGAGTTGGGATCAAGGTGACCTTGCTGCCAACAAAAACACTCACTTTGCTTTTCCATGCAATCATTAGTGTTTGATTTTCATTTGCAGAAGTTGGTTACATGTTCAGATTCTTGAATGCTTCATTGCATAGTTAATATACATGGTTTCCTTGTGAATAAAACTTCTGTTCATTCTCCTTACTGTTAGCTAGATCATATTAGGTCAATGTAACTAGGTCTCAGATTTTACAAGTCTTTGTTGGTTCAGTTGGAAAAACAACTTGCAGAGCACCTGTACCACTTCTCTATCTGCCCATACTCCATCAACCCCATCTGCTCCATCCTCTAACTCAGATTATTGCCTCACATTTGCCATTTGCTCACATAACCCTAATTTTTGTGCAACATTGATTCAGTCCTCCTCAAACAAATCCAGCCATCTACATATTTCCTCAACTCCATCCACCAAGTCCTGGACCACCTCAAACCCTTATCCTACCTCCATACTCACTTCTTCACCTTTCTCTCTCCATCCATCCTCCAAAATCCCATTTCTGAACAACATGTAGAAAATTACAGACATCCTGTAGAACCCCTGCAGACTTCCTGTAGAGGCTCACAAATGAGGTTTCTTGGTAGCCAAACTCTGTGAAACTCTTTGGAAGGGTGTTAGGGACCCCTTAGGCCCTATCTGAACCTTCCTTACCTCCTCCAAGCATTTCCTCTCACCAATCCACCTCTACACAGTCAAAAAAAGTTAAATCGCATGCATGATAATTCTGGCAACTTATTAAAAAAATACAAAAAGATGTTTTTTTCAGATGTTACTGTAGAAGTAGCTTAAATACATGTATTTTACCTTCCTAGAAGTCAATGGCATCTCTTTCAGTAGCTTGCATCCTCTTTCTTACATCATTAGGGATAGCTGGTAAAATTAGGGTTTGTTAGGGTTTACGTTTCCTTTCAGCTTTCCAGTTTCTTTCTGCAAGTAGATCAGCCTTCTTTGAGTTAGCTTTCGTCCATCAGTTAAAAAGCTTCTTCTCAAAGCTCATAGAAGTTGGCTTAAGCTCCTAGCGGACTTGTGCCAGCTGACTAAGTGACAGCTGCGGCAAAAGCTAGTACTTGTGCAGACAGCACTGACGCTTCCAAGTTTGTTACGAACTACCAGGTTGATAAAAGTAAAGAAGGGAGTCCCAAGAGTTGTAGCAGTATTGCTGCAATACTGGAACCCACCATTCTTTTTGGCGCCGTTTCCTGGGAAGCATAAGAGTATTTGTGATTGCTGCTTTTCTTCTATTTTCCTATTCTAACCTTCTACTAAGTAGTTTATTTTAGTTCCATTCTGCAATTTCATTTCTGGAAAATTAAATTAGACATTTCCTGCTTTCATAGATTAGCCTTTTAATTCCGCAATTTCAATTCTACAAGTGTAGTCTAGCATTTCATTCTCGCAATTTGATTTCAGCAAAATAGATTAGTCCTTTCATGGTTTCATTTCAATTTCGCATTTTCATTTCTGCAAGATAGATTTTAGTTAGTTGCAATTCCATCTGTTTCAGTTTTGTACGTATAAGCAGAAAAAAACAAAAGCAACCAAAAATCTTTTCATGCCTCATAGGAACAGAGATAATACCAGAAAATTCCTACCCAACACCCCCACCACTTCACTGAGTCACCCTTCTCTCTTCTTTGGTGGCAGTGACCTAGAAGAACCTATAGGTGAACCTCCTGAGATATACAAAGATCCTATAACAGAAGAAGAGCAAGAAAACATTCCTTTTGAGACCATGGCTGAAAACAGAAACGGTAGAGACGATGATGAGAGGATAGAAGGTACCTTCCCCATCCGAGAGACCAACGGGGACATGAAGATGAAGAACATAAGTCCTTCAGCCTTGCCTCATTTCCATGGATTGACCACTGAAGACCCTCATACCTTCCTGTTTGAGTTTGCTGTCCTATGTCAAACTTATGACTATGCAGAAGACGAGCAAAAGTTGAAACTCTTTCCCTCTACCCTCAAGGATGTAGCATTACGTTGGTTCATGGGGTTACCTGGAAACAGTATCACCACTTGGGTTCAGATGCAGCAAGCCCTTAACAACAAATACCGGGATTACTATAGGTCAAAGGAAACAAAGGGAGAAATCTTTCGGATGACCATGGGAAATGATGAGTATTTAGAAGACTACGAGGAAAGGTTCCAACTCATCTATAAACGGGCCAAGTGCACACTTAACCCAGAATCTCTAAAGTTGGTTCTACTCTGAGGAGTCCCTAAAGACTTTCTAGATACCCTTCACATGCTAGCTGGAGGAGACATCTACCAACTACCTTATGAGGACATAAAGACTGTGTTTAGAAACCACTCTAGGGAAGCCCAGAAAAGAGGTAGGGGGAATCCACTTTCAGCTAGTACTACCTTCTCCAAGCATGATTTTGCTAATCAGATGGAAGACCTCAAAAGTGAGATGAGACAGACCATTGCCATGCAACTTGATACTTTCCGAATCCAACAAAAGAAAGAGGAAGCTGAGAGGGTTTTGGCCATTTTTGGTCCTAGATGTACAAGGAAGCACCCTAAGAACGAGTGTCCATTGCACTCAGTAGAGGTATGTTTCATTTGTGAGGAAAACCACCCCACGAACCAATGCCCATCCCTGCCTAGATTTAAAGCCATGTACCAAGGGACTGAGGCAACCATTGAACCTCTCTACTTCCTCAACCATAGGAGGCCGCATGGGCCCAGACCTTACCAGCAGGGGATGCGAGGGACATCCCAAGCTTATTATAGCCCCAACCAATCTACTCACATGCCTTCTTGGGGTCCCCCTGCTCATCCTTCCTGGTCCACACCTCCTCTGTGGTCTTATCCACCTCAATACCATACTCAACCCACTGCTCATTCGTTTCACTCACATGCCTAGCCACAACCTCAGTGGAATGCACCTCAACTGGGGTGGAGGCCCCAATACAACTCTCCTCCCGCCATTCTGCCTCCACCACCAGCTCACCCACAACCATTACCTCCTGCTCGTCCAAGACCACCCTAGATGCCTGCTCAACCGAACCCAAACCGCAACAACCGACAGGCCCAACAGGTATACACTGGGGAGACAACATGCCCTACTTATGCAGTGGAGATCCAGGAGATCAACCTACGATCCAGGAAGACCCTTCCAGATCTCTAACCTCCTCCCCCAGAGGATGAGGAAGAGAAATAGGAAGGTGAACCAAAAGCCATTCCACCCTTTCCTGAGCGACTAGCAGTAACCACGCAACCAAACCTAGAGGAGACTGAACTTCTGGGAGAACTTAAACAGTTGTGTGTGAAAATACCACTTCTCTAGGCCATCAAAGATGTACCGATACACAACAAATTGATTAAGGAGAAGTGTTTCAGGCACCTAGGCAGGCGAAAGAGAGATGCCTCGACTATCAATGTCATAGGACAACTATCCGATCTAATGTTGGGGCAAGTAATCTGTCCAAAGTATTTGGACCCTGGGAGTCCTGTAATTGATGTCCACATCAATGGCACTATAATCCCCCATACCTTGATTGATCTAGGGGCTTCCATTAATGCGATGACCAGGGACACCATGCTTAAACTCAATCTTCAGAGTTCCTTAAGGAAGACCTCGACAGTCCTGCAGTTGGCAGATCGCTCACCGTGACTCCCAAAGGGATTGTGGAAGATGTCTTGGTCTCTCTTGACTCTTGGGAGTACCCTGCGGACTTCTTGGTCCTTTAGCCAAAGGAAAAACTCACTGGATACCCCCTCATTTTGGGAAGGCCTTGGTTAGCCACTGTGGATGCTTACATCAGTTGTCGAGCTGGAAGCATGACCATCAAGAATGGGCCCATGTCCAAGCAGCTAGTCCTACCACTCTGGTTGGAAGAAGGGGATGAGGATGAGGTCTACTCTACACCATTGTGCACAGTAGAAACTGCTAGGGGAGGCCCTCAAACCGAGGATAATTTGATTGAGACTTTGATTCAAAATCCACCTCCTAGTGCACTGTCCTTAGAGGAATTGGTGAAAGATACCCAAGCCAGCACATTAGTGGACCTTTGTGTGACTAATCTGACCTCTCCCAGAGTTAAGAATGTGGAGTTTTGTCCCGAATGAACTTTAAAGATCAGATCCTCCCTATCTCCCTCCTAGGAGAAGAAGCTGTGTAGTTTACTGAACAATCATTTAGATGCTTTCGCTTAGAGCTATAAGGAGATGAAAGGAGTCCATCCTTCGGTCTGTACCCATCACATTTACATTAAAGAAGATTGTAAACCAGTCAGGCAGCCTCAGAGGAGAATGAATCCAGCCCTTAAAGACATTGTCAAAGAAGAATTGCAAAAATTTTTGGATGCAAGATTCATCTACCCTATCTCCAATAGTGAGTGGGTCTCACCTCTAGTGCTTGTGCCCAAGAAGAACGGGAAGTGGAGAATTTGTGTAGATTACCGAGAACTTAACAAAGCCACCAAGAAAGACCATTTCCCTTTTCCTTTCATAGACCAAGTGTTGGATGGACTGGCAGGGAAGAAGTTCTTCTCTTTCCTAGATGGGTTCAGCGGGTATAACCAGATCCAAATAAGCCTGGAGGACCAAGATAAAACCACCTTCACTTGTCCATGGGGTATCTTTTCCTACCGAGTCTTTCCCTTTTGGATATGCAACGCTCCTGCCACTTTCTAGAGAGCAGTATTGAGCATCTTTTTTGAGTTGGTCCATGATTCGGTAGAAATCTATATAAATGACTTTACTCCTTATGGGTCCAACTTCCAAGAAGCATTGGCTAATCTGGGAAAAGTCCTAACTAAGTGCATTGAGATGAACCTGTCCCTCAGTCCCGAAAAATGTGAATTCCTGATGACTGAAGGGACCGTGCTAGGTCATACCATTTCTTGGCAAGGATTACAGGTGGATCCTAACAAGATTGCTATCATCCAAAAGGTCCCACCTCCTCAAAAGGTAAGAGATGTTCGGAGTTTCCTAGGCTTAGCAGGATATTATCGAAGATTCATTAAATATTTCAGTAAGCTAGCCTCGCCATTGTTTGGCCTCTTAGGGAAAGATGTTGAGTTCAAATGGACTGATGACTGTCAGGGGGCACTGGAGGAGTTGAAAGATAAGCTGGCGTCTGCCCCAATCTTGAGAGGTCCAAACGGGGCCCTACCTTTCCACATCCACACTGATGCCTCGAACAAAGCCATAGGGGCAACCTTAGGACAAGTTGAGGAGTGTTACACAAAAATATCGTCACCATGACTATTTGCAGTCAGTATGGGTCTATCATCACTTGTACTGTCCTCCTAAGCAAGTCTCAGACCTCAGCCCTTCAAGTCAAGCTTTGAAAATTAGAGAAAGACATTGAAAATCAACAAAGCTCTGGTTCCGCACTTTCTCTCACTTTGCCTACAGTCCCGCACCCCTGTTCACATTACCTGCGGACCTGCCCGCTCTGTCCCTAAAGGAGTGGGTGTGGACCCCTGTGAAAGTCAAAAAGGTGCAAGTTTATTCTAAAAAACTCACATTGGGTTAATTCTAGACGATTCTAGAAGGAATTTTGATGTGGATTGTTCACTCTTAGGTGGTTCATGCATCTCAAAAGAGAAGGAGCTAATCCCTTGATGAGAGGAGCTATCCCTTTGAAGGAGGGCTTTATCCCTTTGAAGGAGGACCTAGTAACTTCCCTCCATTGCACTATAAATTAAGGCATTGGGCTGGTTGCTGGAGAGGTTAGAAGCTGAACATTTTGAGGGTAAATGCTGGTGGAATTGAGACTTCCTAGTTAAGCTTGAGAGGAGAGATCACATACCTTTTTGGCTTCATTGGGAAGAGAGTGAAACTTGTCAAAGTAGAGGAGACTTCTTGTTGGACCTTGGGAGGAGCTTGTACAGCATCAAGGCACAGGTTGTAAAGTTCTTCTTTGATTTGAATTAATACAATCAGATTCATTTTTCTCAACAAATTGTCTTATGTCATTTGTTTCATGAGTTCCTTGATCATCATGATAAGTATGCTTTATGATATTGGCTTTTCAGGTTCTATTTAATTTGTTTGCTTGTTTGTGTTTGCAGATTCGCTACAAGGGAGCTCATTTGGATCAAAGGAGCGAGGCTTCCACAAACTTGCATTGGACACAAGGTAGGCCTAAACCACTTGTTTGCCTTTGTTTATAATTGCATATTTAGAGAAAGATAGTTTTTGATTGGCTTGCTTGTCACTAGATATCGTTAGATTATAGGAAGGTCTATCTTGTCCGCAAGATCGACTCATTCCGTGTGACAAAATGGCGACTCCACTGGGGACTTGATTTTTTCCTTATTTTTACTTTGACCTGAGAAACTGTGTTTTTGTTTCTATTTTTGGCTTGTTGTGTGTGGAACTAGGTAGATTTAGTAGATCTAGGATTATTTTTTGTTTTTCATAACTTTGGGAGAGGACCGCACCCTCGGCTTGGAACACAGTGCAGACCTATCTGCACTTTTTCTTTTAGCACAGAGCGGTATCGCACCTGTCTGAACAGTGGGCCTGCGGACCCTGCTAAAATTTTGAAAAACTTAAGATTTTCTCTTTTCAGTCAATTTATTTTTTGTTTAGATGTTATTATCCCCTACCCAAACTTGCATGTAACTTGTCAGAAGCTTTTCTTAGGTTAATTCCATTGGTGTTAGGGTTTTAGGTGAAATTCCTAGAAGTTTTGGTTGCCGGGTTTGTTTTTCATTTTGGTCTTGTAGTAGCTCTGAGCTTAGAAGTTGTAGAAGCCTCATATCACCTTGGTTTTTACTGGCCTTCTTATGAGTCTAACCATTTGCAAAATCTACCTTTGTTGAGGAACCCACCTTGTGTTTTCTCTTTGCGAAACTTCGAAAAGGCTTTTGTTAAAAGTTTGGATTTCATTTTTAGAAAAGAAAACAAAAATTGGTTGTTTTTTTTACTGATTTGTGATTCTGGACAAATTAGTCCTTAGTTTGTTTATAGCTAAGTAAAACATCCTTGAAAAAGACATCTTGTAAGCTTTGACTTCAAATAGTTTTTTATAGTTTATAGATCTCAAGATTGGTTATTTCCATAGTTTTGAGTGTTTTATAAAAAATAAAAAAAATCTTTTTTGGAAAAAGTTTGTTTTTGTAGTATTTGAGTGTTTGAAAGAAAAGGGAAATTTTTGTGAAAATAACTAGTTGTCTCATTTTGAGTGCATTGGAAAAGACAAAAAGCTCTTCTTTTAATTTGTTGGTTAAGAAAGATTTGTGTTTACAAGCATTTGCATTCTCAAACTCTTTCCTAGCTAGAAGTTCATTGAAGGGAAAAGATTGCTTAATCATCTTAAGTGCATTTTTTAGTGATTTTGAGTCGAGTCTTCACACCATGAGTTTCATCTCCGCACCTCTTGACTTAAATAAAAACCAATAAAAATAAACGCTTAAAGTAAAATCTATCTAGTAATCTTTTTGTTTCTAGGGTTCTAATATACCAACATAGCTTAGGCTAGTGTCTTGAAGTAGGGAGTAATTAACTCTCCAAGACAGTAAAACAAACAAGTTGTTGTATCTTGCGGTAGGAGAAAAATCCAATTGTTGCATCTATGCTCTGGGAAATCTCCTCTTAAAGGAGAAGCACGAGATCGTCTCCAAACCAGTGTGGGAATCAATCCTTCCTCATTGGGAACGACGCCGGATATTCACGTATTAAAAATGGTAAACCTCGGATTAACCATTGTCGAGGAGCCTGGGGTCACTTGCTGGTAAACCTTGGATTATGTCAAGGAGCCCTCAAGGCGATTGAGCTTGTTACTCTGCCCTTGCGTGCGTATTGGATCGTAGACTGTTCCCCCAGGTATATTTGTTTCCGTTGGTAACCATAGTGACCATATTCTATAGGATTCTTCCTAAGGTGACAGTGGTGGGAAGATCCCACTGTACCTGGAGCAGACGTCAGCTAGACTCACTTGGATTTTCTGGGGGGTTCTCTTCACTCGAGATGGTTTAGTGGAGGAACTTGTGCCAGTCTATTCATTAAGTAGGTTGTCGGGGTAACTGTTCCAACCGCCATTTCTGTATTGAACTCTGCGACGTTGGATTTCATCACCAACTAGTGTTTTCAGTACGGAAAGTTACTGTTTGTGTGTGGTTTGATCTCCTAGATTCTTTAGGCGTGTGATTCAAATTTGTTTGGTTCTTTAGAGGCTTTAGGCAGTTTTCATTGAGATTTTACTTTGTTTACGTGTGAAGTAGTTAAAATTTTTTAATCGTGGCTGAATTACTGAGGAAGTCCCATAGACTTCGGGGCCAACCTCCTGAGTTTTCACCGAGCCAGCCTGAAGGGTTAAGAGCCCTCGTAACTCCTAGAGACAGTAGAGTTGGGTCACCTGAAGAAGGAGAGTCTTCTTTAGTGGTACATCCTGATTTTCAAGCTTTAGTAGCAGATTATAATCCACAATCTGTGTCTGTTTCCGAAATTACTGGTAGCTTTTCATCTACTAGTGATATAGGTGAGGAACCTGAAATATCTGAACCTGAAAGTGAATTTGCTGCTACTCCGACATCGAGATTTACCTCTCCAACTTCTAGTGGTCTTGGTTCACCCAGGGTAGAAAGAATAATTACCCAAAATCTTTCTTCTGGACTTATAGATATTGAAGAACTTGCTACATTGGAAGAAGAAGTAGGCATCCCTATCCCTAAAAATCAACCTGTTATAGAACTTAGGGAGTGTGAATCTATCTTTTACAGTCCACCTAGGAGCAGTGCTTGGTATCTTTCATTGACTAACTTTTTGGGAAAACCCGGGACTAATTTTTTCACCACCTCGTATTCCTTATCACCCAACACCTAGAGGTTACTATCCTCCGTTAAATATGTCAAGACAATTGTCCATGTTTTCTCAATCTCCAGAATCCTTTTTGTACAGTGGTCCTTCTGTTCCCTTTGGGTATCAGTTACTTACTAGTACTTTTTCGGGAGCATCTCCTCAACCCATTGAACAAGGGTTATTAACTGGAAATAATGGTACTGGGCCGTTGAGTGTAGAAGATATTCTCATGATGTCAGGTACTATTCCTAATCCTCAACCTCAAGGTGGCCAGTTACCGCCTGGGGGGCAGCCTCAAAATTCTCAATTATCGCCTGGGGGGCAACCTCAAGGTACCCAATTTGCGCCTGGGGGGAAACCTCAAGGACAGTACATACCTACTGGACAATACATTCCTCAAGGTCAACCCCAGACTCAATATGTACCTCAAGGTCAATCCCAGTATCAATATGTACCTCAAGGTCAACCCCAGTATCAGTACGTGCCTCAGGGTTATCAACCCCAGGGTCAGTACTCGAACCAAGGTTTCCAACCACCTTCCCGTCAATCATATGTTCAAGGAACTGGAAGTGTACCTCTGAATTATCAACCCTACCCTCAATCCGGTTATGGTCCTCAATATTCTCAACCTGTTATGGGTCCGTACCCCGGAATGAACTTAGTGTGGGATCCATCGCAAACTCAACAGGTCTTGCAACCGAATATACAGTTTTCATCTCAAACTGGACAACTCTTAGTTTCTAGTTCACCCCAGCAACCTGTCCAGTCTACTATTCAAACTTCTGTACCTTCGGTAGTTTCTCAGCCTGGGCCTAGTACGCCTCGTACTCCACCTCAAACAGCTGTTGCAACTGCTGCAACATCTGTTCAATCTACCCCACCTACTTTTGGAGTATCGACAGCTCCGGTTTCTACTGTTCCTGTATCAACTCCTCAGACATCTTTACCTCAGTCTGGATCCACAATTCAAACTTCGGTTCAGATGCCCGTAGGACAACCTGGTTCAAGTACGGTTGTCACAAGTAAACCTCAATTTACTTATCAACCATACCAGGGACAGTACCAATTCGGTCCAGCTGTGCAGCAGCCAGTCTATCAGTATCAACCGTACCTTGGGTATACATATCAACAACCTCAACAACCCCAGTACGGTCTGGTTAATCTTGGTTTTCCGGGAGGATACAATATCCCAAATGCAATCCCAATTCCTAGTTATCCTGGATATCCTCCTCTTGGGGCTAGTCTAATGACCTAGAGTTTTAGGGACCCTAATCGTCATTTACCGTTTATCGCAACTTTGGACTTGCCTGACTTGTCGCGCCTAACGAATGATCCCATTAACTATCTTCCGTTTTGGCCGCCAATGCCGAATAAGTTTCCTAGTGATATTCCTAAGTTTGAAGGCAAATCGGGAGAGGACCCGTCGAACCATGTGATGACTTATCACCTCTAGTGTGCGTCTAACTCCATTTTAGATGATTCAATCCGTTTAAGGCTTTTCTAGTGCACTCTAATTGGTCTTGCGGCCAAGTGGTACATTGAGTTACCGCGAGCCACTTTTTATAACTTTAGTCAGTTAGCTACTTCGTTTTTAACTCATCTTCAGTTTCCTGTCAGATATGACAATGGCATGGAATTATTAACTTCATTAAAGAAGTCAATGTCCACTTACATTTCAGATCACATTCATGAATGGAGACGTCGATGGCATTTAGTGAAGGTTTTTATTCTGGATCTGATCTTAGCTGAATGGTTTGTAAAATCTTTATTGCCAAAGATCACTGAGGATGTAGCTAAGGTCGGAGTCATTACTGAGGAGCAAGTAATTGCTCCAGCACAGTACCTTGACTTAGTTTATACTCAGTCAGGTACGTTACATGACAAAATCCGCGATCTTCCTAAGCAAAATCAAATCGCTACAGCTCCTTCAGGGTCTCATGCCGCTGACGGTATGATTGGTACAGTTAACACCAAAAGTAAGAATAAGTCTTCCAAGAATTCTTCTCCTATCATAACCTTGCCAGATTCCCCGACAGGAGATTCTTCCGCAGAAATCTACGCCGATATTCATGTTGTAGAATCATCTACAACCAAATCAAAATCCGGTGGTAAGAAGAAAGGGAAGAAGAAAAATAAAACAGATAAAAATTCGAAAGAGAAACTAGAAAAAGCAGAATCAAATGATGAGAAACGCAAACCTCGTTATCCTTGTCTCATTTGTGACGAAGAGCATTTTACAAGAGATTGCCCTCATCGTGCAGAGATTGCGAAAATTGTCAAAGGTTCCCAAATGCCTACTGTTTTGAAGGATCCTTTTCCAAGTCAAGACAGTAAGATGATAGGTTATTCCTCAAATGCAAATGAAGAACCCATACTGATGATGTCCCATGTTAGGATTGTGATTCGATTGCATGATTATGGTAGTAAAATTCCTGTTGATGGTAAAGAAGCATAATCTTCTCATTCTAACCCATCAACCTCAACTCCCGGTTCCGATCCACTACAGATAGAGAAACCTAATCCAGACTTAGTAATCAAACCACCCGCCAAGGGTATACTTCGAAAGTCAGCTTTCAATCCACATGCGAGAGCGGCTCAGAACTATAACATTGTTGAAGATTTAGCTGTTTCACCTTCAGCAATGTCGGCTTTGGAAGTGCTGCAATCATGTCCAGCACAACGTAAATTATTATTGTTGGCTATAGGAGCTGTTGATGTTCAGGACTTGAACCTTATAATTTTCGATCTAGAAAATAGTACACCGTGCTTACCTCATCAAATGGCTTTCCAGATCCCAGTGTTATTAAAAAATAGACCTATTTACAGGACTGTGATTGATGAGGGAGCCTCAACGTGTATTATGTCGATACAGTGTTGGATATCGCTTGGTTCTCCGTCACTAAATCAATCCCCGATGATTCTAAAGGCCTTTGATGGCCATGGGTTTCATCCTTTTGGCATTCTATAGGATCTATCTATAGGGGTTGAAGGCAAAACTGTTAATCTAGATGTGGAGGTGGTTGATGCCCCTCTAGATTACAACCTTCTCTTGGGTCGTAGTTGGTCTTATGCTATGACAACTGTCGTTTCATCGGTCTTTTGGCTTATAAAGTTCCCTCATAATGGAAATATCATAACTATAGACCAACTAACTTACTTTTCATCTACCCAGCCTCTTCTGAAAGTATTCAGCATGTCGGTAAAACGACTATCCCGTATAAGGATGTTGGAGTAGGACTAGTTAAAGATGTCGGTTTACTAGGAACTTTTCCTTTTCCTCCTATCAACGCATCGTCTTCTACTGCAGCCATTCATATGATTTCGTCAGACACCATTGTTTATGATGATCCTTGGATCATACCTTCTGAATCTGAGATAGACTCATTTGGTGATGTTATGCCTTTGAGTCCATATGAAATTGCGTATCAGGCCGTGCAGTCATTTTCCGACCCATCTTCAACCAAATTTGACTTAATGAATGTGGTCCATGAGGAATCACTTTTCACATCGAACTCGGATTCAACAACATTTTCTGAACTTGTTCACACTGATGAGAAAATTCGTGAAATCCTATGTGTCGATGATTTACCATGGGAAGATCGTCATCATAGATCTTCGTTTTTACCTGAGAGTGATCGTTTTGAAAATGATTTTTAATCAATTTTTACGATTGAATATGTCAAGGAACCTCAAAATCCAATGAAAAATCCTGATTCAGAGTTAAATTTGGGAAAAATTTCTTGAACTATTCCTATTGACATTTCGGTTAAGCCTAGAATTGTTGAAAACATTCATATAGGTGCCTCATGTACAGAAGTTGAAATTCAAATATATAAGGCCCTATTTCAAGAATTCTGCTACGTGTTTGCCTGGTCATATGAGGAAATGCCAGGAATTGACCCCGCAATTGCTGTTCATGAAATCAAAACTTACCTGGACGCTAAACCCATCCGGCAACGTTTGCATCATATTCACCCAAGAAAAGATGCTGCTATTAAAGTAGAAGTTGAAAAATTACTCAAAGCAGGTTTCATTTATCCAATTCTGTTAACGGATTGGGTATCGAATATTGTTTCGGTTAACAAAAATCAAGGGACAATAAGAATATGTATCGATTATAGGGACATTAATCGAGCCTGCCCAAAGGATAATTACCCAACTCCCTATATCGATGAAATCATTGATGATTGTGCCGGCAGCGAAATATTCTCCTTCATGGATGGTTTTTCCGGATACAATCAAATCAATATTCTACCTGCCGATCAACCAAAAACGGCTTTCATTTGTCCATGGGGGACATTTTCTTATTGCAAATTACCTTTTTGGCTCAAGAATGCCGGGGCAACTTTTCAAAGGGCCATGTCTTATGTGTTTCATGACATCAAGCACATTGTGCAACCCTATCTCGATGATTTGCCTGCTCATTCATTACATCGAGTTGATCATCTCATCCATTTACGAGCAATATTTATGAGGTGTAGGAATTATCGGATTAGGTTGAATCCACACAAGTGTGTTTTCTGTATAGAAACGGGTCGGTTACTGGGGTTTGTTGTTTCAAAAGCTGGCATTCACGTCGATCCCTCGAAGGTTGAAGCTATTGTCAAATTGCCTCCTCCTTCGAGTATTTGCCAACTCCAAAGTTTGCAAGGGAAAGCAAACTTTTTACGATGATTCATTCCTAACTATGCCGAGATTACAAAGGGTTTTACCCAGTTGTTGAAACAGAATACTCCATTGTATTGGGATGAGATAGCCCAAAAATCTTTTGATGCACTAAAACACGCGTTGAACCATGCATTGTTATTGCATCCTCCCAACTACAACCAGGACTACTTCTTGTATCTCGCCACCTCTCATTCTACCATTGGAATGGTGTTAGTTCAGGAAGATGAATTCAGTACTGAACATGTGATATATTACCTTAGTTGAACTTTAAATCCAACTGAGCTAAAATACTCACATGTGGAGAAATTGGCATTGGCAGCTGTTCAAGCTGTCCAACGTTTTCGTCATTACATTTTACTACGTAAAACTATAGTAATTTCTGATTGCAACCCTATGATCTATATTTTGACCAAGCAATTGCTAGGGGGAAAGTACTCCAAATGGATTGCCATCCTACAGGAGTTCGACTTGGAATTTGAAAAGTCTAAGTCGAAGAAATCTTTAGTTTTTGTGGAGTTAATGTGTGACTTCCCGCGTACTGACACGAAAACTTTGGTGGAGGAGCCCACTGCGGACAAATCCTTGTTTATAATCAGCACTTTAGATCCATGGTATGGGGATATCATCGTTTATCTCCAGACCCAATCCTTTCGGCCAGAAATTTCAAGGTCAGAACATCGCAAAATACGATTCCACTCCCAACAATTCAGAATTAGTGGAGATACTCTTTATCACCGTGGGGTGGACTTTATTTTTCGACATTGTTTAACTCACGAGGAAGCTGAAAGGGTTCTAAATGACTGTCACTTTGGAGCGTGTGGCAGTCATATGTCTGGGTATGCCACAGCCCAAAAGATATTGCACGCTGGCTACTTCTGGCCGTCCTTGTTTAAAGATTGTATTAATGCGGTCTGAAAATGCCACAACTGCCAAATTTTTTATCGAAAGATGCATGCTCCACCTGCTCCTCTCCACCCTATAATTGTCGTCGGTCCATTTGCAAAATGGGGTATCGATTTTATTACATGTAACCCTCACTCGGTCGGGGGGCATGTGTATATCAGCCTTGTGGTAGATTATTTTACCAAGTGGGCTGAGGCGATGCCTACATTTGAGGCAGACGGCAAAACAACTACGATTTTTGTGTTCAATCATATAATTGCTAGGTTTGGTGTTCCACAAGCGATTATCACTGATCATGGGCATCATTTTCGAAACATTATGATGACTGAACTTACAGGCCAACTTGGCTTGCGTCACGATAGTTCAACTCCTTATTATCCACAAGCTAATGGTCTAGTTGAAGCCATCAACAAAGTTCTAGTCATCATGATCCGACGGATCATTGGGATTCATCGATCGAATTGGCATAACATGCTATTTTCAGCGCTTTGGTCGTATTGAACCTCAGTAAAAACGTCAACAGGGTTCACTCCTTTCCAACTAGTTTATGGTCTGGAAGTTGTGTTACCCATTGAATGCGAAATCTCATCATTGCAAATGGACATCAAGTTACTTCCAGCCACTTTCGAAGAGGAAAAACGTTTGTTATACTTGGCACAACTAGATGAGAATCGACGTGACGCTACATTGGTAATCGAAACTCATGCAAAATGTATTAAAGCTCAGTATGATCGAAATGTGACCCCTTGAAATTTTTCGGAAGGAGACCTAGTCTTATTGTACGATCAAGCTAATGATAAATTAGGCGCTGGAAAATTCGTTCCTATGTGGCATGGTCCCTATGTTGTCAAGCGAAAGCTAGCAAAAGGGGCCTATGAATTGGTAGACTTTGACGGGGACTCTTTAGGTAAACCCAGAAATGGTCTTTACCTGAAGAGGTATTATGCTTAAAAAATGGGTGTGGAGATTTTTAGTTAGGTTAGTTTTCTTTCTAGCTGGTGTGTTTTAGTTTAAAAAGTGTGCTTAGCTTAGAGAGTGTTTTTCGTCATTATTCCTACTTATCTTGGTTTTACTCTTGATATTGCAGATGTCGATGCCTCTCCAAACATACATTGGTTTCGCTGATGGTGCTTTTCGTAATACACGGAACATTTGTTCTGTAGCTTGGGTTATCTATTCACCCTCTGACGAGTTGGTATCTATGCATGGGGTAAGCCTCAGTCAAACAACGAACAACATTGCAGAGTATAGTGCAGTGATTGAGTTATTATCTGAATCTATTTCATTTGGGATTCGGATTTTGTTAGTGAGATTAGATTCTGCACTCGTTGTATTACAACTTAATAGAGTATATGCCATTAGAAATCCAGTGTTTTTGAGATTATTTTTGAGAGTGCGTCTCTTGGAACGTGAGTTTGATTTTATTGAATATCAGCATATTCCAAGATCTTTAAATACATTAGTAGATGCAATTGCTTCTCGAATGTTAAGTAGACATTTGCAATAATCATACAAATAAATTTAAAAACATTCCATAACATGTTTTACAAGATAAGCCGGTAATAGTGATATAGTATAATATAGGAGTGTGTCAAAATATACATCGTCAGCGATCATAGGTTTAAAAACATCTTATGATCAGAAAAAATGATAAGTACAAAAAAGAAAAAATGTCATATGTGTCTACAATAGGCGATCATCCTATCACTGGTGATGATCTCGATAAGAAACCACTGTACAGGCCACCTTACAATGGAACCTCCTAAGAGGTCCTGGGACCCCAATCACATAGCGTTGTAGTCGACAAGGAATGTCATCTATGCCGGTCTCTGGAATGTCTCCTATCAAATGCTCTAGATGGCTCTCCAATTCGGCCAAGGTCTCTGTTGATTCGTCCTATGGGGCTGGTGCCACTGCAGCTGGTTGTTTCCTCTCGTAAGGCTGGAGAGCAGCTGGTCACTGTGGACCCACATCTGCATTTGAAACTTTTACTATCAGTTTTGGGATGAGATAAAAACAAAAAAAAATTAAAATAGGAAAATGTTGAAAATGATTTTACCTGAGTCATCGCATTGCTCTCCTAGTGGAAGAGCCATGTCTGGGTCACCACGAAAATCTACCCCAGCATAAGGGAAGTCCTGAATAGCAAAAACCTAATTTTCCAACCAATGGAAATACTCAGGTTTGAATCGAACAACCTCTGTCCCCTCATCAGGATGATGGGCCATAACTGCAACCCATCGCATCAGTTTGGGCTCTCAAGGAAGTCCAACTCCAATAGTGAGGTGCTGCGGGACCAACATTGGGACCTTCTCCAGACCAAAGCTCACAACCAAAGCACCATATCCAAAGGTCTTTAGTTTTCCATTCTTGGCTCTGGTCAATTGGCCTTTTACATTAGCCAACACAGCATCACACCAGTTGAAGATGGTGCCTCGAAAGCAGTCAACTGCCATCCGCATTTGGGATCCAGTGCCTATATGTAGTGCGGCACTCCCACAGAGCCTGGTAACAGTAAACGCGATCACCATGAGTTCAGGATGGGATATGGTTTTAATATCTATCCCTTTTTCTCTAATCTGGTTGTTGCAGAACTCTAACCGGAGGCTAACGACAGACTGGCCACCTGGCCTAGTCCCGAATAGAGTCAAGTCAGTAAAAAATTATATGTCTTCCGGCTCAATTTCTAGCTGGTGGCCGCCAATGAAGAATCACTGGTCCTGTATGCTCCACCTGTCTACCAGCCACTGCAAGAAGTCCACCTGGGCCCTCATGCCAGGTATGGCCCAGAATTTGTACAAGCTGCATGCCTTAAATGCATTGATCGAGGGTTGGTGATTTAACGCGGCAAGATCTACGTCCTCATGCTCCTTTTCTCGCCAATCAAGCATGATGTATACTCTAAATCCAACAAAAAGACGAATTAGAATGCAAAAAAAAAATTGAATTGTTTGGGTAAATTTCGAGAAATTTAGGGTTAAAAACTCTTGCTACGGGGACCGCACCCTCTCTGTTAGAGACAGTGCATGGGTCCGCACCTTGCCTTCATGGCAGGTGCGGACCCCTGACTTTTTCCCCATTGAGAAAAAGTCGGCGTCCGCGGGCTGCTTGTGTTATGCCTGCGGGTCGCCGCGCGCGGGTTTCTAGCCTAAAAACCCTCTAAAAATGAAATAAAACCCTAAAAAACAAATTGTAACAGATGAAATTGAAGAGTAAGATGATGTGGATTACCTGGAGGAGACGGTGCTCGATTCTGACGGATGGATTTTCCGCAATCTTCACGGGAAGTTTCTGACCAAAAGCACTATTTTCTCACCCAAATCTCAAACGGTAAAAATGAATTGACGAAAGCCCTTTTTATAAGTTTTTTGAATAAATGAATTGTAAATTTGTTTATGTTTCACTTTAGAAAGGTAACTTTTGCAGCATTTTTATCCATTTTAAACAAGTATGAGTAATGTTTGAGTTTTTTGTTCAGGATAATGGATCTTTCAGGCGAAATCAGTCATTTTCGACGAAAAAACATTAGAGTCACCTTTAAGCTCTTTTCTGACTCCTAAAACATGAAAAGATTGCCAAGTTTTTCTTTTTAAACTCGTTAAAACGGAACTAAAAAGACGGTCCACTTACAGCTCTTTTCCTGACCGTAAAAACATGAAAAGATTGCCGGATTTTTGTCGTTTCAAATTCGATATTGGTTATAAAACGACGTGTCATTGATCACTTTTTTACTTTTTCGGATCAGAGACACTAATTACGAAAAGTAATCCTTGGTCGTAAAGATTAAGCGGTTCTCTCAAGTATTATTTTATACTTTTTCGGGCTTGGGAGACACAAATTTACGAAAAAGGTCAACCCTGGAGTCTTCTTAAGTTTTTTCAGACTCTCTAAAATTGAAAAACGTCGAGTTTCTCCTATACTGGACTCATTAAAATTTAACAGTAAAGGACCTGTTCAATTACAAACAAGAACGGACCACTCCTTCTTAGGGTTCGAATTTAAACTAAGTTGGACTCATCCGAAGGATGAGCTTATAATCAAGCAAATGTTATCCTCCTCAAGCTTGTCAAAAATAAAGAGGTACTTGCCAGAAATGGTGGGGGAAAAGAGAGAAAAATGAGCCTGTTTGTTATACTTTGTAACCACTCTTGAACACGACACTTTCATTCACCTGGGTTGGGAAATCCTTTGCCTAAGAGTTGATCAAACCACATTGAAAGTCTTCAGCCGGTTTCTGGGTATTAACTTTGGGTCAATTGTCACCAAACCATCTGTTGTGTCGTTATGTGTTCAAGAGGTCAGTGCCAATAAGCCATTCATCTACAAAATATCTGTCATCCATCTTGACCATCCCTGAGTTAGTCATTGCAACTAAATTTCTTCAACTTGATCTATGATTTCGTGTTGTGGGTTGCCTAAGACGGATCGCTTTCTATCGACTTCAGCTCATTATCTAGAAAGATGATCTAGAAATCGTCAGTACCTTCGGATCTGCATGCCTCAATGGCAGGTTTCTTGCCTTCGATGATAGGTTGCATCATTGACCTTTGATCAAAGGACTCCGTGACATGTTCGACATCAACACATCTATTCACATCTCATGGATTGTACTGAGTACTTTGAGAGCCATTGACATTAATGGTGGTTTCTCTCACACTTGTTAACAGTTTACATCATTGACTGGTAATCAAGTAGTTTCTACCATGTTTGACTTCAACACATTCATTCGCATGGATAGAATCGTACTGTTTAGGGAAGTAGAAATGAAGACCCTGGATCTAGTTTCCGCCATCCAGGCTGCAAGGGATTTTGTATTCATTATATTGTGGACTATTCATAAACAGATGGTTGCGTCCATACTATGTCTACATGTGTCTATACTTGTGATGTATTACAAGAATTCCTATATCAGAGCAGTAGTTAGTTTTCTAGTAAGTTTTGATCTGAGTATGGGAATGCCTACCTCAGCGATGATATGATCTCATATATATATTTTGCATTGAATGTTTTTACAGGTTCCAACCAGGCTCTCCACAAGATGATCCTTGAAATGATAAAGTACTTCACTCTTCCTAAGTGATAAATGAAATCCTCATCTACTATAGACTTCGCACTTTAGGGGGCAATCTGTTACACAAAAATATCGTCACCATGACTATTTGCAGTTAGTATGGGTCTATCATCGCTTGTACTGTCCTCCTAAGCAAGTCTCAGACCTCAGCTCTTCAAGTCAAGCTTTGAAAATGAGAGAAAGACATTGAAAATCAACAAAGCTCTGGTTCCGCACTTTCTCTCACTGTTGCCTGCGGTCCTGCACCCCCTGTTCACATTACCTGCGGACTTGCCCGCTCTGTCCCTAAAGGAGTGGGTGCAGACCCCTGTGAAAGTCAAAAAGGCGCAAGTTTATTCTAAAAACTCACTTTGGGTTAATTCTAGATGATTCTAGAAGGAATTTTGACGTGGATTGTTCACTCTTAGGTGGTTCATGCATCCCAAAAGAGAAGGAGCTAATCCCTTGATGAGAGGAGCTATCCCTTTGAAGGAGGGCTTTATCCCTTTGAAGGAGGAACTAGTAACTTCCCTCCATTGCACTATAAAGTAAGGCATTGGGCTGGTTGCTGGAGAGGTTAGAAGCTGAACATTTTGAGGGTAAATGCTAGTGGAATTGAGACTTCCTAGTTTCTTGAAAGGAGAGATCACATACCTTTTTGGCTTCATTGGGAAGAGAGTGAAACTTGTCAAAGTAGAGGAGACTTCTTGTTGGACCCTGGGAGGAGCCTGTACGGCATCAAGGCACAGGTTGTAAAGTTCTTCTTTGATTTGAATTAATACAATCAGATTCATTTTTCTCAACAAATTGTCTTATGTCATTTGTTTAATGAATTCCTTGATCATCATGATAAGTATGCTTTATGATACTGGCTTTTCAGGTGCTATTTAATTTGTTTTCTTGTTTGTGTTTGCAGATTCACTACAAGGGAGCTCATTTGGATCAAAGGAGAGAGGTTTCCACAAACTTGCATTGGACCCAAGGTAGGCCTAAACCACTTGTTTTCCTTTGTTTATAATTGCATATTTAGAGAAAGATAGTTTTTGATTGGCTTGCTTGTCACTAGATATCGTTAGATTCTAGGAAGGTCTATCTTGTCTAAAAGATCGACTCATTCCATGTGACAAGGAGAAACTACCATATGCCATATACTTCATCAGCAAAAACCTCACCAAGGCAGAAATGAACTATACTGTAACTGAGAAAGAGTTCCTGGCTGTAGTCCATTCCCTAAACAATTTCAGACACTACATCACTAGTTATCAAACATTTGTACACACTGATCATGTTGTGATTAGATATTTAATGAATAAGCCTAATGTCAATGCTCGTATCATTAGATGGTTACTTTTGTTGCAGCAATTTGATTTGACTATTGTAGACAAGCCAGGTAAGGAAAATGTTGTTGCTGACTTCTTGTCTAGATTGGATTTGCCTACAGCTGAAGAAGGAACAGTGGATGACCAGATGCCAGATGAACATCTGTTTTCTATCTCCGTACTCTCTCCATGGTTCGCTGATATAGAAAATTACTTTGTCTCAGCACAGTTCCCTCCGCATCTATCCTCAAAGGAGAAGAGCAAAATCGCACGGAAGAGTGCCCCATTCACTTGGATCAGGGGCAACCTATTTAAACTTGGACTAGATCAAATCTTGAGGTGTTGTGTTAGGGAGGAGGAAGTCTTTGACATCCTCCTAACCTGTCATGACGGACCTTGTGGAGGCCACTTTGCAGCAAAAAGGACTGCCTTCAAAATTCTACAGGCAGGCTACTATTGGCCTACTCTTCATCAAGATGTCAGAAGATACATCAGCCAGTATGACCGATGTCAGAGGATGGGGAAACCGACTCCAAGGGATGAAATGCCTCTCCAACCTCAAGTGACCTTCGAGTCATTTGAGAAGTGGGGCATGGATTTTGTGGGTCTTATCAACCCTCCTTCAAATCAAAGGTCTTACATCATTGTGTGCACCGACTATCTAACAAAGTGGGCAGAAACAAAGGCAATCAAAGAAGCAACAGAAGAAAAGGTGGCTGATTTTTTAAGGGAAAATATCTTCTACAAGTTTGGCTACCCAAGAGAGTTAGTCACAGATCAAGGAAGCCAGTTCACCTCCAACCTGATTGAAGACTTGCTCGCTCATCACAAGATCAAGCACAGGACTTCCACCCCATATCATCCCCAAGAAAATGGGCAGGTGGAAGTCACTAATAGAGCATTGGAAGGGATGCAGGCTGAAATTGAGACATTGAATGGACAGCTATAGGAAAAAGAATTGGAAGCAGGCCTGGAGATACAGTCTCTGAAACAACAGGTACAAGAAAAGGAGGCCCAACTGGCCTGCATGGCCAGCTGGGCAATGGAAGCTCTGCAGTGTAGGTAGCCTTCCAAATCCTATGCCCCATACCTCAAGGATTAGTGGTTACAGTTTCATATCAACACCTTGGCCCAAAGGGGCATCACCCCATTCCAAAATTATCATTAGTTTGCAGCCCTATGTGGCAGTAGTTCATCAGAGGATAGGGCCAAATTATCAGAGTTCTACTTGCACAACTTCACCCTTCCGAACATGAATGCATGGGATCCCAACACTGTGATAGGAGATGTCCAACTTATGGCCATGGCCTCTTGGATGAGTCATGAGGAGAAGAGAGCAACAGAGGTCCGCAGCATCATAGGCAGAGAACTCAGTGAGCCACTAATGATCAGAGCAGAGCCGGATGACCCCTCAGCAGTGATAAGCGCCCACCAGCACTTGGCCAACAGCCCTCAGGATCTACCGGAATACATTGAGCAACAGGCTCAAGCTATTGCCCACTTTGAGGACATGGAGAGACTATTGGGAGAAAACTGCCTGCATGCCTGCACAAGGCGGTGGAACACACTGCCTCACAGCTTGAAGATAAAGGAATACCACTCTCCCACCAGGATGAGGGAAGCCTTGGCAAGGGTACCTCTCTACAAACAGTTGATGCAGAATCTGCAGGCCAATTGGATTGGCCTGAAATTCAGTCCTCCTTTGCTTTTGGGATTGCTAGAAGGAGTTAAGGAAGAGGAGGAAGGTAGACAATGGGAGGAAGTGGAAAGGAAAGTAGGATTCAATGACTGAGAAGAGGATATCACCGCGGAGGCCTGGGACATGAGGGAAGCGGTCAAAGCCATAAAGGATGATGAGTTGGACTAGTTGCTCAGAGGATGAGCAACGCATTTAGCAGGGGGGTGATGATGAGCCTCGAATTGGGTAACTTATAGGGCTCATTTTGCCTAATTTTCCTTGTTCAATCCTCCATTTTTCATAGATTATGCATGTTTTTTAGCATGTTTATGTTATTTGAATGAATAAGGGTGGTCACTCTACCAAGGAGGCTAATACATGGTTATTTCAGGTTTTTTGGACAAATTTTGGAGCAAAACCAAGCAATTATGGGCCAGGTGACAGCCAAGCATGAGAGGAGGATTCATAGGGGGGTTGTCTTTGGCATTAAAGGGCCCTTCCTCGAAATCTCCACCCTCAACTCCGAGCTCAACAGGCCACCAAAACGAATCCTAAAGGTAGCCGAGCAGCTTCGGGAAGAGTGACTGTTTACTAGCAGTTGGAACAGCTACGTCCCTTGAATTTAGGAGGGCTGCTAGGCCCCTTGTAGTGTATAAATAGGAAGGCCTCAGCCTTCGTAGTTTACTTTTGGAATTGTTGGTATTTTCACTATAGTGCTGTCATTTTCTCTGCTCGTTTTCTTGTATCTACTGATGTATAACTTTCTTGTGATGATTATTTTTGAGTAATGAAAACCAGCTCTACTTGGCATCAGATCTGAGTTCTTTATAGGAGTCGGCATCTCTTGGGGTTGGGACCAACTCGAGTGCTAAGGTCTCCTTTATGTATTGTTATTTGTTCTTTATGTATTTGCAAAATCATTTCTGTTAAGTAGACTAATATTGCTGATTAACTAAGTCATTGTTGATGATTAGAAATACTTTTGATGTTCAGATTGAGTTGATAGGTCATTAATAGGGAAAAGCTTCAGAAAAGGGCCATCAAGCACCTCTGATTTCACCTCTCCCTCAGTGGGATCGGGAGCTGGGATCAAGGTGACCTTGCTACCAACAAAAACACTGACTTTGCTTTGCCATGCAATCATTAGTGTTAGATTTTCATTTGCAGAAGTTGGTTACATGTTCAGATTCTTGAATGCTTCATTGCATAGTTAATATACATGGTTTCCTTGCGAATAAAACTTCTGTTCATTCTCCTTACTGTTAGCTAGATCAGATTAGGTCAACGTAACTAGGTCTCAGATTTTACAAGTCTTCATTGGTTCAGTTGGAAAAAAAACTTGCAGAGCACCTGTACCACTTCTCTATCTGCCCATACTCCATTAACCCCATATGATCCATCCCCTAACTCGGATTTTTGCCTCACGTTTGCCATTTTCTCACATAACCCTAATTTTTGTGCAACATTGCTTCAGTCCTCCTTGAACAAATCCAACCATCTACATCTTTCCTCAACTCCATCCACCAAGTCCTAGACCACCTCAAACCCTTATCCTACCTCCATACTCACTCCTTCACCTTTCTCTCTCCATCCATCCTCCAAAATCCCATTTCTAAACAACCTGTAGAAAATTACAGACATCCTGTAGAACCCCTGCAGATTTCCTGTAGAGGCTCACGAATGAGGTTTCTTGATAGCCAAACTCTGTGAAACTCTTTGGAAGGGTGTTAGGGACCCCTTAGGCCCTCTCTGAACCTTCCCAACCTCCTCCAAGCATTTCCTCTCACCAATCCACCTCTGCACAGTCAAAAACAGTTAAATCGCATGCATGGTAATTCTGGCAACTTATTCAAAAAAAAAAAAAAGATGTTTTTTTCAGATGTTACTATAGAAGTAGCTTAATTACATGTATTTTACCTTCCTAGAAGTCAATTTCATCTCTTTTAGTAGCTTTCATCCTCTTTCTTGCATCAGTAGGGCTAGCTGGTAAAATTAGGGTTTGCTAGGGTTTACGTTTCCTTTTAGCTTTCCAGTTTCTTTCTGCAAGTAGATCAACCTTCTTTGAGTTAGCTTTCATCCATCAGTTAAAAAGCTTCTTCTCAGAGCTCATAGAAGTTGGCTTAAGCTCCTAGCGGACTTGTGCCAGCTGACTAAGTGACAGCTGCGGCAAAAGCTAGTACTTGTGCATACAGCACCGACGCTTCCAAGTTTGTTACGAAATACCGGGTTGATAAAAGTAAAGAAGGGAGTCCCAGGAGTTGTAGCAGTATTTCTGCAATACTGGAACCCACCACAATGCGTTGCAAAGGATTGAATTTCCATCTCGTTTGATGGTGAGCATTCAAGGCATTATTGGTTCGAATATAATTTAGGCAATTAAGGTTGGATATTCCCCAACCCTATTTACATCAATTACTTAGCCTCGGTGTCTATCAGTGCAAGGAAAAATTCAGATTTTGATTTAGGGAACTTTAAATTTATATATGGCATCGACTACCATGGATGAATCCCATGTCGAGGACCAAATTACATATCCATACCAGGTGGTTACAAGGAAGTCACTGAGAACCAATGAGACATAGAAATAATGACTATTGGCGGATAGATTACGGTGCACTCATAGGTTGAAGGATCACATTGAGACTGTCATCTTTAGATCCATAGTGTGTCTTGATACCACCAACCAAGCATTAGTGTGCCTCAACCACCAAAATCCATAAATTGATTCAGCGAGTCTTATGAAATAGCACCATGTTCCTTTTGTTGCATGTACATTAGAATTGAGTGTTCATTATAGCAAAGGTAGAGACATGGATTGTTGGGAAGCTAATTTGAAGGGCGTCAGAAGATATCCTGTGCCAGAAGAGGTCCAACAGTAGAAGGTAGAGTTAAGACTTAATTTGACATCAAATTTAATGGTGCATGGAAATAATTAACATCACAAAGTTAAATTTTTGAAGTAGTTGGTTGACAAAGTTTGAGTTAGTGTGAATGATGGAGTTTTATCAAGTGATCAATATTTCCTGAATTAGTACAATAATACATAGGTTGGTGTGGTTGCCTCAAAATATAGCAAGTCTTTTAGAGGGGAGATTTAAAAGGCAAGCACTAGACTAAGTGGCAATAATGAGCTGTGTCCCACTGTCACCATAGCCACTACCACCTACTCTTTATGGACCTTCACCAATGGGAGGCTTCCCCATAGATAGATCACCTATGAGAGATATTCTAGGTTTAAAAAGTTAAGGTGACACAAGAGGCTACTAGAGGACTACTCTTTGTAAGTACAAGTCTCAACCAAGGGAAATAAGGCAATTCACATCCTCTAGAAATGTAAAATTAAACCACACTATACCTAAGGTTTGAGGAATAGAAATAAAAATGTAAATATACTAAGATTAATTTTCCAAGGAAAGGTTTGCAAACAATTAATATTATCAAGCCAATGACACAAGAAGCCTTCAAAAACTCCTCAAGTTTAAGCTTAGAAAAACTATGGTTTACCTAGGGGAAACTAGCTAGGGCAAGAGAATTGAGGCCTAAAATGAAACATTTCCAACAAAGAGGGTTGATTTTGAGGCAAGAAAGCCTTCTCTTGAGGTTGAATCCATCCACCACCAAAAATCCTTCTTCTAATCCAATTCACACTATTCCCTAGTTAGGGCACTTATCCTTAACAAGGCCAAAATTAAGAGAGAGAAATAGCGTGAAATTCAAGTTTATGGATAAAATGAGGTTTGATCACCAAATTGAGAAGGCTAGTGTCGATTCCTTGGGATGATGTAGCCTACCGAGGTATGATAGATTAACTAAACCTTGCAAAGGAGTCAGGATGTTTTGATGCCCTAGCACAAAACCATAGCTATTATCCTTATGAAGGATCAATATCACATGGGAAAGTTATTACAAAGATTCACCTAGTGGATTATCATTCACATTTCATATATGAGTAATGAAATCAATAATGATATCTATATTATATACAATTGATCTTCAATAATAAATGGTGCAATAGAAAAACCTTAGATAATCAATGCATTCCATACATTAGACATAATATCAAAAATTTATCAAGAACAAGGTTCACTTACTAGATAAAATACATGTATAATCCACTATTGATCGAAGATAACTTCTCTAATGCCAAGAAAATAGCTTCAATAAACAAAGTTCTCCATAGATCACATCTCACTAAGATACAAGATTTCAAGAGGGTTGAAAACCTCCAAGGAGGGTTGAAATAGTCACAAGTGACGATGAATAGAAATGAATGAGCCTCTTCTCTATTTATATGAGGAGTAGGAACTAACATTATCCAAATGACACCCCTAAAACAAGTTTGATCACAAAATATGCTTGGGTTACAAGACAACCCACTAGCTTTGACAATAATTTCCCTTACTAGCCCACATGTGTGAGCCCTCTAGGGCTGACATCATGCAGGAAAGAAGCTCTAAATTGAAAGTCCAAGTGCTATGAAGTGTCGAAGATGATGTAGAAGCATGCAAAAATCAAGATTTGAGGGTTGGTCCTCAAATCAACATCATTGGTTGTTATGTGGTCCCAAGATCTAGTTGGGGCACCAAAAAGTGGTCTCCATGGGTACCCAATCGCTCAAAGAGTCCTTCTTTGCTTTAGCATTGAGGTCTTCTCAAGTGCAACTAGCCCTCCCTAGTCTCTAAAGGTGAGACCATCCTCATATGGGCCCTGAATCAACTGCCATCTAGCAATTGGTGCTAAGGTCACCCTAGAGGCATGTTGTGTCTAAGTGTGTCATCTTAAAGAATGATCAAATCCAGTACAAAGAGATACAATGCCTTTCTTGCAATAAGTGGGCCTAGAACATGTCATGATTTTACTGCTAGGAGGCCCAATAATCTCAATGCTTCACCTGTTTTTGCCAATATGCTTCTCTAATGGCTTGGGTAATTGTGGAAAGGTGCCCAAGACTTGGGTTGTTGAACCACCTGATAATCACAACAGAGATTCTAGTGAAAGCAACCATACATTAGGTACAAAAATAGTTATTGCATATAAGTGAACCATGATTGAGTGTCATGGGGTTTTTAATATTTAATATAAATATCTCCTTCCAAAATTATGGCCTTGAACTTGTAATGGTGCTTTCTCCCTTGGTAGGAGTGGCTAAGGGACAACCCTATTGGGTGTTTCTAGCCCTTAAGGGGAATTGACATTTTCTCAATACACCCTTTAGTTGATAGCAGTTAGTTAATAATAATGATGGTAACAGAGGGGATAAGACTCCATGGCTAAGTTCCATGTTCAAGGGGACCGACTAATGGTGGTATCCACATCCCAAGTGTATAGATGTGAGGAGGTAGCATTCATGGATGTCATGGGCTATTTATTATTTCATATAAGGATCTCCTTCCAAAATTAGGGCCTTGAACTCACAATGGTGCTTTCTCCCTAGGTAGGTGGTGAGCACCAGTATTGCAACAATAATGCTGCAACTCCTAGGCTACCTACTTTACTCTTATCAACTGTTATGAAACTAGCTCAAGAAAAAGATAGAAAAGATAGATCAACGCCTTAGAATTCATCCTCTTCGATGGGGCAACCTCCTTTACATTACATAAATGAGAAATTCTTGGATGATTCAAATGAAAAAACCTCCTTTCTATATATAGCAGTCTAAGGAGTCACAATATAACCGAGCCGACCTAACAATAATAATATAAAGCCACAAAAATAACAATAGAGGGATTCTATGGGGCACGGCAATAAAAATATGGGGACAATAGGGGCACAACAATATTAATAAGGGATACAACCACAATAGTAATGGGGTAATCAATAGTATTATAGGGACCTATCATGCCCCTCTCCTTCAAAAAAAGTGTTGTCCTCAATGCTTGAGTAGTTTTGGATGCTTCTGTATAAAATTCTCATCCTCCCATGTGGAATCTTCAGTGGATAAGTTCTTCCACTTGATGAGATACTCTGAAATTGATTGATTTTTTCGTTGTCGAGTTCTTGTTTCTGTGACTGCTTCTAGTTCCAATATAATTTTTCCTTCCTCGTCAAGTTCTGGCAATATTGTTTGAACTTGGAGCTTGTCGCCTATAACCTTCTTTAAACATGAAACATGGAAAACTACATGCACTCAAGACGCTGCAGGAAGCTCCAATTTGTATGCCATAGTACCAATCTTTTGCAACACCTTGTATGGACCATAATACTTTGGTGATAATTTATTATCCTTCTTAGCCTACTTGAGGGACATTTGTTTATATGGTTGTAGCTGTAGGAATACCTAATCGCCTACATCAAAACTTCTTTCACTGCGATGTTGATATGCCTGTTGTTTCATTCTTTTATGTGCCAACACGAGGTTATCCTTTAAGAGTTGGAGGACTTGTTGTTGATGTTCAATGTGATGTTCCACTGCTTGAACCTTAGAATTTTCTCTTAAATATAATGTGATGGATGGTGGCTAATATCCATAAAGTGACATAACTGGGGTCATTTTTGTTGCTGTATGGAAGGAAGTGTTATACCACCATTCAGCCAAAGGCAACCAATTGACCCATTGTGTCTATTTATCAGATACAAAGCAACACAGATATCCTTCCAAACATTTGTTTACTATCTCAGGTTGACCATCAGATTGAGGATGATAAGATGAGCTATGAGCTAACTAAGTACCAAGACAAGAAAATAATTTTGTCCAAAAATTTCCAGTGAAAATGGGATCTCTGTCACTTACAATAATCTTTGGGTTTCCATGTAGCTTTTGAATTGTTTCCATAAATGTAGTAGAAACTGTACTGGCTTTCAATGGATGTGATAATGCACAAAAGTGTGAATACTTGGTAAGTCTGTCAACTACCACCATGATGACACTCTTTCCCTCATACTTGGGTAAACCTGTGATAAAATCCATTGAAACCTCCTCCCATCGTTGGCTTGGAATGGATAAAGGTTGTAATAGACCTGGGATCTTAATTGTTTCAACTTTATTTTGTTGGCAAACCAAACATTCTACCACAAAATTTTGAATATCCGATTTAAGGCCATCCCAAAAAAATTCCTTCTTAACCCTGTGGTAAGTTTTTAAAAATCCTGAATGCCCTCCTAAGGGAGAAGTGTGCAATTCCATAAGAAGCTTTTGTTTGAGTTATGAATTCTTACAGAGGTATAAGCAATCTTTGTACCATAACCAATCATTTTTCCAGCTAAATGTATCAGATGTACTGGAATCTTGTTGTAACATTCAAATAAGTGCCCACACTTCTTCATCATTCTTACACTCCTCCCTTGCTTCATTTATCCAATCTAGTTGGATAATAGAAATGGCACACAACAACGCTTCCACATCCTCATCCTTTTTTGAGAGTGCATCTGCCACCACATTTTGCTTCCCTTTTTTTAGATGATTTCAAAGTCATAACCCAACATCTTTGTGACCCACTTTTGTTGCTCTTCAGAGGATAATATTTGTTCTAAAAAGTACTTAAGGCTATCATGATCTATTTTTACCTTGAAGTGTCTTCCCATTAGGTAGGGTTGCCATTTCTTAAGTGCATGTAGTATTGCCAACATTTCCTTATCATAAATAGCTTTGTGTAAAATCTTTCCCTTGATTGGACGACTTTCAAAAGCAATGGGTCTTTCATCTTGCATTAAAACAGCACCAATTCCATTTCCTAAAGCATCACATTCGACAATAAAGGTTTTTGTTAATTCCGGTGTAGCTAAGACCGGTGCTTGGCACATTGCCTCTTTAATATGTTCGAAGGCCTTTGTTGCTTCTGGAGTCCATAAAAATGCATCTTTCTTCAATAATATTGTTAGAGGTGCTGCTATTCTCCCGTAATTATTAACAAACTTGCGATAATACCCTGTCAACCCAAGAAATCCTCACAGATGCTTTATGGATGTGGCGATTTTCCATTCCTTAATGGCTTTAATTTTGCTAGGGTCTACCTTAACTCTTCATGAGATACAATATGACCCAGATATTCCACCTCTTGTACTCCAAAGAAACATTTGGATCTTTTTGCATATAATTGTTTCTCCTCCAATAGTTGTAGCACCCTATCAACATGTTCAACATGATCCTTCCAAGACTTGTTGTAGATTAGTATATCATCAAAAGATACTAACACAAATTTTCTAAGGAAGGGTTTGAAAATGGAATTCATCAAACCTTGAAATGTAGAAGGTGCATTGGTAAGGCCAAAAGGCATGACCAAAAATTCATAATGACCCTCATGAGTTCTAAATGCTGTTTTTGGATTTCTTCAATCTTCATTCTGATTTGATGATATCCTGAATGAAGATCCAACTTGGTGAAGTAAACTGATCTGTGTAATTCATCCAATAATTCATCAATGAAAGGAATGGGAAACTTATCTTTAATAGTGAGCTTGTTGAGCTCCCTATAATCCGGACACATGTGCCATGATCCATCCTTCTTGTGCACCAATACTACTAGAGTAGAGAAAGAACTTTGACTAGGTTGAATTATACCAGCCTCTAGCATTTCTGCAACCATACGTTCAATTTCACTCTTTTGGGCATAGGGATATCTGTACGGCTTGATGTTTGGAGGAACACTTCTTGGAAGCAGATGAATAGCATGATCATGATCACGAATAGGTGGGAGAGCTTTGGGAGTCTCAAATACCTTGGAATGATTGTCCAAGACTTTTTGGAGATCTGGAGAGATAGATGATTCTGATGTGGAAACATCTAGTGAACATAATTGTGCAATTACACCTCTTTGTTCCTTTTTTAGAATCTTTGTCATACCGTTAGAGTTGATTATCTTTCCCGGTTTCCCTGCAATACCCCTTAATTCAACTTCCTTTCCTTCTGTAGAAAATTTCATGAAAATTTCTTGAAAATTAAAAGCTATTGTACCCAAGGATTGTAGCCATTGGACTCCTAGTACAACATCAACACCTCCCATTGGAATGGAAAGCATTGGGCTCGTCAATACATATTCTCCCATGGATAGCTTGATATTATGGCACTTTCCAGAGCAATTTATTGTTCCTCCATTTGCAATCATCACTTGACACTCTAGTGCTGGATGTATGAAGCAATTCAATTCTTTTGCTACCTTACAATGAATAAAATTGTGGGTACTTCCTAAATCAATCAACACTATTACCTTTTTCTTCTTGATTTTTCCTTCTATCTTGATCGTTTGAGGAGTGGTAATTCCAGCCAATGCATTACAAGATATAGTCGAATTCATTTCTTCTTTATCTAGGCTTTGTTCCTGGAGTATATCCTCTTTCTTTGACCTTTCTTGCTCCTTTTCTTCTTCCTCTTCACAATCTATGTAGAATAATTTCTTCTCAGCACACTTCTGACCTTTAGTGTATTTGCTATCAAAATTGTAACAAAGCCCTTTTTCTCTTTTTTCTTCCAATTATTGTGGTATCAACCTTATAGGTTGTGGAAGGCTAGGGGTAACAACATATCCATCTTTATAGTTGCGACTGGTATGCTTCCTGGTTGCCATAATTTTGCTTTCCATTTTTCTTGCTAACTTGAATGCCTTCTCTAATGAATCAGGTTCCCAAAGGCAAACATCATGTTGGATATTATCCTTTAAAGTCCCTATGAACACATCAATCCTATGCTCCTCTGGAATATTTTTTACCCTTATGTTAAATTTTTGGAACTCCTCAACGTGCTCTATTATTGACCCCTTTTGTTTGAGACTTATCAATTGGCTAAAAAAAGTGTTTCTTTTTGTATCCTCATAATGTGATGTCAATTCTTCCGTAAAAATTGCCCAAGTGATAATTTGTTTACGAGAGCAAAGCCATTGATACCATACAAATTGATTTGGTTCCAAATATAAAGTTTCAATACGTACCTTTTGTGTGTTTTGCACATTATTGAGATCGAAAAATAGCTCCATCTGTAATATCCATGTTGCGAGATCCTTGCCATCAGACTTCCTCATATCGATTTTTGCAATGTGGTGGGTCTTTGATCCAAAATTAGAGTCTGCGGAATCATGATTAACATTTCTTTTGTTCTCATCATGAGTTTCCTTTACTACCCTTTCACCATTAGTGACCATTTCTTGTAGCAACTTATTCATATTTATCTTCAATTCTTCCATGTCTGTCTTCAAATCTATCTTCAAATTGTCCATCTTAGCTTCCACGTCATTCATCTTAGCTTCTATGAATTTCTTTAAACAGTTCATCTTAGCTTCTACACATTTCTTTAAACCATCCATATTAACTTCTACATCTTTCTTTAAACCATCCATCTTAGATTCTGTTCCTTTTTGTGCAAGTGACACTTGTTGCACTTGGTCTTGTAATTTTGATATATCATGTTGCATTTCTTCCTCTTCTTCATGAGTCATGCTAGAGCTTTCAGGTTGCTTACTAGGTGTTTGCATTTTTCTTCTACAGGGAATCAATTACCAATAATAATGCTTACTATTCCCTTTGAATTCCTTCAAAATAATCTTTCAAACCAAGCTTATGCAAAAATTTAAAAAAACTACACACCTTTTTCCACTTTGTAGGAGCCTGATATTGAATCTAACGTATCTCTGTAATTTCAGATCATCCAATTCTAAAATTGTGACCTATAGTAGCCCTCTACGTCCTCTTTCTAATGCCACCAGTCTGATCCAAATTGGATTCTCCAAGAAATAGTTATGCACAATCTCCCACAGTGACCTGATTATAGACTAGTTTAGTAGAGCGAAATTGTACAACATGCCATGAGTCACTGTTTCGACTTTTGGCTCTGAAAAATATGTACACGAAACTACAGTCTATCCTCTTTCTATACTTTCTTACAAAATTTCAATCCAATGCTCAGAAAGAAAATTATGACGATTTTCCCCAGGTCACCTGTTTGGAATGTAATTCAGGAGTCTGCAAAAAGACCAACTTCCTCAGACCATATCTCCACAAATATAGCGCAAAAAGCTCTGAAATTCGGACCCGAGATTCAGCAAAATTTCTTCTCAAATGGGTTTTTTTTAGCTTCTGAAACGTTGCAGAAAAAAGTTATAGTGAAAATGCCACGATGACCTGTCTGGAGTAGCAAAACCCTAGAATCCAAAGCTCTGATACCAAATGTTATGAAACCAGCTCAAGACAAAGATAGAAAAGATAGATCAACGCCTTAGAATTTAGCCTCTTCGAGGGGGCAACCTCCTTTACATTACATAAATGAGCAATTCTTGGATGATTCAACTGACAAAACCTCCTTTCTATATATAGCAGTCTAAGGAGTCACAATATAACCCAGCCGACCTAACAATAATAATATAAAGCCACAAAAATAACAATAGAGGGATTCTATGGGGCATAGCAATAAAAATACGGGGACAATAGGGGCACAACAATATTAATAAGGGATACAACTACAATATTAATGGGGTAATCACTAGTATTATAGGGACCTATCATCAACCAGGTAGTTCGTAACAAACTTGGAAGTGACGGTGTTGTATGCACAGGTACTCGTTCTTATTGTGGGCTGTCACTTGGTCAGCTAGCGCAAGATCACTAGAAGCTCAAGCCAACTTCTATGGATTCCAGAAGAAGCTCTATATGTGATGAAAGAAAGGAAAGCTTACTCTACAGAGGTTACTCTACTTGCAGAAAGGGAAAAGACTAAAATGTAAAGTAAACCTAGCAAACCCTACTTAACCAACTAATCCTACTTTTGCATAAAGAACTATGAAAGCCATGAAATGAATGCCATTACTTAATCAAGGAAGTAAACAACATATACTCAAGCTATTTCTAGAAGGAAATGAGAAAAAAACATCTTTTTGGATTTTTATGTGAAATTGTCATGCATGTAATTTATTTGTTTGTGAATGTGGCAGCGATTAGGTGGCGATGGAGGGTGGTTTTGGGACTTGAGAAGATGTAGGATGGTGTGGATGGGTCCTAGGAGGTCTCAGGTGGCCTTCTGGAGGATTTTCCCACAATCGGACTTCAAAAGGAAGCCTACAGGAAAATCTACAGGAGGCTGCAGGGGATCTACAGGAGGTCTACAGGAGGATGCCGAGAGCAGTTTTGAAGGTTTTGAACATGTGAGAGTGGGTGGAAAGGGTAGTTGAAGGCTGGGATGATGTGTTAAGATGCCTATGGTTCACCAAGAGTCATTAGCAGAGGGAAATATGGCCGGGAGAGAGGAAGAAATCCTATGGAAAAACACAGAAAACTAAGGCAAATTTGAGGTGAACTCTGGGCGACCTATAGGGCATAGATCAGGGAGAGAATGTGATGGCTGATAGGCTGACCTACCATGAGAAGAGATTTGATGCAAAAGAACTGAAAGTCAAACAATGAAATCAAGCAAGCAAGGAAACTAAGTACATCAAAAAAACAGATTTTTGCATCAAGCTAATCTAAATTATAAGCTATGGAAAGAAATGCTGAAAAATGATATAATGAAAGAAAGCATGGAAGAAGACTTATTGCAAAGACAAAAATGGGCATGGTGAAAGAGATTTAAAGCAAAGCATTAACCTTATAACAGACTGTAACACTAGAAATCCTATGGAGAAGGAAAATATTTGGTTTTGTGGCAGCAAGAGGGTCTTGGCCTCAGTTCATGGTCCCAAAGGGAGGAAAGGAGGCCAAGGCACTATTGTTGGCCTTTTGTATCTTCTGTCTACCACTGTTCAACCTGCTATACAAAACACAAATTGGAGCAACCTTCTAAATCACCAAAATCAACCTATTCTTAACTAAGAAAGAAATTCATCTAACAGCAACTAATTCATGAACTGAAACAAAGCATATAAATACAAACAAGAGGAGTTTGGATACTTGGATTGGGCCCTAACCCAAGAGATTTAGCCCTCTGAGGTAACTTAGTGCTAGCTCAAAAAGGATCTCATCTTTATTATCAAAATAATAATAGGATTACATGAAACTGTCAACAAAAGTAAGCTCAAAGTTGAGCAAAGAAAAGCTGCAACAAAAATTCAACAAAAATTCGACCAACTCCCTAGTGAGGCCCTAGGCCTCTCTACTTATAAAAATGAAGCTTCCAATATCTTCCTCAAAATCAGGGAGGCTTGGTTCCCAAAACTCGAGATAAACATAAGTTATCCTCCACTTGCTCGGCTACCTCCTAGTGCATTGATTTGGCTGTTTGTGCTCCGAGCTGCATGAAGGAGAATTCGAAGTGGGGAGTAATAAATGAGGGGGATTCCCTCCTATAAATCCTCTCCTTTGTCCACTTCGAATTATTACTGCCAATTTTCCATTAAATCTTTGACTTTGTCTTCAAAATTCAACAAAAATCAGCATTAAACACATATTAGACTCCATGGCATCATAACCAAACCAACTCACTCTATAAGCATAAATATTATTTAAAAATATGCAATAAGCTAAGAGAATGGTTGATTAAACTATGTTGGGAGGCAAAATGAGCCCATATAATTACCCATTTATGGGGCTCATCATCACCCCCCTACTAAAGGTGTTGCTCATCCTCTGAGCAACTTAGTCCATCCCCTGATCTTTGATGGCTCTGGTGGCCTACCTAACATCCCATGCTTCTGATGTGAGCTCCTCTTCTTTGTCACAGAATCCTACCTTTCTGTCTACCTCTTCCCACTGTTGTTGCTCTTCTTCCTCTTTTCTACCTTCTAGTATGCCTAGCAGTAGTGGGGGACTCAATTTGAGGCCAATCCAATTTACCTTCAAATTCTGCATCGAGCGCTTATAAATTGTCACTCTTCTTAATGCCTCTTTCATCCTTGTTGGGGAGTGATACTCCCTGATCTGCAAACTGTGTGGTAATGTGTTCCACCTCCTCATACAAGCATGAATACAGTCATCCCCAAGTAATCTTTTCATATCCTCAAAATGTCCAATTGCTTGATCCTGATCATTGATATATTTAGGGGAAATTTGAGGATTATTTTCAAGTAGCTAGTGTGTGCTAATGAGAGCCATGGGATCTGATGGTTTAGCTGTGATCATTAAGGGCTCATTCTGCTCCTTTATCATCAACTTTCTTATTTATGTTGCTCTTAACTCCTCATGATTCATCCATGATGCCATGGCCATTAAGTGCAAGTCCCCTAGCCTAGCATTGGGGTCCCACACATTCATGTCTATGAGGGTCGTGTTATGCAGATAGAATTCTACCATTTTTGCCTTGTTTCTTCTCATGAGATTTGGTCACACAGGTCCATAAATTGTACGTGATCTTGAAAAGGCATTGTGCCTCTCTATGCCAAAGTCTTTATCTGAAACTGTAGCCATTGGTCCTTGAGGTATAATCCATATGATTTTGATGGTGTTCTACATTGCAGTGACTCCATGGACCAGCTGGCCATGCATGCCAATTATGTCTCTCTTTCTTGCAGTTGTCTTCTTAGTAATTCATTTTCTGTTTCAAGGTGAGTTCTTATGATTGCTTCTCTATGTCTGACAACACTCAATTCTCTACCAATTTCTTAGAGTTGATTCTCCATATGGCCAATATCCTCAACTCCCTCGGATTTGGCTATTTTCATCCACCTGTGGGTCCTTATTCTTTCTTTCTCCAGCTCAAATAAAAGTGGGATTGCAAATTTTTGTGGAATGATTCTCCCCCCCTCAAGAAGATTATAGTAAGATCCCAGACTAGGTCGGGGGTTAGGTTCTTGTGCCTCTACTGCTTCCTCCTTCCCCTATGGCTATCCTTCTATCCTTTTTTCAAGTTTTTCGGTCTCCTGTAGTCTTGATAGGGTCTCCTGTAGAATAGTTTGTGCCTCCCGTAGAACTGTTTTTGGGTCCTGTAGTTCTACTTTTTCCTTCCAGGTGGGAGATCTAGGAGTCCCCGTTTCATAAGTGATAGGTGTCTTGGAAGTGGATTCCTTCTCTTGGGCAGAGGGTGAATGTCCAATAACAATAGGCACTTTAGAATAAGGTTGGGGTTTCCCTTGTTTGATCCTTGTGATTTTCCTAGCCCTGAAATACATTTAGGTCTGCCTCTTCCTCTTTTGTTTTGGTTTAATTGGGGTGTTGAGGGTAGTGAGATTAGTTGTTTCCTCTCTTTCTAGGGTCTCAGGAGACACCTCTGTCTTTTCTGCCCCTTTTTCTCCTCCTTCTGTCTTTTTCTCTATCCCTGTTTGTTTTGTTTCTTCCTGCTCTGTTTTGGTTTCTTCCTTCTCTGTTTTGGTTTCTTCCTTCTTTGTTTCTTGTTCCTTAGTTTCTTCCCCTTCTCCCCCTTGCTGCTCTTCCTCCTCACTATCAGAAGGACTGATATCATAGGTGAGGGCCTTTATGTCATATTTTGGAAAATCTACCATGATATGGGGATTGTAAAGGTATGGAGGGCTTCTTCCACTAAAATTTTAATTAACCCATGGTGAGCCAAGTGATCTAGACCTCCTGCCTTTAACTTAATGCTAGAGTTTATGAGGGATTTCCAGAGAAAATAGGGGATGCTGAGTTTCTGGGGTGTTGGAGTGTCCATGCCATATCTCAGTTCATGAAGGATTCTAAAATGGTAGCCATAGACTATGCTATACCTCCATTCACAAGAAATATATTTGATTATTTGGTAACTGGCCTCATCCCAAGGGTAGGGTATGCTTGTCCTTCTAATGCCATTTTTGTCTTCTATAGGATGTTCATTGTTTTGGAAGAAGTTTTTCTTGGCAGCTTGTCCAATGGGTTTTTCATCTTTGCTCCAAGGCAATCCAAGAGGAAGGGTGGTAACCCTACTGATAAATTCAAGAGCGATTTCCATGGAAAGTCCTCTAAAAGTGGTAGTGGCATGGGTCCTTGAGTTAGGGACTAAAGAAAGGGAAAATTCTTGAGCAACTTCTTCATGAAACCCTCGGAATTTCTTAAAAAATGGCATCCAATTTGCCCTGGTGAATATGGCTACTACTTGGGGATGTTCATGGAGCCTGCTTGAATTTTTGGGCTCCTTCCTCAAGAATCCTCCTGTAATTGTGCTTATACCACTTTTGAACACCCAGTGTAGAGATGGAGACAAGAATTTTGAAGAAAACAGGAAAATAGAGGAAAAATGTGTTTTTTTAAGAAAATAGGCAGAAATCTTTTATGTAATTCCCCTTCTTCTATGGATTTAATTCCTCCTTAAAATGATATCAATCCTTGCACATATTGATAATCAAGTTGGGTATGCATAGAACCTACCTCCTCAAGCCAGGAATCGAGCAAAAAACTCATGTTTTCTCCTTAAAAACAGCTCACTGCCCCTCCTGTAGAACTGCTTGTAGGTGCTCCTGTAGAACCTGTAAGTGCTCCTGTAGAATTCCGATAGTAGGAGGATGGGTGAGAGTGATGGAGAATGATGGTTTCGAGGCTGTGGGGTGACAAGGAGCTTGCTGCAGCTAAGTGGATGAGGATGGAATGAAAGAAAAGGTGGTGAAGGAGTTTCGAGGAGGAGTACTTATTTTTTCTTTTAGATATTTTCGGTGATGGGGTTAGCTAGAAAAAATGTACGTTGCCATATTTGTACCATTGGTGCCCACCTGCCTTTTCATCATGGTTTCTTCCCGCAATCACCTCTCATCATTGCATCGGAGTTTTCATACCCTCGACTACCTGTCCTTGGGATCTTTCTCTGAGTTGACTATGTGCATGTGTGGTGGCATCTTCAAATGAGTGCAGTCAAGTGGATGAAGGTGGCCAAGTTAACTGGCCACATTTTCTCGTTCAACCCTAACCATATCATTCTCTTATGCATATCTTTCAATTACAAAAATGCAACAGAGGAGAAGGTTAGTCACTTACCTGTGAGTCGAATGTATGTGCTATGAGGTATTTTGGCTCCTTTTGCTGCTGCATGCCTGTATTTCCTTTGCTTCATGCCTGTATTTCCTTTATTGCATGCGCTCTATTATCTGATGTGTGGCTATTTGTCTTGTGTAGGTATCCTTTGGCTAAATCTAAGCTTCAAATGTCTCCTTTAATCCCATAGTTGCACTCCTTTTGCTACTATGGCTTGATTTTAATGGGATCAACTGCTACAGGAATTCCTATAGGAGCTGTTGTAGCTGCTTCTCCCTTTAAAACTTTAGTTGATTTTTTTTTATGCTGGGAGCTGTGAGGATGATTCCAGAGATGCTGATGGAGATGGAGAGGCACTAGGTAAGCTGCAGGTGAGATTTGAGGTGCTGCTTCCTTTATTTTTTTTTCTTTCTAAAAACTGGTTTTCTGTGTTTTTCTGTGATAGGAAGGAAAAAATGGTGATGATGATGTGATATAGGTGTGGAATTGATGGAAAGGAGGGTTGATAGCTATAAGAGGGTTTACATGCTCTTCATGAAGCTTCCCGGCCCCTCAAACTTCTTTTTGGAACCATTTTTGTCTCTCTGTGATTCCTACAGGAGCCTCCTATAGAACACACAGTTTCCGAAGAAAAACACAGTGAGGTGGAAGAAAGGTAAAAAATTATGGAGAAGAGTATGGAGGAGATGAAATAGGCTCTATGGAATCTTCTCTTGCTCCCTGTGGTCCTCCTGCAACCTGCAATGCACATTAAAATTCAATTTTCTTTTTCTTCATTTCTTTGTTTGTTTTTTTTTTAAAGACAACTAGGGCACCTCATGGAGGTTTTCACCCTGATTGCCTACCCTGGATGCCTCCAAGGGAGGTTTTCACCCAGGGATCTTATTATTTTCTCTTTTCTCTTTTTTCTTTTTTTTGTTTTTGGCATCACTGGGCCACCTCTAAAGAGGTTTTCAACCCAATAATGGGACTCAAGCGCCTCATGGAGGTTTTCACTTTGAGTCTTTATTATTTTTTTCCCTTTTCTTTCTGTTTCATTAGTGTGTGGAGGCTAAGACATGCTCCACTACCATCACTGTCTTATTCAGATCTTCAATGAACTCTCACTTGGAGAGGGGCTTCTTATAAATTTTTAACCTATGTCCATTGACAAGCATGGGGATGGCTTCCTCATCAATGGTTCTGATCAGAATTGAACCATTTTCATTGCATTTTTCCATAGTGTAGGGTCCTAGCCATCTTGTCCTTAGCTTGCATTTGAAGTATTTATACCTTGAATCATAGAGCAGTGTCCAATCTCCCTCTTGGAATTTCTTCTCCTTGATATTTTTGTCATGCCATATCTTCCTCTGAAGTTGAACCACCTCTGTGTGGAGAAGGGCCTGCAATATTTGTTCATCCAATCCATTTAGCTGGAGTAATGTTTCCTTCTGTGCATGGCTAAGGTCTAGGTCTAGCTGAGCTGCCATCCTTAGTGTATTGAATTCAAATTCTATTGGCAGCAAAGCCTTCTTCCCATAGACTAGTTCATAGGGTGTGAACCCTGTGGTGGTCTTCCATGTTGTGTTGTAGGCCCAAGTGGCCTCAACTAATATGTCCACCTAATATTTCCTACTGTTGCCCACTACCTTGGTCAGAATTCCTTCCAAAGATCTGTTAGTGACTTCCACTTGCCAATTGGCTTGTGGATGGTAAGGGGTGGAAGTCTTGTGCTTGATTTTATGATGGGTGAGCAAGTCTTCAATCAAATTGGAAGTGAACTCACTGCCTTGATCTGTGACCAATTCTCTTGGATACCTGAACTTATAGAATATGTTTTCTCTCAAGAACTCAGCTGCTTTTTCCTCTATTTCTACATTTATTGCTTTTGTTTTTGCCCACTTTGTCATGTAATCAGTGCACATAATGATGTATTGCTTCTATTTTGAAGGAGGATTGATAGGACCCACAAAGTCCATGCCCCACTTCTCAAATGGCTCAAGGGTCACTTGAGGTTGCATGGGCATCTCATCCTTTGGAGTAATTTTCCCCATCCTTTGACACCGATCACATTGGCTGGTTTATCTTCTCACATCTTGATGAAGAGTGGGCCAATAGTAGCCTACTTGCAAGATTTTGAAGGCAGACCTATTTGCTGCAAAATGACCTCCACAAGGCCCATCATGACAGGTCAGCAGAATGTCAAAAACTTCCTCCTCCCTAACACATCTTCTCAAGATCTGACCTGGGCCAAGTTTGAAGAGATTGCCCCCAATCCATGTGAAAGGGGTGCTTTTCTTTGTGATCTTTCTCTTCTCTTTTAAGGATAGGTGTGGTGGGAACTGTGCTGAAACTAAGTAGTTTGGTATATCAGCAAACCATGGAGAGAGTACTGAGATAGCTAACAGGTGTTCATCTGTCATTTGATCATTCACCATTCCTTCTTCACCTGCAAGCAAATTTACTCTAGACAAAAAGTCAGCAAAAACATTTTCTTTACCAGGTTTATCAACAATGGTCAAATCAAATTGTTGCAGTAAAAGAAACCATCTAATAATGCGAGAATTTACATATGGTTTGTTCATTAAATATCTAATTGCAGCATGATCAGTGTGCACAAAGGTTTGATAGCTTGTGATATAATGTTTGAATTTGTTTAAGGAATGCACTACAACTAGGAGTTCCTTCTTGGTTACCATATAGTTCAATTCAACCTTTGACAAATTTTTGCTTATAAAGTATATGGCATAAGGTAACTTTTCATCAATTTGTCCTAAGGCTACTCCTATTACTTTATTTGAGGCATCTGCGTGAATGTGGAAAGGTAGTGCCCAGTTTGGGCCTCTCAAAATTGGGGCAGTCACAAGTTTACTCTTCAAGGTATCTAAGGCTTCTTGACAGTTTTCCGACCAAATAAATTCGACATTTTTTCCTAAAAGACCAAACAACAGAGAGGCTAACTTACTGAAATCTTTAATGAATCTTCTGTAATATCCAGCTAAGCCTAGGAAACTTCTGACATCTCTCACCTTTTGAGGAGGTGGGACCCTTTGGATGATGGCAACTTTGTTGGGGTCCACCTGCAATCCTTGTTGAGATATTGCATGACCTAGCACGGTCCCTTCAGTCATAAAAAATTCACATTTTTCTAGACTGAGGGACAGGTTCATTTCAATACACTTGTCCAAAACTTTTCCTAGGTTAGATAAAGCTTCCTGAAAGTTAGAACCATAAGGAGTAAAATCATCCATATATATTTCCACTGCATCATGAACCAGTTCAGAAAATATACTCAATACTACTCTCTGGAAAGTGGCTGGAGCATTACACAAACCAAAAGGAAGGACTTGGTATGGAAAGGTACCCAAAGGACAAGTGGAAGTGGTCTTATCTTGGTCTTCTAGGCTTATTTGAATCTGATTGTACCTGTTAAACCCATCTAGGAAGGAGAAAAACTTTTCCCTCACCAGACCATCTAACACTTGATCTATGAAAGGCAAAGGAAAATGGTCCCTTTTAGTGGCTTTGTTCAACTCCCGATAGTCGGCACAGATTCTCCACTTGCCATTTTTCTTTGGCACTAGCACCAAAGGAGAGACCCATTCACTGTCAGAGATCGGGTAGATGAATCCTGCATCAAGTAATTTTTGTAATCCTTCCTTAACAATGTCTTTAAGTGTTGGATTCATCCTCCTTTGAGGCTACTTGACTGGTTTGCAATCTTCCTTAATCTACGACTGTTCAACCTTCTATAGAAAACACAAATGGGAACAACCTTCTAAATCACCAAAAGCAACCTATTCTTAACCAAGAAAGAAATTCATCTAACAGCAACTAATTCATAAAGTGAAACAAAGCATATAAATACAAACAAGAGGAGCTTGGCTACTTGGATTGGGCCCTAACCCAAGAGCTTCAGCCCTCTAAGGTAACTCAGTGCTAGCTCAAAAAGGATCTCATCTTTACTATCAAAATAATAAGAGGATTACATGAAACTATCAACAAAAGTAAGCTTGAAGTTGAGCAGAGCAAAGTTGCAACAAAAATTCAACAAAAATTCGACCAACTCCCTAGTGAGGCCCTAGGCCTCTCTACTTATACAAATGAATCTTTCAACATCTTCCTCAAAATCAAGGAGGCTTGGCTCCCAAAACTCGAGATAAACATAAGTTATCCTGCACTTGCTCGGCTGCCTCCTAGTGCATTGATTTGGCTATTTGTGCTCCAAGTTGCATGAAGGAGAATTCAAAGTGCGGAGTAATAAATGAGGGGGATCCCTCCTATAAATCCTCTCCTTTGTCCACTTAGAATTATTGTTGCCAATTTTCCATTAAATCTTTGACTTTGTCTTCAAAATTCAACAAAAATCTGCATTAAACACATATTAGACTCCATGGCATTATAACCAACCCAACTCACTCCATAAGCATAAATATAATTAAAAAACATGCAATAAGCTAAGAGAATGGTTGATTAAACTATGTTAGGAGGAAAAATGATCCCATATAATTACGCATTTATGAGGATCATTAGTAGGAGTGGCTAAGGGACAACCCTATAAGATGTTTCTATCCCTTAAGGGGAATTAACATTTCCTCAATCCACCCTTCAATTGATAGTTGTTAGTTAATAATAATGATGGTAACAGAGGGGATAAGAATGCATGGCTAAGTTCCATGTTCAAGGGGACCTGCTAATGGCAGTGTCCACATCTCGAGTGTATAGATTTCAAGAGGTAGCATTCATGGATGCGTGAGTTACCTACTCAGCCTTTGTTTTTCCACCCCTCTTGTGTGCATTTTACTTTTTCTTGATATTTCTATGTATTATTGTGTGTAGCTCAAGGGTTAGATCTTGCTTTCAATGATATAGCAATTATATTACCTCTTAATGATGATTCATTTCATAACTCATCGGGGTTAGGACATGCAAAGGTTTCTACTTTTGATGTAATGGATAAAATGTGTTCTTAGGAACCAAGTGATGTCCATATGATTGAGGTAGAACTCAATCTATACTTTTTCCCACATGCTAATTCGTATGCCCTTAGACATATTTTGCATTTTGATATTCTTTCTTTTAATTTTATTGTGGTCCTGATATTCTCCTTTTATTTCTTTTAGCTACATGAACCTCTTAGGGAAAATATTATGAGCCCTACCCATGTATGTGGGTATATGGGTAAAAAATCCAAAATAAATAGTGTTCCACGAGGATGCGTCCCCCAAGGTCAGGTGCACACACCTATTGCACCCCACTTACTTGGGACGAGGGGACATCTAGGTAAATGTTTCCTCACTTCCCCCTTTTGGGAAGTCGCGGGGAGATGTAGGGGAAAACATATTCCAATGTGGGGGGCTTGACTCTCCAAAAGGGGGACATACCTAAGAAAGTGTTAGGCGTCCCCCTTTAACGTTGCTTGAAAACAATAATTTATGAGTGGGGAAGATTAATATTCAACCCTGGGGCCCTACAAATAATATATAATTCATGGTAATGTTAAATTCTTAAAGTAAAAGGATGAAAATGAAAGATGAAGGAGAATTCACTTATCATCCTTTTCCCTAAATGTCCTTTTATCTTTCATTTTCATCCTTTTACTTAAAATTTTAACATTACCATAAATGACTCAAGATGTTTGAGAGTGGTTCAACCTCATCAAAGTTCATATGGAGAAAGTAGAATTTTAGACCCCACAAAAAATCCACCAGACTTAATAGTTTTCAATATTTCTGGATTGGTGGTATTGGAATATTTCCTTTGGATTCTATCGTATATGAACGTTTGGAACTAGCATTTAATAAAGAGCACCAAGCTCAAAATCACACCTTTTGAGAGGGGAAACCCCCTCAATTTTGTCTAATAACCCTTGAAATTTAAAAAAATTATAAATAAATAAATAAACAAAAATTAATGTATATATATATATATATATATATATATATATATATATATATATATATATATATATATATATATATATAGATAGATAGATAGATAGATAGATAGATAGATAGATATATATATTATAACTAAAAAGAAAAATACATAAAAAAAAAATCAAAAAATAATATAATTTGTAATCCATAACTCACTCATTCAACTTACAAAGCTTACCTCTTCTCGTCTTACCCTGCAATGCTATCTAACTTCCTAGTAAATTGTTGTCTCTCCTCCCTCATGACACTCCTTCAATGCTCATTTTCCATTTTCAATTCTCAGTCTTAACTTTTGAATCTTGAATATAGATATTTATGACCTTAGATTGAATCTTTGACTCAACACTCTTTACTATTTTTTAGTTTGAGTTATATCAATTTACTATTCCAATTTTCAGACTTCAATATCTACAATAGTCTATTTTTTTAGTACTAATTTGCTTATAGAATGGTGGATGATGAATTTAAATTTTAAATCAAGTTAGAATCTAGAATGATGAATGATGAATTTAACTTTAAAATCAATATAGATTTTAGAATGATGAATAGTGAACGATAAATATGCATCAATGTATTTCATTATTGAACTGAATTATGTATGGATCAATGCATTTATGCTTTCATGATTGAATATGACCTTGAAGTCCGCCCGTCACCCCTAAATTTCTCTAAACTTTGAGGGTAATCTGACACGTCCCCCCTATGCGTCTCCCCACACCTGTGTCCCTCTATCCCAAAGTCTTGGTGGAACATAACAAAGAACCAATGATCAGTTGAACCTGAAGAATGGAGGTGAGGTATGGACTTGTAATGTAAGATGGAAAGTGTTAAGTATGGTATAGGGGAAAATGGAATTATGATATCTCAATCAGGGTTTCCAAAGTAGTGCCGCTCCTATACTCACTGGTCCATTAGGGGACGTGCGACTCGACTAGGATCAAAGATCAAACCGCAATTTAAGTTCATAGAACAATATCACAGTCAAAACCCATCATTCTTATAGATCACCCCATAATTAATACCAAATTCCCAAAGACAAAAAGCATAAGCACCTAATTACAAAATGATCAAAGTACGTTTTGAGTGGAATCCCACCTTCGTCCATGTACTCATCCTATATGGGTGAGAAGAAAATGGTTGATGCAAGTGGTGGATATATATGGCATATCATCAACTAGTGGTGGTTGTCAAGGGTTGTTGGCTGACTGGTTGGCTATCATGAATAGGAGAAAAGTTTTCTCCTATGGGATTACCCATTTTGGTGGGAAACATCTGGCTCTGACTCACAAAAATGATCTCACCATAGAGCGCATGATCCATATGCTTGAACTAGGAGTTCATGAGAACTTTAGCAATCCTTGGGCTCACAAACGTGTAGCATGCACATTGCAATAAAATTGTTTGGGAGCATATGAATTGGGTGTATGGTATCACACATGTTTTATATGAAGATATGAAATCCATACAGAAAATAAAATATTTACTAGATGCAATCTATTCTAGCATGGAACATGATATGACTGATTTTAGAATGCTCACAGAATATGAAATGCAACTAACTACACTATGCTAGCATACCATGCATGATCTAAGTATAGTCATATAACCAATGTAGCCAACATATCATTAGATTAATATCACACTTCTTGCCTTTATGGATAATCATGTGACAATGCAAAGAAGCATCACAATCATCATAGTACTCACATTCCATATAATAAGGGTGAGAGGTGGGAAAACTAATAGACCATGGAACAATTCTACTACCATGAGAAGGGGTAGAGGATAAAGGATGAGAATCCAAGTTTGGCTTACTTTTTCTAATCCTTTCTTGAAACCTAAAAATGGAGCAATCAATTATCAACTTTAGGAACTTTTCCCAAGAGTTATCTCAGGTATATAACTCTCAATTCACGTCCTCAGGGACATGCTGGGATTTATATGATAAAGCGGGTGGAAGTAGGAAATATCTCAACATCTAGGTTTCTCATCACAAGAATCAAATTCAAAAGGGTCAATCAGCATTGGATCATCATGTTCAAGATTTATGCAACTTGAATATGACTAATGGATGTCAATAGAAAGATCTAAGAATGACTCAAATACATCAACGATCATATCTTCCTAATTATATGGAGTTGTTGTGGCCACCAACAACCCCCCTCTTTGTTTGATATTAGCAATAACATCAAGCAAAGGGGGACCCTTAACAAAAATCCCAAAAATATTTTTATCAAAATTTTTGTATTTAACTCCCTAAAAGCTATATCGCATCGCAAAGAGAGAGTGAAGCGTTTTCCTATGCGCGTAAATAAGCTGCAAAGAAGCGATGTGAAATTCATCGCATCGCATATTTTGAAAGCGCCTTTAAAAGAAAATCTAAGGAATCGCCGACAGCCGATATGCGACGTCGCATGTCGCAACGTCGCATAAGCAGCGCACAGTGATCAAATGAAAAATGCGATATTGCGATCTGTGATCCTACAAATATGCGATCTTGAAATTTGCGATCTGCGATGAATGAGACTATCAATTGCTGCGATGCGAATCGCAGAAAACCACTCATCGCAAAGTTTCTTCGGCATGATCTGTAAACCCAAAATTGAGCGCACACCTTAAGGAAAATTAATGATTGCACGCCTGAGTATCCAAAGGTGATCGTGTTGCGTTTTTCGAAGAGTCAAGTCATTATGAGTGTCATGATTATGCATTCATTAGAACTTAAAGCTTTCATGTCAATCTTTTCGTCAATTCTCTTTTCCTTTGCGTGAACTGTAAGGCAGCAACTAATATAAATCTATATGCAGGAAACATCCAAGGAAAAGGGGAAAGTGCCAATACTAGAAGAACAGAGAGGAGATGCCTTCGCAGATGGATGCCACATGCAGCAGGGCCACGGATTCCAGAGTATCACTCAACAGACACTGATGAAAATAGACTATCCAAGACTCAGAGTCAAAGGCACACAAAAGCAGCATGTTTGCAAAAGATCCTGGAGCTCAGATTGGATAAAGCAAAAAGAAAAACGCTGAAGAGGGAGGACGCTCCAGAAAATCCTGGAACAAAGAACGGAAGCAATTTTCAATACGAAAGATTGTCCAGGCAATGAAATCCCTAACTCATTGAGTCATTCGCATGGCCGGAAACCGAAATAGCAATAGCACAATCAGTTTGAAAGAAATATGGGTTATACTAAGTATACACACAGCAAATACACCCAGCCAGAGGAAGATTTTCAAAAATATCTTCTACTTTGTCAGAAAGAGGTGCCAGCTTTTGTTATTTCTACTTTTATCGCTTGAGCAAAGGAAAACGACAACCAGCCGACTCTTTCCAGGCAAACCTTGCATTGCTTACAGCACTAAGGAGCAGATACAGAAACGGTTAGAAATTAGATTCAATTTTTAGAAATAATTTTGTTTTAGTAAAAGGGCGGTCATTTGAAGCCGTTTCCTAAATTTGTGTAATTAAGATTAGTTAGTTAGTAGTATTTAACCCTTCTCATGGCATTTGGAGAAGGGTCCGGAAATTTGTCAAAAAACTTGTCCTCAGAACATGCACTTTTGCACCCTCGGAGGGGGTTTTTGATGAATGGATGGATCGAGATTTATTTATGTTTGCATTTTAATGTCTGCTACTGATGTTGCACTTCTGTACTCTTAGTAGATGTTAGAAGTAAGTAGAGATAAATCGTTATTGCTTGAAGTTTGTGAGTGAAATCAGTCATAAATGGTACTTTTATCTCTTGATTAATTTCTGCTCATATTCTTAGAGTGATATACAGCTGAGTTGTTTATATGTTAATGTATGAATGTGTGGGTTACCATTTGGCACTTTTGTACGGTGGAGTCATTTGTTTGTGCTTGACATATGAATAACTGATTATGCGATATGCTGTTCACAACTGTTTTGCCTAACTCCTTATGCAGAATGGTTTATCTTAATTGATTTATACTCTTATGATAGCTGAATGATCTTTATTACCAGTTGTTGTATGAAATCTTTTTAGATCGCATAATGAAAGAATTCTACCCCAGGTTAGTATAGATTAGATGTGCTGTTTTTTGTTAGATTACAGTAGCATAGAGTCAGTTTAGAGTCTAGAATTAAATTAGCTTAAAATTACCTTTAGATTAGCATCGTCAAAATCTACACACACACACACATCTTTTAGATTGGGAAGCTGGTCCCATTATCCCCAGTCGGACCCGCTACACCAAACGGGCAAGGAGCCGCCAACCAGGTTCCCGACCGGGTGGGTATCCCCCTTGTTGTTGACCCGATTTCGGGGCCCTCAACATATTTGGTGCTAGAAGGAGGGCACGAACTATGAATGGCAACTAAGTCAAAATCTAAATGCCATTCTGAGAGTAAATCACCCTCATCAACTCCTCCGACTTCTCCAGTACGGTTAAACCCGGATTTAGAAGTTGCTCGAGTATCCACCGCTGCTACCTACTCTATTATATCAGACCAACTCATTATTGAACCCCCTGAAATTCAAACTTTGATTCGTAAACTCCAGGGATTCTCTATTTTTTCTCATAGGTCTGATAAATCTAACATCAGCGTGACTTCGCAGTACAATCCTGCTCATCCTCTGACCAGATTGAAGAGTGAAAAATTTGGTATTCAACCAAGTGAAATACCTCTCCCTACTAGGAAAAGAGCAAGGAAAGCACCACCAGAGTCTGACCGTGAGACTCTTTCATCTACTTCGTCCATTTCAACCCCCTCACCGCGAAGTCAACCACCCACATCCTCATCCCAAATCACTCATCCATCTTCCACAACCCTTCCTCTTCAATCATCAAAGATCATAATATCTTCATCTTCTCAGCATCAGGGATTATCTTCTGCACTTTCGTTAACTAGCAGCTCAACGATGGCCCAGTCTCCATGGAACAATCCTGGGGCGGTTTTAATGCCTCCACCTTTGAGCCCAATACCGGCCCATCCTGAGAAATGGCTACCTAAGTTCAATCCAGAAACAGGCATGCTAGCTGAAGAGCATATCAATAATTTCATGCTTTCTGTTAATCTCAACGGAGTTACTAACGAAGATGTTGTCGTCCGACTTTTTCCTTACACAATGCAAGGAACAGCCGGGTCATGGTACTTTTCGTTACCTTCCAGGTCCATCACAAGTTGGGACATCTTTCAAAGTCAATTCCTCACCAAGTTTGGCGATGAAAGATCAACAACGACATTGATCAATGACCTATCTAATCTTAAAGCTGAGGCTAGAGAACCCATTAAAGATTTCAATTTACGGTTCAATAAGATCCTGAACAAAATTCCCGCTGCTTCTCAACCCATCGAGGAAGTAAGATGTGAATGGTACATCACGACCTTACCATCAAACTTGGCTATCTTCGTAGATAGGGCAAACAAGACGACCTTAGTTGAAAACTTAACTGAGGCGTTAGCAGTAGAAAAACGCGTAGTTGCCCTAGAAAAGAGATCTGCAATAGAAAAACGCAAATCTAAGAAAATCTCTTTCAAAGAAGACACCAAGAAGAAGCAAACGAAAGATCCTTTCGATATGGAAGGATTACAAAAGGTGTTAAAGGCCATGTCCAATGAGATGATTGACATAAGAAAACAAGTAGCAGAAACTTCTTCAAAAAAGCCCTACAGATCTTTTAAAAGAAATCCTCCCATGGAGGTGAAACCACCCAATGCTGTCTCAAACGTCGAATCTGAAGAAGAAGAAGAAGAAGAGAATACCACTGAAGGGTAGACCGATGATGAAGAATTTGTGGAACTACAAGGAATGTGGGATTTCATCCTCCCACAAGAAGAGGATCAAGAAGCATTTCCGGTTAGCACACGAAGCAAAAATCAACTTGATCCTCCCCAAACTACCCCTAAACAGAAGGGCGCAAGCCCTGCAACAAAAGATAAGGTCGCAACAAAGAAAACAACTGCTAGAGCGACCCAATTTAGCCCAGTCCAATCAGACCAAGCACCTCCATCAAGAAAACTGATAGTGTTCGATGAAATGGAGTATAACATTATCGATGACATGAAAAAGACTAGGGCTAATATCACTCTTTACGAATTGAGCAAATTGAAACATCAACAGAAAATAATGATGAAAGAATTACATGCCGTGCCTACTACATCTTTACCTGCAGCTGTAGCTTCCCACAACATGGGAAGACCTCCAACCAACATGATCAATAAGATTGATCCGAATGACATTTCTTTGATTGGAGGAAGGTCAAGATCCCATACTCCTCCTTTTCTTCTCACTTATGAAATTTTCAATAAAAACGTGCACAATTGCTTGGTTGATTCTGGTGCTTCAACGAATATTCTACCCAGATCAATATGTGCCAAATTGAATGTTCAGCCTCAGAAATCCGCAGTGCGCATAGTTCAACTTGATCGATCTCAAGTCGAAGTGATTGGTGAACTTAACCAGGTGACCATAAGATTGTCGTCTAACCCGAAAGTATGTCAGGTTATCGACATTCTAGTAGCTGATATCCCTGAATTCTATGGTTTAATTCTTAGCAGGGATTGGTCCGAGAAACTCCACGGATATTTCTCAACCGACTGGTCGCACATGTGATTACCCTACAACGGTAAACCCAATCAAATAAAGGTTGAACGAGAGTTGCACCAAAAGTACACAGTGACAGAATTGGAAGGAGAGAATGAAGCAATAGCATACAACAGCAGTATCATAGGAAATTACTCAGTAGATTCTTTCCTCAGCAATTTCAATGCTCACACCTCACCTTACTTAGAAAATTTAGTTGTGTCCCAAGTTGAAATTTTTTCCCAAACTGATGATTCAAAGTGTTTTAATTTTTTAGATAACTCTATAAATACATCTTTATTTTGGAAATTATATTTTGATGGCTCTAAATCTAACGAGGGAGCAGGAGTAGGATGCGTTCTGATTAACCCAGACGGAAACAAGATCATGCTTACATGCAGACTTGAGTTCGATTGCACAAACAATACAACGGAGTACGAAGCCTTGGTGCAAGGCCTATACAAAGCAATCAGGTTGAATGTTAAGTATCTTCAAGTCTTTGGAGATTCCGAAATTGTCGTCAAACAGGTACGCAACACCATACATTACCTGTAAAGTCATTTAAAGCACTATCAATCTTTAGTACAAGATCTGACTTCACATTTCATAGCATTCAATATTTCGTCAATCCCAAGACTCCAAAATGCGAGCGCAGACCTATTAGCTAACGTAGCCTCTAGACTTATTCCCTCCGAAGATTTTAGTCCCGATAGGTTTTCAATAGAATTAATCTTTAGACCATCCATCCCTGACAACATCACCAACTGGAGAGTATTCAACGACGATCCAGACATTGTAAGTTTCCTCACTTCTGAAGGATCCTACTCAAATAAAATAATTGACGAAGACCATCATGATCACCAAATTCAGCGAAATAGCACTGATAATGCTATACCTAAATCGGTGGTTAAGTTAGAAGATTTATATGATTTGAAAAGTCGGTTTAAAAGGTCTGCCAATTCTAAACTCTACAGTTCAACTCTGAACTATGAATTAGTGAACCTAGGAACCGATCAGAAGCCGCAAAACGTTAATCTGGGCCACGGCCTAGCCCCTGAAGAAAAATCAGCATATATCCGTCTTCTGAGACAATACAAAAACGTTTTTGCATGGAATTACGATGAGCTGAAAACATACAACACTTCTATCATTCAACACACTATCCCTATGACTGACAATGAAAAACCTGTCCAGCAGAAGCTCAGAAAAATCCACCCCAACTTAGAAAATCAGATAAAGGCTGAGCTAAATAAATTGTTGAGAGCCAGAATAATTTTCCCCGTCAGACACTCCAAATGGGTATCCAATATGGTGCCCGTTAGAAAGAAAAACGGAGATATCAGGATCTGTATTGATTTTCGGAACCTCAACAAAGCCTGTCAGAAAGATAATTTTCCCCTCCCACCTATGGAGCAAATACTACAGGCAGTAGCGGGCTCAGAATTAATGTCTTTCCTGGATGGATTTTCAGGATACAATCAAGTGCTGGTACATCCCGATGATCAGTTGAAAACCACATTCCGAACCAAATGGGGCACATACGCATATCGGAAGATGCCATTTGGTCTGATCAATGCCGACGCTACCTTTCAGAGAGCTATGGACATCGCGTTTAAAGGTTTAGTCAATAAATCGGTAGTGATTTACCTGGATGATATAACAGTGTACTCCAAGAAGCGAAGCGACCATCTCAAAGATTTGAAACAAATCTTTCAAAGATGCTTAAGGTATGGAATTTCACTTAACCCAAAGAAATCTTTTTTCGCATTAAGTGAAGGGAAATTGCTTGGATTCATAGTGTCGAAATCTGGTATTCACATTGAACCTAACGGAATCAAAGAAATTTCTGAAATATCCATACCCCATAACAAAAAGGCCATGCAATCTTTCCTTGGATAGATCAATTTTGTAAAAAGGTTTGTCCCGGATTTTTCACGTATTATTTCTCCTTTACAAAATATGATAAAAAAGAATTCAAATTTTAAATGGGGTCAAGATGAGCACGAAGCATTCAACTTGATCAAACAAGCTATCATCAACGCTCCATCTTTAGCTACCCCAAATTTTTCAGAATCTTTCATCTTATACACTTTTGCCTCAGAGAAATCTTATGCCGCGATTTTAACTCAAGTAAATCAAGAGAAGGCGGAAGCTCCAATCGCATTCTTTAGCCCGAAATTACAAGGTGCTGAACTCAATTATTCAGACGTGGAGAAACAGGCATATGCCGTTTTCAAAGCAATCAAATATTTCAGACCTTTCTTACTTAAAGCCCATACCAAAGTCGTAGTACCGTTTCCAGCGGTAAGAAACCTTTTGATATAGAAGGACGTGGGCGAAAAGAGAGCAAATTGGATTACCGCTTTACAAGAATACGATCTTGAGATCAATCCAGCAAACATCGTAAGAGGTCAAGGCTTCTGCAAGATGTTAGCTGGAGCGTCACAAAGTCCTGAGAACTCATCTGAAGAGGTACACGCGTATGAGGTAAGCCTAAACAACGCAGAATCATTATATGCGGACACCATTTATTATCTTAAGAACGGGTATGCTCCATCACACCTGGATCACACCAAGAAAAGAGCTCTGAGGTTGAAAGCTAAACAATACCAGCTCATAAATGATGTTCTGTTTAAAAGGAATTACGATTCTGTACTTCTTAGGTGTCTTGAGAAAACTGAAGCCGAAAAGGTTTTGCAGGAACTCCACGATGGACCAGCAGGTGGACACTATGCTAGAGAAGCTACTGCGCATAAGATATTACGTGCAGGATATTATTGGCCCACGCTGTTCAAAGACTCATACAATTACGTAAGGAAATGCCAAATCTGCCAGACTGCTGCAGGGAAACAAAGGAAATCGTCCATGCCACTACAGCCGGTTAACATCGAGCAACCATTCAGCCAATGGGGCTTGGACATAATAGGTGAGATCGTTCCTCACTCTTCTAAGCAACATAGGTATATCCTCACGGCAACAGATTATTTTACTAAATGGGTAGAAGCAGTTCCTCTCAAGACAGTTAATTCTGAAAATGTTATTGAATTCATAGATCAATTTATCATCACTAGGTTTGGATTGCCAACGGCCTTAATGTTTGATAATGCATCATACTTTTCTGGAAATGCAATGACTGAGTTTGCACTAAAAAGAGGGTTCAAACTGAAATATTCTGACAATTACTATCCGCAAGGTAATGGGCTGGCTGAATCGACAAACAAAAACCTAATCAGGATTATCAAAAGAACAGTCGACCAAAACCAAAAGAATTGGCACAAAGCGCTGGTAAATGATTTATGGGCAGATAGAATCACGAAGAAAGCTTCAATCGGCACTTCTCCCTTTAATTTAGTTTATGGGAAAGAAGTGGTTCTTCCAACTCACTTAGTCATCCCCTCTTTGTCTTTAGTACAACACATCGATGAAGTATCTACTTCCTCTTTGCAATTGAGACAAATGGAGATAATCAAACTAGAAGAATGCCGAGAACAAGCTAAGAAAACCCATGCTCATCACCAAGCGCTAATAAAATCCTCTTTTGACTCAAGCATAATGACCAGAAAAACCTTTCAGATGGGAGATTTAGTTTTGAAATGGGATAAGGCTCATGAAGAAAAGGGCAAACATATGAAATTTCAGAAGTTGTGGCTTGGTCCTTTTCAGATTGTAGAAGTCATAGGCCCATCGACGTTTGTGTTGCAGGATTTGGCAGGTAGAAGAGATTCTTTGCCTGTGAATGGACAGATTCTTAAAATGTATTTTCCATAGAAGATCATTCTTCTATTTTTGTAGGATAGTTTTAGTTTTTTCTATTTTTATTATATACTTTGTTTTTCTCTTTCTTATAAATAAAACCGGTTGTAAATGATCATTGAAAAAGATTCATGAAAGAGCACACCAACTCTCTATCAGATTTTGATTTCACTTGTACAAATAGCAAAACTTTTCGAAAAATATGACTTTTATTATTGACAAATAGAGTTAACTTTAACCTGGATTTGATATTAGTTTCAACCTCTCAAAAAACTTTGATGAGAACAACCTTTGGTAAAAAATTGTTTTATGCCAGCACAATGAAAGGTATCATCAATAATAAAATAAATATTCTCTGCAAAGCTGTTGTTTTCAAAACTCTATTATTGTCGTCCAGAGCTTTCTTAAGGAAAAACAATGACTTCCTCCCTGCTAAAGGAAACCGCAGCATTCAGAGAAACAATCCGAGAAAACACTATATCTCAAAGAATAAGAGGTCTCATCATGAGCCGGCTTATCATGATCACAGATATTATAACTTGCTGACTTTGCCAATACTGTCTATCAAAACAGGGCAACGACTCAAGATTGTTGCAATCAAAAGACAAGGGGTCTCATCACGAGCCAGCTTGTTCAGCAAAAGTGTAAATCAAGTGAATGACTGTGTCATAATCTGGCCACCAAACCAAGACATTGTTCTTTAGAGAGTAAAAAAAAAAGGAAAAAGTGTCAAAAAGGATTTTTCTCTGAAATGTTGTAAATAACCTCAAGCAGGAAAAAGGATCATTGCTGGATAACATGGTAACCCTGTCGAGGCTATGGACGCTTGCGGGCAACAGAGGCTCTACCTACGACAAATGAGCATATTTCAAAGCTAGTACGCAGAGAAGACCTTATTTTATCTTTAAAAAAGGACCGAGTAATGTCTGGTATGAATGCAAGAACTAAGCCTAAGGAAGCAGACAATTGGAATAAAAGAAAGGTTGAGACAAAGTATCATTGACAGGATAAGGGGTAATCTACTCTATCTGTCCATAACAAAATTTAGACATATGAAAATTTTTCTGTTTCGGAAGTGGGAATGTCAATAGAAAAGCAGAGATAACTGGTTCTTCACAGTGAATCGCCATTGTTGTGGACACCAACAACCCCCCTCTTTGTTTGATATTAGCAATAACATCAAGCAAATGGGGACCCTTAACAAAAATCCCAAAAATATTTTTATCAAAATTTTTGTATTTAACTCCCTAAAAGCTATATCGCATCGCAAAGAGAGAGTGAAGCGTTTTCCTATGCGCGTAAATAAGCTGCAAAGAAGCGATGCGAAATTCATCGCATCGCATATTTTGAAAGCGCCTTTAAAAGAAAATATAAGGAATCACCGACGGCCGATATGCGACATCGCATGTCGCAACGTCGCATAAGCAGCGCACAGTGATCAAATGAAAAATGCGATATTGCGATCTGCGATCTGCGATCCTACAAATCTGCGATCTTGCGATTTGCGATCTGTGATGAATGAGACTATCAATTGCTGCGATGCGAATCTCAGAAACCCACTCATCGCAAAGTTTCTTCGGCATGATCTGTAAACCCAAAATTGAGCGCGCACCTTAAGGAAAATTAATGATTGCACACCTGAGTATCCAAAGGTGATCGTGTTGCGTTTTTCGAAGAGTCAAGTCATTATGAGTGTCATGATTATGCATTCATTAGAACTTAAAGCTTTCATGTCAATCTTTTCGTCAATTCTCTTTTCCTTTGCGTGAACTGTAAGGCAGCAACTAATATAAATCTATATGCAGGAAACATCCAAGGAAAAGGGGAAAGCGCCAATACTAGAAGAACATAGAGGAGATGTCTTCGCAGATGGATGCCGCATGCAGCAGGGCCGCGGATTCCAGAGTATCACTCAACGGACATTGATGAAAATAGACTATCCAAGACTCAGAGTCAAAGGCGCACAAAAGTAGCATGTTTGCAAAAGATCCTGGAGCTCAGATTGGATAAAGCAAAAAGAAAAATGCTGAAGAGGGAGGACGCTCCAGAAAAGCCTGGAACAAAGAACGGAAGCAATTTTCAATACGGAAGATTGTCCAGGCAACGAAATCCCTAACTCATTGAGTCATTCGCACGGCCGGAAACCGAAATAGCAACAACACAATCAGTTTGAAAGAAATCTGGGTTATATTAAGTATACACACAGCAAATACACCCAGCCAGAGGAAGATTTTCAAAAATATCTTCTACTTTGTCAGAAAGAGGTGCCAGCTTTTGTTATTTCTACTTTTATCGCTCGAGCAAGGGAAAAAGACAACCAGCCGACTCTTTCCAGGCGAACCTTGCATTGCTTACAGCACTAAGGAGCAGATACAGAAACGGTTAGAAATTAGATTCAATTTTTAGAAATAAATTTGTTTTAGTAAAAGGGCGGTCATTTGAAGCCATTTCCTAAATTTGTGTAATTAAGATTAGTTAGTTAGTAGTATTTAACCCTTCTCATGGCATTTGGAGAAGGGTCCGGAAATTTGTCAAAAAACTTGTCCTCAGAACATGCACTTTTGCACCCTCGGAGGGGGTTTTTGATGAATGGATGGATCGAGATTTATTTATGTTTGCATTTTAATGTCTGCTACTGATGTTGCACTTCTGTACTCTTAGTAGATGTTAGAAGTAAGTAGAGATAAATCGTTATTGCTTGAAGTTTGTGAGTGAAATCAGTCATAAATGGTACTTTTATCTCTTGATTAATTTTTGCTCATATTCTTAAAGTGATATATAGCTAAGTTGTTTATATGTTAATGTATGAATGTGTGGGTTACCATTTGGCACTTTTGTACGGTGGAGTCATTTGTTTGTGATTGACATATGAATAACTGATTATGCAGAATGGTTTATCTTAATTGATTTATATTCTTATGATAGCTGAATAATCTTTATTACCAGTTGTTGTATGAAATCTTTTTAGATCGCATAATGAAAGAATTCTACCCCAGGTTAGTATAGATTAGATGTGGTGTTTTTTGTTAGATTACAGTAGCATAGAGTCAGTTTAGAGTCTAGAATTAAATTAGCTTAAAATTACCTTTAGATTAGCATCGTCAAAATCTACACACACACACACACATCTTTTAGATTGGGAAGCTGGTCCCATTATCCCTAGTTGGACCCGCTACACCAAACGGGCAAGGAGCCGCCAACCAGGTTCCCGACCGGGTGGGTATCCCCCTTGTTGTTGACCCGATTTCGGGGCCCTCAACAGGAGTGAAAGGAAAGACAAGGTCATTAACATCATCATTAGTATCATAAATTGGATCCTTGTTAAAATGATGGCTACTCATATCCCACTTCCCTTCTTCCCTTAAAATATGCCCTCTTCACCCTACAAGCATTGAAACATTGAATCTCAATGAAGAACTAGGGCTTCATTCTTCCAATGGAGTTTCCAAATGAGAATATTTCTCCTTGTTTACAAGATAATCTCAATTAATGAAAAGAATCTCAAAATTTAGATAACAAGGAGGTTGACTCAAATCCTCTTCTCCAACAGGGCCAAAAATGTTACCACAAAATCTAGTAGGTGACAACAATGAGGTGTGGCCCATTGTCACCATAGCCACTACCTACTGCTCTTTATCGACTTTCACCATTGGGAGGCTTCCCAGTAGATAGGTCAACTATGAGAGATATTCTAGGTTTGAAAGGTTAAGGTGACACAAGAGACTACTAGAGGATGGATCTTCTTAAGTATAAGGCTCAACCAAGGGAAATAAAGCAATTTGCATCCTCTAGAAAGGCCAAATTAGGGTACACTAGACCTAGGGTTTGAGGAACAACAAGAAAAATCAAAATATTCTAAGATAAATGTGACATGAAAAGGTTTCTAAACAATGAATACTATCAAGCCAATGGCACGAGAAACTTTCAAAAATTGCTTAAGTTGAAGCTTAGCAAAACTAGTATTTACCTAGGGAAAACTAGCTAAGGCAATAGAATCGAGGCCTAAAAAAGAAATATTAGCCACCAAAGAGGATTGATTTTGAGGAAATCAAGCCTTCTCTTGATGTTGAATCATCCCATCACCCAAAATTCTTCCTCTAAGCCAATTCACACTCTGCCCTAGTTAGGTTTCTTATCCTTAATAGGGATAGAATTAAGAGAGATAAAGAGAGTGAAAATCAAATTTATGGATAAATTAGGTTTCATAACCAAATTGACAAGCCCAGTGCCTATTCCTTGGGATGATGGAGTCAATGGGTTTAATAGATTAGCTAAATCTTCCAAATGGGTAGGAATATTTTGATTCCCTAACACAAAACCCTGACTATTATCTTTGTGAGGGATCAATATCACTTGGGAGACTATTACAAAAATTCACCAAGGGGATTATCATTCACATTTCATAATCCTTAGATAATTAATGCATTCCATACATTAGACATAAGATTAACAAATTATAAATAACAAGGTTCACTTACGAGATAAAATACATGTATAATCCATTATTGATCCAATAATAACTTCTCTAATGCCAAGAAAATAGCTCCCATAAACAAATTTCTCCATAGATCACATATCTCCCTGATACAAGAGGGCCAATAAATCTCCAAGGAGGGTTGAAATAGTCACAAGTGATGATGAATAGAAATGAATGAGCCTCTCCTCTATTTATATGAGTAGGACCTAACATTAGCCTAATGACACCCCTAAAACAAGTTTATCACAAAATATGTGTGGCTTACAAGCCAACCCACTAGATTTGACAATAATTTCCCTCACTAGCCAACACATGTGAGTTTATAGCTCTCTAGGGTTGACATCATGCAAGAAATAAACTCCAAATATCATGTCCAAGTGTTATGAGGTGTCCAGGATTATTTCGAATCATTTAAAAATCACTATTTAAGGTTTTACCCTCAGATCAACCTTATTAGCTACTATGTGGTCCTAAGATTTAGTTGGAGCACCTCAAAGTGGTATGCAAGTGCTCAAAGTGCCCTCTGCTCCAGTGTTGAGGGCTTGTTAGGTGAAACTACCCTCCTTAGTCTCTGAAGGTGAGACCATCCTCATATGAGCCTTGAATCACCTGCCATCCATCAATTAGTGCTAAGTTCAATTTGGGGATGTGTTAGGTCAAGGTGTTTCATCTTGAAGAATCATGATAAAAGGTGCCCTAGAATGTGTGTCATATGTTGTTACTACTAGGAGGCCCAAGAATATCATCACTTCACTTGTTTTTTTCAATATATTTATTTAATGGCTTGGCTACCTATTGAAAGGTGCCCAAGACATGGGTTGTTGAACCACCTCACTATCACAACACAAATTATAGTGAAATCAACTAGTCAATAGGGACAAAAATAATTATTGCATCTAAGTGAACCAGGCTTGAGTGTCATGGGCTATTTAATACTTCATTGAAGGATATCCTTCCAAAATCATGGCCTTGAACTTGAAATGGTGTTTTCTCCCTAGGTAGGAGTGGCTAAAGGACAACCCTATTAGGTGTTTCCAACCCCTAATGGGAAGTAACATTTCCTCAGTCCACCCTTCAATCGATAGGTCTTAGTGAATAATAATGATGGTAAAGGAGGGGATAAGACTCCATGTCCAAGTTCCATGGTAAAAGGGACCAACTAATGGGGGTATCCACATCCCAAGTCTATAGATGTGAGGAGAAGAATTTGTGGATGCATGAGTTATGAACTAGACCTTTGTTTTTCCACCCCTCTTGCACACCTTTTACTTTTTCTTGACCTTTCTTTATATTACTACTCATATATCAAGGGTTAGAGCTTCATTTGAATGATATAGCAATTATATTACCCCATAATGATTATTCATTGCATCGCTCATTGGGGTTGGTACATGCAAGGGTTCCTTTTTTTATGTAATGGAGAAACATGTGCTAATTCTTATGTCTTTGGCCATGTTTTTCATTTTGATATTCTATCTTTTAATTTTTTGTGGCCATGATATGTCCTTTTTGTTTCTTTAGTTGCATCAACTTTCTAGGGAAACATTTTTGGGCCCTAACCAAGTATGTCGACATATGGGTGCAAAATCCCAAGGAACTAATGTTCAGTTGAACCTGAATAATGGAGGTAAGATATGGGCTTATAATGTAAGGTTGAAATTTTTAAGTATGGTATAGGGGGGAATGGAACTATGCTATCTCAATCATGGTTTCCCAAGTAGTGCCCTCATATATCCATTGGGCCATTAGAGGAGGTCCCACTAGACTAGGATCAAAGATCAACACCCTATTTAAGGTGAGAGAACAAGATCATGGTCAGAATCCATCCTTCTTTCTACATCACCCAGTAATTCATAACAAATGCCCAATGGAAAACAAGCATAAGCACCCGATTGAAAAATGATGAAAGTATTTTTTGAGTGAAAGTCCCCCTTCGTCCATGTGCTCATTCCATACGGGTGAGAAGTAAATGGTTGATGTAAGTGGCAAAGATATATGGCATATAATTGGTTCATGAAAGTGATAGAGATATATGGCATATAATCATCCAGTGGTGATTATAAGGGGTTGTTAGTTGTTTGGCTGACCGACTGGTTGTCATGAATAGGAGAATTGTTTCTCCTATGGGGTTACCCATTTTGGTGGATAACATCTGGCTCTGACTCATGGACATGAGATCACCTTAGAGCGCATGATCCATATTCTTGAACAAGGAGTTCATGATAACTCCAACAATCCCTGGGCTCATAGAGTTGCAACCTACACAATGTAATCAACTTTTTGGGAGCATGTGCACTAGGTGTAGGGTATCACCCATGTTTTATATAAAGATATAAGTTCTGTACAGAAAATAAAATATATACTAGATGCAAGTTATTCTAGCATGAAACATGATATGAATGATATTATAAGTCTCACACAATATGAAATGCAACTAACCACACTATGATAGCATACCATATGTGATCTAAGTATAGTCATATAACTAATGCAACTAGCATTGTTGGAAACACTGAGAGGGGGGTGATTTAGTATTTCTTTTCAATTGTTATTTTTATCAGTTAGATCACTTATAATTGGAACACAAAATGAACAATAAGAATAAATAATTTTATTAACTTCTTCTTTACAATAAATCCAATAAAATATAGTGTAGGGCTCCAACCCTAGATGAAGACACCAATCTTCAATCTCCCAGGCTCCAACCTATATTTTTCCAAGCACCTACTTGGACTTCCCAAGGCACCAACCTTGTCACTTTAAGGCACCAACCCTATCTCTGGTATAGGCTCCAACCTGGTCTCTTGAGGACTCATATCCTCTAGGGCTCCAACCCTATCTTCCAAGGCACTAACTTTGTCTCTATGAGGATTCAACCTCTAGCTTCAAATTTTCAAGATAAATTTATGTTATTTCACAACTCCCAATATCTTCTTCAACGAGCCTTGTCAATCTCTTCACCTTCAGTACTACCCTCAAACAATCTCCATGAAAATAATTAAGGATGGGGCCCCCCTTTTAGGATGCATTTAGTTGCATCATACACACACACACACACACACACATATATATCTATCTATATATATACATATATATATATAGATATATGGCTGGATCAAAAAAATCGACAGAAAATTTGGAATTAACATGATGAGGTTAGGGAGCTAAGGGTACAACCTTGCCTCAAGTTGTTGGTGCCACTCACTTCAGGATGGTGGACCTAAGGGGAATGACATTACTCGTAGCCCATTGTTTTGGTGTCCCCCACTTTAGGTTAGGGAACCAAGGAATCCTTGCTCAATCAATTAGAGTACCACTGATGGTGGACCTAAGGGACTGACTTGAATCCCAGACCATCCTTGAGGATTGGGGTGTCCCGGGTTAGGGAGTCGGGCTGTTGTGCCTCTTGTATGTGGTACCACACTCAACATGTGGACCAGAGGGGACATCCTTAAACCCAAGCCCATCTACCACATGGGATGTCCCAGGTTAGGGAGTCGGGCCACATTTCATTAGGGTAGTGGCTCCACCACATGGCCAAGATCATGGGTGGGCCTGATGGTGCGAGCTACCCCCAGCCCAATCAAGGATGGAGTGTCTCTTAAAAAACGGGTATTAAATTTTTTCTTTACCCTAAAGGGGAACACTTTAGGGTATGAACATTAATGGGGGCTCCACCCATAATTTCAATGATGCATCTTTAGTGGCAAGGAGGTGTTTGGAAACAGAGGATTTTGAAGGGTTTGACATGCAAGTAGCAGGAGGTTGATGAATGACATTTCTAAGGAAGGTGCCCCATATGGAGTTTAAAATGGGGAACTATGCTCCAGTGGATGATTTTTATGTGGTGGAATTGGTTGACACCAATGTGGTGTTGGTAGTGAAGTGGCTCATCACTATTGGGAGACACTAGAAGGATTACAATATTATGGAGATGGAGTGGGTTACACCTAAAGGGAAAAGAGTATGGCTCAAGGGAATTACAACAACAACTTCAAAGTTGGTGACAACAAAAAATATGGAGGTTATATTTCATCACAAGGATCATAGCTTAGGTCGTGCAGTGCATGGTCTCCCATTAAAGTGGATCAGAAGAAGGCTAATAGTATTCGAAAGACATCCAAGCCTTGTTGGATAAACAAAAAATGGTATTTGAGGCCGTTCCTCCTAGTAGAGTACCAAATAGGGGATTTGAACGCATTATAGAATTTGAGGGATCTAAACTAGTTATCACTACTCCATACCAACACCCCAAGACATTTAGGGAATAGGTTGAAAAGACTATCAAGGAGTTGTTAGAGATGTGACACATTAGGCCCAACAAAATCCCATTTTCTTCCTCAATGGTATTAGTCAAAAAGAAGGATGGGACACTAATAATGTATATAGACTAGAGGTCCCTCAAGAAAAATATGATCAATAAATGATACTTGATACTGAAAATAGATGAGCTTTTGGATGAGTTACATGGAGCTATGTGTTTCTATAAGATAGATTTAAGATCAGGATATCACCAAATCATAGTTCTGGAGAAAGATATATGAAAGAAAACATCCATATGTCACTATGGTCATTATGAATTTCTCATCATACCATTTGGGTTGACGAATGCACTTGCCACATTTCATTCATGCATGAATCATATATTCAGGAGGCAGTTGCGAAAGTTTTTGTTAGTATTCTTTGATGATCTTCATAGTTACAATAAAACATTGGAGGTGAATTTGAGGAGCATGGATGAAGTGTTGGGCATATTGGAGGAATAATCATTATTTGTGAAGGATTCCGAATGTGAATTTGGAATGACAGAGATATTATGTATTTGACACATCATCAGTGCAAGAGGAGTATAGGTCCACCACGAGAAGATATGGGCTATCATCAAATGGAAAAATCCCAAGAATATATGGAGTTGAGGAGATTCCTAAGAATATGAAATTATTATCAATGGCCCTGTTAAGGGGTATTCTCAAATGGCGAAACTCCATACAGATCTAACAAAGAAGGGAGCTTTTAGACGGACAGAAGAGGCACAACACACCTTTGAATGGTGCAAGGAGGTAATGAGTTCTTGTCATGTTCTTTCACTTCCATATTTTTCACGACCTTTTGTGTTAGTATGTGATGCATCGGGGGAAGGCATAGGAGAAATTTTTGTAATGCCCCCTCCCAACATTTACCTACTTCTACAAGCTCCTTGGGTAAATGTGAGGCTGAGTGCTACTATGTCATGACCCTGTCTCCGAGACCCAGTTAAGGAACCATTAGGGGAATTTTTAGGTCTAAAATGGGCCTCCTAAGGAAATTATAAAATAATAGTGGAAATAATAAAATAAGATTAGATTACATCATCATAAATTTTAGAGGGAAAAAAGAAAAATCTATTCTTTCAACTCGTATTTTCAACTTATCTCCCTATGGGTTTACTCAAATTTCGAGTGGTAACACTCATTGGATGAATAATTTGATTCCTCATCCAAGGAGTACCAATGTTGCATACTTTCGATGGGCCTTGATACATGAAAAATGAGAAATACATGAAAATCGTGATTGTAATCACGTTTTTTCATGTATATCATGTGTTTCATGTATTTCTCATTTTTTGTGTAGCATGGTCCATCGAAGGTATGCAACATGGGTACTCCTTGGATGAGGAATTAATTTTTTCATCCAATGAGTACTCCTAGTCGAAATTTTAGTAAAACCTTAGGAAGATAAGTTGAAAATACGAGTTGAAAAAATAGTTTTATTATTTTATTATTTTTTAACCTTTTTACTTTTTTACTCCAAAAATGGTGAATCATCCCCCATGGTTGACATCATCATATTGAATCATATTGGTTATTATAAAGTTTATTTTGGTTGTACATTTTTTTAGGAGCCCCATTTTAGACCTCAAAATTCCCCTAATGTGGGGCCTACAAACTAAACCCTTATTGACATCCTGCAAGGACTACATATCACTTAGGAGTTGAAAAACCACCCTAGGTGATCAATCCCTTAGTTGGAACCTTTTTTCATTGACCTAACACCCCAACTGCATGCAAAACAAGGGAAGAATACAGTTATGAGGCCCCAACCACATGCACAAGCCTGCTTACATGCATTTATGACCTAAATCCTTCAATTCAGTGCCAACAGTCCCAACATCTGAGCCACTTTTCCAAGATAGCCACCAAACCACTACCTGTAACTTTCCAGAGTCATAATTAACATGAAAACAATGCCAAACATTCAAACTTGAAGCTAATACTTGACCTAGATTGCCTAGAACATGATAGACATTTTGTCAAACATATGGTAAACATATAAGTTACAAGTCATGAATGAATATCTGATATTAAATCTCTAAAATTCATTTGAGAATCACCATGAAGGTTTAATGCCCTCTCAATTGGTTGAAACACCACTTTTTATCTCTTCCATTCATCAACCATTCAAATAATTATCAAATCATGAATAAGATCCATATCTAGAGTACATCATAAAACCATAATATTAACCATGAAAAATCAGCCATATAATCCACATAATAACAAGTACAAGTCCTCATAGATCACAACGGGAAAATAGTTCCTATTAACATATGAAAAAGGCAAACAAGTGAGGGAATTCCACGTACCACCCGGCCATAGATTAGGATGAACCAAATCTTTCTTTCATCTAATCATTCCCATTCCATATTCCAAGCATGATGTTGGATCTCACGGGATAAACCAAGACATAAGAACTAGGGAATCCAGAGGTTAAACCACCTTCACCCTCAAGATACCGTGATCTCACCCAAATCGGCCTTGAAATCAAAAAACCAAAAGAAGCTTGGAGGCCTCAAAATTGTTTCACCATAACTTGAGGAATTTGTTTGTCTCCACCCACTTGTCGAGGGCTTCCCAGAGAAAACTATCTCCACCCCCAAACCTCAGGAATTTTTTTGAGACCACCTCACCTGGTTCCAAAACCTTCCAGCAATCCATATCTCAACTAAGAATGAATCCCATCACACCATGGCTATCCAAGAAATGGAAATGCAAGGCTAAAACAACTGTCAAGTCAGGAAAAACCCATGCCATTGATAGCAAATAAACCAAATAGACAAATGAATGTACCATGAATTCACATCCCAGCAAGGAAACCACATATGTAACCTGTTACCTACAATATCCTCTTGTTGAAGCTATTGATCCAACCTTCTCCTTGCTTTCTTTTTCTTTCCTTTTTCCAAATCCAAGTGAATGCCAAAATGCCGCAAGAATTCTCTAAGTGTGCAAGAGTGTATGTGAAAGAGAATGAAAGGAGAGAACCAAACTGAACTGACAAAAGCTTTGAATTGATCCTTTGATGTCGTTCTATTATTGATGTCTCATTTTTCTTTATTTTCCTTCATTTTCCTCTAATTTCCATTACATGCAAATTTGTGTCCCTTCACCTTCCTTTTCTCCTATTTTCCTTTATTTTCATAAATAAATTAAAATTATTGCCTCTTTTCCTTTTCCAAAGCCTTTAACAATTACCATAGCCATTAATAAACCAAAATTTATGCCCACTATAGTGTTTTCCTAGCATTTAACTTGGAATACGTGTCTCATGACCTTGGTATTATTTTTCCTTTATTATCCTTTATTACATGAAACTTTAACCTGGGGTTGTTACAAAACCCTCCACCTTGGGAGAAATTTGTTAGGAAAAATATTGGGGGGGGCGGTGAATCAACATTTTAATTCATTTTAAAATTTCAATTCCATGTTCATAATTATGTACACTATTGTTATTCATGCAACAAGCATATATACGTGACTCTAGCGAATTCTAACAGTGTATATCTAGTTTACTTAATTTGACATATATTTCATCAGTGATTTATCTTATTAATAATTCATTCACCATATAGAATGTAGTAAAGAACAGATAAATCACAACACATAAGCAACACACATAGAACACTAGGATTTTATGTGGAAATCCAATGTGGGAGAAAACCACTACTTATGCTTTCTTTCTCTTCTTATTTTATTATAAATAAAAACTTCATTACATTTTGTACTGGTACAAACTCTAACCAGTATGTAGGTAGCCACTTCTAGGAGGATATAACCTCCATTCATTCTCCAGCATCCACTAGAAGGGAGCTACAACCCCCTGATCTCGTTTATCAGCTCCTACCGGAACAAGGCACCAACCCCCTGAATAAGTTTACCAACTACCACTGGAGGGAAGCTCTGAATCCCTTACTAAAGGCTCCAACCATCAACACCTCTCGTCGACCATGTTTCATAATATTTCAGACTAGATCGACCTGTCTCAAACAAACATCAAAACATGTAGGCAACCTTTCATCATATTTTCACACTAGATCCACATCAACAATAAGACCAAACCAAACTAAATACTTAATCTAAAATACAATCATTGAACCAATTAAATCACTGTAACATCATCCCACTAAATACTGAAGCAAACCAATCACTAAATTGAATCTCAACCAACCATTGAAACCAGATAAAATCAATGCACAACCAATCCAATCAATATTGTTAAATACAAATAGACATCAATGACAAAAATTAGAAAATATAACAGAATTCATCAACAGTCATCATCAAATAGCACTGCAAATCCTGTCTAGATCTAACTCAGAATTATACAAGACTATTATTCAACAGACCTGCATATATACACTCTTATCATGTGCATCACCCACCTACATATCTCAATGTATTGAAGAAACATATCTCAGAATATATACACAACTAACTAGAAACATATCCGTTTATATACGCGAAAATTCAGAAGAAAAACAACATATAGATCTTAAGTTATAGAAGCACACCTTCACTGTAAACACATCTCACATTCTGCAATATTCATTGTCATACATTCATAACATAGTATCATTATAACCACATGTCTATTATTATTAGCTACAAGCATAAATAATTCAAGCAAGTGTATACAATAGTCTTCATAACTCTTTCAGATCTACTAGATTTGAGCCATCTCCTTGCTCCCTAGTGCACACCTGTTCCAAATCAAATCACATATGAATAACCCATTACTTGTGCACACAAGAACTTGATCCCCATCTCCTTATATATATTTTGCCTTAGCCAATACCTTAGGTAAATCCCTTGGTAATGTCATCAGTATTCTTTAATGATATCAAACAAACATTTTTGCCCCAATTACTATGGACAAATACCATGGTAATGACCCCTAGTATGCATATATCCATGGTTCAGATTATGTACATGACATTTGATCACAAGACCTGCGTATGTATGTGACCTTTCTTCATAGGAACTGCATATACTTTCTCAAACTTCACTTTTTTCATTCATCTATAACTGAACTTCCATTTCACTATCCATATCATCTATAGCATTTGTACCAATCTGCATTAGTTCCACAATCATCACATTATCACAGTGTTAACATCAAGTACATCTATATCAAGCAGGTTTCCATTAAGAACAACACATCATCCATAATGCCAACAATCTCCCCCATTGGACTTGATGGCAACCATTTTGGTGTTTGGACACCACCTGTAAACATCTGCAAACACCCCTGCAAACACCAAGTCTTCTCTCCAGACACCAAGCCAAGTCTTCTCTCCAAAAATCAAGCTTCTCTCCTCCCTTGACATCAAGTGCAAAGGGATGAACCAAGTTGAATGAAGTACTTCCCTTGTATTAATGCAAGTCAGATATGTTTATAGGAACTGTAAAGTATGCATATTGACCATGATCCCACTGAACATATGTTAAACCTTGTCTAGATATTCAATAGAGTACAAGACTTTATGACTCAACCAAATATGAATTTTCCTATCACTAATGACTCGTGATTACATTAGACACTCAACATATTGGGTTTACATAATGGGCCCAAGTTTTACATAAATGTCCCAAAATAATAGGATTACATACTTAGCATGACTTGACCCCAATAGCTCATACATGGCTTAATGTTACAATGATTACAACATGGGACTTTCCTTGACCTTTACATCAAAGGACATACATAACGATAACAAGACTCTCAACTATGAAGAATCTTTGTAGAAAAACTATGATAGTCATCAACAACCACCATGCAACATATATGAATCTGCAGCATAGTCATAAATGTCATAATGACAGTAGCATGATCATCCTCATAGATAATATAGTGTAGCATCAATATTTCCAATATCAAAATTTAACCAAATATGCAATGTTTACAAGCATCACCAAGCAACTTCAGTGAACATAGCATACAAATCTTCCTCATTAAGTGTATTAAGTAGGACACCAAGTGCAACTCAAGAAACATAACTTCACCACATGAAATATATGCATCATTGATAACCCATCACATAATGAAAGCAACATATATATCTTCTCATCAATGAAAGGTGCCAACAATAGTGAGAAAATCATGAACTCATCATCATTAACCAATGTCAGATAAGAAATTCCCAACAAGAGACCATAATTCCAACAATGAACTATTAGAAGCATAGAAGATGCTCCCCTAGAACCCATGTCAACACTTCACCATCAAATATACATCTCATCAATTAATAACCATTTCATTAGCAGAAATACAAGATTTTTCAACAACTCATAACGTTATCATGAACCAAAATCACTCCTAAGCAACATATGGGTATAGTTAACAGTTTGCAATAAATCAACATCAGCTCCAGAATGCCAATAATGAACTGATGAGAATCTCCCCCTGAATCCGTGTCACTCCTTTTTCATCAAAGATAATCATACGTGACTTTTATATCAAAAATCATGTATACAATAAACTTTCCTTCATGAGAAACGTGTACAGAATGTAAAATGTCAATTTTTCATAACCATAGATCCCCCTAAATATGGAATGTTTGTTCCTGTTTACTGTTACTTAATCAAATACATTGTTATTAATATAAACATTACAAAAATATATCAAAAAATCATAGGGAATCATCACTTAGATACACATGCATAGCTCCCCCTAAGATCATACACCATTGATCATGTGGACTTGATAATATTCACCTATTCTCCATGAGGTTATGTACCTCACATTCACTTCTACAATCATTGTTAGAAGAATGCATTAATAAAAATAGAATACAATGGGGACCTTCTTTTACTTTGAATCTGAATAAGAAGAGGCACTATACCTCTTATTTTTGTCTAAATTATTCTTTACTAGCACATATAATTTGTCTACATTTCTGAATCCTCTTGTTATAACATTTCCAAGGTCTTCTTCTATAACTTTCCATTTATTTGGTGTAAACACAATTATATGTCATTTATCAACTATTTAACCTACACTTAGAATATTATGCTTTAGCCCTTGAACTAATAATGCATCGGTTGCTTTTGTATGCTTATCAAATTTGGCTCTACCTTTTCCTAGAACTTTTTCTGGAGCATAATTTCCAAGAATAACTTTACCATCTTTGTTTTTCTTGAGAGACTCAAACTTTCTCTTATCTCCCAACAGGTGATGATAGCATCCATTCTCTACGTATCATTCATATTCATCTTCAAATGAGCACAGAGAAGGGCCACACTTAACTTTTTCTTCTTCCTTTTGATTAATATGAGAAGTGTTGGTGGATCCATCTTTATCAGGTATTTTGGTAACTATATTCTTGTTTGGTTGCTTTCCTTGGAGGAAATCAACTTGTTGCCTGTGAAAATCCATTTACTTGTTCTTGCATTCCTTTTTTCCATGCCTAAACTTGCTACAAGTATAACATCGTACATGACTAGAAAAGGGGGTAGAGAAATCATAATGTTTTTGTTTCATATTCCTCCTATTGCAATTAACCTCTTTGTGACCAAACATGTTGCAAGAAAAACAATATCCCTTATAGAAACCTAAGTACCTGGCAGCTAATGATATTCCTATGAATATGTTTCTACAATTGGCTTCAAAGTGTCCAAAGTTATGACAAATAAAACATTCAACATCATTGTCTAGAGGAGAGAATTGATTGATACTTCTATAGTTAGGAGCAAATTATTTCCTTTGAAAATTCACTTTCCTTGGTTGTTGGTCTGGTTGAATTCTATCTCTTTATCAAGAATTTCAGATTTTGCATTATTATCCTTCAAGTTCCTTGTACAATCCTGTGAACTTGATTATCCTTTAATAGTTTCATTAAAACCAATATTAGATTTAATGGAAGGAGACCTTTGACTACTAAGAATGTTATCCAAAATCTTAGTACTACCCTAAAATCTCAATTGCTTATCCTTTTCTGCTAGCTTACCTTCTAGAATACTTACCTCAACCTCTTTTTTACCTCCAGTACTTTTCGATTGAGTTCTCAACTTAATGATCTCCTTCTTAAGCATGTTTTCTTATCCCTCAAATACTTGAAGTATCTCCTCATATCTCTTGTTTTATTTTTCAAGATCAAATTTGAGAGAGATGATTTCAACTTCAAGTCCTTCATAGTAACTAATATTTTCCTTAAGTTCCTTGATTGTTTCATATTTTTCAATTTCCATTGCCTCTTGTAGCTGGGAGAATTTCTTTTTGAGTTCATCCTCCAGTCTTTGACATTGATCTTATTTTTCCTTATATGTCTTCCTCATTCCTTATTCAATTTTCCTTCCTTCTTTCAGCTAGGTTTTTAACATGAAAATATCTTCTTTGTAGGCACACTCCTTTACATCAAATTTTTGCAATAGCTTTTGTTGCTTTCTATTTTCATTTGTAGGCCTCTTAATTTCTGCTTTTGGGCCCATTCATTTTGAATATAATTTCTCTGTAGAATGGTTACTTTCACTTCTACCCATATGAGAAATTTCAGTGTAATCATTATCATCATCACTACATGAGCAAGGGAATGGACAATCACTTATACAATGGTCATCACGTCTATAATTAAAAAAAAAGTGAGTACATGATAATTCTTCATCACTATTATCTTCTTCATTCTTGATCAACATAAAGTGAAGTGTTCTTGTAGTTGAATATATGTTGACATCAATAATTGTTACTTCATCTGATATATTGCTTTCACTACCACAATTTTCTTGAACTGACTTCTCCCTTTGAGTTTCCATCTTATTTTGCTTCTTTCCTATTGTCCTTGATCCATTCTCAAGCGGTTAAGCTTTTGCTAGAGAAACATGGATTGGATACCAATTATTAGGAAAAATACTTGGGAGGGGGCTAGGGTGAAAGAATTTTTTTAATTCACTTTAAACTTTCAATCCCATGTTTTGAATTTTGTATGCTATTGTTGTTCATGCACCAAGTGTATGTATGTGACTCTAGTGAATTCAAACAATATATATCTAGTTTACTTAATTTGACATATATTTCACCAATGATTTCTCTTATTATTAATTTATTCACCATCCAGAATGCAGTAAAGAATAGATAAATTGTTGGCTTGAGGGGGCCTAATCCAGGTTCAGCGTTTGTTAGCCAAACAAATCCCTACACTATTGGCCCTTTCGACATCAGCCCGTGGAGCATGGACTGAAGTCTCACCTGAACCAGTATGGGGGGATGTTGGAACCAAGTTTCTGCACCCTTGAGATGGTTGTGATGTTGGTTTATTCCAACTATATCTACCTTTCCGCAGGGTGCTTCGCGCTCTGTTCCACCCTCTAGTACCTTTGCGATCTATTTCAATTGGCTTTCGTGCAGCCCTAACCAGGGGCTGAAGTCCTTTCGCATTGCTAAGGCAACAAACTATGATATCTCCTAAACTATGTTAAGTATCTTACTTACCTTAGTGACAGATCTTAACTATCTTTGCATAAAAAAATGTTCTTACTTGTGTTCACTTAACCAATACAATTATACACATTCACTCATCATATAAGCATTAGAATTGAAATTCATACCCAATATAACAGATGCATAAACAGGAAATAAAGACGCAAAAATGAGAGAAACTTCTCTTTATTAATACTTGCAGATTATTATAGACTTGACTCGCCCTACGCACTCAGCTGCAGGGTCTGTGCACTCAGCTGCAAGCTACTAGACCTCTACGCACTCAGCTGCAGAGCCTTTACCTACACTACGACCCAAAACTTAGACTTACACTTTAGAGCTATCTCGCATACATCATATCTTCATTATTCGATCTTAGATGCCTTTGACTACTTAGAGCTTCACTCTATTTATACAGTTCCATGGTCTACAGACCATGGGTAGATCTTCTACAACCAACATTACATTATCAAAATAAGGGCAGACAACCCTATGACTCTTTAACAACTGCACGCTCCACGCCCACAACATGCGGAGTATTTACATTGGAATTACAAATTTGGACCAAAATCTGGGCTCTAAGCCCTAAAAATGCCCTTAGGGGATCCCACACCCAACAAGCCCCCAACACAAACATCATGACTCGCCCTCGAGTCACTCTGTAGGTATAAAGATCTTAGTGCGAAGACCTCCCAGCTCTGTTTGGATCACTGCAAGTTCGATAGCACACTGAGTGACTACCTGTTGGACTTCCTCCACGCATTGTTCGATAACTGCTGATGTTGAACTCCTACCCTGAATCCTCTCCTAAGTTGCTTGCAGTTGCGCAAGCTTTGCTTCAATGGATGTTGTAATTGTATACACCTCATCGATCCATGGTTGTAGGCGTGCTTTCAAGACTGCTTCTTTGAGCCAAGAAACATCCACTTGTTCCTTGAACACCTTTGCCTACTACATACTTGCAAGCCTCTGTGTAATGGAAACTGTCTGTGCAGTCCATTTTACCTCATCATATTTTTGTCGCATCTCACACACCTCTATCTCTAGGTGCTCTACGTTTGGGTTCTCCTACAAGGTGGTTAGGACTTCGAATGACTATTCAAACAGCTTCATGCAGTCTATCACTACACTGTCAATTGTCACCATTACTATTATGACCCCAGTGGTATGTTGTTCTCTGACCTCCATCGGAGTTGAAGGTTGAGCCTTCAACTGCAGTTCCACGATCTACAGGTTTAGCTCCAGCTAAACCCTGGCCATCTCTGCTTTTGCGTTACACACCACTGTGGTTAAATTACGGATGCACACCTCCACTGGTTCCTCTGCTTGAATGGCCAACTCTGGGACCATCTAGAAGGCTTCCTCCACAACATGCATTATCTACCTGTTCTACTCCACTGCCTCTTGTGCTGCAGGCTCAACTATTGAATGTTGATCCGCTACTCGCTCATTACCTGCATAACGTGACTCTCCTTGGCCCAAAGTTCTACAATGACTCCATCCTACAAGAGATAGAGCATCTTCTGAGGGAGTGTGGCCATATTTAATCTGACCCCTTTTAAACTGCTGACCATGGACCTACAGGCCTCTATTTCTATAGTGAGTGCTCCATCTGGTAGCACTATCATGTTGGTCACCCCAGTGTGTAACATTTCCTTAGCAGCTGAATTACCAACTGGGAGGCTAGTGGATATTGTACCAACCTATGGAGTGTGCACCTACAACTCCTGTATTTGTGTCCGGAGAGCCCCCAATACCAACAGGTGTTGTTCCTCAAACTGTTGGAGGGCCTCTGCGATGACATCCCTCATTGTTTCATTAATATCATGTAAATCCCCCTCAATGAGTGTGATTGGGTCGAACGATGTCTTTGAGGCCTTTGGTTTCTTTTGCGGCCCTACTTACTCTCGTGGTCGTGGAATTTTGAGTTGGGTGGACTTTGTCTGTGGGTCCGCGCCACCTTGTTATGTGTCTGTCTCTGGTTTGGATGAAGGTTACTTCTATCCTTCACGCTTTTCTTCACCTATTTTCTGTCGTTGTTCTACCAACGTCACAGCATCATGTGCTGCCTGGGCCTTAGCTGCTGCTTCTTCTTTCCTACGCTTTTCTTCCAGGTACGCCATCTGAAGTTTTCTCTCTTTCTTCTTGTGCTATGTGGTGGACTTCTCTATTTCCATCGCGAAGCCAGCTGAAGCATGCCACTCTGGTGACCAAGACTCAAGCACTACAAATATCACATTGTCAGTCACCAAATATGGTAAATCATGCCACGTCTTCATAGGGTCCTTTCGTGCCCTAATGAAGACATGGTGGAAATATTCTTTGAACTCTGTAAAGCTCTGCTAATTGTTGTACACTATGGGTGATAACTACAGCTTGCGATTAATCCCCATCCTGATATTCATCTCCATGAGCACCCAAAATATCTTTCTTTCTCTGATCTGTTGTGCATCCTTGGTCACCCATAGCGAAGTGTACTTCACTACCTCTGGAAGGTCCTACACAACCAAAGGGAACTGGCTATCTTCAGGAAACTCCCACGCCACCAGTACTATCGACAATAGGAGCCATGCATAATGAAATGGTTTGCCCTACTCCTGTGCCTCATGGCAGTTCACAAGGAACTCTCCACATAGATAGTTCACCCAGTTGAACTGGACCCCTTCTGCGCATTGCACCGCTAGTGCAACCACTGGTACGGGAACCTCATCCGCGTGACACTTTCGCATTACCTTCCTAGACAATATCTGTGTCACAACTTTGACAACAAGGTTGTTAATGCTAGAGATGGCATACCCTCACTTCTTCTTCTCCAACTTAAACCTCTTTTACATTGCTTCCACAAGGGCCAATTTGCCACCCTTTCCCTCTGAAATGTTTGTTGGATCCTCCCCTGAGCAAGGGAGCCATGTAATATGGTGAATTAGATGGTCTATAATGGGGATGGGCTCCTCCAGCCACAAGCACCCATCATGCACCAACTAGAGTAGCTGCATGATGATGAAAACGGTCACTCGAGCATAGTGGTAATGTGGTACCCAGAGCAGGTTTAGAAAACCTACTTTCTCCACACCTTTAAGGCATTTTTTTGGCTCTAATTGGATTGTTCCAGCAGTCGTGTCGATGCTCTAGCAAATTAGCTTCACAATCGCTAAATTCAGGAACTTCTCGTGGGCAACGAGGCCCCAATATTCAAATTTCAACATGGGAACCCATCCCAAGTGTGCTCCCTCAAAAATAATATCATCTGGGAGCAGTGGCGTTTGTAGAGATCTCTTGCTCTCATCTATATCCTTTGACATCTTATCTTTACGCTTTCACAGAGGAACATATTCTGGTAGCCTAGTGATAGGGTCTACATCCTGGGTTTCGACTTACATCTCTACATCCTCCTCCTCCACCAGGATTTCTTCAAACTCTTCCTCCTCATCAGCCTCCAAATTAATGGCCTTCCCCTTTTCCTACAATGATATCTTGGTCCTCAGTGGATTTCAGGGCGAGACGCACACTAGTATCATGCACTACTTATCCTTCTTAGGTCTCGGTGTTCGTGGTGATTTAGGGACCTCGACAATTATTCTGGTGCTCTCTAGGGCTTCCACTTCCACACTTTCCTACGCGACTTCCTCAGCTATCACTACTCCTGTGTCCATGGCTCCTTTGGGTGCTGACATCATTCTAGTTAGGAGGTCCTGCATCTCCTTCAAAAATGTTTCAAACACTGAACTTTCTCTCAAATCCTCAAAGTTCTAAAGGTCCATACATAGTTGATAGTGCAATAGATCAATTCTCAAAATGGAAAGTGTTGTTCACTGGACAACCACTTGTAATTTATAGTGGCTTTTGAATTTGAATTCGACCATTGCCCCCACATTCGGTCCATTAATGCTATATTGCTAGCATATTTTCAAGAATCTAGCCCATAAACTTCGCCTTAAATAACTACCGCCAGTTCCATTTGGCCTCAAACCAAGCATCAAATTGTGAATAGTGACTTTAACAGTCACTTTCCAGCTGACCCGCGCGCTAGTGCAGCTGTCCTTGCGTTTTTGCGCACCCTGTGACACTTAGCTACTGCGTGTAGTCCTGACATTGTGTAGTTCCCAGGCAGAGTAGTTAATAGTCCCGCGCCTCCTTTCAGCTACCTGGAGTGCTAAGACTATGCCACTTTCATATAGTCACATCGTTGGATCATCGGTGTATGGCTTCAAGCAACTTCCATTCACCTTTCCTGGGAAGGGTTCTCCATTTAACTTGACTAACTGTACTGCGCCTCCGTCAATAATCTCCTTAATAATATACAGCCCTAACCAGTGCATCCTGAACTTTCCTAGGAATTTATCAAACTTACTATCATACAAAAACATGAAATCATTCACCTTAAAGGTTTGCATCTTAATATGTCGATTGTGCCATGCCTTTTCACACTGCTTTTGGACCTGCTGGTAAAATCCAGCCAAAAATCATTCTTCTTCCAGCTCATCCAACTGCATGAGCCTCTCTTCCAGGGCTCCGCGATCCATCATACCTATGAGCACTATTATGCACAGACAAGGCATGATGTATTCCATAGGCATTATAGCTTCCACTCCATAGACAAGCCTAAAAGGTTTCTGTCCTGTCAGTTTCTTGCATGTCATTCGATAAGCCCATAACACTGCAGGTATGCATAGGTCCCAATCACTTCACTAAGCATTTCATACCTTGCTTAGCACAGTCTCCAGTACTTTCTTGAGTGCTTCTACTATCCCTTTAGCCTATGGGTGATAAGGTGTGCTATTTTGATGATACACCTGAAATTATTCTGTCATTGCGTTGATTGTTTCATTCAGGAAGTGGGTACCGTGATCGTTCATTAAGATCTTTGAACATCCAAATCACGTTAGTATATGTTCAAATAGAAACTTCGTGGCAGTGGTGCCCCTGCAATCCTTCATCGACTGCGCTTCTACCAAACGAGTCAAGTACTCTGTCACATTGATAATATACCTCGCACGTGTCTTTCCTTGAGGTTTGATGGGTTGTACAAAATCTATTGCTCACTTTTCAAAAGGTTGCATCATCATTTGTGGATTCAAAGGCATTTTATCCCTTCGCGATGGCATACCTATACTTTGACATACACCACATTCCATGCAATATGTTTTTTAATCTTGATGAAGGGTTGGCCACCACAACCCTGCGCGTAGAATCTTCTGCGTGGTTGCTCTCCCTGCGTAATGTCCTCCCATGGCACCCCCATGAGCATCTGCAAGGATGCTGCTTCGTTCAAATTCAAGTACATACCTTCGTAGTATTTCATCATTCCCCATATCATATAGATGCTCAGCAATGATGGAGAATTTACAGCGCGCACCACTAATTCCATCTTTTGCTGGACAAAGTATCCCTCCAGCGCAATTCCAGTTGTCAAATAGTGTATTATATCTTCAAAATTTCCATTTGCGTCGAACAAAACAAAGAGCTACGCATCAGGTAATGCTTCCTCCAAACTAATGGGTTCCTCCCCTATCTCCATACGCGACAGGTGGTCTGGTCCCGTGTTCAATCGACCAGGCTTCACAACAACTTCGAAATCATATTCCTAGAATAATAAAATCCATATATAGATGTGCCCCCCGCCCCCCAAACACAAGCTTATTGACCAAGTATTTGAGCGCGGAGTACATGTGCATCTACTCAGGTTGGGGCTTTTCTCCATAGGCATGTGTCCACTTGGCCAGATGCACGCGCGAATCATCCTGTCCATCATACTTGTCTATCAATCATACCTTAGGCTTCCCAAATCGTGTTCACATCATTCTCCTACATTTGGGCCAATCATCAAAGCTTCCTTTGTGCGTACCCCACCATCTTGCAGGCATAGCACGTAGCACCCAATCCAAGGCCTAGAAGCGTTCCTTTTCTGGCACATCCATTTAAAATGCATCCAAGAAGGTATCTACCTCATTTAGACCATCATAAGTAGGAAAATCTCTTACTTTTGTCACCGCGCAGAACAGCAACGAGGTCATCATATTACAATTCAACGTAGTTACTTCGTGTAACCAATTCTACCAACGTTCTACTTCTTCATCAGAATCTGAAGTGTAGGAAGTCTTGTGCTCCCATGTAATCCTCCCATCTGTGGTGGGATTCACCCAGTCTTGGTCTTGCGCTCTTATATTATAGATACAGTCTATATCATCATCGCTTTCATAGTCGCGGACCAGTTCCGTATAGTGCGATCCTTCAGCAGGGTCCAGGGGTATAATTACGGGAAGTGATTTCTTCTCAAATATCATCTTCCACTTCTTCAGATTGATTACCCCATTCATATCAATCGCCCAGTCAATTCCCAAGAGCACAAGGTAGGGATTTCTTTCATCAACAATCTCTATTACTTCAAAGTCTGCCAGTGTGCTTGCTCCCTCAATATCCATAGTTACTCCCTGCAATTTCCCCATGGGTATGATTTTCTGCTGGTTCACCATCCTCAACTAAATTGGAGACAATTGTAGTGTAGGTCTCTCCATTCGCTCCCATGTTTGTTTTGGTAAAACATTCACGTCTAATCCCAAATCTAGAATGACTTGGTCCATCTTGTATTCTCCGATCTTCGTGGTTAGTCTCATTTCGCACCCTGTCCTAATCTTATGCTTTCCAAACTTGCGGAATACGCATGGTTCACCTAGTGTGGTCCCAGTGCATCTGTTGATGAGTTCCTTTAACCCTTTTATAGCCTTACTATCAAGCAGTAGCTTCATAAAGGTTTCCAGGAATGTTGTGAGCATAGAGGGGTCCATCTCCAGCTCAAGTTTATCTTTGCTTCCTGAAGTGGAGGTCTCAGTAAAGCTCTTCCTAGCTTCCATGAAGGTTTCCCAAGCATGATCCAAATTAAACTCAACTTTTTTCACCGAGGCTTTGTGAACCTAGGTACTATCTTCCATTTGTTTTCCCTTGTCATCTCCTGTCGTGATTCCACTTCAGAGCACTATTTTTACATTCGGATCTTCCTCGCGTGGCTCAGACCTCATCATTTGTAGGTTCTATGTCAGGGGAGGTAGTAGTTCTCCTTTGTCGCATATCCTAGCTATTAGCATAGGACAATCTTCTGTCTCATGATCAAACAACATGCAATACTTGCACGATTGGCATGTTGGATTAGTGCAATCATAGGCCTAGTGTCCTGGCCCTCCACAATTTTAGAAAATCAACTGTTCGCGACCTCTACCAGGTCCTCCTCTGTTGCTACCTCGTTCGCGCCCCTGAAATCCTGTCCGCGTCATCCTTGCATTCTAATCAAGGGGTCGTGTTTCGACCTAAACCCTGTAGGCGGGAGTTCTATCCATCATCAATTCATAGCTCCTACAAGTATGCTCATCATGTCCCACCGACCTGCAAAAGTTTCAAAACAATTGTTGCAGAGTTTGCGTATACTTCTATAACAAGTGGCAGTTATCCATGGCATGCTTTCCGACTACTTGACAGATAGTGCACCACAAAACAGGCATCGTGCTAGGTCCTACTTAAGCATCTAGCCTTAAAGGCACTGGTCCTCCTCCTGTAAGGTAATTTGTAAAGACTGGTTAGTGGTCTTTGTCATGACCCTAACTCTTGCATTTTAGGCACCATACTTCCTCATGCACTTCTGGTCGAACCGTCCTATCCTGCTTCAAGCTTTGCATCTCAAGGCACATATTCTTCAACTACATGTGGATTTGTTGAACTCCTAGATTAGGATATTGCATCGGGGTCTCATGCAGTCTCATGTCAATCTCCAAGGCTTCTGCCTAAGTTGTTATTTTATGCTGCAACAATGCACTCCTTAAGTGTGGTAGTAGCGAAGCTACAAACCACTCGCGATGTTTTCCATCTGTCAAATTCATGTTTGCTTCGTGAATTGTACATTTCATCCTTTAATCCAGTTCCCAAGGTGTCTCACCTGGTAGCATTGTGATTTCTTTAAATCTAATAATCGACTGTGCTTCAGATTTAGGCCTGCTAAATTCCCTATTTAGTGTTGCTTCAATGTCCACTACTCTCACATTCGGGTTATCATTGGAGTACTTAATATACCAAGTCAGTTCGCGATCCTGCTGGGCACTAACCAGTGTTTCTTTCTTTATATGGTCATCTATAACACCTTGAGCTTCCCATAGAACCTTCACTACGAACCAACATTGGTTCGAGTCCTCATTTCCGAAGCCTTTGAACAAAGGCAACTTCATTGTGTTCGCCATACTGAATCACAGTGGTGGTGGGGGTGGTACGGGTGAAGATGGAGCTAATGGTGGTGAAGCCAGTGGTGGTATGGGTGGAGGTGGGATTCACATAATTATTTGTCTTATCAGATGAGTAACACTTTGCAGAGAGACCTTCGTGAGCTCTTCCTCATCCCCTCATGGAGATGAAATCAAGGGGCTATTTGTTGGACCATTATTTCCTTAATTCCTATAAACCTTTCCGCTTTGCGTATCCCCGAACATCAAGGTAACTGCTATTACAGGGAAAAGTGTCTATAAAGAACTGCTCTATCCCACTAAGGTGTGACAGTTGCCTTAGAAACAAACGGAGAAAAACTAATTTTGTCTTTCCTTTATGAATTATAGATAGATAGGAACAGAAAGACCAACCTCTGTCTTGCGCTAATCCTTCGATTCGATCCCTCTCTTCTTTGATAGTCCTTAGCTACCTGCTCCCTTGCATGCCCAGCTTCACAAAATACCTGTAAGATCACAGAAGCATAGCACTATACAAAGACATGGATCTATATTCATAAACAATCTAGGGTCAAATGTAAATTGACCATACAAATGTAACAAGCATCAATGATACAAAAGCATGGAGGAAAACTCAAATAGTTTTTATTGATAAACAAGAAAATATCCAGGAGGAGTTACAACCAGTTGTTCCGACCCAGCATCAATCTCCCAGCAAAGAAGCCCCTCTTCACCTCAAACAAAGCATAGATCACCCAACAATTTGATGTTTGTCTCAAAAACCAACAACAATTCCTTACAGTATGCAAAATTCCAGCCTCTGGATCTCTGGGATGAGGGATCCATATATAGATATCTGTAAGGAGGATGAGTCAGCTTGTGATTTGATTAGTGTCTTCTCTCTGTTAGTTCTTTCTTCCACTTGGAGACTGAGGGCCTCTTACTCATCCTTGGTCGAATTTAGTGAGGCAAGTGTCACAGGAGAAGATTCTGGACGCTTGCATTGCCTCTCCACCTCGCGGAATGACACTGCCATTTGTCATTTCTCACCCATCGCACCCCACAGAAGGGAGTTTTGAAATGCAACGCACCCTCACAGTGCATTTGGGTGAGATGCAATGCACCTAGCCAGTGGAGGAGCTGCAATGATCCTGTTTTGACCAATTCTGAGTAGTTTCTGGTGGAGAACTTCTGGGAGAAGCTGTAATCTGTTGACCTTGTTCCTTTAGGGGTTAGAACAACACTTTTAGGGACTTAGGAGCCCTTGGTTTATGGACATTTCATGCTTGGAGTTGTAGGGCACAAAAATGTCTATAACAGTTGCCCCCTAAAGTATGAGGCTGTTAACCTTTTGGTGTCGGGTGAAATGCTTTATTATGAGGATCCAAAGTTCTTTCAATGCTGGGAGGAGACCTGTAATAAGATACAATACAATACATTATCTTCATATTGTTTTCATGATCTAGCTGAGGTGGGCATTCCCATGCTCAGCTTTATAAATTCATTTTCATGTACATAGGACAGACAATCGTTTGAGTGTAGACTGATGATTCTGATAGAGCCATCATCCTTTTGGTAGGATGATTATCTGTGCTGCAATGTTGTACATTTAATGTCTTTATTTCCCTGAATATATATCGCAGCCCGGATGGATGAAACTAGATCTGGGGTCTTCAATCTCGTCCGATCTTCACTCGAAGTACAAGTCGATCCATGTGAGAAATTTTTTGAAGTCGAACATGGAAAGACATCGCTTGATTACCAGTCAATGATGTAAACTGTTAACAAGCGTGAGAGGAATCACCGATAATGATAATGATCCTCAAGGTACTGCAGTACAATTCACGTGGTGTGAATAAAGGACTTGGCATCGAACACCATGAAAAATCTTTCGGTCGAAGGCCATTGATGTAAACCTGTCGCCGGAAGTGAGAAACTTGCCATTGAGGCGTGCAAGCTTCAAAGTACTGAATGGGGTGTTCCTAGATCAACTTCTTGGATAATGAGCTGATGTCGACAAGAAGTGATCCATCACAGGAGGGCCTTAATGAATCCCACATCAATGACACGGAACGGAGAAAATGATTTTGATGGAGGTGAAAACGATCTGGTGATATAAGGTTCAGGGTGGCGGTCATGAAAGAATGGAGTATAATGTATGGTAGTGGGTGAGACACAGGTGACTTCTCTGGATGACTTCTCTTGAACATATCGGTGACACTGATGTGATGGATTGGTAGCATTAACCCCAAATGTGGATGGTATGGCGTGACCATGGTGATGTGGCCGATGAATGAAACAACCCAACCCGACTCGGACACGAAGTGGAAGTGTCATGTTCAAGAGCGACTTGCTACCAACAAAGTTTCTTTGAGTTTTCTTCCCAATTTTTCCCGAGTCATTGCTGACCAGTACCTCTTTATTTTTGTCAAGCTTGAGGAGGATAACATATGCTTGTTCTATAATTTACCCTTCGGGCAAACCCATCGCTATGTTTTAACGAGCCTAGCGATAGTGAAACTCGTTCTCATCTAAAGACAAGTTTGTCACTATTAATCTTTTTAACGAGTTCAACGACAAAGATAACTCGGTCCTTTTCAATTTTAGAGAGTCTGAAAAGGAACGTAAAGGTAACTCCATAATTCCTTTTTCGTCATCTAATCCCTCAAGTCCGAAAAAGTATAAAACAATACAGAAGGGATGAATTTTCGATAGTTTTAACGAGCCGAACAAAACAAGCGCTCGATCTTTTTGTGTAATAATCCCTCAGGTCCAAAAAGATTAAAATCTAGAGGAGGGATAGCACTTCCTGTCCCTTTAACGAGCCGGAAAGGCCAATGGCTCGGCAATCTTTTCATATTTTACGAGTCAGTTGAAAAGAGCTTAAATGAGACTCGTCTTTTGAGGAACGAGTGATAAAATGGGTAGCAGCTGATTCCAGGTAAGGTTTGGAATTTTCCAATCACGGCAGTGTCACAAGGATGGCTAGTGAAATCACTCTTCGTAGCTGTTCCTCAAAATGGGTAAACAATCAAATGGAGGTGAATGATCGGCCAATGAAAAAGTGGAGGTGACGGTGCAAACACAACCAAGGCTTTAATGGCTGAAGTACTATATTCACGATGGTTATTTACCGGGGAATAGTTCATTTTTATATGAGCTTAAACGCGGGTGGAAACATTTTCTCATGTCTTATGTTTATTTTTTAACGAGCTTGAACTATGTGCTAAAACTGCTCGATTGAATGGTCCCTTTTTTATTTTACCATAAATAGCTTAGTTCTTTCAAAGATTGTACTGTATTTTCAACTGCTTCATCAAACTAGTCAGAAATGAACAATATATGCTTGAAAACGAGTTAGAACACTAATATTTTACTTTGAACTACATAAAAAGTAATGAAAAAGCGTTTTTACCTCTCATTTTACCATTTCATTTGAACTTTGGTTTTTTGGAGCTTTGGAGGTGCTTTTCCCCCTTGATTTTCATCAGCTGATTTCGGGAGATTCTGTGGACGATTCTCGGCGCCGTCTGGACTAGGTAGGAGCTAAAACTGAGCTCTTTCATTTCATGGTTTCCATTTTGCATTCTGAGCTTGATTCCTAGTTTTTCTGGGCCCCTGGGGTTTGAAAAACTCGTTCTGCCTTCAGCGCACCCTTTGTGTATCGAAAGGTGCATTGAATGTTGGCCATTATAAAGGCCATCTAACATGCAATGCACCTAGAGTACTGCTGCAGGTGCGATGGGCGCAGAGAAGGAATTCTGTGCATAATTTTTAATGGAAATTTTGCCTGTTTCTTACCAAAATCAGGATCTAACTCTTCTCTTGTTTGTTTTTCAGAGATCTTTGGAGAAAGATGACCATTACATGGCGAGAATGTGAGCATGAAGAAGAGGACCTGCTTGCCCTTCATGATCTAGTTACAGTAAACGCACTGCGGAACTGTGGCTTGCTGAATTTTTTCCGCATTTCTAGCATGAGACAACAGATTAACTTACTGCAGTATTTGCTCGATGCTTGGGATCCTACCAACCGAAGGTGTTCAACTGGTGCGACGCAGTACTTCTTGTGATGAAAGAGTAGTTGACCAAGATAAAGAGAGGGAGGTTGAAGAACTTTGGGTATGGTTCTATTTTGACCACCTTTGCCTTGGAGAAGATACCACTGATGCAGCCGCAGTACATTGCACTCGATTTACCTTCTCCTACTGAACCACGTATGCAGAGATGGGTTGACCATATGTCTAGGCATGCTGGCCAGTCTCAGATTTCATTTTCTGATACCTTCTTCAGGTGGTTTGATCGTCAGGAGATGGTTTATTCCGAGTATCCATATGCTGGCATGGACTTCCGAGGTGATCCAGATTTAGTCCTGCCGGATGGTGAACAGTGGGGCGCCATTGGTAAAATCTTTGACCATATTTCTTTTTATCATTTTTTCATTTATAATGTCCTTGTGCTTTATTCTATCAAGACTTTAATCAAACTCATGTGTACATGCAGATGTTGGTCCTGTTCGTCCAGTAGCTCGCCTGAGAGTACCAGCTATCACCCCAGCAGGAGAGGTTGTCGGAAGGGCTATCCTCCGTGATCTTGATGTGGTGGAGACTCTCGCAGCATTACAGGAGCAGGTTGAGGGCCTCACTCTTGGTATTCCAGATGTGAGGACTGACGAGCTACCCTTGAGGCTACAGCAGCATACTACTGGTGTGCCAAGACGATGGACTCGTCTCTTATGCATGATCACACAGGCTGTGACTTGCTATCACGAGCATCATTAGACTAGGGTGCCCCCCTAGCATTTTGATTTTTTTGGTCATTTGACCGATTTTGTCTTGGTTACAGAACATTATGTGTAAACCATAAACAGTTATATATATTTTTGATTTTCGGAGTTTTATTTTAGTTAAGTTACATGATCCAAATGTAAACATTGATGGTATGTTTCTTTTTATAAATGTTGCAAATGTATATCCAACACATAATTTTCCAATGAGTCAGTTAATGTGTTTAAGTTTCTGGAAATATGTTGATATTGAATAAAATCAAGTTGTCTTTCCAAAATCTTAACCCTTAGGAACATGCGATAAATAGTTGGGTTTCGGACGGAATAGATACCAGTGAGTTGTAGTATTACGAGTTGTGAATCTAGCCTGACAATTAGTCGATGTATACCATGTGTGATGGCATTAGAGACAAGTTTTATCAACGCGCTATATTCAGCGATGTTATTTGTTGATCGACCAATACATACCCCTCTTAAACTTACTAACTCGCCGCTTGGATCAAAAATAGCCCAGGCTGCGGAGGATAGGTTCCGCGAACTACGACTCGCTCCGTCGGCATATCCAACACATGACTCCAATAGGTTTGACATCTGCAAAAAATTTAAAAAGTGGATTACATGACCAAAATAAACACTTTAGCGAAAACAAAAACATAACAAAAGCATACAGGTTACCATTACGCATAGTAACGCTTGAAGTACAACCCATTACGAGGTTGCGCCAGCGAAATTCCGTCATAATCCATTAACTCGTAGGCTCCTTTTGCTAACACTCGTTTAACAATATAGGGGCCCATCCATAAAGACTTAAATTTACCCGCTCCCAATTTATCGGATTCTTGGTCGTAAAGCAAGACCAAGTCACCTTTTGAGAAGACACGGGGTTTGACATTTTTGTCGAACTGTGCCTTGACTCGTTTCTTATGGGCTTCGTTAGACAAAGCGGCATCACGACGGGTTTCATCCAATTGGATTAATTCCAAAAACGAGCTTCTTCTTCTGAAGTTCCGGGGAGGAGATCAATTGCGAGTTTGAGAGACGAGATTTCACACTGGATTGGTAAAACTGCTTCCAGGCCATATACCAGTTGGAAAGGTGTGAACCCGGTTGCATTCCTTACCGATGTTTGGTAAGCCCACAAAGCTGAGTACAGGATTAGATGTCATCTTCTCTTGTGAACTCCAATCATCCTTTGCAGCATGCGTTTGAGGACCTTGTTGATTGCTTCAACTTGTCCGTTGGCTTGCGGATAATATGGAGTAGAGCTGTCGTGAGACAACCCTAGTTTGGCAGCTAATTTGACCATCATGTGATTGCGAAAATGCGATCCATGATCTGTGACTATAGCCTGCGGCACGCCGAATCTGGCGACTACATGATTGAAAAAGAAGAGGGCAGTTGTTTCACCAGTATTATCTAATGTAGGCATCGCCTCGGACCATTTGGTAAAATAGTCAACTGCGACTATGATGTACCCATGCCCCCCGGTCGAGGTGGGGTTACATGTCATGAAATCGATGCCCCATTTGGCGAATGGCCCAACAACAACTATTGATTGCAGAGGTGCGGGTGGTCTTCTGGTTTTGCTATCGAAAATTTGACAAGCATGGCAACTTCAGACTGCAGTTATGCAATCTTTGAACATTGTTGGCCAGAAGTATCCTGCTCGTAAGATTTTTTACGCTGTAGCATATCCAGATTGATGCCCCCCACACGCGCCTGAATGACAATCATTCATGACTTTTTCGGCCTCCTCATGGGTGAGGCACCTTCTCAGAACTGTATCGATACCACGACGGTAAAGTGTATCACCGACGATCATGTAGTCTTTTGCTTGGTATCGAATACTTTTTTGTTCGGAGTGGGAGGTGTTTGGCCTGTATTTTTGGGTTTGGAGATAAATGATTATATCCCCATACTACTTATTGCTTGTAGATATCAGAAACAAATTTTCGTCCACGATTGTTTCTTCGGATGTTTCATCGTTGGACGACGATGGGAGATCGCACAATAATTCTACGAAAACTAGAGCTTTCTTCGACTTGGATTTTACAAATTCCAGATCAAACTCTTGTAGGATTGCTATCCATTTTGAATATTTGCCCCGCAGCAACTGTCGCGACAATATATAAGTCATGGGGTTGCAATCTGACAGAATGGTAGTTTTCCGAAAGAGGACATAGTGTCGAAATCTCTGTATTGCTTGAACAGCTGCAAGTGCTAGCTTTTCAACGTAAGAATATTTGCTCTCTGTATCATTTAATTTTTTACTTAAATAATATATAGGATGTTCAATTCCATTGACTTCTTGAACTAAAACCATTGCGATGGTCGTATCTGCTGCAGCCAGATACAGGTTAAAATCTTTTTGATAATCAGGGGCGTACATTAATGATGCTTTCATTAGGGAATCTTTTAAAGCATCAAAGGAAGCTTGCGCAACCTGATCCCAGACAAAGGGTACTTCCTTTTTCAAAAGACGTGTATAACCTTTAGCAAGTTCGGCGTAATTTGGAATGAACCTCCTCAGAAAGTTCGCTTTCCCTTGGAGTTTCTGAATCTGAAGCAAATTTGAAGTTGGAGGCAAATTTATGATTGCCTGGACCTTACATGGGTCAAGACGAATCCCGTCCTTCAAGACTACAAAGCCAAGTAAACGACCAGAACTGACACAAAATACACATTTGTGTGGATTGAGTCGTATCTTGTAGTGTCGGCAACATAGAAATATCGCTCTTAAATGCTGCTGGTGATCAGTCCGCTTTCGCAAATGAGTCGGAAGGTCGTCGAGGTATGGTTGAACGATGTTTTTGATGTCATGGAAGGCATAATTCATTGCCCTCTAAAACGTCGCCCCTGCGTTCTTTAAACCAAAGGGTAATTTTCAATATGCGAATGTGCCCCACGGACAAATAAATGCAGTCTTTGACTGGTCCTGTGGGCGGATATTTATTTGATTATACCCGGAGAACCCATCGATGAATGAAAAGATTTCGCATCCGGCGCATTCAGCAATTATTTGGTCAATGAAGGGTGTAGGGTAGTTGTCCTTTGGACAAGCTTGATTTACGTCCCTATAATCGACGCACACTCTAATTGTTCCTTGTTTTTTCATAACAGGGACAATATTCGATACCCAATCGGTTAGAGGAACTAAGTAGATGAAACCAGCATGGAGAAGTTTTTCAACTTCTGCCTTAATGGCAGCGGCTTTCTTGGGGTGCACCTGCCGTAGCCATTGTCGTACTAGTTTGACATCTGGATACATCTTAATTTCGTGTTCAACGATACTCAAGTCGATGCCTGGCATTTCATCATATGACCAAGCAAAGACATCTCTGAATTCGCGAAAAAGAGCATTATATATCTCTAGTTCTGAATGAGAACAACATTTGCCAACATGAATATTCTCTACAACATCTGTTTTGGTCGAGATATTTATGGCGATAGTCTCCTCAATATTGGACAAGTTTCGCTCGGAATCCACCATGTTTACAGTATTTGATAGGAATTCAAAAACTGAAGGATGATACAGGTCATCTTGATTATCTTCTCCACAATCCGGAAGAAGGGAACAATGGTGGGAATCATTCCATGGTGTCCCTTCAATTACCATAGATTGGACAATTCCTTCGTCGGTGACATGCACTCGCGACCAAGGATCTGAAGGGGTACCATATTCTCTAGACCTATCTATCCAAACGCTTTATGAGCGTTGATTTGGGTTTGCCTCCCATGCTAGGAACATTGATTGCTACAATATTTCCATTGGGCTTGGGGGCAAAACCACTGCATGATCCATGTCGATATCGTTTTCTGAGATCTTTTTAGAAGATATCATGTTGCAGGTTCCTATCGACGCTACTTCCGCCAGATTGATTGGGGGTGGAAGAGCAAAAGTTCCCATTAGTATAGGATCTTTTAGTAGGCCTACTCCGATATTCTGAAGCGAATGGGGGCTTCCATGGATCATGGGAATGCTTCCAGTAACTTGAGAACCATTGGGGAGGAAGTTTTGTTGATCGATGATTGTAATCCCTCCTTGAAAGGGAAATGCAATCTTTCTAAAATAGGTCGACACAACAGCTGCCATGGCATATATCCATGGTCTCCCTAGTAGGATGTTGTAATCAAGATTCCCATCGATGACTTCAACATCTATTTCTATCGTTTTCCCTCCTAGTTCAACTTTCAAGTTACTTAGGATACCATATGGGGTATATATTCTTCCGTCGAATGCTTTTAATGTCATCGAAGATCGCGACAAGGTTGGAGATCCTAAAGTTTTCCAGCAACTCATCGACATAATGCATGTAGATGCTCCCTCATCAACAATCGTTCGATGAATAGTTTTGTTGAGGGCTTTCACTTGAACAAGGAAAGCTAGTTGAGCTGGCAATTGAGGATCGTATCCTTTATGGTCGAAGGATACTAGATTGGAATCCTTTGGGTCTATCCCACCAATGGCTGATAATAAAGCCTGCCTTTGGGATGGGCAATTTTGTAGTACTTCAAGAGTCGACATAGCGGATGGCGATTGGGCCAAATCTTCCACTATATTATAATGTTGTGCCGCTCTAGCGCGGGGATTAAATGTCGACTTGTGTGCTACTCCCTTTGGCGGTTTTATCTTCAATTCAGGAATGGTGGGTGGCACAACTTCTGTCGAACTACTTGGTTGATCTTTATCCTTTTTGTTCGACAGCTGTGGATTCCCATAATCTTTGTTCCTTGTCGATATCAAAGCATCATTTTGCTGTTTTGAAACTGACAACATCAGCACTTGAGACGGGGAAGCATTTTCACTTTCAACCAGATTTGTTCCTGGATTTGGAAATGGATCAGTTAACACTGCAGAGGTTTTCGAGTTCTTGAAGAATTTTTTAACCTCAGCTCTGTGTGGACAACTTGCGGTCCAATGATCCTCATCGCATATCAAGCAGGGATTTTTCGGTTTCCTATCTCCAGGAGGGTTTGAAGAAGATTTTCAGGTGATGATTCCTCCTATTTGGTTGTTTGGTTTCTTAGCCTTTTTCTATCGATATGGCATTTACTTCCCAAGCAAGAAGTTCGTCTTTTGCATTTTGACCTGAAATATTACGGGCCTTTTTGGATGTAGCCTTTGTTGATTTCGTGTCTGTTGTGCCAATCACGCCATCGTCGGCATGAGAGTCATTGTTCGATTTAGGAGGAGGAGGAATTGAGAATTCCGGTCTAGGGGCGTCAGGTATCTTATCGTAGAGCGTGCCGGACTGAGTGTAAATCAAGTCCAGATATTGTGCACGAGCGATAACTTGCTCTTCTGTTACGACTCCCCCCTTTGCCACATCTTCCGTGATGGAAGGCAGTAATGACTTGATAAACCATTCAGCTAAGAGCTGATCGGGGACATACGTTTTTACCATCCTACGACGACGTCGCCACTCATGTATATGATCAGATATGTGAGTGGCCGTTGTCTGCTTGAAGTTGGTAAGAAGTTCTGTTCCCGTTTCGTACCTTATTGGTAACTGAAAATGGGTTAAAAAGGTTGTGGCTAAGGTACTGAAGTTGTCGAACGAAGCTCTAGACAATTCGATGCACCATTTTGCTGCCGGACCCATTAACATCCTCTGGAAGATGCAAAGTATTATCGAATCATCATTTAGGGTGTTCGACGAACACCATAGATGAAAGGTCATCACGTGATTCGATGGATCTTCACCCGGATTTCCATTAAATTTAGGAATATCTGATGGAAGTTTATGCAGAATCGCTGGCCACCAAGGGGTGTAAGCGATTGGATCATTTGTTAACCGATTTAAATCAGGTAACTCTAAAGTTGCCACAAAGGGTAACTGTTGATTCAGGTTAGGTGAAGCATACCCAGGATAAGATGGGATTGCATGAGCAGTTGGTATTTGCATACCGGCATATTGCATTTGATGCTGGTATGTTTGGTAAGGTTGGTGGGCATGACCATTGTAAAATGGTTGATTTTGACCGTTTTGAATGTATGGTTGTCCACTATTAGCAAAGATTTCTTGCTCAGAACCTTGGTATACTTGCTGGAATTGCGGTTGTTGGTATTGTACTAGCCATGGTTGTGAAGCCATGTGCTGTTGACCGATACTAACAGTTTGACCAAGATGATGGGTAATTGTACCCGTCTGAACCTGTGTCATTCCACCAGTCGGCGATTATGGTTGAGTTGCAGGGTCAAGGGGCTGTTGCATTACAACCTGAGAAACCTGAGGTTGGCATACAACAAGCATCGCTTGGACTTGCGACACTATCACAATAGCTGGCGTAGTTGGGATATTTGACATAGGTAAGCATTGTTGCATCGAGTATACAACTCTTGGTTGTTGAGGTAGTATAGGTACCCAACCGCTTGACGTAATTCCAGTATAACCGGAATGTGGTTGTGAACTCCCGTATGGATATCCTCCCGGAGGGGATAATGAAAGGGCATACTGCCCCCCATACGGTGGTAATCCAGAACTCAAGGGAATTGTTTGCCCTTGGGGGCTGGACTGCCCAAATTGACCTCCAAATGGATCAACTTGTTGAGACTCAACATAAGAGTTACCAGATATTATTCCAGATGAACAAACAGGAACAGACCATACTGTCGACATAGCCCCTGAGTGGACTCCTTCTAGCGGTTGAGAGCTAGTTGGGACAGATGGTATACCGGCGAACATTGTCGGAGTGATAGCAGGGAGTTCTGTCGTCGCTGTGTCAGACGACACAGTCCTAGATGTTGACAGTTGTTCAGACATTTGTAGTCTATCCAAAAGATTACCTAGCGATTCTATAGGAGCTTCCGCTGGTGGTAGACTAAGTTCTGATGAAGAAGGATATAGAGTGACCCCGACTCCAAATTGCGTTGGAGTACTTGTTTGAGGATCTTCTACAATTTCTTCTATGGCAATCAGACCAGGTGGAAGGGGAAGACCATTAGGTCAGTAGAATATTTCCGATGCCGAAGAAGGTGTGAAATCGGCAGCGACAGATGTTTGAAGAGCAAGACTCTCCGAACCGGTTATAGATGGAACTGGTTCGGTAACACAAGTGTTTACTCTCATACTAGGATCAGTATCATTGCCCTTCTATGGCTGCTGAACTTCTTTTGTAGAGGCAGGGATTCCAGAAATGTTTGGAGTAACCGGAGTCTCTGATGTCGTTGGAACACTTGTTCTAACTTTAATAGGAGATTTGGAACCAGTTAAACGAGTTCGCTTTGTCCGTACTGGCTTTGATTCCAGAGACAAAGATAGTTGAATCGTAAGCCTCTACAAACGACGGGGTTTCAATTGACTCTCTTCCACGATTGTGGATTACTCGATCAACTAAAATAAAGGGGAAGTATGTTTCCGAATTAAATGTATTTTAGACGCTTTGACACAACTTGTTTTTTCAGTTTTTAAGAGTCGAGAAAAAACAAAAGATGACTCTAGTCTCCTTCGATTTTTAATGAGCCTGAAGTGACAAGTGCTCAGATGGACCTTTTCCGTTAAGGAGTCTGAAAAGGAACGAAAGGGACTGCTCTGGAAGTCTAGGTAGAGGGAGTACCAAACCAATCGCAAAACTGCAGAATACTTTTTACGGTACGGCAGTCAATCTTCCCGAATGTTGTGTTCAGTGCATTGCGATCGATAGGGCGGCAGACACGGCTTCCTAAGGATAAAGGATTTAAGCCTATAGGGGTCTCCCAAAATATACTCGACGGTACGTGGGAGCACAAGTCCATACTGGCACTTATCGTCTCAAAGTGGAGGAATCACCCAACCATTAGTGAGAACAACAGTTACCAGGCTTTACGACGCCGGAATACGTTTCTAGCCTAGACATCTAAATGTTGTGCGTTAAGTTCCAAAGCGTTGTTAGATTAATTGAATTTATTTTAAGTTGATCTTGTTTATGAAGTTTCCCTTTCGGGTTCACCACGAGATGTAGATGTAATTCCTAAAATGCAATCTAAATATGATAAACAAACTTTTATCTCTTTTGTGCAATGAAAATCCTAGCTACTAGGGGAAAAGAAAGACAGAATCATTTCACAAAGAGCAAAGAGCACACTGTAAATGCACTTTCCTAAATCAAGTCAAACAGACTGTCTATATGCAAATGCACATGCATGTATTTGTTTTCGACTTTCTTAGTATTGATGCTAAAAAGAAAGTTGATGTACAAATCTGAATTTATTTTCAAGCGACAAATATAAACAAGCTCTTTTTCGAAATCAAAAACAGAGATGATTATGACACCTTACGATTTTGAAATGAACACTTGTTCTTGACACTAGAAAATTACAAATTCAAACCAAAGACAATAGTAACAGGATAATCGACCATCAACAACAATCAAACTTTCTCATATGATCGAAATCGACACTTGCGACAGATTCAAATCAAAGGACGACAGTACGACTATGCTACTTTTGCAAAGGAAAAATGTAAATGACTCAACAAACACACAAAAACATCTACAGTTCTTTTGTACAAAGGAGGCAAAATAACAGCAAGTAAAAGAGGTTTCAAATAGACATATACTGATCACAGGCAGCAAATTTCAGGGATAGAACTGGAAAGAATGAAGCACAAGAACCACAACTGCACAGAGCTAGTCTGATCAGCGCACCTGTAACACAGAGAATCTGAAATGCAACGCAGGTTGCCCTTTCGGGAAGTGCGCTGAAATTCAGGATCTATGAACAGTACCTGCACTGGGCCAGAAACGAGACTCTGTCCGGGTTCCGGGTCACAGTTTGTAGTTCAGTCCTTGGTTTTTGGCCAAGTAAAAAGCAATCAGTAATGCAACAATCAGGGGTAGATCGAAGGAGGATCTAAGAGCTATCACAAGGACAATCAGATAGTTTGTGAATCAGTTGTTTAAATCATAAACAGATCCAGTGAATGGATTGAAGCAGCAGTTGTCTACTTTGCATTTGTTATGGCGAATGCAGTTCGAATGCTACTTATAAGTTTATGAAACAAACAAACAAAGAATGATAAACAAACAAACTAATTAGTTCCCCAGCGGAGTCGCCATTTTGTTACAGGGAAAAGTGTCTATATAGAACTGCTCTATCCCACTAAGGTGTGATAGCTGCCTTAGAAACAAACAGAGAAAAACTACTTTTGTCTTTCCTTTATGAATTATAGATAGAGAGGAATAGAAAGACCAACCTCCGTCTTGCGCTAATCCTTCGATTCGATCCCTCTCTTCTTTGATAGTCCTCAGCTACCTGCTCCCTTGCACGCCCAGCTTCACAAAATACCTGTAAGATCACAGAAGCATAGCACTATACAAAGACATGGATCTATATTCATAAACAATCTAGGGTCAAATGTAAATTGACCATACAAATGTAACAAGCATCAATGATATAAAAGCATGGAGGAAAACTCAAATAGTTTTTATTGATAAACAAGAAAAGATCCAGGAGGAGTTACAACCAGTTTTTTCGACCCAGCATCAACCTCCCAGCAAAGAAGCCCCTCTTCACCTCAAACAAAGCATAAATCACCCAACAATCTGATGTTTGTCTCAAAAACCAACAACAATTCCTTACAATATGCAAAATTCCAGCCTCTGGATCTCTGGGATGAAGGATCCATATATAGATATCTGTAAGGAGGATGAGTCAGCTTGTGATTTGATTAGTGTCTTCTCTCTATCAGTTCTTGCTTCCACTTGGAGACTGAGGGCCTCTTACTCATCCTTGGTCGAATTCAGTGAGGCAAGTGTCACAGGAGAAGATTCTGGAAGCTTCCATTGCCTCTCCACCTCACAGAATGACACTGCCATTTGTCATTTCTCACCCATCGCACCCCACAGAAGGGAGTTTTTAAATTCAACGCACCCTCACAGTGCATTTGGGTGAGATGCAACGCACCTAGCCAGTGGAGCAGCTGCAATGATCCTATTTTGACCAATTCTGAGTAGTTTCTGGTGGAGAACTTCTGGGAGAAGTTGTAATCTGTTGACCTTGTTCCTTTAGGGGTTAGAACAACAATTTTAGGGACTTAGGAGCCCTTGGTTTATGGACATTTCATGCTTGGAGTTGTAGGGCACAAAAATGCCTATAACAACTCCATAACCTGCCTTTCGTACAATAGCATATTAATCCAAGTATTCAAAGACTTTACGTACTTACCTCGCAGTCCTTTGAGAAAGAATCACTCTACCTCATTGTAGCTAACTAAGGTGTCAATCGCGAACTTAGTAACAAATCCTCCTATAGTACGATCAAGCCAATGATCGATAGCGCATGCAATTTTATCCTTTGATGCTTCCAACCTACGCACTAGCTCTGGGGTCCACATAATAGGACCGTCAAGTTTCCACCTTCCTTGGATATCTGCTAGCTTTGCAATCCATTCGTATAGCTCAGTAGGGAAGAATGAGAAAAATATTTCATGGATCTCCATATACAAGTAACTATCTAACCACTGTTCTTTTGACAGTCACAGGTTTTTGTTTTCCTGCACTACGAACTCATGAATTCCTCTGTCCAACTAGCCTTCAATTTCTTTCTTAGTTGGATTCCAATGATACGACATCACACATCTCTTATGCAGATTCCAGTCCTGGCAACAAAACTATTTGTTGGCTTGAGGGTGCCTGGCCTAGGTTCAGCATTAGTTAGCCAAACAAATCCCTACACTATTGGCCCTTTCAGCATTAGCCCATTGAGCGCAGACTGAAATCTCAGCGGAAGCAGTATGGGGGGATGTTGGAACCAAGTTTCCACACCCTTGAGATGGTTGTTATGTCGATTTATTCCAACTATACCTGCCTTTGCATAGGGTGCTTCATGCTCTGTTCCACCCTTCAGTACCTTTTCGATCTGTTACAATCGGCTTTCGCACAGCCCTAACCAGGGGCTGAAGTCCTTTTGCACTGCAAGGCAATGAACTGTGATATCTCATAAATTACGCTAAGTATCTTACTTATCTTAGTGACAGATCTTGATTATATTCGCGTAAACAAATGTTCTTACCTGCATTCACTTAACCAATACAATTATACACATTCACACATCATATAAGCATTACAACTGAAATTCATACCCAATATAACAGATGCATAAATAGGAAATAAATATGCAGAAATGATAGAAACTTCTCTTTATTAATACTTCCAGATGATTACAGACTCAACTCGCCCTGTGCACTCAGCTGCAGGGGTCTGCACACTCAACTGTGGACTTTTAGGCCTCTACACACTCAGCTACAGAGCCTCTACCTATGATACGACCCAAAACTTAGACTTACACTTTAGAGCTATCTCGCATACATCATATCTTCATTATTCTATCTTAGATGCCTTTGACTACTTAGAGCTTCGCTCTATTTATACAATTTCGTGGTCCTCGGACCATGGGTATATCCTCTACAGCTGACATTACATTATCAAAATAAGGGCATACAACCTTATGACTCTTTAACAACTACGAGCTCTGCGACCACAAAATGTGGATTCTTTACATTGGAATTACAAAATAGGACCAAAATCTGGGCTCTAAGCCCCAAAACTACCCTTGGGGGATCCCATGCCCAACATAAATCACAACACATAAGCAACACACATAGAACACCAGGATTTTAGGTGGAAACCCAATGTGGGAGAAAACCACCACTTCCATAGTCTTTGTATTCTTATTTTATTATAAAGAAAAGCTTCATTATATTTTTTATGGTGTAAAATCTTACCAGTACACACGAACCCACCTACATGAGGCTACAACCTCCACTAATTCTCCACACCCACTGGAAGGAAGCTACAACCCTGTGATCTAATTTACCAGCTCCTAATCGAAGGGAGCACCTAACCCCTGAAAAAGTTTATTAGCTACCATTGGAAGGAAGCTTTTACTCCCTCACTAAAGGCCGCAACCCTCAACACCTCTTGTGGACCATGTTTCATAATATTTCAGACTGGATCCACCTATCTCAAACAATCATCAAAACTTGTAGGCCACCTTTCATCATATTTTCACATTGGACCCACATCAACAATAAGCCCAAACCAAACTAAATACTTATTCTGAAATACAATCATTGAACCAACTAAATCACTGTAACATCATCCCACTGAATATTGAAGAAAACCAATCACATTGAATCTCAACCAACCATTGCAACCAAATCAAATCAATGCATAGCCAACCCAATCAATATTTCCATACATAGATAAACATCATTGATAGACAGCAACAAATATAACAGAATTCATCAATAGTCATCATCAAACAACACTGCAAACCCTGACCAAATCTAACTCTGAATATATACGTGATTTTTATTCAGCAGACCTATGTTTATACACTCTTATCATGTGATTCACCTGCATACAGATCTAAATGTACTGAAGGAACATATCTCAGAATATATACATGACTAACCAAAAACAGGATCTATGTATGTATGCGACTATTTAGAAGAAAACCAGCATACATATTTCAAATTATTGAAGCATACCTTCGTTGTAAACACATCTCACATTCCGCAATCTTCATTGTCATACATTCATAACATAGTATCATTATAACCAAAGATCTATCATTGTTAGCTACAAGACTAAACATATCAAGAAATTGTATTCATTAATCTTCACAACTCTTTCAGATCTGCCAAATATTTCATATCCTTGCTCCCTGGTGCACACCTGTTCCAGATCAAATTACATATGAATAACCCATTACTTGCACACACAACACCTTGATATTCATCTCCTTATATAGTTTTTTCCTTAGCCAATACCTCAAGTAAATCCCTTGGTAATGCTATTAGTATTCTTTGACGGGATAAAACAAACGTTTTCAACCCAATTACTATGGGAAAATACCATGGTAATGACCCCTGGTATCCAGATTCACATTGTTCAAATTATGTATGTGACATTTTCTCACAATATCTTCATATGTACGTGACCTTTCTTCACTAGAACCGCATAAAATTTCTCAAACTTCACTTTTATCATTCATCTGTAACTGAACTAGCATTTTTGTGTCCATATCATATGTAGCATCTGTACCAATCTACATTAGTTTTGTTAGAGTCGGTCTGGTCAGTCCTATGTCAGAGATCAAAACTCTTTATGCATTTCATTTTTAGGTGTCCCGCTCCATTCACTCAGTTGCATTCTGCTAGGGGCATGCCATAATCTGATGGAGAAGGTCACGCTAGTCATTTCCCCTCATGTCTGGTTCCTGCTGGCTTAAGTCTTTGTGTCAAATAATCAAAAAAGTCCATAACAGTCAAGGTCTGGTCCTTCAACGGACAAAAGTCATTTTTGGTCATTAGGTCTGGGAATTGATCAGTTTGGTCTCGAAATATGCCCAGTAAAGCCATGCATGCCAGAGTGATGCTCTTGCAAAGTAATGATCCGCAGCTCTTCATCATCTTATTGACAAAAATCGATGGTTCTTCAAAACTCTGTTTTGAAGAAAATTCAAATAGTGTCATTTGTGACAAAATGTTCAAAAAGAGTCGACAGTTGATTCCTTCATGTGTAGTCATGATTCTCGTGACCAGATGCCCTGTCATGCGATCCCTGCAAAAAGCGTCGAAAATTTCACCGTTTGAGCCAAAATTCAGAGAAAAGGTGAAAATCAAGGTTATATTAAAGTCAGTGAAAGGTGTTGAACAAGACATTAGAAAAGTGGGTTTTTTTTTTAAAGTTAATTTAAAAATATGACCTCCAAGCCTATATACACAAATATCATCATAAAACAAACTCATTGTGCAAGCTAGGCGTTGGAGGAAGGTTGCAAGGTCGTGAGTTGAAGGTTGGAGCGATTTGGAGCAGCTTGGGGCAATTTCTGGGTGCGCGACGCACATAGACAGGAGCGCAGTGCACACAGAGCCTGCCCACAGCTTAAAATCACCACTGGCACGGCGCACTCAGAGCGCGTGGCACACTGGGCTTTGCGCGTGGCGCACAGGGGCAAAGCGCCCAGAACTTACCAATTTCACTAAAAAAATTTTGTGGAACTCATCCAATTGCAAGGTAGGCAGCCTACCTCCACTTGTACATCAAATTTGAAATAGATACGATGGTTTTATGATTATAATCAAATGCAAAATTTTTTTATAAAACAAACACAATAAGACATCAAGAAAACCATGATGCTAGGGTTTGTGCTACAGTGATATTGCTGCCAAGGTGTTTTTCCTACCCTACACCTATTACTCATTCCCCTATGCCATTTTCCCCATAATCACTACCCTAACACTACTAAAATCATACTCCCTTTCCCCCTCCTCCTATTGCTCAACAAACCCAAACCCTACCTTGCCAACAACACAAACACTACCCTATCAAAATACCCCAAAACCCCTTGTATATCCCTAAATAAAATTTTCCTATAAACCCCTATTCCCATTATATTATCCCCCATCCTAATGTTACCTTTTTAATTGTCCCCTTGGTGGCAGATTGTCAAAGCAACTACCAGCTTCATTTAAATCAAAGGGGAGCCCAAATTCAACTTATAAAACAGCAGTCATGGCATCCAAAGTTTCATCAGGATATGAGGAGGAGACCCACAATGACATAGCTTCAGGAGAACAGGCCCCCAGGAGACATCACCAGAGCGGCAAACATGTTAGAGATGAGCCAAACACCCTCACCGAGTTGCAGGCATGACCTCTTGCTATGTCATGTTTCCAGCACTTAGCATGTTTTGAATTTTGTCAGAGGGTGGCAAATGTCAGAGTTCATCATGGGTTGGCCCGTCTTTTTGCACTTCACCTACACGGAGGACAGTCTATCTTGGCTGGGGTCACTTTCACATTGACACCCGAAACCATATGAGTGGCAACAGGCATACCAAACATTGGAGAACAGTGGCATAAGAAGAAGAAGGTGGAGATGCATCATTATGAGCCTTACATTAAGGCCAGTTGTTTGAGTCAGCTCACTAGAGTTTTCCCGTTCAGATTTTTGAGAGATGAGTATGCTTCGCTCATGAAATTGATCATGAAATACTTTAGTTGTGAGGGGAGGTTTTCTGGCCTTTATGCCTATCCCATTAGTTTGCTCATGCACTTTACCAGGGTGTGGATGATGAACCTCCCATTTTTCATTTGCACGAACATAGAGAGGATGAAAAATTTCATGCAGCACAAGACCCCTCGACAGCAGCTCAATAGTGTTTATCACTTTGCTCTTATCCGGATTTTGGTGGACCATCAGTTGGGATTGTAGGGTATTGCTTGGGAGGATTTCATCTCCCGTGACTTCTTTAGTGCTCCACAGGTAGTATCAGAGGCAGAGCATGAGATAGGTGTCCCATCTAATCAATATGAGTGACATGAGACTGCTACTATGCCAGTATACATCACCTATCAGAGAGGCAGTAGACCCTTATTTGCAGTGGCAAAGCGAGTGTTATCTCCACCCGGGGTGGAAGGGGCCTCGCTTCTGACATCAGCATCACATGATCAGGGCAGAGGTAAGGAGCCAGTACAGGAGGAAGGGTCGTCAGGTGAATGAGAGACCGAACTCGTTCTCCTCCATGATGATGAGACAGATGCAGAACCAACAAATGCAGAGCTTACAAAGATCATCCAGGAGCAGAAATCAATGATTGAGTCCTTATCCCTTGACTTGGAGAGGGCCAAGTGGAACATGAAGTACCTGGAGCAGAGAAACAAGCAGCTTGAGGATCAGTAGGCGATTATGGAGCTGCAAAACATTCGTGAGCATCGCCAAGCTGCTCAAAGGAGAAGAGTTGAGCTCACATCATTGGAGCAAGAAATCAATGAGGATCAGGAGGCCAACCTTGAGAGGGTCAACATGCACTTGGAGAGGCTGTTGGAAAAGTCCGATCAGGACCTTGCCTTACTGAGACACATGGCTTATCGTTACAGGACACGAAACATGAGTGCAAGGGTCCGGATAAGGAGCTTGAAGGCAAAATTGAGGAAAGCAACAAGAAAGGCAAAAGAGGAAAAAGAGCAAGATCGACTTTGAATCTTAGCTGAGGCTTCCCTGGCCCATCATAACACCCCATAGGGAACCTCCAGCCCAAATTTCAAGAAATTTGGGGAATTTTTGGTCACATGACAAATTTTTGGGCAAAAAACAAGGTTTTTCTCCCTGTGCGGCGCGGCGCTAAAATTCTAGAGCTCCAAATGAGGAATGGTTTGCATTTTTGGATTCAAAATGGAAAATCACGACTACTGGTGCCCAAAATAGAAATTTTGGCAAGAAATGAGTCTCCAAAAGGTCAAAAAACACCCAAAAATGGCCTCTCTGCCACTTTTTTGACACACAGAAAGCAGTCTTGGGAGAATGAAGATTTGGAGGGGAAAATGAGCACCAAATTCAAAAATTCCAGTGGGGTTAGAAAGTAGATAGGACCGAATTTCTAGAAAGCCCACTTGGGCACATTTTGGACACCTAAAAGTGCCCCAAAATAGGCCCCAAAGTAGCGCAGCGCACAGAGGAAAAATTGCCCAATTTGCTTCCGTTTCATGAAATTTCGATTCGCGACTTCTCCAAGTGGGCCTGCTCATCTACACTTCAGTTTTTTGGCACTAAAGGAGGCATTTAAAGTGTTTTTTCTCCATATTGGCTTCTATCCAAGTGGCGAAGGAAGGCAAATGGTCACCCAAGCCAAATGTCATGTTTGTAGCACTGCACCTGTAGCGGATGGTTGGCTCTCCATCTCCATTTTGCAATGATTCGAGTAACTCCCCAACCCGTGGGCATTCTATCTCTTCCTTACACATTCTATATATTGTATGCAAACTATTTTCAAAGGGTTGGTTAGTTTGTAACTTCTGGGAGACTGTGGGAAAGAAACTTTGTTTCTTCACTGTGTATTTTTGACAGAGAATTAATGAAAGGCAGCGGCTCTGTTTCATGAGATTCTTGTGGTTGTGAGTGTAGCAAATATGTCTCTTATGTTTTCGTATGTATTTCGTTATGTTTCATAATTCAATTCATGTTCATTTCCAGTGAAATTTTCTGAGTGAGATTAGGTAGAATTCAATTTTATTGCTTTGCCTGTGGGAAAATTTCATGTTCAGTGTTATTCTTCTATTGAAAAGGATTCATGTCACTATGCCCTTTTCACTTACTTCAGCAATCTATTCATGTCGTGGTACCTCAAACTAAATTGTTACATTTTCCACCTACCTTGCCTCATGGAATAATCTGTGCCTTTGTATTAAATTCTCTGTTCTTTGTTGAGCGTTGGTCCCATACCATCCCAGAAGCTCGGTCATTCATAAAATTTGTTTCTTGTACCCATTTTCACTTACTAGCCTAAGATCAATATTCCATTGTAAGTCATCTCAGACTATTTTTTGCTTACCTATTAATTGAGTGTGACTCAGAGAGAGCCCTCTCCCTATTCTGCTAGGGCTAGCTACCAGACTGAGCGTGGTTTGTGGTTACCCTGATTTTTCCTTCCTTCAGCCTAAGGCAGATTTAGGTGCTAACATAGTGGCGACCATACTGGGCAACAAAACTGAAATCAAATCCCCTTGTTTCATAATAATTCTAAGCTTCAGGATGATGAGCTGAGGATTGGAAAGGCTGAGTAAGTTGGTTGTGTCCTGTGACTTTTCTCAATAACACGTTGGCTTCGAGACGATATACCAGAGCCAATCTAGACCCGGATCCTCCTCATATCTACGAAAACCCCAATTTGATCTCAAGACTCCTTCGTCAAGAAAGCACCATAACTCCCGTGTTCAAATCCCATTCATGTCCCGACATTTTTGAGTATCTTGAAGAGCTTGAGTTTGACGAACGGTTTGAGATATCATTGTTTGAGTCTAAATCCAAAAGGGCTATTGATTATACTATCCCCAATCTGCAATTTCTTGTAGACCTCGAAACAGAAAGAGCTAATAGGTTAATTGATAATTATATTGCAACACAGCCCCAAACTCCAATTGCTCGCCCATTACAAACTGTTCACACTCCTCCAACACCTCCAAGGCAAAATCCATCGAGAATGATGGCTGCCCATTTCACACCCCTTGTTCTGCCCCAAGTTCTAGATGATATGCCAACGGATTATCAAAGTAAAATCCCATTTTTTGATGGCACTCCTAGCAGCATTACTGCTCAGCAACATGTAGACAAAATGGCAGACTTCTATGAACTCCATGAGATCGATGCAGACAACATGGCGATGAGACTCTTTGTATAGAAATTTGCAGGTGATGTGAGGAAATGGTTCAGAGGTTTGTTGGTAGCAAGTATCACTACCTTGACTGAACTACAAAGAAAATTTTTAAATCAATGGGAAGTGAAAAAGAATCCCCTTCAAATTCAGGCTGAATATGAACAAATCAAATGAAACGCTGGTGAGTCGGTCCAAGATTATCGTGTTAGATTCAATACAGTTTACAACGAGATTCCAGATCATCTAAAGCCACCTGTGGGACTAGCTATGATGAAATTTCTGGATGGTTTTGATGCTGACATGGCCTACCAATTAAGAGAGAGAGAATCGGCCACAATGGAAGACATGCAGAAAATTGCGGTCAGCGTTGAATCAAATCTGTTGTCCAAAAGAGCTAGAGTGAAAGAAGAAAAGAAAATCACTGTGAAAGAAGAGTCTTCTTCAAGGGATCAACTACTCAAAAAGGTAGAGCAGATGCTTGAAAGGGTGAAGCTCGACAAGCCTGAGCCACAAATTAGAAATCCTAACTTCCGTGGCCAGCAGCAGTCACAATATAGAATAAGACAGAGAGATCAGCGAACCCAAGAGCAGACAGCACAACAACCGGTACAAACACCTTTGCAGCAGAATTTTGTGCATGGACCAGAGTGAGATGAGGACAGGAATGTAATAGGTGAAGAAAACCACCTCTTTACTCCAGATGAGATGCCTACTTGCATTACGTAAGAAGAAGAGTGTGCGGTGAGTTCAGCTACACACAAAGACACAGATTTCATTTTAGCTAGCGACACTGTTTTAGAAGAAGAATCAGAGGAGTATCAAAGGGGGTATATGAATGCTCTGTCCACACAACAGCAACGATATTCACTTAGAAACAGAGATGTGCCGGCCAAACCAATTCAGAAAAAGAAGGAGGTTGAAACATAAAAGAATGATTCATCAACTACACAAAGAAAAGGAAAAGAGGCGGTTGGTCCGGAGAGTTGAAAATCAAAATTAGCAGAACAACCACAGCAACCAGCTACATCAAAAGAAAAAGAAAGGAAAGAGATTCCAGTCAAAGAGGTATAAAAGACTCTCGCTTTTAGCTTAGAGAATGAGATTTCTAAATTAAAGGTATCCATCCCCTTGACTGAAATAATGAAGAAAAGCAGTTACAGAGGACAAATATCTAAGATGTTGAATTTGGACCCAATGTCCGACATGGTAAATGTAGAATATGATAAACCTGAAATGATTTTTGGACCAGTATCGAATGGTGAGTCTCCTGACAGCGATGTGCCACCCTTATATCAGTTTAAGATTACATGATTTTGTGTTACATAATGCCATGTTCGATTCTGGAGCTTCTCACAATCTCATGCCCAAGGCCATCATCGATAAGCTCAGTCTGGACATCACCCGACAATACCACGATCTCTATTCATTTGATTCCAGAAGAGTGAGATGTATAGGACTCATCAAAGACTTGGTTGTGAGTTTGGATCAGCTTCCCATGAAGAATGTTTTGATGGATGTGGTGGTAGCAGATATTCCTCCAAGGTTTGGCATGCTTCTTTCCAGGTCTTGGGTGGCGAAATTGAAAGTGAAACTACAACTGGATTTCTCCTATGCAACAATCCCGGTGTTTGGACAAATGAGGAAATTATATCGGGAACAAAAAAAGAAATATATGATCACAAGCAAGGAGAAACCTATAAATCATCCAATTAACTATGTACATACATATTTAGAGTCTTTTGTTTTGTTTTCAGATATTTTAAATGATATAGATAGTCAGATAGTAGAAGTAGATGATATTCCGGAAATAACAGAAAATTTCAGAGAAATTTTGAAGAAAGAAGGACAAGAAAAGCAGAAAAATGTTGGGCAATCAGCTGAAAGTCATGGATAGCAAGCAGACAAGGCACAATAAACAGATTTCCAGTACTTACAAGAGGAGGAAGAAGGCTTGTGGACCATGGATTTTGATGGAGCAGTAGGAAATGATGGCACTGGAATTGGAATTTGGGTACACAGTCCTTTCTCCGCCCCAAACAAAGTGCCTAGCAATGTGAGGGTTTGCTCTTACAAGCTGGCCTTTGAGTGTTCAAACAATGAAGATGAGTATGAAGCTCTAATTGCGGGCCTGACGATTCTTAGAAAGCTAAATGCTAAAAGGATTTCGATATATGGCGACTCCGAATTGGTAATAAAGCAGGTCAGAGGTGAGTATCAAGCAAAACATCCTAGGATGTGAGCCTATCGTAATGTAGTTTTAGACATCTTAAAGTTATTTTCAGAATACACCTTGACATGTGTGCCTCGTATACAAAATAGTATTGATGATGCTCTTGCCAAGGCAACAAGTAGTTTGAAGATCCCCATGAATTCCAGCAATAAAATTGAAATCCATGTCAAGCATCCTCCAACCATTCCAGACAATCAGCGATATTGGCAAGTGTTTCAAGATGATGAGGAGATTAAGGATTTTTTGCAAAACAAAGGAAAGTTCAAAGAAACCTCAATTGATGTAGAAAACGATGATGGCAAAGGGAATGGTACAGATGAAGTGCAGATCAATGAAATGGACATGTTGCAGTTGAAGAATAACATTATTCCTAAAGGCTTGATACCTCTAGAAGAACTTTTTGATCAGGATGATGTAGCCCGCAAGCCAACATTACAGCCAACAGAGAAGGGTGTAGAAGAGGTCAACATCGGAACACCTGTCAATCCTAAGTTGGTAAAATTGTCTAAAGCATTGCTGCCAAAGATCAAGGACAAATATATCAGTTTGATGGCCTCATTTGCAGATGTGTTTGCTTGGGACTATTCCGATTTAAAGACCTATGATACCAATATTATTCAGCACATAATACCCATCAAGCCCAATCAAAAACCATTTAGACAGAAGCTGAGAAGGATAAATCCAACATTTCTGCCATCTATTGAAAAGGAGGTAAACAAGTTGTACAAGTCAGGCATCATTGTGCCCATCAGGTTTTCAAATTGGATCTCTAACTTAGTGCCCGTGTGAAAGAAGACCGGTGAGATCCGCCTATGCATTGATTTCAGAAATTTAAATAAAGTCTCATTGAAGGACAACTATCCACTGCCCAAGATGGACCATATACTTCAACAAGTAGTGGGGGCATCTCGTATGTCACTGCTTGATGGTTATTCCGGATATAACCAAATTTCTGTCCATGAGGATGACTGAGACAAGACAGCATTCACCACTCCATGGGGAACCTTCCATTATGCCAAAATGCCTTTCGGTTTAAAGAATTCACGTGCCACATTTCAGCGTGCAATGGACTTGGATTTTGCGAATGAGAAGGATGTGTTTTTGGTGGTGTACCTAGATGATTTGAATCCTAAGAAGAGATTATTCGCCATGGAGGAAGGAAAATTACTTGGGCACATTATCTCAAACGATGGCATCCGTATTGACCCAGCACGTGTGCAAGCAATTCAGCAAATCGATCTACCCCGGAATAAAAAGGAGATACAATCGTTCAATGTTAAGATGAATTTTCTGCGTCGCTTTGTGCCTAATCTTGCTGAACACTTAAGAGAGATGACCAACATGATCAAGAAGGAAAGCCAAGTGAAATGGACAGAGGAGGCTGTAAAATATTTCAACTTGGTCAAATTGGCCCTTTCTTCAGCTCCAGTTCTAGTCATCCCGGATTACAGTCAGGATTTCATATTGTTTTCATTTTCTTCGGAGCACACTATGGTAGCAGTATTATTGCAGAAAAGAGATGATCATGAAAGACCCATTGCATTATTTAGCAGGGCTATAAGAGATGCAGCTTTAAAGTACAACATCATTGAGAAGCAAGCCCTGGAATTGGTGAAGGCATTGAAGGATTTCCGGGTATATATTCTACATTCTCACATTTTGGCGTATGTTCCTAACGCTACTGTAAAAGATGTTTTAGTGCAGACCGACCGGGAAGGAAGAAGAGGAAAATGGATTGCAGCGTTGCTGGAATATGACGTGGAAATAAAGCCCACAAAGCTGGTCAAAGGACAAGGGTTGGCAAAGTTAATGGCCGAATCAAATTTACATGCCTTAGACATAAATTTGATCGCTGCTATGTCTGATGAGAATGAGGAAGGATTGTCAATTCAGGTATCTGAAATGTTTGCTCTGTCCCCATGGTATTCAGATATAATATATGTGCTAAAAAATCTATCACCACCACCCAACATGACTAGAAATAAAGCAAGAACACTCAAGTTGAAGGCTGCCAAGTTTTGCATTCTAAATTCTGCGCTGTATTGGAAAAATCCCGGTGGCATTTTGTTAAATTTTTTGGTGGAAGAGGAGGCAAAGAAAGACATGGAAGATTTCCACTCAGGAGAGTGTGATGGTCACCTTTTTTGGAATTCAACAGCGAACAAAATTTTGAGAGCAGGGTATTATTGGCCTACATTGTTTGCCGATGTGTACAAGATGGTCAAGTGCTGTCATAAATGTCAGATTTTTGAAGGAAAACAGAAATTACAGCCTTTGCCACTTAAGCCTATTGAGGTGAGTGCTCCTTTCCAGTAGTGGGGGTTGGATTTCATTGGGGAAATTCATCCTGCTTCTTCCAGATAGCATACATGGATCCTTACAGCGACAAACTATTTCACAAAATGGATTGAGGTAGCTCCCACCAGACAGGCTACAGATATGGTAATCATTTCATTTCTTGAAAATAACATCTTGTCTCACTTTGGTTGTCCGAATAAGTTAATCACCGATAATGCAGCAGCTTTCAAATCAAAGATGATGGTAGAATTTTGTCATAAATATCACATCATTTTGGGTCACTCAACTGCCTATCATCTGCAAGGCAATGGATTGGCGGAATCTTCGAATAAATCATTGGTCAACATCATCAAGAAGCTGCTGGAAATAAATAAAAAGAGTTGGAATAAGAGGTTGGTCCATGTGCTTTGGGCAGATCGGATCAGTTAGAAAAAATCCATTGGTATGTCACCGTTTGAACTTGTTTATGGAGTTGACACAATATTTCCCACCTCTCTCACTGCCCCAGTAGTCAGACTTCTTCAGGAGGAAGGAAGTGAAGAAGATCCCATGTAGAGAAGGTTGAATCAAATGGTCCACTTGCAGCAGACAAGAGAAGAAGTTTTCAAGAACACATCCAAATTGCAGGAGAAAATAAAGAAAATCTATGACAGAAAAGAAAAGGCAGATAAATTTCAGTTGGATGATGTGGTGCTGAAGTGGGATGCAAGGAATGAAGAGAAAGGTGAGCACGGAAAGTTCGAAAATCTTTGGAAGGTCCTTTCAAAATTGTAGCATATAGGGGTCAGAATGCCTTTCTTCTAAAGGAAATGAACGGGGAAGATTGTCCAGGAGGGCCGATCAATGGTCGGTTGCTCAAGTGGTACCACTGTTGATTTATTAACGTTGCTTCCACTGTCATTGTAAATACCATTTTTATTTCAGTTTGGTTTCAGTCTGTCAAGTTAGTTTTTGAGTCATCTCAATGTCAAGTTTGAGTCAATTTCTTAGTCATTTCAGTTACATAAATAAGTCAAAGCCCTGTGTTGTAGTCGAAATGATGACTCCATAGCCCAATGGAAAAAAGGCACTATCTAGCTCCTCCAGAGATCTGCTGTTCTTGGCACCTCCAAGGAGCTACCACCCCCCATTGGAGCCAATGTTAGAGTCAGTCTGGTCAGTCCTTCGTCAGAGATCAAAACTCTTTATGCATTTAATTTTCAGGTGTCCCGCTATATTCACTCAGCTGCATTCCGCTAGGGGCATGCCATAATCTGATGGAGAAGGTCACGCTAGTCATTTCCCCTCATGTATGGTTCCTACCGGCTCAAGTATTTGTGTCAAATAATAAAAAAAGTCCATAACAGTCAAGGTCTGGTCCTTCAACAGACAAAAGTCATTTTTGGTCATTAGGTCTGCGAATTGATCAGTTTGGTCTCGAAATATGCCCAGTAAAGCCATGCAGGCCAAAGTGATGCTCTTGCAAAGTAATGATCCACAGATCTCCATCATCTTATTGACAAAAATCGACAGTTCTTCAAAACTCTGTTTTGAAGAAAAGTCAAATAGTGTCATTTTTTACAAAATGTTCAAAAAGAGTCGACAGTTGATTCCTTCAGGTGAAGTCATGATTCCCATGACCAGATGCTCTGTCATGCAATCCCTGCAAAAAGTGTCAAAAAATTCACCGTTTGAGCCAAAATTCAAAGAAAAGGTGAAAATTAGGGTTATATTAAAGTCAGTGAAAGGTGTTGAACAAGACATTAGAAAAGTGGGTTTTTTTTTTTTAAAGTTAATTTAAAAATATGACCTCCAAGCCTATATACACAAATATCATCATAAAACAAACTCATTGTGCAAGCAAGGCATTGGAGGAAGGTTGCAAGGTCGTGAGTTGAAGGTTGGAGCGATTTGGAGCATCTTGGGGAGATTTCTGGGCGCGCGGCGCACTCACCGGGCGCGGCACACACAGAGCCTGCCCACCGTTTAAAATCACCACTGGCACAGCGCACTCAGAGCACGCGGCGCACTGGGCTTTGCGCATGGTGCACAGGGGCAAAGTGCCCAGAACTTACCAGTTTCACTCAAAAATTTTTGTGGAACTCATCCAATTGCAAGGTAGGCAACCTACCTCTACTTGTACATCAGATTTGAAAGAGATACGATGGTTTTATGATTATAATAAAATGATTTTTTTTTTTATAAAATAAACACAAGAAGACATCAAGAAAACCATGATGTTAGGGTTTGTGCTACAATGATATTGCTGCCAAGGTGTTTTTCCTACCCTACCGCTATTACTCATTCCCCTATGCCATTTTCCCCATAATCACTACCCTAACACTACTAAAATCATACTCCCTTTCCCCCTCCTCCTATTGCTCAAAAATCCCAAACCCTACTTTGCCAACAACACAAACACTACCCTACCAAAATACCCCAAAACCCCTTGTTTATCCCTAAACAAAGTTTTCCTATAAACCCCTATTCCCATTATATTATCCCCCATCCTAATGTTCCCTTTTTAATTGTCCCCTTGGTGGCAGATTGTCAAAGAAACTACCAGCTTCATTTAAATCAAAGGGGAGCCCAAATTCAACTTATAATACAACAGTCATGGCATCCAAAGTTTCATAAAGATATGAGGAGGAGACCCACAGTGACACAGCTTCAGGAGAACAGGCCCCCAGGAGACATCACCGGAGTAACAAACATGTTAGGGATGAGCCAAACACCCTCACTGAGTTGCAGGCATGCCCTCTTGCTATGTCATGTTTCTAGCACTTAGCATGTTTTTAATTTTGTCAGAGGGTGGCAAATGTTAGAGTTCATCATGAGTTGGCCCATCTTTTTGCACTTCACCTACACAGAGGATAGTCTATCTTGGTTGGGGTCACTTTCACACTGACACCCGAAACCATATCAGTGGCAACAAGCATACCAAACGTTGGAGAACAGTGGCATAAGAAGAAGAAGGTGGAGAGGCATCATTATGAGCCTTACATTAAGGCCAGTTGTTTGAGTCAACTCACGAGAGTTTTCCCGTTCAGATTTTTGAGAGATAAGTATGCTCCGCTCATGAAATTGATCATGAAATACTTCAGTTGTGAGGGGAGGTTTTCTCACCTTTATGCCTATCACATTAGGTTGCTCATGCACTTTACCAGGGTGTGGATGATGAACCTCCCATTTTTCACTTGCGAGAACATAGAGAGGATGAAAAATTTCATGTAGCACAAGACCCCTCGACAGCAGCTCAACAGTGTTTATCACTTTACTCTTATCCGGATTTTGGTGGACCATCAGTTGGGATTGCAGGGTATTGCTTGGGAGGATTTCATCTCCCGTGACTTCTTCAGCACTCCACAGGTAGTATCAGAGGCATAGCATGAGATAGGTGGCCCATCTCATCAGTATCAACGACATGAGACTACTACTATGCCAGTATACATCACCTATTAGAGAGGCAGTAGACCCTTATTTGCAGCGGCAAAGCGAGTGTTATCTCCACCTGGGGTGGAAGGGGCCTCGCTTCCGACATCGACATCACATGAGCAGGGCAGAGGTAATGAGCCAGTACAGGAGGAAGGGCCATCAGGTGAACGAGAGACCGAATTCGTTCTCCTCCATGATGATGAGACAGATGCAGAACCAACAAATGCAGAGCTTACAAAGATCATCCAGGAGCAGCAATCAGTGATTGAGTCCTTATCCCTTGACTTGGAGAGGGCCAAGTGGAATATGAAGTACTTGGAGCAGAGAAACAAGTAGCTTGAGGATCAGCAGGCGATTATGGAGCTGCAAAACATTCGTGAGCATCGCCAATCTACTCAAAGGAGAAGAGTTGAGCTCACATCATTGGAGCAAGAAATCAATGAGGATCGGGAGGCCAACCTTGAGAGGGTCAACATGCACTTGGAGAGGCTGATCAGGACCTTGCCTTACTGAGACACATGGCTAATCATTACAGGACATGAAACATGAGTGCAAGGGCCCGGATAAGGAGCTTGAAGGCGAAATTGAGGAAAGCAACAAGAAAGGCAAAAGAGGCAAAAGAGAAAGATCAGCTTCGAATCTTGGTTGAGGCTTCATTGGCCCATCATAACACCCCATAGGGAACTTCCAGCCCAAATTTCAAGAAATTTGGGGAATTTTTGGTCACATGACAAATTTTTGGCCAAAAAACAGGGTTTTTCTAGAGCTCCAAATGATGAATGGTTTTCATTTTTGGATTCATCATGGAAAATCACGACTACTGGTGCCCGGACAAGAAATTTTGGCAAGAAATGAGTCTCCAAAAGGTCAAATAACACCCAAAAATGGCCTCTCTGCCACTTTTTTGACACACAGAGAGTAGTCTTGGGAGAATGAAGATTTGGAGGGGCAAATGAGCACCAAATTCAACACTACCAATGGGGTTAGAAAGTAGACAGGACAGGCTTTCCAGCAAGCCCACTTGGGCACATTTTGGACACTTGTAAGTGCCCCAAAACAGGCCCAAAAGTAGCACGGTGCACAGAGAAAATGGCGCGACACACAGAGGAAAAATTGCCCAATTTGCTTCCGTTTCGTGAAATTTCGGTTCGTGACTTTTCCAAGTGGGCCCGCTCATCTACACTTCAGTTTTTTGGCATTAAAGGAGGAATTTAAAGTGTTTTTTCTCCAAATTGGCTTCTATCCAAGCGGTGAAGGAAGGCAAACGGTCACCCAAGCCAAATGTCATGTTTGTAGTGCTGCACTTGTAGCTAATGGTTGTCTCTCCATCTCCATTTTGCAATGATTCGAGTAACTCCCTAACCCTTGGGCGTTCTATATCTTCCTTACACATTCTATATATTGTATGCAAACTATTTGCAAAGGTTTGGTTAGTTTGTAACTTCTAGGAGACTGTGGGAAAGAAACTTTGTTTCTTAACTGTGTATTTTTGACAGAGAATTAATGAAAGGCAGCGGCTTTGTTTCATGAGATTATTGTGGTTGTGAGTGTAGCAAATGTGTCTCTTATGTTTTCATATGTATTTCGTTATGTTTCATAATTCAATTCATGATCATTTCCAGTGAAATTTTCTGAGTGAGATTAGGTAGAATTCAATTTTATTGCTCTGCCTGTGGGAAAATTTCATGTTCAGTGTTATTCTTCTGTTGAAAAGGATTCATGTCACTATGCGCTTTTCACTTTCTTCAGCAATCTATTCATGCCACGGTACCTCAAACTAAATTTTTACATTTTCTGCCTACCTTGCCTCATGGAATAATCTGTGCCTTTGTATTAAATTCTCTGTTCTTTGCTGAGTGTTGGTCCCATACCATCCCAGAAGCTCGGTCATTCATAAAATTTCTTTCTTGTACCCATTTTCACTTACTAGCCTAAGATCAATATTCCATTGTAAGTCATCTCAGACCTTTTTTTGCTTACCTATTCACTGAGCATGACTCGGAGAGAGCCCTCTCCTGTTCTGGTAGGGCTAGTTACCAGACTGAGCGTGGTTTGTGGTTACCCTGATTTTGCCTTCCTTCAGCCTAAGGCAAATTTAGGTGCTAACAAGTTCCAAAATCATCATATTATCAAAATGTTAACATCAAGTACATTTATATCAAGCAGGTTTCCATCAAGGAAAACACATTATCCATAATATGCCAACAAACACCATCCTTGGTGTTCTCTGACACCTATGGCCAGCAAATAGTTGAAAACAAAACATACTGCCTATGGAGATTTCTAACATAGCTCGATGTAGTATTTACAATGACATCTTGTTAAAAACAAAATAAACATACCGCTTATTAGAGCTTTATAACATATCTCATTATGGTATTTACAACAACATACACATATATGTATATATACGAAAAACTAATTTGCTTGAACCAACAAATAATGAAGGATACAAAGCTTGCATCTAATCAACCATCTCCCATGTAGCTTCATCAGGCCCAAAGTTCTTCCACTGCACTTTAACTTTCTTTATTGCTTGGTTCTAGAGCATGAGTTGTTTCCATTGTAATATGCATTGTGGTTCTGGATGGAATTTTCCCTCTAGTTCCACCTGCAATATAAACAAATCGGTCACATGATCAACATCCTGCACATATATCTTAAGCAACAAAGCATGGAAAACATCATGGACTTTCACCGTTGATGGCAATGCGAGTTTGTAGGCCATTGGTCCAATCCTTTCAAGGATCTCAAAAGTGTCTCAATACTGAGATGTTAGCTTGGCACATGATCCAATCCTCAAGGAGCTCCTCTTGGACTTAGCATGCAAGTACACATGCTCCCCAGCCTGAAACTCCTTGAATTACCTATGTTGATCTTCATAACTTTTCTGCATGTCTTGTGTTGCCTTCAAATTCCTCTTAATAACTTACATTTCCCATTACATCCCAACCAACATATTTGATCCAATCAACACCCTATTCATTGGATTACTCTAGCTAATAGGATTATTACAACTTCATTCATACATAACCTCAAATGGACTCATCCTCAAGGATTCCGTTATCACTCAGGTTGTCCCTTGGCTCCTTAAGGGATACAGCTGAGGTAACCACAAACCAATCTTTGGACTGCAGGTGCTAGCCCACCAGCAGTCAGAGAGGGCTCTCTCTTTAGAATTTAGCTTTGTTGATGATGATTTTAGGCTAGTTTTTGGGTTCAAGGGGTTTTGTTTGAGTTTTGGTGGGAAGGATGATGCTTTCAAGTAGAGAGGCAGGGATAGCATGAAAGTTTTAGAACCATTGGGCATGGAGTCAACGAGTAGGACTGCTGGTGCATTTTCTTGGTCACAAGAGGGAATATGGAGCAAGCTAACTGCACATGAAACAACGATTCAAGCTTAAAAGGATGGAATGAGGGCTAAGGAATGAGAGGCAATTAAGAATATATAGTTCAGCTTAACAGAGGGAAGGTGAATGAGCTCTATCTAGAAGCAATAAAGAATCCCTAGATAACTGTCAAACATGGGTGAATTAGGGTAAATATGAGCAACAAGGAATTCATATTCATTACTAATTCATATGAAAACATAAAGAAACAATAGAAATTGAGCATAGAGGGCAATTAAACCAATTCTAAACTATTCGTTCTTTCTGCTATTTTAGATGGTACATCAATGGAAAACAAAGGTAAGAAACACTTATTGAGTCATGTTGCAGCACAAGAATTCCACATTCAATTCTTCAAAACATTAATACACAGCACACAGTCATTCCTCCAAGCTTTTCAGCAGTCTTTGATTAAGTAAAAGATCAGGTATACAGAGCGAGTCTCTCTTGGAGCTATACAACCAACCAACCCTTTAATCAGTGAATTAGGGTGGTTTTATAGATAAAATATCTACAAAAAGTAGATCTCAGACAGATCTGCTGTAATAAGTGTCTTTAACCTAACATATGTCTGAAATAAATGCGGAAAAATATCTTCGAGCTGCGCTAGGGGCAGCTGTATCAAAAGGAATTAATGTGTTGTCTTTATGGCTCTGTGCTGATCACTTAGCCATAACTGTGCTTTGGGTTTTGATCCATGCTCCTGAGTGGTTCTAAGGTGCATTAACTGTGATGGGAGAGCCTTGATTAAAGCTCCACCATTTTCTTTGACTTTGTTGGAGGGCATTCAATGTTCACCTGCATTGGGAAATAAAGATTTCCATTAAAAACATTCGACTGATACTCTTTGTCGCTTCCTTGATATGCTTTGGCACTGAACGTGCGCCTTTCTCACTTCTGATACTCTTTAAATTGTTGCATCGACCTTTCATGGCTGTTGTTCGGCCCTCTGCTACTTTACAAACAATCTTTGCCCCTTTCTAAATGCTGCACGAAGAAATTCTTGTCATTTTGTGACTTTCGGGCCTGCTAGAGGCCGAGTCATGAAAGGGCTTTCCATTTTGGCCTATTTCCCTTAGCGATGCGCATCAAAAACTGCCTCAGATTTTCATTCCGGGCTTCCTGTGCTGCGATTTGCGCCCTTCGCGCTTTTCGATGATGACGTCAGTGGTGGGTCCCAGTACGGCGGTGATGTGGCAGGGTGATGTCAGCCAGGTGACATCAGCAGTACGACTGGGTGACGTGGCGGTATGGTGGTAGCTACGTGGCAAGGACACGGTGGCAGGAGGCCGATGTAGAATGATGACGTCAGCATGACGTATTGCTGACGCAGGAGGGGGGAAGGCGGTTTCAGGCGCACCGCTTTTGGGCGCAGGCGGTTTCGGAGGAGGGGGCTCCGCCACAGCCGAGAGGGTGACGCGTGGCAGGAGTACGACGGGAAAACTACCCATCTCCCGGGCGCTAACCCTCGGCATGTCAGGGCACAAAAAGGCCCGCCCACCGTAGATCTCGGGCGCGCCAGATCTGACGGTCGGCGGCACTGATAACGCGGCGGAAGGTTAGGGGCGGGGCCCGCTCTGTTTTTATTTGTTTTTTCATACGGCGGGGGGGTTAAACATTAGAAATGTGGGTTTATGGGTATGCGCAGGCAGCGTTTAAATAAACTCTAAACAGGGGTTGGCTATTAATTTAACAGGGGTTAAATTAATCCCAGGTTTGGATGCGAAAGGGCTAATTCCAAGCCCCAGATGAACTCAACATTCCCCGGACTTAGGAAATATGGCTATAGTGCCAAAAGGGGGGGGGTTATCTAATATTTTTTGGGGATTTCATATAATTTTAAGTAGTAAATGGGGATGGGAAATGATATAGGGAGCTAGATAATAGCGTTAGGGGTTAGTATGAAAATGAAGTGAAGTGTAACGGGGAGGCTAAGTTTGTGAGCTAAAACTTGGACATTGAAAGTGAATCAACTGTGGAGACATGATTTTACACAAGAAATGTGGTTTATTTTCACAGAAGAAAGTCAAATCTTGACTTGGTGCTGTTACAAAGATAAAGTTATAACAGGACTGGTTGGGCAGATCCCAAGGTCCTCAAGGGAATGTTAGTGAGTGATTTGGGGAATGAGAATAAGGGGGAGTTAGACATGCCTCGCTTGAGCTCCTCCAAAGGGGAATTGCCTTACCTTGTGATCTAAATAGATATAACACTTTGAAAAGATGAAATGGATCACCCAACTTGATTCTGCAACCACAAAACTACCTACCCAGCCTACTTACCTAGCATTTTTTCTTCTTTTTTGCATGGGTGCACTTGGACTTGCAGACCCTGATTATCCTTTTTCTTTTTTCTGTCCTCCTATCTAAATCTACACTTATTTCTTCCAAGGGCCCAAATTAAGCAGTTGGGCTCCTTTGTTTCTCTACCTATCTACAAATATGCCAATATTAAACTGTTTGGACAGATAATGATTCTCTATATTCTAAAACAAGAAATTGAAACCTAGGGAAGCCAAGATTAGGTTGTTTGGACTTCCCTTAACAGAAACTTCTTCAAAAATGGTTAACTCATCAAAATTGGGATACAGTAGTGGCATTTAGACTGGCACACTTTCATGACCTCTTCTTTGGCCTCTTTCTGGAAATATGGAGCATTGCAGTATGCAAAGTATGACATATTTGGCATGTGAAAATGTCAATCATGAAAGATGAACACCTGTTGCAACAGGAGGCTAACAGTGGCTCCACTTGGGGATGGCTTTTCCTTGTGAAAAGCCAAGAACAGCAGGTCAGACTGCCTTGATCTTCTATTGTTGCTGTGGACTGAAGAATTTCTTTGTGCTGGCTACTAAAAGTGTGAAACTTTGAAATATGAGCAGCCATCTCCTTCATTGAAATACTGTGAAATACATAGCACTGCCTGCTTTCTTCTGCATGCTTGATATTATATACCATATTGCTTGAGCATTGCCTTTGAAATAGATCCAAAATATGGATCAAAACTGATGTATTTCCCTTAGCTTCTGGTCTAGAAACAGTTGCTGATGTGAAACTAAACAATGCTCCTCTCTTATTGATACTGTTTGACTGGATACTACAAACTACAACCAGTTTCTTTTTATCATGAATTGTTGTGATATGATAGCACTACTCCTGCTATTTTTCTGAGACTAATGCAGAGACAGAGCCTTAAAAATGGAGTACTTGCATTGGCTGTGTCTTCACAAACTTTACTGTTGCTCCTCTAACACTTAGACTGCTTATAAAAAAACAAAATAAAAAACAAAGTGCTGATATATACAAATATCAATGCTCAAAGAGATATATACAGAGCTGCATTGTATCCCTTAAAAGGGATCATGGTAATGTTTTAACATTCGGCCATTAACAAGGCCTTCTTCAGCAGTGCTGCCCTCTACAGATTTGAGGAAATATGTGTTATTTCCCTGAACAACAAAAATAACAAATGGCCCTTTCCAAATCAAATTTTGCATGTTTGCCCTTGTCTTCTCTTCATGAATCCCACCTTAGAACTTTGTTGCCAACCCATAAATCTTCCGCCTTAGCTCTCTTATCAAACATCTTTTTGAGCTTCTCTTGCAAAATTTGAGCTTTGTCATAGACCTGCTCTCTGGTTTGCTGAAGATGAATGGTTTGATTGATTCTTTGTTGAATGTCATTTGGTTCAGCCTGAATCTCCTGTAATAGTTTGATAGTAGGGATGCCCAAGGATGAAGGAAATCTGGCCTCCATGCCATATACTAGCTCATAAGGGCTCATCCCAATGGATTTCTTTATTGAATGTCTACCTGCCCATAGGGCATTTGTGGGATTTTTATGCCAGTTCTTCTTGTTTTATTCTAGCAATTTCTTTATAATATTAATCAGGCTCTTGTTAGATGACTTGGCCAAGCCATTACCTTGGGGGTAATAGGCTGTGGAGTGGCCTAAGGTAATGTGAAATTTATGTCAAAAACTAATCATTTTTTTGGATTTGAAAGCAGTGGCATTGTCAGTGATGATCTTCTCAGGGCAGCCAAATCTAGAAAGGATATTGCACTCAAGGAATTGGATAATAATGGAGTCATTGGCCTATCTGCATGGGATGGCTTCAATCCATTTAGTGAAATAGTCGGTGGCTGTTAAAATCCACTTGTGTTGGCCTGAGGAAGAGGGGTGGATTTCTCCAATGAAGTCAAGACCCCATTGTTGAAAAGGTTTCTCGGTTGAGATGGGCTTAAGGGGCAAGGGTAACAACTTTCTTTTGCCCTCAAAGATTTGGCATTTATGACATGAGATAGCAAACTTCTTTATATCTGCAAATAAAGAGGGCCAATAGAAACCAACTCTTAAAATTTTATCAGCAGTGGATTTCCAATATAGATGTCCTCCACAGTCCCCTGCATGGAATTCTTTCATGACATTGTTAGGTTCATTCATGGTTAAACAATTAAGCAATATACCTTCATGATTTTTCCAAAATAATGCACCATCTATGACACAAAACTTTGAAGCCTTGATTTTTAAAAATCTTTTCTTGGTTCTGGACAATCCTAGGGGAACAAACAGGTTTAACAATACAAAGCATATATCAGCATACCATGGGGATTGCAAAAAGGTTTCACTGATCTGTGGAGTCACCAGCTCCTATTCATTGTCCAATTGGTTGATGTCTAAGGCTTGAAAGTTTGTTTCGGACATCAGTTTGGCTAAACCTTGTCCCTTTATGAGCTTGGTTGGTTTAATTTCTATGTCATACTCAAGGATGTTAGAAATCCACTTGCCTCTTTTTCCCTCTAACCCCTCTTGGGTTAATATGTCTTTTACAACAGCATTTGGGACATAGGCAATCACATGTGAATATAAAATGTAAACTCGGAAATCTTTGATTGCTTTAACAAGGGCATAGGCCTGCTTCTCCATGATTTGGTATTTCAAAGGGGCATCTCTTGAGGCTCGGCTGAAAAATGCAATTGGATTTTTAGCTCCCTAATCATCCTTTTGCAAAAGGACAGCAGCTATGTTGTGCTCAGATGCAAATGAAAATATGATGAAATCTTTGTCAAATTGTGGACTTGTGAGGACAGGGGCTTGGGTTAAGGCAGTTTTGATACTCTCAAAGGCTTGCTTGGTCTCAAGAGACCATTTTACCTTAGCATCCTTTTTTAACATGTTGCTTAACAGTCTTATTAGCTCGTCTAGATTTGGAATAAATCTCCTTAGGAAGTTGATTTTTCCAAGGAATGCTTGCAACTCTTTTATGTTTCTTGGATATGGGATTTGGAGGATAGCTTGGATCCTTTCTGGATCTATTCTAATACCATCTTTTGAGATGATATGGCCAAGGAGTTTGCCTTCTTCAAGGCCAAAGAGAGACTTATTGGGGTTCAAGGAAATGCCATATTTCCTACATGTCATGAAAATTTGCCTCAAATGTTTTAGGTGCTCTTGATCAGATTTGGAGAAAGGGGTTAAGTCATTGAGGTAGACAACTAGGAAATCATGTATTTCCTTGGAAAATGCAATGTCCATTGCCCTTTGAAAGGTAGCACCATCGTTTTTAAGTCCGAAAGGCATCTTCACATATTTAAATGTTCCCCACGGTGTGGTAAAAGCTGTCTTGTCTTGATCATCTGGGTGAACTAGTATTTGATTGAAACCTGAAAAGCCATCTAGCAAAGAGATTCTAGATGACCCCACTACTCTTTGTAGGATGTAGTCCATTTTTGGAAAGGGGTAGTGGTCTTTTAGGGAGACTTGGTTTAAATTTCTTAGGTCTACACATAGCCTAATCTCACCTGTCTTTTTTCTTGTGGGAACAAGATTGGATACCCATTCAGAGAATCTAATGGGTGCTATGATACCTGCTTCAAACATTCTTTTCACTTCCTTTTCAATCAAAGGAAGGAGCATAGGGTTAATTCTCCTCAGTTTTTGTTTGAAGGGCTTTTGGTTTGGTTTTAATGGAATGGTGTGTTGGATCACTGAGGTGTTATAGGACTTCAAGTCCTCATAACTCCAAGCAAATACATCTTGGAATTCTTTGAACAAATCAACATATTTGGGTTTTTGATCGGGTGGCAATGATTGAGATAGTTTGATCATTTTGGGCTTGTCTGATGTCCCAATGTTGTGTTCTTCTATAGTAGTGTTTAGGGGCTGTATTTTTGGCTTTTTGGGAACATCATTGGCATCAAACATATCTTCTAATGGAGTGAGGCCAACAGGGAGAAAATTATCATTTAGATCAACGATCTCGGCCTCTGTTTCTGCTATTTCCTCCAAATGCATCTGTTTCAGCTCTTCTATGTTTGCATTGTCAAAAACAGTTGGGTTCAACATTTGTTTGGCTGTTACAGTGGTTACAGCCTGCTGATTTTCATTTGTTTGCTGTTGTTCATCCGTCATAGCATCCATGTCAATGTTAATATTTGAAAACTCATGCTCAAGAGTGAGGAAGTTGTTAATCTGGGCATCACTTTCAAACACTTGCCAATCTTTAACATTATTTGGGATAGCAGGCCTATGTTTTATCTCAACAGTAAAATGGTGATTTGGCTCAAAGGGAAGCTTGCGTGTACTAGCAAAAGTGGCTAGGTTGTGTGCATGAATGTTATGATGTCTTGACATCTTGGAAAGCTTGGATTCAACGAATGTATTGAGTATATTAGTAGCAGCAGTCCTATAGGCCCTCATTCTATTGTCATTGGTAACAAAGTTTCCTTTCATTTGTTGTATGATTAAATCAGAGTCACCTAGAATAGACACTTTTGCATCTCCTAGAGCTTTGAGCAGTTTAGGGCCTAAAAGGAGAGCCTCATACTCTGCCATGTTATTGGTGCATTTGAAATTTAGTCTGTAGGAATGACCTTCTGCATGATTGTTATGTGTATTGTGAATCCAGACACCTGCCCCTGCTCCTAACTTGTTAACGGAACCATCAAACTCTAAATACCATGTGATTTCTTGCTTGTGGTTAGTATCAAGAGTTTTAGTCACTTTAGGATTGGGCAGATTTGAAATTTTTGTTTGGGGAGGTTTCTCTTGTATGTCAGTTTCCTTGATTGTTTTGATAATTTCATCAGTATGGGCAACCAATTCTTCATCGGTGTGTGTGTTCAGTTCTAAATCCAAGGGCTTGTCATCAGTGAGAGTATTTTTTTCATCATTAAATAGAATAAAAGAATCCATATCAGAATGGATTGAGTGAATAGGAAAATTTTGGGGCTTGTCCTCACTAGTTACCACATTCTTCATCAGTGTTTCTCTATATAGTCTCTTTGGTTGCCCAAAGACAGATATAGTGGCATAAGAGAGGTCTAATTGGAGGGATCCTTGGAGTTTTGCCCCCCAAGATCTTGACAATAGCATGCCACACTTTGGTGGAATGTCGGCAACCACCACATCCATGAGGATTGTCTTGTTGGGATATTGGACTAAGGAGACACACAAGTCTTTGATGAGGCCTAAACACTTGACTTGACTTGAGTCAAAGGAGAATAGATCTTTGTAGGGTCTTGTAACATCAAGGTTCAGCTTTTCCATTACAGCTTTGGGCATAAGATTGTGTGAGGCACCTGAGTCAAACATAGCATTGTGCAAGACTTTGTCATGTATGTGCAAACTGACATAAAAAGGTAGAACAGAACCATATGTTGACTTTCCATTAACTTCTGGACCAAACAGCAGTTCAGGCTGATCATCAAGAACATTCACATCATCCTTAACCTCTAGCATTTGAAGTGATCTTTGAATTTGTTTCCTATACACATCATTTTTGGCAAGTTCAGATAAGGGGATGGATATCTTCAGTTTACCTATTTCTGCCTCTAACTCAAACGATTTTTCAGATTGGGTTTTAGTATTTTGAGAGGCAGACTTCCCTTTTTCTATTGGAGTATCAGCAATTTGGTCTTGTTTATCAGTGTTAAGGGAAGTAATTTCTTGCGGTTTTTCAGTTTTAGGAGGGCTTTTTGGAACGCTGTTCAAATTTTCTTTCGAGGAAGAAGGTGACAGAGGATGACCATTAGAAGGCTGCATGTCTGTGACATCCTCTATGGTGACATCCTTTTGATTAGGGACTGTTTTATCAGCAGTTTCTATGAGGGCAACCTTTTCGTTGATCGTCTTCAGCTGCTTGGTATCATTTGGTTTACCCTTTTCGGGCACATCTATGGTTCTTCTCCTCAGCTTATATTGTTTGTGGACCTCATACACAGCAGTATCATAGCCTTGTTTCAAATCAAAAGACTCACCAGATTTAGTTTGAAATCGATTAAAGTCATGCTCATCTTGGTCTTGTTGAGTTAGGAAAATTTGTTTCTCAGCCTTCAAATCCACCAAGTTCATGTGAGTGTCTTCCGTCTGTTCACTAGATGTATATGCTTCAGCATAATTTTCATGAAAAGGAGGCCTTACATCATGGTCCGGGCTAGACCTACCAGCATTTGTATTCTGATTTCTCTGGAAATTTGGGTTCCTTATGGTATTAGGTTGTTGACCTTCCCATGATGATTTCCTCTCAACACTCTCTACTCTGTCTCCCAGCCTGTGCATGCCACTGATAATAGCATCCAGCTTTTGATCTAAGGCTGAGGGTTCCTCTTTAAAGGTGGTTCTTCTCTCAGTTCTAGCTCTATTTCTTTTGGCAATTAGATTTGCCTCTACGCTAACAGCAACATTTTTCATGTCTGCAAGGGTTTGAGGGCTCTTTCCCTTAGCTCATAAGCCATTTCAGTGTCAAAACCATCGGGGAATTTATAAAAAGCAAGATCAGGTGGAGGTCTTAAGTTCTGTGGTATTGCATTATAAGCATTATTAAATCTTGCACAATAGTCCAAGACAGATTCTTGAGGGCCTCTTTTGATGGTGTCATATTCAGATAGTATGTGCAAGGGGTCTTTCTTTTTCTCCCATCTGTTGATAAATGACTAGTATAAGGCTTCTGGGTCTGCTATGGAATTGGCTGTGAGTGCTCTAAACCAAGTTCTAACATCACCTGTCAAACTTTGGACGAAAATCTTCATTCTCACACTATCGTCATCTATCTCGTAGTTCTCAAAATAGTCTTGCATCTTCTTTGTATGCTAAAGGGCTGTGCAAGAACCAGATCCATCAAAATATGTGATTTTAGTTTGATAATCCTGAGGCATAGCCCCTGGATTAGCAGGTAATTGCAGGGGTGCATATCTATTAGCCATGTTTACAGGGATAAGTAGAACAACAGGGACAACTGGAACAGCGGTAATGGGAGTATGTGCAGTAAATGGAGGTGTGGAAGGAGTGCTTCGAGAGGTGGATGATGAACAAGGGAAAGTGGGGGTTGAACGAAATAAAACCTTGACAGGGGTTGGAACATAGCTTGGCTAAACTGTTTCAGGGCTAAAGTCAACAAAATCTTCTCTTTGCTCTAGCTTCCTGAGGTTCCTTGGGATTAAATTGGGATTTTCAAAAATAGCTGGGGGGTTTGAGTCTGGATTTCACCTTGTATACCGTGAATTCCTTTTGGGAGCCAGATTCTAAACTTGTTTTGGTATTTTTGTGAATTCTTTTTAGAATTAGCAAGGAACTGATCAAATTTTGGAATAGCTATGTATAACATAAAACTAGCATGAAGATTGACTTAAGCATCATTTGTTTACTCCTGTAAATGCAAAGCAAGAATAGTTTCAAAGGCTTCCTGGCTGACATTCAGGCTTCATCTGTAGTTTTAAGGAATATGCAGCAATTGGAAAATTCATTGTTTTCCCCAGTGGAGTCGCCATTATGTTATCACTCAGGTTGTCCCTTGGCTCCTTAAGGGATACGGCCGAGGTAACCACAAACCAATCTTTGGACTGCAGGTGCTAGCCCACCAGCAGTCAGAGAGGGCTCTCTCTTTAGAATTTAGCTTTGTTGATGATGATTTTAGGCTAGTTTTTGGGTTCAAGGGGTTTTGTTTGAGTTTTGGTGGGAAGGATGATGCTTTCAAGTAGAGAGGCAGGGATAGCATGAAAGTTTTAGAACCATTGGGCGTGGAGTCAAGGAGTAGGACTGCTGGTGCATTTTCTTGGTCACAAGAGGGAATATGGAGCAAGCTAGCTGCACATGAAACAATGATTCAAGCTTAAAAGGATGGAATGAGGGCTAAGGAATGAGAGGCAGTTAAGAATCTCTCGTTTAGCTTAACAGAGGGAAGGTGAATGAGCTCTATCTAGGAGCAATAAAGAATCCCTAGATAACTGTCAAACATGGGTGAATTAGGGTAAATATGAGCCACAGGGAATTCATATTCATTACTAATTCAGATGAAAACATAAAGAAACAGCAGAAATTGAGCATAGAGGGCAATTAAACCAATTCTAAACTATTCATTCTTTCTGCTATTTTAGATGGTACATCAATGGAAAACAAAGGTAAGAAACACTTATTGAGTCATGTTGCAGCACAAGAATTCCACATTCAATTCTTCAAAACATTAATACACAGCACACAGTCATTCCTCCAAGCTTTTCAGCAGTCTTTGATTAAGTAAAACATCAGGTATACAGAGCGAGTCTCTCTTGGAGCTATACAACCAACCAACCCTTTAATCAGTGAATTAGGGTGGTTTTATAGATAAAATATCTACAAAAAGCAGATCTCAGACAGATCTGCTGTAATAAGTGTCTTTAACCTAACATATGTCTGAAATAAATGCGGAAAAATATCTTCGAGTTGCGCTAGGGGCAGTTGTATCAAAAGGAATTAATGTGTTGTCTTTATGGCTCTGTGCTGATCACTTAGCCATAACTGTGCTTTGGGTTTTGATCCATGCTCCTGAGTGGTTCTGAGGTGCATTAACTATGATGGGAGAGCCTTGATTAAAGCTCCACCATTTTCTTTGACTTTGTTGGAGGGCATTCAATGTTCACTCGCATTGGGAAATAAATATTTCCATTAAAAACATTCGACTAATACTTTTTGCCACTTCCTTGATATGCTTTGGCACTGAACGTGTGCCTTTCTCACTTCTGATACTCTTTAAACTGTTGCATCGACCTTTCATGGCTGTTGTTCGGCCCTCTGCTACTTTACAAACTGTCTTTGCCCCTTTCTGAATGTTGTGCGAAGAAATTCTTGTCATTTTGCGACTTTCAGGCTTGCTAGAGGCCGATTCATGAAAGGGATTTCCATTTTGGCCTATTTCCCTTAGTGATGCGCGATTAGCGCTTATCAAAAACTGCCTCAGATTTTGATTCTAGGCTTCCTGTGCTGCGATTTGTGCCCTTCGCTTTTTTTGACGATGACATCAACATGACGTCCCAGTACGGCGGTGACGTGGCAGGGTGACGTGAGCAGTACGGCCGGGTGGCATGGAGATACGGTGGCAGCTACGTGGTAAGGACAAGGTGGTAGGAGGCCGATGCAGGATGATGACGTCAACATGATGTATTGCTGACGCAGGAGGGGGGAAGGCAGTTTCAGGCGCACCGCTTTTGGGCGCAGGTGGTTTCGAAGGAGGGGGCTCCGCCACAGCCGAGAGGGTGACGCATGGCTGGAGTAAAATAGGAAAACCGCCCATCTCCCGGGCGCTAACCCTCGGCATGTCGGGGCACAAAAAGGCCCGCCCACTGTAGATCTTGGGCACGCTAGATCTGACGGTCGGCGGCACTGATAACGCGGCAGAAGGTTAGGGGCGGGGCCCACTCTGTTTTTATTTGTTTTTTCATACGGCGGGGGGGGGGTTAAACATTAGAAATGTGGGTTTATGGGTATGCGCAGGTAGCATTTAAATAAACACTAAACAGGGGTTGGCTATTAATTTAACAGGGGTTAAATTAATCCCAGGTTTGGATGCGGAAGGGCTAATGCGAAGCCCCAGATGAACTCACCATTCCCCGGACTTAGGAAATATGGCTATAGTGCCAAAAGGGGGGGCTTATCTAATATTTTTTGGGGATTTCATATAATTTTCAGTAGTAAATGGGGATGGGAAATGATATAGGGAGCTAGATAATAGCGTTAGGGGTTAGTATGAAAATGAAGTGAAGTGTAGGGGGGAGGCTAAGTTTGTGAGCTAAAACTTGGACATTGAAAGTGAATCGACTATGGAGACATGATTTTACACAAGAAATGTGGTTTCTTTTCATAGAAGAAAGTCAAAGCTTGACTTGGTGCTGTTACAAAGATAAAGTTATAATAGGACTGGTTGGGCAGATCCAAAGGTCCTCAAGGGAATGTTAGTGAGTGATTTGGGGAATGAGAAGAAGGGGGAGTTAGACATGCCTTGCTTGAGCTCCTCCAAAGGGGAATTGCCTTACCTTGTGATCTAAATAGATATAACACTTTGAAAAGATGAAATGGATCACCCAGCTTGATTCTGCAACCACAAAATACCTACCCAGCCTACTTACCTAGCATTTTTTCTTCTTTTTTGCATGGGTTCACTTGGACTTGCAGACCCTGATTATCCTTTTTCTTTTTTTTGGTCCTCCTATCTAAATCTACCCTTATTTCTTCCAAGGGTCCAGATTAAGCAGTTGGGCTCCTTTGTTTCTCTACCTATCTACAAATATGCCAAGATTAAACTGTTTGGACAGATAATGATTCTCTATATTCTAAAACAAGAAATTGAAACCTAGGGAAGTCAAGATTAGGCTGTTTGGACTTCCCTTAACAGAAACTTCTTCAAAAATGGTTAACTCATCAAAATTGGGATACAGTAGTGGCATTTAGACTGGCACACTTTCATGACCTCTTCTTTGGCCTCTTTCTGGAAATATGGAGCAATGCAGTATGCAAAGTATGACATATTTGGCATGTGAAAATGTCAATCATGAAAGATGAACACCTGTTGCAACACGAGGCTAACAGATTCCTAATGCCCATTATTACATGCAAACTCCATTAGTGGAAGATACTCCTCCCACCTCCTCTATTGATGCATGACGTACATCCTCAACATGTCCTCAAGAATCTTGTTGATCCTCTATTTCTTTCCTTTTATCTGTGGATGATAAGTTGTACTAAAAGACAACTATGTCCCCAAACCTATAAACAACTCCATCCAAAACTTGGAAGTGAACTTGGCATCTCTATCTAATATGATCTTCTTGGGAATACCATGTAACCTCACTATCTCCTTGATGAAAATTTGAGCTACTTCACTAGATGAATTAGTAGACTTAACCATAATAAAGTGAGCTAACTTACTCAACCTGTCAACCACAACCATTATGGAATAATGCTTCTTTGATGTCCTCAGAAAATTTGTAATGAAGTCCATGGAAATGACCTCCCATTTCCACTTTGGAATCGGAATCAGTTGTAATAGACTAGCTAGATGTTTACACTCTACTTTTACCTATTGACAATCCATACATATCGAAAAAAATTAAACCACCTCTTTCTTCAATTTTGATCAATGATAGAACGTCTTAACTACTATCAATATCTTCTGATATCCTGGGTTCCTTGAATACAAATTTACATGAAACTCCCTCACGATAAGATTCTTTACCTCACTCTTATCTAGCACATAAAACATTTTCCTGAATATGACCAAGCCATCTATTGTGAGGTGATACTCCTCATCGCTATCACCTTCACCCTGTTGCATAACATGTGGCTCAGTTATTGGTACATGTAATCATGTTTCCCTTCCTACAAGATCCACTCCTACAAATCTCTCTCATAAGAACTCACTATTGCAATATGATTCACCTTCACTCTCCTACTGAGAGAATATGCAACCATGTTCTCCTTTCCCTTAATATATTTAATCTCAAAGTCAAACTCACTAAGGGTAGCCAACCAAATAGCTTTCTTAGCATTTAGATTGGGTTGGTCAAACAAGTACCTAGGTCTACTATGATCACTTATCAGAATAAACCTCTTTCCAAGAAGATATTTCCTCCAAATCTTTAAGGCATGAATGATAGTTTCTAACTCAATATCATGAGTCACATAGTTCTGCTCGTGCTCATTTAACTTCCTTGCCTCATAGCGTACCACATGTCCTCCCTACATCATAAATCCACAAAGCACTCTTTTGCAAGCATATGTACATACCATGAATTCTTTATCTTCATCTCTAATCTTTAAGACCGAAGCATTTGTAAGCAAGTGGTTCAGGTGCTCAAAACTAGTTGCACACTCCTCAGTCCAATCAAACTTCTTTCATTTTCTCTACAAAGATGTAATATGATAACCAATCCATGTGAAGTTCCTAATAAAGTGCATGTAATAATTGTCTAGTCCCATGAATGATCTCACCTCATCCACATTCCTAGGAGTTGACCACTCCATGATAGCTTTAATATTTTTTGGGTCCACTACTATGCCTTCCTTGGAAACAACATGTCCCAAGCAATCAACTTCAGTCTAAAAGAAATTTCACTTACTGAGCTTGGCATACAACTGATGCTCTCTTAATAATCTCAACATTGTTTCTAGGTGCTTTGCATGCTCTTCCTCATTCTTAGAATATATCAATATATCATCAATGAATATTATCACAAACTTGTCCAATTAAGGACACAACACATTGTTCATCAAACACATGAAAGTAGTTGGGGCCTTAGTAAGACCAAAAGGAACCACCACAAACATAGAATTCCCATACCTAGTATGGAATGTGATCTTGTAAATATGTTTGTCTTTGATGTGCACCTAATGATATCCTAATCTCAAATCAATCTTTGAGAACATTGTTGTTCACTTTAGCTAATCAAAAAAATCATCAATCCTTAGTAATGGATACATGTTCATGATGGTTACCTTGTTCAAGTACATGTAATCAATGCACAACCTAAGAGTACCATCCTTCTTCTTCACAAACAACATTGGTCCACCACAAGGCGACACACTTGGTCTTATGTATATTTTATCAATAATTTCCTTAAGCTGCAACTTCAATTCCACCAACTCTGGAGTGCTCATCCAGTAAGGTGCCTTTGATGTTGTTGTTGTTCCTTATACCAACTCAATAGAGAAATTCACTTCCCTATGAGGCAGTAACTTTGAAATCTCTGTTGGAAACACATCCTAAAACTATTACAAAACAAGATACCTCTTCAAGACTTCCTCATCCTCCACATCCTTCCCTTTTTCATTGGAAACATGCATTGTAAATAATACACACCTTTTCCTGCAACTGCGCTTAGCTTGCATGGTTGTAACCATTCTCATTGATGTATGCTTCTTCTTTCCCTATAAGATTTCCTTCTCTCATCATCATCCAGGCACTTAATAGCCTTCTCATAGAAATATACCTTGGTCCTGTGAATGAACAACCAATCCATGCCCAAAAGCATACTGTATGATCCCAAAGGAAGCACATTTAGATGTGTTGATATAGGCATACCATTCAGCTCAAATGCACAATATCTCACCCAATGATGAACTCTTTTCTTGGTCCCTGTAGCCAAATACACCAACCAAGACTCTGCATGCACTTCTTTATTCAAGCCACACTTATCCACTAGTTCAAGACTAACATAACTATAATTAGATCCAAGATCAATCAAAATGGAAATAACTCAATCACAAAGCTTACCTTCCATCTCAATAATGGATTCTTGATGGTCTACCTGCCTATTATCAAGTGTTTCATAAATATGAGGAATGCTCTGACCAACATCCTCAATTGGCTGCCCCTCCATAGCACTGTAGATCTGAGGTGTGCCAGCCTAGTATAATAGGAAATCCTTCTTACGATGATCTTTTCCACAAATCCAACACTGCAATGGTTCAGTGTCATTGCTAAGAAACATGTACCTTCTCAGCTACATTACATTTCTTGTAAAGAGCCACAATTTCTTTCCCACCTACATCTTCCCTGCTTTTGAGGCCAATTTCCTTAGGCCTTCTCATTCCCTTTCCAATCTCGCTTAGGCTCATACCTACACTTTGATTGCTCATAACAATGCTTCAACTTACCAATTACTTCCTCCAATGAACAAGGCTTATCATACTCAATCTATTCCTTAGATGCTAAAGGAAATCCATTCATGAATCTTTGGACCTTTGTCTTCTCATCCTTAAGGTAAGACACATACCTCAACAGCTCCAAAAATGTGGTCATGTACTCTTCATCTACAATAGAACCCTTCTTCAACTCATATAAATCCTTAGCCTTTCCATCATAGTATCTCTCAGAAAAGTACTTATTCCTTAAGAGTCTTTTAAACTCATGCCAAATCGATGCTTCTACCTTGATGCCTCTGACATGTTTCATGTCTTGCCACAAGATATATGATTTTCCTTTGAGACTGAAAATAGGTATCCTAGATTTCATATTCTTTGTATAATCATGTAATTCAAAAAACTTCTTCATCCCAAGCAGGCATGCTTTTGCATCTTCTTGTTTCTTCATCTCTCCATCAAATGGAGGAGGCTTGGATTTCTTGAACTCATAGGGAAAGTGCTTCTTCTCACTCCTCCTATAAGAATGATGGAAATGATGAAAATGATGTCTTTATGAACCAAAACTAGAATAAAACCCATAAGCACTACCTCTCAGGTCAGGTGTATCCAACCATCTACCACCTTTGACTGTGTCATCCATGTCCAACCTTTATCATGATCGAGACCTATAACATATGCCCCATTAGTCGTTTCCTATTATCCATGACTGATCTGTGGTCGTCCCTATTTATGAAATTATGATAAGATCTAAAGGATCATTGTGTTAACATCGGCTTGATTTTCCTGAACTCTGGTAAGTATTTCTTGTGGCTGAATTATCCTATCATCATCTTCCTTGCAACTTTAGATATCTACCTTTAGAATTTTGAAGGTATCTTCTATATCAAGAGAATACTCTTCTGCTTGCTACTCATATGATCTATAAGGAGATTCAATTGGACTCTAATCCACCATTCTTTCCATCCTCCCTGATCTTCTATCTCCTATAGACATTCCATGCTAGATAATCCAAACAGAAACATGACCAAACATATATTAATGAACTTCAGGGGAGGCTATCTCGTCACATAAATTAGTCCAGATTAGCACAATATACTTATGTGTGTGTGTGTGTGTATATAACTTTAGGGGAGGTTATCTCATCACATAAATTAGTCTATATTAGCACAACATACATGTGTGTGTGTGTGTGTGTGTGTGTGTGTGTGTGTGTGTGTGTGTGTGTGTGTGTGTATATATATATATAATGTCATTAGCCTATCAACATCTCATATCATGCATGATAACACAAACTGTAACAACAACTATATACATGACCATCATAGCCATTACAATGCATGCATATGATTGATAAGCATGCATAACAATCACATCTAGCCCATATAGTCCAATTGTTTGAACTTAGAAGCTATGATACCAATCTATAACACCTCCTTCCAACATTGACCCACTTTTACAAGCTCATGGGGTAAATGTGAGGCTGAGTACTACTATGTCATGACCCGACCTCCAAGGTCTAGTTAAGGAAGTGAGCCATATAAAATGAACCCTTACTAAAACCCTACAAGGACTACAGATCACTCAAGAGCTGAACAAGCACCCCAAGTGATCAATCCTTGAGTTGGAACCCTTTTTCACTCACCTAACACCCCAACTGCATGCACAACAAGGCAAGAGTGTGGTTACGAGGACCCAACTAAATGCACAAGCATGCCTCCATGTAGTTATGGCCTAAATCGTTCAGTTCATTGTCACTGGTCTCGAGATCTAATCCACTTTTCTAAGGTAGCCTCCATACCACTGCCCAAAACTACCTATGAATTTCTAGAATCATAATTAACATGACGATAACTCCAAACGTTCAAACTTGAAGCCAAAACTTGACCTAGATTTCCTAGAACATGATATACATTTCGTCAAAAATATGGTAAATATATAAGTTACATGTTATGCATGCATACTTTATCTTTAAATATTTGAACTTCATCTAAGAATCACCAATCAGGTATAATTCCCTCTCAAGTAGTTGCTACAACACTTGTTAGCCCATCCATTTATCAACCATTCAAATACTTTTTAATTCGTGAATAAGAGTCATAGCTAGAGTACATCATAGAACCATGCTTATAACCAACATAAAAATAGAATATTAACCATGAAAAATCAGCCATAGAATCCATATAATAAAAACTACAAGTGCTCATAGATCACAATAGGAAAATAGCTAGACTTGTTAACATATGTAAAATCCAACCAAGTCAGGGACTTCCATGTACAACTTGACCATAGATTGGGATGAACCAAATATTTCTTTCACCTAATCACCCTTATGCCATATTCCAAGCATGAATATGGGATCCCATGGGATAAACCAAGACATAAGAACCAGGGAATCCAGAGGTTAAACCACCTCTACCATCAAGCTACCATGATCTTACCTAAACCAACCCCGTGATCACAAAAACAAACCAAGCTTGGATATCTCAAAATTTCCTCACCATACCTTGATGAATTTTCTTGTCTCCACCAAACTGTCAAGGGATTCCCAGAGAAAACCATCTCCACCCCCTACCCTTGGGAATTTTCCTGATACCACCCCACTTGATTCCAAAACCTTCTGGAAATCCAAAGATCAACTAAGAATGAATCCCATCACACCATGGCTATCAAGGAAATGGAAAGGCAAGGTTGAAACCATTGTCAAACTAGGAAAAACCCATTCCAATGACAACAAATAAACCAAATAGACAAATGCATGTGCCATGCATCCACATCCTAGCAAGGAAATCACACATGCAACCTGTTACCTACAAGATCCTCATGTTGAAGTTGTTGATACAAACTTCTCCTTGCTTTACTTTGATTTCCTTTTCTTTCCTTTTTCTAAATCCAAGTGAATGCCAAAATACCCCAAGAATGCTCTAAGTGTGCAAGAGTGTATGAGAGAGAGAATGAAAGAAGAGAGCCAAATTGAACTGACAAAAGCTGTGAACTAATCCTCTGATACCATTTTATTATTGATGTATCCTTTTTCTTCATTTTCCTTCATTTTCCTCTAATTTCCCTTGCATGCAAATTTTTGTCCCTTCACCTTCCTTTTATCCTATTTTCCTCTATTTTAATAAATAAATGCCAATTATTATCTCTTTGCCTTCGTCAATTTGCATAGCCATTAATAAACCAAAAGTGATTCCCACTATAGTTCTTGCCCAACATTAAGCTTTGAATACATGTCAAATGACCTTGGTCTTATTTTTCCTTTATGATATTTTATTACATGAAACCTTAACCCAAGGTTGTTACAGTTTTGATACAGGATAGGTATCCAATTGTCTATGAGATCTAGAAGCTAAGGGAGCCAGAAAGGATATTATATGACAAGGAGATGTTGGATATTATGAATTCCCTTTCAAAATTCAAGCAATATTTGGTGGGAGGAAAATTTGTGGTTAAAACGGACTATAATAGCTTAACATACATTTTGGAGCAAAATTATCTCAACGGCAACAGAAGTGGGTCAACGAGATTCAGGCTTATGATTTCAACATTGAATATGTGAAGGGGAAGAAGAAATTGGTGGTTGATGTTCTTTCCATGATGTCAACGACTTTCTCTCTCATTGAAATCAACAACATTTGGAGGGCACTTCTACTAGTGGAATACTCAAATAATAATTTTTCATGTGAGTTGATGGATGGAATAATTCACGATGACAAATATCGGGTGGTCAATGATGTTATTTATTAAAAAGGAATAATATTATTGGTCCCTAAATCATAGCTTAAGGAGAAGGTCATGAGGGTTATGCTTGACTCACCCCTAGCTAAACACCAAGGATTCTTCAAAACATATAGGAAGGTGTGGGAAAGATTTGCATGGAAGGCCCTAAAGGGAGACATTTGGAGACATGTAGCTAAGTGTGTTATCTTTCAAAAAAATGAAATAAAGAAATCCCATACAGCAGGATTACTTAAACCTCTTTCAATCCCATATTAAAAATGGGAGAGCATCTCTATGTATTTCATCATTGGGCATCTGAAGGTGCAAGTGAGATACTACATCTTTGTGGTGGTTCATTGATTGATAAAAGTTTCCCATTTCATGGCTATAACTCTCAATTATTTAGTGGCACAGGTGGCTGACTCATTTTTTTTAGGAGGTCTTCAAATTGCATGGGATTCCCAAGCACATTTCCAATGATCAAGATAGAATATTTCTCATTGCATTTCGGTATGATCTTTTTCAGAATGGCAGGAATGGAGTTAACCCCAAGCACTATTTATCACCCAAAAATAGATGGTAAAAAAAAAAAAATTAACAAGTGGGTGAAAGGAAACTTAAGGAATTATGTTGCAAGACATCAGAAGGCCTGGATCAAGTGGTCACACTTGAAGAAGTATTGTTATAACACCACCTACCATATGTCCATCAGGATGAATCCATTCAAGGCATTGTATGGATATGGTCCCCCCACATTTTTAGAGATGGCTCTAGGCGATAGAAGTGCACCCATGGCCAAGGATTGGTTGCGGGAGAGTTAGTACCTTCTTAGACTCCTCAAAGAAAATATACAAGTAGCTTAGAATCATTAGAAGATGTATGCAGATTGCCACAGGGTATAACATAGCTTTGAGGAAGAATATCTTGTATTTCTAAGGCTCCAAACATATAGACAATCAACCTTAAAGAAGAGTAGCTTTGAGAAGTTAAAGTCATGGTTCTGCAAGCCCTACGAGGTGGTTAGAAAAATTTGAGAGGTGGCTTATGAGTTAGATTTCCTTAAAGACAACAAATTTGCAATTTTTTCAATGTATCTTGTCTTGAAAACGTACTTGGGCTACAAGTTGAAGCAATAGAAGAGCTACCACCATTGGATGAGGAAGGAAAACTTAATCTCATTCCAAAAAAAATCATGGAAAAACGGGGGAAGAAGCTAAGGAACAGGGTCATCTGAGAGTATTTGATTCAATGGAAAGGCTTGCCAATAGAAGATGCTACATGGGAAGGAAATCATGTGATGCAGTTTCTTGAGGATAGAAAAACTCCATAAGGGAGGATTGTAATGTCCCATTTTGATCCTTAGAAACAAAGGAGATGGAGTCATAGCTTGTCCAGATCCCATGGTCTATTGACAAGAAAAAATAAAGGGTTCATTATAGTAAAATCAATAATAATTAAATAAAAGGGGAAAAATTCGCTTTGGGAAATAAAGTGACCCATAGTATTGCCCATGGTTTGTGAAGGATAAATTCATGATTAAAGGGAAGAAGAGATTTAAGGAGTGCATGTGAGGAATTATTAGAGAATTTTCCAAGAGATATAGTAGCTATCTGTGAGATTTTGCAAGCTCTCATTTGGAACCTAAATTCAATGTTAAGATATACACCCTAGTTATTAGCATTGATTTTGGTGGTTCCAAAGCCACCTTAGCCAATTAGTGTGTTGCAAGTTGTTCTCGTGGCCAAGAATATTAAATCAAAGAACAATTCGAACATCCATTTTGCAGGTAGAGATCATTTCTTCTAAGGGCCAAGTTTATTACATTGTGAGAATTGAGTTCATGTATAATATAGGCCAAGTTCGTGGAATTGTTGGGTTGATTCCATCTTATTTTTCAGGATTAAATCACTAAATTGATGTGGTCGAATTTATGATAATTTCTAGGATCAAGTATATGGTTTGCAAGGCCAAGTTTGTGGGCCTGCACTGAGGTCAATTACCACATTTATTCTAGAGTCAAATTGCCCAATTTTGAAGAAAATTTAGCAGTGCTAAGGACCAAGAAAATAGAGTGGGAAGGGCGAAATTTTTCTAAGGAATATTGGCCATTTTTGGGAGAACCATAGAAGAAGTAAAAATTGATACTTACTAGGTGAGCTTTCATATTTGTTGTGACCTTCCAAGGGGTTGATTTCATAATTTTTTTATGCCATAAATTATCTTTCTCAAGGGAAAAATTACTAGATTGATTGGGGCCAAATGTTTGATCCATATTGATCAACAAATTGTTGGAACAACAGAGGCAGAATCAGAGGTTGAGCTTCTCTTTGGGCTTATAGTAGGTAAGACTAATTTTTGAGCCGCATTGTCTGGTTGATATTTCAATGAAGGGGTTGTGTTGATTTAACATCTTTAGAAAACATATTTTGAAGAACATTGTCAAGTTCCATCTCAAAATATTATGTAAAATTCCTCCTATGAATTCTTGTAGTAAAAATAGTGTTTGAATTGCAATATTCCTTTTTGGGTTTACACATGTTTTTCAAGTGTTTTCATTTGTGATTTTGTATGGAGTTTTGAGATAGATTCTCATGTCATAGCTTTCTTAATTAAAAAACCCTAAAATTTTTGGAAATTAAATAAAGGGAGATTACAAGACCTCACTCCTTAGGCATGCATTTTGTATTTTTTGGGATATGGTCCCCTAGGGTCAAGTTTTGGTACTTACTTTTTGTAAAAATGTAAAGTCTCTGTGATTTGAGGAAGCGAAGCGCAAAGATAATAAGAGTCAAAGGGGCTTTAGTCCCTTACGTTGTTAGGAGATAAGAAGTTTTGAGACCCGTCCATGGTCCATGGACCATGGTATTGCAAAAGCAAAAATATATATAGAAGGGTCATAGTGAGTCTAGAAGAGAAGTCATAACAAAAATATCATTGTTTTGGGCGAGTAAGCTGAGGCAGGAAAGTTTGTTTCCTGTACTTAGGTGAAGGGGAAGGCTACTGCAAGTGAGTGTGTAGGGACCTTGGCAAGTTTGCAAGCTGAGTGGGCAAGCCCCTACAGCTGAGTACGCACGAAAAAAGAGTCTGTACTTGAAATAATACATCTAATAAAGATAGTTTTGATCCAGTAATTGTGCATCTGTGTATCTATTTTTACTTCTGCATTTTTCTATATTTCGCTTTGTATTGAAAATTATATGAATGAATGCATATCTTATGCATGAAAGTGGTAGATCAATAATATTTTTTGATGTCATAAATTTTTAAAGACCTTTGCGAAGATATAGATGTTGTTTAGGTGAATTATTGTAATTTACTGTTCTGAAAGGGCCAAAAGTTTAGGGTTTTTTTGGTTGGCACAACTAATTTTGAACCTCGGTCAAGGCCCATCAAGCAAATAAATGGTTCTATTGTTGAGACTGAGATCTATCTGAGGAATGTGTGATAAGTGGTTCCCCACTAACAAAGAAACTAAAAAGTAGATAGATTGGAAACTACATGCGTTTGCCACTCAAGAGAATAGGAATTTGTGCCTGTCGAAGGAAGAGTGGCTAAATAGATACATATTCATAGACGAAAATGAGATATTATTCTTCTCTTTCCCTTGTGAATTGCATGAGAGGTTGTCCAAATTGGCGGATAGTTAGGGCACATGGAAGCTTGATGGCCCTATTGTGTGTACCACAGAACTAGTGAAGCACTTGGAGGCTTCAAAAAACAAAATCACACAGGTTGTTGACCACTGGATCGACTGTATTCTAGGAGGATTCATTATGGAGTTCGCGATCGATACGTCCACCAGTTACAGTGAAGCATAGAGCAGGTTTCTCAAGGGACCAAGAGGTAAGTACCTGAAATCCCTAAAAACCTGGATTAAGATGTTGTTGTGTGAAAAGTGGGTTGTGCCTTTAAATTGATGGTTGGGACTACATGAAGTGGGAGAGAATTTAGAAGGAACGTAGATTCAGGCTCTGAATATAGTCTGCTATTAGGATCGTCTGATAGTGATGATGAAGATGATATTCTTAGGACATTGTGAAGTGCGTTGCAGATTGTAAGCTAGGGTATCAAAGGGATACCTCATCCATCCACTCCACCTTCACCTCCACCTCCACCCCAAACTCCTACACCTTCGCCTCCACCTCCATCATTTAACATGGAAAACATGATGAAGATGCCTGTATTTAAGGGCTTGAGGACTGAAGACCCTAAGCAATTTTGGTTTGTTGCAGATGTTGTATGGAAGGCACAATAGATTAATGATGATGATATGAAGAAAGCACATCTAGTCACAACATTACAGGAAAGAGCGTTGAGTTTGTATATAAATTTTTGCTCAAGTAAACCCAATGCGACTATGTTGGAGACACAACAAGCCCTAAACAATGAATTTAAGAAACCCAAATCGAAAGCCTAGTTGGTAACAGAATTTGAAGACATTTAGCAGAGGGTGAATGAGTTTGCATGGGACTTTGATCAAAGACTGAAGTGTCTAATTTAGCTGCCTAATTGATGAGCCCCAGAAATGGGTAATTATATGGGCTCATTTAGCCTCCTAATTTGACTTAATCCACTATTCTCATTAGTTTATTCATGAAAGAACAAGGGAGAGGATTTGTAGGAAGGTGTCCCCTTCATTTATGAGCCCTTACCTCGAATTCTCCATCAAAAACTCAGAGCACAAAGCTAAAGGGCAGCTAAGCAAGTCAAGTAGGACTGTTGTTATCTTCAGTTCCAATAAGTCGATTTCCTTTATTTTAGGAGGACTGTTAGAGGTCCCCATTTGTATAAATAAGAAGGCTTAGGGCCTCAGTTTTTTTAGTCAAATTTTAGTTAGATTTTATTCATTTTGTTAGTCTATTTTCGCACATTAGTGTAGCTCTGTATCAACACATTTTCGAGCTTCTTCTTGTAAACAGTTTTTGGATGTAGCTATTATTTTTTTATCAATGAAGATGAATCTTGCTTTGTGCCAACTCTGATCTTTCTTAGGAGGCTATAGCTCTTGGGGTTGGGCCCAACCCAAGTGCTAGTACCTCCTTTGTGTACTTTTATGTGTTTTTCTTGCATTCATAGACTAATTTATGTTATTTAGGTTAAAATCTTGCTTCATTTCTTAGGTTGCTTTTGATGATTTAGATAGTTGTTCATGCTTTAGGTTGATTTGACAATTTGGTAATAGAAAAGATCCACAAAAAGGCTACCAAGCAGTCCTTGATCTCAGTTCTCCCTCCTTGGGATCATGAATTCAGACCAAGGTACACTTGCTGCCACAAAACATTGTTTTTGCCTTCTAATGGAATTGCTAGTGTGAGATTTTGAATTGGAAAAGTTGATATCAGTTGTGTCTTCATGTTCAAATATGTTCTTGCTTAGTTTCCATAGCTCTCTTGCATAATTTCCTATTTATACACTGTTGTTCATCATATTTATGGTTTTTAAGAGTAGATTAGGTCAACGTAGATAGATCTCTGTTTTTTTTGTCTTTATTTAGATCAGTTCTCGAAAAGCAATGTGCAAAACACCTATAATACATCCCTACCTATCCTTCCTCCATCATGCAACCTGTTCCAACCCATCACTCAAGATTTCTTCCCTTCATTTGCCACACTTCCCCAACTAACCTTAATTTCTATATTTTTGTGCAACATTTCTTTCTACATCCTTAAACAAATCCAACCATCTTCATCACTCCTTAGCTTCATTTACCAGGTCCCACACCTCTTAACATCCTTATCCATCCTTCATTTCCACTTCCCCACTATTTTTCCTTCATCAATCCTCTAAAAATCACTTTCGGCCTGTTCCTGTAGAATTTCCGGTAGATCCCCTGCAGCCTCCTGTAGAAGATAATGCGAGCAATTTTTTGAGATCTGAGCATGGTGGAAATCTCTAGAAGGGTGTTAGGGACCCCTTAGGTCCTCTCCATACCTTCCTAACCCCTTGAAAACACCCATTCCATTTTCTTTCGCCAACAAACCTCCGCACAGTCAAAAATAGTTAAAACACATGCATAATAGTTTTTGCATAAAATTGCTCAAAAATACAAAAAGATGATTTTTCCATATTTCCTTTCAGAAGAAGCTTAAACACATGTATTTTACCTCTGAAATAGTCCATGGCCTCCATTTCAGTAGTGGTACATCTCTTTTCTTGCACAAGTAGGGTTAGTCTATAAAACTAGGGTTTGCTAGGGTTTGCATTTCCTTTCAACTTTCATCTTCTTTCTGCAAGTAGACCAACCTCTTTTGAGTTAGCCTTCATCCATCATAGTTAAATGCTTCTTATGAGAACTCATAGAAGTTGAATTAAGCTCCTAGTGAACTTGTGCCAGTTGATCAAGTGACAGCCTGCAATGAGAGCTAGTACTTGTGCATATAGCACCGTCACCTCCAAGTTTGTTACGAACTACCGGGTTGATAAAAGTAAAGTAGGAAGTCTCAGGAGTTGTAGCATCATTGTTGCAATACTGGAGCTCACCATCTTTTTGGTGCCATTGTCGGGGAAGCGTCAGAGTATTTTGGGATTACTACTTTTCTTCTATTTTCTACTGCAACCTTCTGCTAAGTAGTTTATTTCAGCAAGAGTAGAGTAGTTGTTCCCTTTCGATTCTGCAAAAGTAGATTAGACATTTCATGCTTTCATTTCAATTTTGAAATTTCAATTCTGCAAAAGCATATTAGACATTTCCTACTTTCATTTCAATTCCGCAATTTCATTTCAGCAAGCTTAGATTAGCACTTCCAACTTTCATTTCAATTCTGCAAGTTCATTTCAGCAAGCATAGATTATCATTTCCTGCTTTCATTCCAATTCTGCAATTTCATTTTAGCAAAATAGATTAGTCCTTTCCTGCTTTCATTTCAATTCTGCATTTTCATTTCAACAAGATAGATTTTAGTTAGTTGCAGTTCAATCTATTTCAGTTTTTGCAGGTACAAGTAGAAAAAAGAAACAAAAACCAACCAAAAAGATTTCCTTTTATGCCTTGTAGGAGTAGAGATAATTCAAAAAAAATCTTGCCAAACACCCCCACTACTTCACACAGCCAACCTTCTCTCTTCTTCGGTGGCTGCAATCAAGAAACACCCTTAGGTAACAACAAGACATATTTGAAAAACCTATAGGGGAGAAGAAGAAGAAAACATTTCTTTGGAGCCAATGGCTAAAAACAAAAATGTTGGGAGCGATATCTTTTCTTCCAACTCATCCATTAAAGGTGAAATTGGAAACATGTGAGAAGATTTCAAGAGAAAGATGTGTCAGATGCTTGCCCTGCATATCAAAAGATATTGAGAGGAAGCAAAGAGAGTTTTGGCCATCTTTTGTCCCAGGTGCACTAGAAAGCATCCTAGGAACAAATGTCCATTACACTTCATAAAAGTTTGTTTTGTCTGTGAAGAAACCATCCTACGAATTAGTGCCCTTCCTTGCCCAGAATTAAAGCTACATATCATAGGGCCAAAGGCGCCACTGAACCACTCTATTTCATGAACCAAAGGAGGCCACATGGACCTACACCTTACCAACAGGTAATGCAAGAGACATCCCAGACCTATTACAACCCCAATCAAGTCACATTCATACCATCTTGGGGTCCCCCAGCTCATCCTTCCTGGTCCACACCTCCTCCTTAGTCATATCCTCCTCAATATCATGCTCAACCAGCTACTCATCCATTTCACCCCTATGCTTAGCCATAGCCTCAGTGGAATGAACCTCATCAGGGGTGGAGACCCCAGTACAAATCTCCTCCCGCTCCTTTGCCTCCAACACCTGCTCAACCGCAACCATTACCTCCTGCTCCACCAAGGCAACCCCAAATGCTTGCTCAACCGAACTCGAACCCAAATAACAGGCAGGATCAACAAGTATATAGTGGGAAACCACCTACCAAACCACAACCCCATCCACGTCCATCTCAAATATACACCCCCACTCAACTACCCGTACCACCATTTCCAAACCCGCACATTGGAGTAGCTCAACCCAATTGCAAAGCTGAGGTACAACACTTCCAAACAACTCCTCTTGAGCTCAATGATATTCACCATAGCTCAGGAAGAGTATTGCAAAAAAGCGATTATATTGAAAGCATTGAAGGACCACATCCAGCAAAAGAAAATTCAAAAGAGGATATCAAAGGACTGTGGGCTACACTTGATGAAGTGAAGACATCAAAATCAGAGATCAAGAGAGCTCCCTCATGGTTACCATCAAATCCTCCATGCATTCAAGAGAAAAATCAACAAAAAGAGGAAGATGTGAAGGTCATGATAGAAGAAGACATGAAGAATGATATAGATCAGCAAAAGGACCAAGGAAACCATAGCTATATTGAGATATGGTTCCAGACGGTCACTAAGTTGCAGCAGTACTCTCTTCCTCAACTATGCTTAATCCCTTCAAAGTCAAACCATTTGGTCTTTGAAATCCGGATACCTGTCATTTTTTGTATCATCTCGATGTGCACATGGCTCCATTAGAAGTATTCTTATACTTGAAAATGATTTTGTTTTTCAACTAGGGTAGGGTAGAAAAAAAGGAAAAATGAAAAAATGAAAAATAAGAGAGAAATAAAAATCTAAGGTGAAAACCTCCTCGGAGGCACCTCAAATTGGCCCATTGATTGAAAACCTCCATGAGGTAGTCAATGGGTTGGAAAGAAGAGAAAAGACGAAGAGAATAAGATCCCTGGGTGAAAACCTCCCTTGGAGGTGCCCAGGGTAGACAATTAGGGTGAAAACCTCCTTGAGGCACCCTAGTTGTTTTCAAAAAAAAAAAGGAGAAAAAAACGAATTTCCAGTTGTATTGCAGGTTTGCAGAACTTCAGTAAGCAGCAACAGGTACCAATAAAGCTCTGAAGCCAATAACAGCACCTATCCTACCTTCCCTCACCCTTCTCCATCATTCTTGACATCCTTTCCACCTCATTGTGCTTCTTTTCTGAAAACTATGTTTCTACAGGAGGATCCTGTAGAAATTACAAAAAGCTAGAAATGGACTTCAAAATCAGTTTGAGGAATGGGGAAGCTTCATAAAGGGTTTATAAATCCTCTTACAGTCTTCAAACCCCTCTTCCATCAATTCCAAGTCTGCATTACAACCCAAGATCATTTTTTCAAAAACTGCAGAATGCTCTGATACAAAAACACATAGAGCAAAAATTTGTTTTTTTCCCTAACTTGAAAACCGTGCATCCATTTAAAAAATTGTTTCATGGGGAGTTGTATAAGGATGATGGAAACATGCCCAAGCAATTTCAGCCAATTCCAGTCCACGGTTTCCAAGAAATCAGCCTCCACCATCTTCAAACATTTTTGCATTTTCTCCATATCCATCCATCCATTTAAAAGCCTATTTCATAGGGAGATGCATATAGGTGATAGTAACCTGCCGAAGCAATTTCAACCAATTCCAGTGCACGGTTTCCAAGAAATTGACCTCTGTCACCTTCAGCCATTTTCAGGTTTTCTTGAAATCCGTGCATCCATTGACCACAGTTTTGATATGTGAGGTGCACAATGATGATAGAAACATGCTCAGAAAGTTTCAAGTCAATCTGGTCTATCGTTTGGGAGCTATCGACAAAACAAATCGTTGTCCTACAAAAATCCAGCATCAGTAGCATGAGGGTGCAAATATGAAGGTTGAAATAGACTCTTACAGCTTAGATCTAGCTAGAGGATACCTACATAAGAAAAATAGCCACGTATCAGCAACCAGACAAGCATGCATCCACAGAAACAAAGGCATGCAGCAGAAGGAAAGGCCACAACACCTCACAGCAAATGCATTCAACTTCCAGGTAAGTGACTAAACCCATTCCTCTGTTGCATGAATGTAATTTAAGAACTGCATGGATAGTGAGATGGTTGTGATTAAACAAGATCGGTGGCCAGCTAACTGGCCACCATCGTCCAATTCAGATAGTGCCTTGTCCAATTCTATAGCGCTCAGTCAGAAATCATACAACACACATGTATAGTCAACTCACGGGAAATTTAAAAAATAGGTAGTGACAGATGTTTTGAACACCAGCACAACCGATGTCAAGTTATTAACAGGTAAAGAACATACAGTTCATAATAACACTGCAGTGGGGACCAACGGTCTGCATGGGGCCAACATGCACTTGGCCAGCTCACCCTCCATAAATGGAAGTCTCCATAAACAGCGAATCGAACTCATCTTTGAAATATTCTCACCACCGTTGTTTCCATTTTATCATCATCCCCGCAGCTGTAACAAGCTCTATACCACCTCCATAGCAACAAACCAGTCATTCTCTGCATTTTCAAAACCCTCATGCTTATCGGCATTCTACAGGAAGTTGTAACAATTCTACAAGAGCAGGAACAGTGTTTACAGGAAGGTTTCTACAGGAAAGGCAGAGAACAACTCTGCAAAAAGAAAACCCAGGATTTTCGTCGAAATTCAAGCTCAAAACGAGGTGGGATCTGGAAAACTTCTCTATGCATGATTTTTTTTAGTAAGGTGGTGAATTAAACACAACATTAGAATGAAAAAAGAGAGTGAAAGTCTGCCTGCACATTGAAAAAAGTGAAAAGTATGCCTGCATATTTTCTCCGAGTTCTACACAGTTCTCTATTTTTTTCCCTCTGCATTCGAAATATGTCTTCTTCTTTCTCACATTCTTTTGAAAAGAGAGATGCAACCATAGGAACTAAGCCTGTGTGAAAAAATGAATTTGCAAGACTATCCACTCTCTGAAAGAAAAAACTGTGTTATTTGTTCTCTGTTCTGTCAAAAAATTGATTTCTTTTCAAAAAATGAGAAGCAAATTCAGGTTGGAAAAGTTTGAAGAGAGGAAAAATTGCAAATTGTTGTTGTAAAAAAAAACGAAAAATTCCAGGAGCAGTAACAGGTTCTACAGGAGCACCTACAGCTAGTTCTACAGGAGGGGCAGTGAGTTGTCCTTTTTAGAAGAAAACACAGGTTTTGTAAAATTTCTGGCTTCAGGAGGTAGGTTCCATGCATACCCACCTTGATTATCAATATGTGGAAGGAATGATATCATTTTAAGGAAGGATTAAACCTGAAAAAGAAGAGTAATTGCATTCAAAATTTCTACCTATTTTTTTTTTTAAGAAGAAAACAAACAATTTTATCTATTGCATGTTTGTTGGCATTATGACTCAGGTTTGGTGCTATGGCATAGGTGTTGTCCTTGATGGAAACTCACTCAAGTGGCAAATCTCTGTTCAAGCTCTCAAAATAATAAAAAATGTGATACCCGCAAGTAAGCCTAACAAAAGCTGCGGACCCGCAGGTGCCCTGAACAAGAAGTGTGGGCATACCCGCAGGTTCTCCGAACAAAAGGTGCGGACGTCAAATTCACTCACTTTCATGCAGAGAAGCGCGCGCACGTGGGAATTTTTATGACTGGTCCATGGTATCTAGTCCGACGTGTGTGATCCTATGGTTTTGGTCCGTGGTATTGCATCTAAAATATTGAACCCTGGTTTTTGGGTCCCTTGTATTGGCTTTCTATGGTTTTGATCCATGGTTTGAGTAAGGGCTTGCCTATAAAAAGGAAAGAAGATCAATTGGCTAAGCAATTTTTTATATGTTGAATATCTTAAGAGGAATAAGATCTAAAATAATTATAATCGATTGGTGAGTTAGAGTTGAACCTGAGCATGAGAAGACAGATCAATTGAGGGGTCATGATCTCTTTGGCGCATGATCAGATCTGTGGATCTGACAGTCTGTGGCACATTGGAGGACTGATAATTTGGCTCTATTCATAGGTTCGCAGGTGATCCACAGCACAGGTGCGGTGGTACGCAGCTCAGTGACAAGAGCAGATGTGAAGGTACGCAATCCAATAGAAGGCGCAGGTGCGGAGGTGCGCAGTCCAAAAGAAGCCGCAGTGTGGAGGTACGGAGATCAGCAGAAGCCACAGGTGCGTAGTTCAGCAGAAGCCGCAGGTGCGGAGGTGCGCTGTCCAGCAGACTGATCACGTGCGGAGATCCACAGTCTAGTAAACAGAGTAGGTGCGGAGGTGCACAATTCAGTAGACGGATCAGGGGCAGAGGTACGCTATCAAGTAGACAGAGCAGGTGCGGAGCTACGCAGGGTAGACAAAGAAGAACTGTGGATATTCACAGGTTTCTATTGGTGAAGTTGTGAACTTTTCTTGAAATATTTGTTGGCTACCTTTTGTCTATTGCTGCTGAATTCTGGGTTTAGATTACTGGTATTGCTTGTCTGGTTACTACATTATGAGAGGCTCATTAGTTGATTGTAAAAGGAGATTGGTTGATTCACATGTACTTGATGATTATTTGATGTTCATGGATCCAGTATGAAAATTAATGAAACGTGGTCCTTGGAAGAAAAGAAGTAGGTCAGCGCCTACGTACTAGTAGCTCAACTAGTACAAGAGCTAAGGGGGTTGTAGCTCCCTTCCAGGAGAGACTAGAAAACAAGAGACGGTTGTAGCTCTCTACAGATTGCAGCCTGCGTACTGGTAAAGGAATACACCAGTACAAAATCATTGTAAAAGAAGTTTCTAATTGAAAGCAGATAGAGACACATTGCAGCAGGTGGTTTTCACCCACATTGGGTTTCCACCTTATATCTGGTGTTCTTTGGTGTGATTGTCTGTTTTTCTTGTTCCTGTTCATTATTATATGGTACTGACATTCAGATTAATGGTCAACATCTAAAGAATAATTTAAATTATAAATATAGAGGGAATATTAAAAAGAATTTGAATAATATTGATTCACCCCCCCTCTCAGTATTATTTCCAACAATTGGTATTAGAGCAGGTCCTTCAAAATAAGCTTGATCGCTTGAAGGAAGATCTATCATCATGAGCAACTACAAGAGAGAAGCATCGATCAAGCCACCAATTTTTGATGGGACAAACTTCGTATATTGGAAGGTAAGAGTCACTGCCTATCTTCAATCTCTTGGTACGTCTGGGATATCATAGATACAGGGTACACTTTTTCGTCAGCAACACCTACAGATCCGGTGGGTAAGAAGCAATATGAAACAAATGCAAAAGTTGTTAATACTCTATTAGGATGTCTATCTCAATCAGAATTCTTCAAGGTTATGCAGTATAAATCCGCAAAAGAAATATGGGACAAGATTGTTCTGAGCTATGAAGGAGATGAATAGGTAAAACGAGCAAAACTTCAAACCATCAGAATTCAGTATGAAAATCTCAGAATGCACAATGATGAAAGTGTAGCTAACTATTTCCTTCATGTAGATGAGATTGTTAATTGTATGAAAAATTTGGACGAAGAAGTAAAGGAGGCTATTGTGGTTGAAAAGGTTCTAAGATCCTTGTCCCCTAAATTTGAATCTAAAGTCTCTGCAATAGAAGAAAAGGAGAATCTATGAAACCTCACTATGTCACAGCTGCATGGAATTCTGACCGCTTACGAAATGAGGAAAGGAGAACCATTAGATAGAAGAAAAGTTGCATTCAATGCTTCAGGCAAAGGAGATTACTATGAGTCAGGACATCTATCAGAAGAAGACGAGGAATCAAATTTTGTCAAGAACCTTCAACGGGGTGCTGGAAGATTCAGAGGTAAGTTACCTTTCAAATGCTTTGCTTGTGGAAGAGTCGGTCACTATGCTGCAAAGTGTCCTCATAAAGACAAGATTGATAAAGGTAAGGAACCTGTCAGATGGAACAAGAAACAAAATGTAAATAAGAAAAGATATTACACTCATGAAGACAGTGATGGAATTTCAAATAGTGACGAAGATGAACAAGGTAACAATTATAGACTCTTAATGGCCTTTGAAGATGATGATTTCATGGATGCTATAGATGAAGAAGGTCTGTATGAAGATATTTCTAAACTCAAAATTTGTTTAGAAGAGAAAAATATGATTATTGATACTCTGCAATTCCAACTGGCTGAAAAAGAAAAACTTCATGAAAAGTTAGAATGTGAAATTGTTGGTCTTAGAAAAGAGATTGAGAAAACAAAAGCTCTTAATCTTAAATTTGTTAAAGGATCTGAAACTCTGGATGAGATTATCAATGTGCAGTGTTCTCCGCTAATCAAGATCGGTCTGGGATATAATAAAGAAGCATCTCAAGCATCCATCTCCAAAAGATATCTTGATGTAGCAAGGAGGAGCGAGCAAAGGCCTAATCATCAGGTAAATCAGGGATAGTTTACCTCAAGAATGAACAAAGACTATCACGTAAATTGGGGGCAATCTACTTTAAGGACAAACAGAAGCTACAACCAGCCTCAGGTAAAACCTTCTCAATCTGCCTCAAGAATGGATGTCAATAGAAACTACAATCATTTGGCTAGTAGATTTGATAATCATAGGAGTTTCTTCAATGGCCAATGTTTCTCTTGTCATAACTTTGGCCACAAAGCAGCTCAATGTGTTGCCTATAAGACAATCATGACTAGAGAAGCTCAAAAACAAAGAAGTATGACTGGGATCACGAAAAGAACCTACAATAACTTTTCTGCCCTTGAGAATGAAATTGAATGTTCTATTTGTAACAACTTCGGTCATGAAGATTCTGAATGCAGGAGCAGGTTTCAGCAAACAAAGGAACAAGCCTCATATGCCAAAACATGGAGAATGAAGGAACCACAACCAGAGAGATGTGGTATAGCTTTATATGCAGAAGGGCAAGAAAATCAATGGTACATTGACAGTGGCTGTTCGAAACACATGACGGGTGATAAAGAAAAACTCCAGTCATATAGTGCCTTAGAGAAGGAGAAGAAGGTCTCTTTTGGAAATGACACCCCTACGCTCATAAAAGGTAAAGATTCTATTCAGTTGAAAGAAAAGGTCAAAGCTGGAAATGTTATGTATGTTGATGGGTTAAAGCATAATTTGTTGAGTGTCAGTCAGATGTGTGATCAAGGAACAGAGGTATATTTCGATCAAATGGATGTAGTGTTCGTGATCTTGATACAGGAAAAATAGTGATCAAAGGCATAAGGACTCCAGCTAATTTATACATATTCAAAGAAGGACAACATCAATGCTATCTAAGCAAGAACGATGAACACTAGTTATCGCACAGAAGATTGGGGCATCTTAGCTTCTCACAGATAAGGAAAGCATGTAAATACCAGGTAGTTCCTGGTCTTCCAAACATCAGAATTCCAGACAATACAATTTGCAAATTGTGTCAGTTTGGTAAGCAAACCAAAACTAACTTCCCTAAGAAGGAAGGATCAGCTAGCAGGCCACTTGAACTTGTCCATACTGATATATGTGGCCCATCTAGGAAAAGGTCACCTCGAGGAGAAGAATATTTCATATTATTCATTGACGACTTTTCCAGGATGTGTTGGATAGGACTTATGAAGCACAAAGACGAAGCCTTTGAAAAGTTCAAATCATTCAAAGCCTTGGTGGAGAACGAATCAGATCACAAAATCAAATGCCTCAGGTCTGATAGAGGTGGGGAGTTTACCTTGAATGAATTTTTCGACTTTTGTGAAGAACATGGAATAAGAAGGGAATTCTCTACAGCTAGGACTCCACAGCAAAATGGAGTGGTGGAAAGGATGAACAGAACAGTTCAACAAATGGCTCGAGCTATGCTTGATGAGTCTGGAACTCCCGCAACCTTCTGGGGTGAAGCCGCATTTGCTGCAGTTGTTATTCTCAACAAGACAAATATTTGGGTGAACAGCACTCAAACTCCTCATGAGCTTTGGTATGGTGAGACTCCTTTGGTAAAACATTTCAAAATTTTTGGAAGCAAATGCTATATTAAAAATAATGATGAAAATCTTGGCAAGTTTGAACCTAGAGTAGATGAAGGCATTCTCCTTGGTTATTCTCCTCACAGCAAAGCTTACAAATGTTACAATAAAAGGCTTGGAAGAATTGTCTACAACATTGATGTAGTGGTGGATGAAAAAGAAAACACTCCCAGGCAGGTAAGATCTGAAGACTTCGAAGATGATGAGGACTATCCATCAACATCAAATCAAATTCATAATGAAGAAGAAACCCATGAGGCACCAGAGGAACAGATAAGGATAGAAGAAAAGACTCCATCTAGGTATGTTCAAAAGAATCATCGAGAATCACAAATTTTGGGGAAAAAGGAGGCAGACATACAAACAAGAAGAACAATTGCAGAAGCTTCAAGCTATTTGGCATTACTTTCCTCCACTGAACCACAAAATGTAAGAGAGGCATGCAAAGATGAATGCTGGTTCAAGGCAATGGATGAAGAACTTGAACAGATCAAAAGGAATAACACTTGGGAATTGGTTCCTAGACCAAAAGATAAGAATGTCATAGGGAAAAAGTGGATTTTCAAAAATAAACTAAATGAAAATGGAGATGTGGTTAGAAACAAGGCAAGACTTGTTTGTAAAGGATATGTGCAACAAGAGGGCATAGACTTTGAAGAAACCTTTACACCAGTTGCTAGACTTGAGGCTATAAGAATGTTTCTTGCTCTCTCTAGCTTTCAAAAGTTCAAAGTATTTTAGATGGATGTAAAATCTGCCTTTCTAAATGGAGACTTGAATGAAGAAGTGTACATTGAACAACCAGATGGGTTCATCCTTGGAAATGATCCAAATCTTGTATGCAGGCTCAAAAAGGCTCTCTATGGTCTCAAACAGGCTCCTAGGGCATGGTATTATCGGTTGGATAAATATCTTCATCAACAAGGTTTTATAAAAGGATCAACCGACATCAATCTATATATAAAGGTTGATAATGAAAAGTTGCTAATACTTGTTGTGTATGTAGATGATATCATCTTTGGTAGCAATGAAGAAGACATGAGTCGAAATTTTGCCTTGGTGATGCAAAAGGAGTTTGAAATGTCCATGCTTGGTGAGCTCACATATTTCCTTGGTTTGCAAGTCCAACAAAACAAAGATGGTATTTTTCTATCACAAACCAAGTATCTCAAGCAAATCTTGAAGAAAAATGGGATGGAGGATTCGAAACCAGTATGTACTCCTATGGTGACAGGATGCAGCCTCAACGCGAATGATGAGTCAGCAGCAGTACATCAACCAACCTATAGATCCATGATTGGAAGTCTACTTTATTTGACAGGTACCCGACCAGACATCATGCATGCAGTGGGAATTGTTGGAAGATTTCAGGCAAATCCAAAGGAAACTCATCTTCAGGCAGTTAAGAGAATCTTCAAGTACCTTCAAGGAACTCAAAACTATGGCTTATGGTATCCTAGAGATACAGATCTCACACTTCATGCTTATACAGATGCAGATTGGGTCGGAAGCGTGGATGACAGGAAAAGCACTAGTGGTGGTGCATTCTTCATGGGTCCTAGATTAGTATCTTGGTTCAGCAAGAAACAAAGCTCTATTGCATTATCTACAGCTGAAGTAGAATATGTAGTTGTTGCATCTTGTTGCACACAACTCCTTTGGATGATGCAAACATTACAAGACATGCAAATCACTTATACTCCACCTATCTCCATCTTCTTTGATAATACTAGTGCAATCAGTATTTCAAAGAATCCTGTCATGCATTCAAAGACCAAGCACATTCCAATCAAGTATCATTTTCTTTGGGAACAAGTGCTTGAAAAAAAGGTCAAGTTGGAGTATGTTCCCTCTAAGGAACAAGTTGCAGATATACTCACCAAACCGCTGCCCAGGGAGACCTTTGAATACCTCAAGCAAAAGCTAGGGGTATTTGATGCATCATCTTGTTGTTGAATCTTGTCTGTTTCAGAGATTGTTGGTTGTACGCGTGTTTCATGTGAGGTATACGCGTACATTCGCTGGTTTATTGATTGGTCCAAGAATGAATGGCACAGGTTCAGGGGGAGCATATATTCTTCTAATAATGCATTGTTGGCATTATTGTAGAAGATCTTGGAGGATCATGTACAGAAGGAGTACATGGATGTTGATCTAATATTGATGCTAATGTTTTTTCTCTATGTCATATACTTCTTTTGTCAAGGTCATGTAACGGCCTATGTCCGGGATGAATGATGTAATGTACTTGGTTGTCATATGTAAATTTCTGATGTAACCCCACTTGGTTGGGAGGATGATCCCCACTTGGTTGGGTGATGAATGTATGTATAGAATCTTCTGGTGATAGGAAGGTCATTTGGTGTATGGTGGTTTATGGTTCTTCTTGAAGAGAATTTCTTTTGCAAATCTGGTCTACAGTCAGGGGGAAGCACTATTAGCACAGCATGATCTCAGGGGGAGCATAACCCTTTTCCCTTGATGACAAAGGGGGAGAATGAATTTGAGGATCTTGGGGTTGCCATCATGTCCAAAGGGGGAGATTGTTGGCATTATGACAAGTATGGGCAGAACTCTATTCGCAGCATAACCACACTATTTCCACTAACTGAAGAGGCTCGCGAACGTGAAAAATTGTTCAGACATGATGTGCTTGCCTGGATTCCACCTTTTGCATCACTTTCAGCACCAACTCTGCCTACATCAGCTTCAACAACTGCCAGTACATACATGTCATTTCACATTTTTCTTTTTGGAGGTAAAACTTGAGGTAAAATAGCATAATTTTCTGAATTATTACGAATTTAGGAGAATTTAATGAAAATCCATTGGGCATTATTTATCATCCTTCATTCCACATCTTTACCACTTCCCATTTTTTCAGCAGCATATCATATTGGGGGAGCGCTGCTTTCATTCATTTCTTTCTTATAACCATGTCATTCATATGCTTTATCAATCCATTGCTATTCTTATTCCTTCTCAACACCTCCCTTATTCCATGTTGTTTTACACCAGGCATAGAATTCAACAGCTGGTAGCAACCACCTCTATTTGTCTTCTAGCATTGCATGAGGACATGCTAATTCTTCAGAGAGGGGGAGGAATTGCTATGCATGATGGATGTTTTCTACTTTCTTCCTCATTTAAGGCATACAATTTCATTTTTGCACAGTGCAGAAATTAATTTCCATAATACTTTTAAAACTACGAACTCAATTCTTGTGATTTCTCGATAATACAGATGTATCATTAAAATACACATACCCAGATAATTTCAAGATAAATTGGTTCATTCGGAAATCATGCACTCTCATCTACAGCCATTTTGTTTATATCTCATGATCCGTGCATCAAAACGATCTAATTTTTGGATCATATAGGCATTCATATATTGTAAATTTACTTGCAACATTTCAACAAAATCTGGTTTGTAGTTTTGAGAAAATGGTTAATGAAGTTTGCTGTTATCTATATCATATTTTGCTGCAACTTCATACATATAGTTGAATGTCAATATAAAAATTGTTATGCCTTCATCAAGATTGCTAAAATTGGATATTCATTAATTAAGGAAGCATTCATTTGTTCTATCCATTTCATGAATTGGGATGAACAAATTTTTATTGCTTGGTTAACACATGGGTTTTGTCTTTGGGTTGCATGAAGACATGCAATATATTCAGCTTTTGTTGCATGAGGACATGCAACATATTGAGTGTGGGGGTATTTTGGGTTGTTAATATACCAATATTATTATCACTTTTTAACACCTCTTTCATCCATTTTTTACTCTTCTTTATCATGCCATTTATTATAATTTATTATATAAATCCATTTTATAATGATTTATGCTCTTATGAATGAATATTATTTATTCTCCTTTATTTCTAATAAATTGATGATTATGCATGATTTTATCAATGAAAGTTTAATAAATTGGTAATAACATTATTCACCATTTTTAGCCTTCAAGATAATTTCCAGATTGAAGATTTGATCATTAAAAGTGCCAACTCAGAAATGCGTTGGAATAAGAAGTGACAGTTTTGCGGTTGAGTTTCTGAGCAAATGAAGCAGAATATGGAAAATCTGGAACATGGGTTTTGTCCAGAACAGACCCAGTTAACTTTCCAAAAAAATGGCTTGCCCAAATTCGACTTGTACTGAGAGAAACGCAGGGTACTTTGAGCATGATTTTCTCATATTTGTTGTTGCGGCCGTCCTCCAAATCTCAGCGGCAAAGCCAAATTCGTCTTGCTCTTGTTGAAAGATGGATGGAAATATATCTTCTTGTTGACCAATTGGCTGGAAACAATCTAATTTTGTAATAGAAATGATGTTGTACTTATCTTTATTGTAACTTCTCGTTGATCTCTCTCTATTTAAATGAAAACAGAGATCAGAGATGAGGATTGGGGGGGATGGAAAAATGATGGAATTGAGGATTTAGAATTAGAGATTTAGAATTAAGAATTCATGATAGGATAGGAGGAAGAAATGATTGTTTCAGGCTATAAGTCTCAAAGTTGCTGCTGTTGTAATGCTTTTACCATTTAATGATTAATACCTGATTTGGGAGGAGTTGTTCATTCTTTTCATCTGAAGTAGCCCAGCAGCATCCGCTGGCGGCTAAGGGCACAGCCTCTGGTGGAGTACGCTACTGCTGTATTATATCTTTACGATTCATGTGTGGTATGATTTCTTTCATTTAATCTATTTAGTAATCTGACGCCCTTTACTGTTTTACATATCAGCGCTGTTATATATACTTGATTGGATATTATCGTTATCTGCAACAGGAATGCTATGATATCATTTTAATTTTGTATCGCATTGCTGTTCCTTTTGATAGTTGATATAACATTTTTGTTCCTTACAAATTTTCATTCGATTACAGATTAACCGCGCTGTATGTTCCTACATCAATACAACTGTATGATGCATTCTTAAATTGTGACTGTTGTTTATTCGAGATTGTTGTTCCATTACAATTGCTATTATTTTATAGCTGTGATTCATGCATATTGTATCAAAGCTCAGATTACTATTCCTTTTAATGATAAGTGTGTTGCGTGCTTGATTTGGGTTGTTGTACATTCAGGTTTAATCTGCTATTCCATTTCCGTGTGTTGTCCGATTTATTCTTAGAGTAAAGATTGTTATTAATTTGGCTTTGCTGTTGATTTCCATTAATTAGAGTTTGCTGTTCAGATTCCTTTAATCACAATTTGCTGCCCATTTATTTTGTTGTTCATTTCTGTTAATTAATTGCAATAGTTTGCTTTTAAAGAGTTTTCCCAGTTTACTTTCAATGGCAGCTTTAGTTCAATTTCTATTTCCTTTTAATTGCTTTAAAGCAGGACCGTCAACTGTAGAGAACATTGGTTATTGCTTCCTCGCTCCCAGATTGATTGTCTTGTTCTAGTTTGATTTCAATTGCATCAATCTCTAGAGGAATGAGTTATTGTTATTGTATCCTCAATTGATGTTTGCTGAGTGAATAGTTGGATTTCAGAGCATTTGAGTTTATGTTGTTGTAGTTAGATTTCTTTTCAAGCATTCATTTATTCTTGTATTTTGAGCACTGTACTACATCTTTCATAACATTACTCTTAAATAAATAGCCGCCTTAGACTGAGTACACTCTTGAAATAAAAAGTCGTCCTTGGGTTGACAATTAATGCGAAGATAATTAGGAGTTAAAAAGACACATTTTTATCGCTCGACATTTTGGCGTCGTTGCCGGGGATCGAACCCTGGTCACCTGCGTGACAGGCGGGAATACTTACCACTTATCATATCAAAGAGGTGAGGAAGCCGCAGCAAGGTCAAAACCATGGAAATCATGGCCTACAGGTATGGTTCGAAACACTTCTTCTCCATTCTCTTACTTGCATAATCCATTATGGAATACTCATGTTCTAGGGCAACCATGTCAATTTCAATATAACCACCAATCTTATCTACAAGTTTGGCATGGTTCACCTTATGATTGCATGACTACTCTCCCTCATCTTGTAGCACAAGCACATTCTCCATATTCTCCACCAGCTCTTCCACAACATCCTGCTTGCATATCAAATTTATCCACTCAACCCAACCAACCACATCATCACAATGCTCCATTCCTTACACATTTTCCTGCTCAACTAATTCCACACCCTCACCACAATAAACCAGTACAACATGCTTACAATGTTGAACTGCCAAATTTACCCACCCTTCCCACCCATTCTATCTCACATGCGCCATTAGAGAAAACTTACAATGAGATTCAGAATGTTTCAAATTCAAAAATTGTAGAAGCTATGGAAGAAAATGAGGTTTCTTATAGTATGTATCAACAAACTATTTTAAAAGCTCAAGAACTTCATAATCTGATGGATATGAGAAATGAAGAAAGTAACGGATACATTGAAGATTGGTTTCACTCCATCATTTGTTTGCAACATCACTCTATGCTTCAACAATTTTTGATATCATTTTTTCAAGGGAAGTTGGCTTCTCATACCCTAATTTTCATTAATATGCATTTTTCAAATTTGGGTATGTGTATACATGAAGCCTTATTTCAAAAATGGCTCCACTGGAAGTACTCATATACGTAGTCATATTCATTTTTCAAATCAAAATAGGTTAGTGTAGAAAATAAAATAAATAAGGGAATAAATAAATGCATTTTGTTTTTCCATGTAAAACTAGTGTTTTTTGTTGCAACATGTTATGCAAATCAACATTGGTGATAATTTTTTAATTCATTTGTGTATGTAGATGACTTATAATGGAAATAATAGCTCTATAAACACTCATATTCACTTTTATCACCAATTTGAAAAAATGCTTGAATATCATTATTTTTTTTGGCTTGTGGGCTTGATGGAATTTCTGCAAAAACAGTCGGGACAGTCATGTTTTGAGGGACCAAAAGGGAATATTTTTAAAACCTGTTTCTATATTAAGTAGCCCTTGATGCCTACTTTCCAACCCAATTTTAATCACTCAATTTGGATTTGAAACGACAAAGTTAGAACCAAAACATTGACTGGATGTCTAGCGGGCAGCTCAGGAACAGAGTTGGGACAATCCGTTTTTGGAGGCCTAAATGAATGAATTTTTAAAACATGTTTCTATGGTAGATTCCCTTATGAATATAGTTTACAATGAAATTTTAATCACTCATTTTCGATATCGTATGGGGAAGTTATGATCAAAATACTAAATGTCTATCGTAAATCAACACTCTTAAAACTCTGTCTTTCCGGTTGTTCCTTACAATATTTGACCTATCAATTCTTCTTGTCTTCAAAACCTGTTTCTATTGGAGATAAATAAATGAATTTATTTTCATTTCCAATTTGAATTATTCGAATCTGACATCAAACGAAAAAGTTACACTTGAAATATCAATTGTTGGTCTAAGCCGGGTAATCGACAATGACTCTATTATGCAGGTTGTTCTAACTAAAATTGACATATCATATCATTGAATCTTTAAAACATGTTTCTACTGGAGATAAAACTTTGAATTAGCTCTCATTTGGCTTTGGAATCACTCAATTTCGACGAAAAACAAAGAAGTTGTGATTAAAACACTACAGGTTAGCATGATTGGCCACTGCTCTCCCGCAGGTAACAAATAAATTTTACTTTGTTATTTTCTCCGTGGATTTGTTCTACAGAGTAACTACTTGTTAGTTTTTTTGCATAATTCTTGGATTAGGGGAGCCCGCGCACCTCTCTTTCTCCATGATTTAATGTTTTATTGCAGGTAGATACTCGTTTTTTGCAGGTCTTGGGAAAATAAAGAAGGTCAATTTATGGACGAGTGATTTTTGAAAGAAATTTTAAATGAAACAAAGGAATTTCATCCAAATCATTACCCAACAGATTCATAATAGAAGAAATGAAGAATTGATTTCCATTTGAAGATTCATGTCTTGTCACTGTTGCCAAAACATTTTTCAAAGAGATCATTTTTTTTTACATAACATCATAGCTGTTGTAACTTAATTTACTTATTTACATACTGTTTTTTTAAATAAAATGTTGTTTCCTTTCTGATTTCTCTTATATTTTATGTTTCAGGTGTTGCTTCATTCAAATTGTAACATATTTTCAGCATCAATGCCGTGAACGCTAATTTGTTTTTTTTGCATGTTTGCATTTTATGATTGTCCATTTTGTTGTTCCTCTTTCACGTTTTGCTGTTCATTTTCGATATAGAGAAGCACGTTTTGCTGTTCCTTTTCGAAATGGAACGGCACTTCTGCACTTTCACATTTTGTTGTTCCTTTTCAAATGGAACAGCACTTCTGCACTTTTCATTTTTGTTGTTCCTTTTCCAAAGGAACGACACTTTCCATTTTTGTTGTTCCTTTTCCAAAGGAACGACACTTGCATTTTTGTTGTTCCTTTTCCAAAGGGATGACACTTTTCATTTTTGCTGTTCCTTTTCCAAAGGAACGGCACTTGCATTTTTGTTGTTCCTTTTCCAAAGGAACGACACTTTTCATTTTTGCTATTCCTTTTTCAAAGGAACGGCACTTGCGTTTTTTGCTATTCATTTTCCAAAGGAACGACACTTTTGATTTTTGTTGTTCCTTTTCCAAAGGAACGACACTTGCGTTTTTGCTGTTCCTTTTCCAAAGGAACGACACTTTTCATTTTTGCTGTTCCTTTTCCAAAGGAACGACACTTGTGTTTTTTGTTGTTCCTTTTCTAAAGGAACGACACTTTTAGTTTTTGTTGTTCCTTTTTCCAAAGGAACGACATTTGCATTTTCACACTTTTTTATGTGTATTTTTGCTTTTTGGTGTGCATTTCCTTTGTTGTTCCCTACACGGAACACCACTTTTTGAGTGTTTTTGTTGTTCCTTCAAAAGAGCAACACTTTGGGAGTATTTTTGAGAGCAACCCTTTCTTCCTCTTGTAGGATTATTCCTAGTTCATCTCAACCACATTTTACTGATTCCCCTTCATGGCATGAAGTACACTACTTTTATGAGGACAAGAATTATGGATTCTTTTGAAGCGAGTTAATATCATTCATGTTATGATGTTTAACAGGACAGCTCCTTGATGATAGCTTATTTTCAAAAGGGACACAATTATTTATATATTACTTTACTGCATTATTTTCTAATGTACTTGATTCAGATTAATCATCTTAATACCATGCTGGTTCCATCCTTCCTGGTTATAATCTTCTCTGTCTATAATCAATGAGATTATGGGTATATATTTTTTTTCTATTGACATGTTCAACTTCTTCCACCATCCCAGATCTTAAGCAATATTGAGCCTCCCTCTTTTTATCATAAAAATGTGTAATAACAAGAAAATTTTGTTCGCAGATGGACGATAGGGGGTCTCATTACGAGCCAGCCTACCATGTTCATAAGGCTGTAACAGAGTGACATTCCCATTATGGCCACCACACTAGGGTTATGATCCATTAGATATCCAAATTATCCTTGGAACAGGAGGTCTCATCACGAGCCGGCCTGATCACTTTTGCTACATCCCAGTGAATGGCAGTGTGGTTATCTGGTTACCACGCCAACACACTGATCTCTTCTGTAGAACATCATTGAAACTCTCTAGTTATAAATTGAGGATCCTGGCTCATATGGGTTAAAAAGAAACCCTGCTGAGGCTATGGACGTCTGCTGGCAGCAGAGGCTCTGCTTATGGTATTGAAGTTATATCTTATTGTCAATTATTACTATAATACCCTTTTCTTATTTTTTCTTTTTATCAGAGAAGTTATTTCCTTAATTTTTTCCCTGTTTTGAACCTTTACGCATGAGAAATTGTTTTCCGATCAATCACATCATTTTCAGCTAGAATACCGTCAGTAAAGTATCTTTTTGGCATATTGTTGTTCTTTTTCTTTTTCGCATAACTTATCATCAATCCAAAGTGTCCTATCTTTTATTCATAACTATCTTTACACACTCTGCTCTCATTATAACCATAACTCTCGCCATCCTATCATTGATATGTGTACTCTGCTTCATTTACTGTTGTATTGTTCATTCCCTTGCCTTGCCGTCAGCATAACACCTCTCATATGCGTTATGGTCATGGAATTCCTTTTCCAATTGGAGGGGGGAATGTATGCATTATGGGATTGCATGTGATATGATTACTGCACTCTGCCATAACTTGTTGATTTGATAAAATATCTTATTGAAATTTTTGCATGCATCTTAATCTATTGCTATTCAAAACTAACACTGTGGATTCAAGAACATTGTATGCAAAATAGTGATTTGTTTACAGGAAAAAAACAAGTATGGGCAGAACTCTATTCGCAGCATAACCACACTATTTCCACTAACTGAAGAGGCTCGTGAACGTGAACAATTGTCTAGACATGATGTGCTTGCCTAGATTCCACCTTTTGCATCACTTTTAGCACCAACTCTACCTACATCAGCTTCAACAACTGCTAGTACATACATGTCATTTCACATTTTTCATTTTGGAGGTAAAACTTGAGGTAAAATAGCATAATTTTCTGATTTATTACGAATTTAGGAGAATTTAATGAAAATCCATTGGGCATTATTTATCATCATTCATTCCACATCTTTACCACTTCCCATTTTTTCAGCAGCATATCATCTTGGGGTAGCGCTGCTTTCATTCATTTCTTTCTTATAACCATGTCATTCATATGCTTTATCAATCCATTGCTATTCTTATTCCTTCTCAACACCTCCCTTATTCCATGTTGTTTTACACCAGGCATAAAATTCAACAGCTGGTAGGAACCACCACTATTTGTCTTCTAGCATTGCATGAGGACATGCTAATTCTTCAGAGAGGGGGAGGAATTGCTACGCATGATGGATGTTTTCTACTTTCTTCCTCATTTACGGCATACAATTTCATTTTTACACAGTGCAGAAATTGATTTCCATAATACTTTTAAAACTATGAACTCAATTCTTGTGATTTCTGGATAATACAGATGTATCATTAAAATACACATACCCAGATAATTTCAAGATAAATTGGTTCATTCGGAAATCATGCACTCTCACCTACAGCCATTTTGTTTATATCTCATGATCTGTGCATCAAAACGATCTAATTTTTGGATCATATAGGTATTCATATATTGTAAATTTACTTGCAACATTTCAACAAAATCTGGTTTGTAGTTTTGAGAAAATGGTTAATGAAGTTTGTTGTTATCTATATCATATTTTGCTGCAACTTCGTACCAAGGAAAATTTTAAGGATGGAAAATTTTCTTGAAGTTTAAAACATTGGCGAATCTCACTAATCCCTAATATGAAAATTATAAATGTTTATTAATATATTTGTAAAATTAATCAAATTTATAATTATTTTATATATAGTCTCTATATAATGTTGGCGATTTTTAAGGTAAAATAATTTTATATTCTAAAATCTGGGCGAATCATCTTTTATAAAATTGGAAATTGGCGAATATTTTTTGTGGAAAAATCATGGAAAATTAGCCCACTGGGCGAACATTAGCCCCTAAAATTTTCCATGCTTCGTACATATAGTTGAATGTCAATATAAAAATTGTTATGCCTTCATCAAGATTGCTAAAATTGAATATTCATTAATTAAGGAATCATTCATTTGTTCTATCCATTTCATGAATTGGGATGAACAAATTTTTATTGCTTGGTTAACACATGGGTTTTGTCTTTGGGTTGCATGAAGACATGCAATATATTCAGTTTTTCTTGCATGAGCACATGCAACATATTGAGTGTGGGGGAATGTTGGGTTGTTAATATACCATTATTATTATCACTTTTTAACACTTCTTTCATCCATTTTTTTCTCTTCTTTATCATGCCATTTATTATAATTTATTATATAAATCCATTTTATAATGATTTATGCTCTTATGAATGAATATTATTTATTCTCCTTTATTTCTAATAAATTGATGATTATGCATGATTTTATCAATGAAAGTTTAATAAATTGGTTATAACATTATTCACCATTTTTAGCCTTCAAGATAATTTCCAGATTGAAGATTTGATCATTAAAAGTACCAACTCAGAAATGCGTTGGAATAAGAAGTGACAATTTTGCGGTTGAGATTCTGAGCAAATGAAGCAGAATATGGAAAATCTGGAACATGGGTTTTGTCCAGAATGGACCCAATTAACTTTGACAAAAAATGGCTTGCCCAAATTCGGCTTGTACTGAGAGAAACGCAGGGTTCTTTGAGCACAATTTTCTCAGATTTGTTGTTGCAGTCGTCCTCCAAATCTCAGCTGCAAAGCCAAATTCGTCTTGCTCTTGTTGAAAGATGGATGGAAATATATCTTCTTGTTGATCAATTGGTTGGAAACAATCTAATTTTGTAATAGAAATTATGTTTTACTTATCTTTATTGTAACTTCTCTCTGATCTCTCTCTATTTAAATGAAAACAAAGATCAGAGATGAGGATTGGGGGGGATGGAAAAATGATGGAATTAAGGATTTAGAATTAGAGATTTAGAATTAAGAATTCATGATAGGATAGGAGGAAGAAAGGATTGTTTCAGGCTGTAAGTCTCAAAGCTGCTGCTGTTGTAATGATTTTACCATTTAATGATTAATACCTGATTTGGGAGGAGTTGTTCATTCTTTTCATCTGAAGTAGCCCAACAGCATCCGCTGGCGGCTAAGGGCCCAGCCTCTGGTGGAGTACGCTGCTGTTGTATTATATCTTTATGATTCATGTGTGGTTTGATTTCTTTCATTTAATCTATTTAGTAATCTGACGCCCTTTACTATTTTACATATCAGCACTGTTATATATACTTGATTGGATACTATCGTTATCTACAACATGAATGCTATGTTATCATTTTAATTTTGTATCGCATTGCTGTTCCTTTTGATAGTTGATATAACATTGTTGTTCCTTACAGATTGTCATTCGATTACAGATTAACCGCGTTGTATGTTCCTACATCAGTACAACTGTATGATGTATTCTTAAATTGTGACTATTGTTTATTCGAGAATTTTGTTCCGTTACAATTGCTGTTACTTTATAGCTGCAATTCATGCATATTGTATCAAAGCTTAGATTACTATTCTTTTTAATGATAAGTGTGTTGCGTGCTTGATTTGGGTTGTTGTACATTCAGGTTTAATTTTCTATTCCATTTCCGTGTGTTGTCCGATTTATTCTTAGAGTAAAGATTGCTATTAATTTGGCTTTGCTGTTGATTTCCATTAATTAGAGTTTGCTATTCAGATTCCTTTAATTACAGTTTGCTGCCCATTTACTTTATTGTTCATTTCTGTTGATTAATTGCAATAGTTTGCTTTTAAAGAGTTTTCCCAGTTTACTTTGAATGGCAACTTTAGTTCAATTTCTATTTCCTTTTAATTGCTTTAAAGTAGGACTGTCAACTGTAGAGAACATTGGTTATTGCTTCCTCGTTCCCAGATTGATTGTCTTATTCTAGTTTGATTTCAATTGCATCAATCTCTAGAGGAATGAGTTATTGCTAGTGTATCCTCAATTGATGTTTGCTGAGTGAATAGTTGGATTTCAGAGCATTTGAGTTTATGTTGTTGTAGTTAGATTTCTTTTCAAGCATTCATTTATTCTTGTATTTTGAGCACTGTACTACATCTTTCATAACATTACTCTTAAATAAATAGGCACCTTAGACTGAGTACATTCTTGAAATAAAAAGTCGTCCCTAGGTTGACAATTAATGCAAAGATAATTAGGAGTTAAAAACACACATTTTTATCGCTCGACAGTGCGCAGTCCAGAAGAAGCCGCAGTGCGGAGGTACGCAGATCAGCAAAAGCCACAGGTGCGGAGGTGCACAGTTCAGCAGAAGCGGTAGGTGCGGAGGTGCATTGTCCAGTAGACGGATCACGTGCAGAGATCCATAGTCCAGTAAATGTAGTAGGTGCGGAGGTGCGCAGTTCAGCAGATGGATCAAGTGCGGAGGTACATTGTCAAGTAGATAGAGCAGGTGTGGAGCTACGCAGGGTAGACAAAGAAGAACTGTGGATATTCGCGGGTTTATATTCGTGAAGTTGCGGACTTTTCTTGAAATATTTGTTGGCTGCCTTTTGTCTATTTCTGCTGAATTCTGGGTTTAGATTACTAGTATTGCTTGTCTAGTTACTACATTCTGAGAGGTTCATTAGTTGATTGTAAAAGGAGATTGGTTGATTCACATGTACTTGATGATTATTTGATGTTCATGGATCCAGTCTGAAAATTAATGAAACGTGGTCCTTGGAAGAAAAGAAGTAGGTCAGCACCTATGTACTAGTAGCTCAACTAATACAAGAGCTAAGGGGGTTGTAGCTCCCTTCCAGGAGAGACTGGAAAACGAGAGAGGGTTGTAGCTCTCTGCAAATTGCAGCCTGCGTACTGGTAAAGGACTGCACCAGTACAAAATCATTGTAAAAGAAGTTTCTAATTGAAACAAGATAGAGACACATTGCAGCAGGTGGTTTTCACCCACATTGGGTTTCCACCTTATATCTGGTGTTCTTTGGTGTGATTGTCTGTTTTTCTTGTTCCTGTTCATTATTATATGGTACTGACATTCAGATTAATGGTCAACATCTGAAGAATAATTTAAATTATAAATCTAGAGGGAATATTGAAAAGAATTTGAATAATACTGATTCACCCCCCCTCTCAGTATTATTTCCAACATTCTACAAAATAAGTGATGCAATTTTAGGGAAGAATTAAGCCTGAAGAAGGGAGAAATTGCATTAAAAAAAGGGCTACCTGTTTCTTAGAAAAAACACAGTTTTCCCCTATTTCCCTATTTTCTTCAAAATTCTTGTCTCCATCCCTAAATTTGGTGTTTATAAAGGGTATAAGCACAATGACAGAAGGATTCATAGACTCCAGCATTAAGTTTAAGGCAGGGATTCCAAATCAGCTAGCTCACCGTGGGTTAATTAAAATTTTAGTGGAAGAAGCCCTCCATACATTCACACTCCCAATAGAATGGGAAGTCTTCAAAAAAATGACAATAGAAGGTGACATAAAATCCCTCACCTATGATTTCAGTCCTTCTGATAGTGAGGAAGAAGAGCAGAAAGGGGGAGAAGATGAAGCAACTGATGACTCAGCAGGAATAGAAGAGAAGAAGGATGAAGAGACAGAAGGAGGAGAAAAAGAGGAAGCAGAGGCAAAACAATGAAAAGGGTCCCCTAAGACTCTGGAAAGTGAGGCAGCAGCTGGTATCACTGCCCTGAGCACATTAATTAAGCCAAAAGAAAGAGAAAAAGGCAGGTCTCCATGTATTTTAAGGCCAGGAAAAGCACAAGAATTCAAACAAGCAGAATAGGAGGAGCAGTGGAAGGATGTGGACATGAAGGAAAAATTTTATGGCACACATGAGCAAACCACTTCAGAAGCTTGGCATGATAGGGAGGTCACCAAGGCCATCAAGGATGAGGAGATGGATTAGTTGCTCAAAGGATGAGAAACACCTTTAGTAGGGGGGTGATGATGAGCCCCGGAAATGGGTAATTATATGGGCTCATTTAGCCTCCTAATTTGACTTAATCCACCATTCTCATTAGTTTATTGCATGTTTTTTATTATATTTATGCTAATAGAGTGAATTGGGTTAGTCATTATGCCAAAAAGTCTAATGTGTACTTTATGCAGATTTTTGGTCAATTTTGAGACAAAATCAAAGGTTTAATGAGCACTTGGCAGCCAAATTCGTGGAAGAACAAGGGAGAGGATTTGTAGGAAGGTGTCCCCTTCATTTATGAGCCCTTACCTCAAATTCTCCATCAAAAACTCAGAGCACAAAGCCAAAGGGCAGCCAAGCAAGTCAAGTAGGACTGTTGTTATCTTCAGTTCCAGGAAGTCGATTTCCTTGATTTTAGGAGGGTTGGTGGAGGTCCCCATTTTTATAATAAGAAGGCTTAGGGCCTCAGTTTTGTTAGTCTATTTTTGCACATTAGTGCAGCTCTATATCTGCACATTTTCGAGATTCTTCTTGTAAACAGTTTTTGCATGTAGCTATTATTTTTTTATCAATGAAGATGAATCTTGCTTTGCGCTAGCTCTGATCTTTCTTAGGAGGCTATAGCTCTTGGGGTTGGGCCCAACCCAAGTGCCAGTACCTCCTTTGTGTACTTTTATGTGTTTTTCTTGCATTCATAGACTAATTTTTGTTATTTAGGTTAAAATCTTGCTTCATTTCTTAGGTTTCTTTTGATGATTTAGATAGTTGTTCATGCTTCAGGTTGATTTGACAATTTGGTAACAGAAAAGATCCACAAAAAGGCTACCAAGCAGTCCTTGATCTCAGTTCTCCCTCCTTGGGATCATGAATTGAGACCAAGGTACACTTGCTGCCACAAAACATTATTTTTGCCTTCTAATGCAATTGCTAGTGTGAGATTTTGAATTGGAAAAGTTGATATCAGTTGTGTCTTCATGTTCAGATCTTTTCTTGCTTAGTTTCCATAGCTCTCTTGCATAATTTCTTGTTTATACATTGTTGTTCATCATATTTCTGGTTTTTAAGAGTAGATTAGGTCAATGTAGATAGATCTCTGTTTTTTTTTGTCTTTGTTTGGATCAGTTTTCGGAAAGTAATGTGAAAAACACCTGTAATACATCCCTACCTATCCTTCCTCCATCATGAAACCTGTTCCAACCCCTCACTCAAGATTTCTTCCCTTCATTTGCCACACTTTCCCAACTAACCCTAATTTCTATATTTTTGTGCAACATTGCTTTCTACATCCTTGAACAAATCCAACCATCTTCATCACTCCTTAGCTTCATTTACTAGGTCCCACACCTCTTAACATCCTTATCCATCCTTCATTTCCACTTCCCCACCATTTTTCCTCCATCAATCCTCTAAAAATCACTTTCGGCCTATTCCTATAGAATTTCCTGTAGATCCCCTGCAGCCTCCTGTAGAAGATAACGCGAGAAGTTTTTCAAGATCTGAACATGGTGGAAATCTCCATAAGTGTGTTAGGGACCTCTTAGGTCCTCTCCATACCTTCCTAACCCCCTACAAACACCCACTCCATTTTCTTTTTTCAATAAACCTCTGCACAGTCAAAAATAGTTAAAACGCATGCATAATAAGTTTTGCATAAAATTGCTCAAAAATACAAAAAGACGATTTTTCCATATTTCCTTTCAGAAGTAGCTTAAACACGTGTATTTTACCTCTACAATAGTCCATGGCCTCCATTTCAGTAGTGGTACATCTCTTTTCTTGCACAAGTAGGGTTAGTCTGTAAAACTAGGGTTTGCTAGGGTTTCCATTTCCTTTCAACTTTCATCTTCTTTCTGCAAGTAGACTAGCCTCTTTTGAGTTAGCCTTCATCCATCATAGTTAAAAGCTTCTTCGGAGAACTCATAGAAGTTGGCTTAAGCTCTGACTGAACTTGTGCCAACTGATCAAGTGACAGCCTGCAGTGAGAGCTAGTACTTATGCATATAGCACCGTCGCTTCCAAGTTTGTTACGAACTACCGGGTTGATAAAAGTAAAGTAGGGAGTCCCAGGAGTTGCAGCATCATTTCTGTAATAATGGAGCTCACCACTAATATGATAATCATAGATGATCAACATAGAGACTGGTACATTGCTTCGCTCCTCCCCCACTTGAGATTACACCACCACAATAGAAAATAGGAACATAAGCTAAAGCCTTAGAGATTTCCATTAGATTGGAGGCTTCACCTATGGAGGATAAGAATCTATGGGTACAAAAAATTCAGTCATAACTAGCCAGCCTGCACATGGAGTTACAAAGTCTTAAGAAGGGAAAGGAAGCCCAACCCAAGGTGCGTGCAGAAGTGTGATTCATGAAGTCTAAAGGCCAGGGTCATGATAACGACCACTATCCAGTCTATCAAAATTACCTTATTAGAGGAGGTCCTGTCCCCGTGAAGCCAGAAAACACTATTGGGCTGAGCACCAAATTAGCCTTATGGTGCACTATTTTTCAAATCTAGGGGAAACACACGACGGATAATTGTCATCTCCTGTAGAAGTTTCTACAAACTCTGTAGCAGTTTTCTACACCTTCTGCAAATTGGTTGGGCATGATGAGTGCAATTGTCAGAGCTATAAACTGATAATGGAGCGGGCCCCTACATATAGGATATCAAAAGAAAATTGGACTCATGATCAGGGCGCAGGTGCAGCGTGCAGAGGGTTCCAAGGCCAAGGGAGAGGACAAGGAGGAGGAGATGGAAGGGGTCGAAGACAGGTTATTTGTTACAATTCTATAGAGGCAGGTCATTTTGCACGTGATTGTTAGAATCCAACACACCCCTCCTGTCAGTATTGTTGGGAGTTTGACCATGTCATAGAAGATTGGCTATTACTTATAGCCAAGATGAAGGAAAATAAAGTTCAAACACCTACATAGAATATCCTCATGAAGAGGAGCCTAACGTCAATATTATGACATGAAGTGGTATAACCATAGGAGAAGATAAGGAAAGCAGATCGAGGTTGAAGGATGGTTACGCAAGGCTGCTGAGAAGGACGTTGGATTTGCCCTAAGCCATGCAAAGGAAAATTTTATGGAAGCTAAAAGGCGATTCACAAAAGCTTCTACTTCAGAAAGTCAGGAGAAACCTGGAGGAAACAATAGTGCACAAGAAGTAGACCCTTCGTTGTTAACAACATTTTTTAATACTTGTATGAATCTTCTATGGGATAGAAGGGAAATAGAAGTGCTACAAGAACTGATTGATAATTGTATAGGTAAGATTAAATATCCTCTAGAATAGCATGCAATACGCAAAGTAGGCAAAAGAAAGAAGCGAACAAGTTGCAAGATGTGACTAACTACACAAATTGGGGAGTATGAGATGGACTAGGTAATTCTCATTCTAGGATCTAATGTGAATGTTCTGCTAAATAAAACATGGGAAAGAATGGAGATGCATGCACTGCACTGGTCTCCTATCCAGCTGCGCATGGCAAACTGGCAAAAGATTATTCCTATGGGGCACCTGTATGGGGTCATGGTGGATATTGAAGGAGTGAGTGCCCTAGCTGTCTCTGAAGTGATTGAGATAGTTGATGATAGTAACCCTTGCCTTGTGCTACTAGGAATTGATTAGGCCTTTGACATGGAAGTGATTATTAACCTTAAGAAGCGCAGAATGACGTTTGAAAGAAAGGAACTCCGGGTCATTGTTCCATTGGACACAACTAAAGGTGCGCGATATACCAAACCGGTCCACGATTATGAGGAGGAAGATGAACTTGATCAGATTTATAAGATCATTGCACGCAATGAGGACTGGATCAACCCTGCGGTGGATGGATGGATTGCCTGGGATAGGGATAGTTCTTGCACTTCAGATTCTAATGAAGAGCTTGAATATTGGTAGAACCAATTACATGAAGTCTCCTCTCTGCGTTGTAACATGTTCACGAAATTGATCTGATGCATATACACTGATGTAAGGAATTTACCTTATTATTATGGTTTAGAAGATGTTAATTTATTTTTGGACAAATTTGAGAGGGATGTGTGAAAGGAACATTGGTTTCCAATGTTAGATTTGGCACTTCGCGCTATGCCTGCCCAGTGGTGGGGTATGCATAAGGATATCTTCCTCAATTGGAAAGAATACAGGTGAATGATGAATTTGAGGTTTGGGTATGCTAATACCTGTATGATGGAGAAAAACATAAGAAAGGACAATTCGTGAACATTTGGCGCAATTGACTAAAGCATGGGGAGAGGAACCGCAGCCGGAATGGGTTCACAACTATTGTCACACTTTGGATACCATTCCGATGAACTGGTATCTGGAAACTGAGCTGCCACATGGGACATATGAATGGGATCTTGTAAGGGAAAGTTTCCTATTGACATTCAGCTTTGAAGATGGATTTGAATGTATCGATGAGGCGCTCCAAGAAATCAAAGTTGCAATCTTTAAAATACCTGAGGAACCGGTAATATGGGTTTATCTAGATTGGAATACCCAGTTGTGCCATGTGCTAGAATGCTATAATATAACTAGAGACGAAGGTGAAGACGACCCTAGAAACATCAATATTCCTGAGTCTAAAGGACAACGCGAGGTTAAGGGACCAAGAGCAGCAATCCCTGACATATCAGAGCCTTTAAATATTAAGCAAGTAAATACTGGATCAGATGCACAGGTGAAGTTTTCTAAGATAGGTGACTATTGGGATGAAGATACGGTTGATAAGGTCACAAAGCTATGGCGCAAGTATCAGGACTTGTTTCCCACTAAGTTTTCTGGTCTAAAGGGGATAGTAGGGGATTTGGGCATCATGAAAATTACTTTGAAGCTAGACATGAAGCCTATAAAGTAGCACCCCTACCGATTAAATCCCAAATATAAGGAAAACATGTGCAAAGATTAGGATAAGATGTTGATAGTTGGGATCATTGAACCCATGGAGGAATTAAACTGGGTAAGTCCCATGGTAGTCCAAGAAAAGAAGAAGCAGGATGAAATTTGGATATGTGTAGATCTGAGGAAGTTGAATGATGCATGCGTCTATGACCCATTCCCTATGGCATTTACAGATGAAGTGTTAGAGAATGTTGGAGGGCAAGAAGCCTACTCGTTCATTGATGGGTTTTCAGGGTACCATCAGATCAAGATCACGTAAGAGGATAGAAGTAAGACCACCTTCGTGACAGAATGGGGTTGTTTTCCATATACAGTAATGCCTTTTTGGCTGAAGAATGCCCCTGCAATCTTTTCGAGAGTGGTAATTATGGATTTTAAAGAATTTGTCCACAAATTTATATAAGTCTACTTTGGTGATTGGACTATGTTTGGGTTGGTCAAGCGGGATGTTTCTAGTCTGCACCATATGCTAGATACCCGTCGAAGATACCAAATTGCCCTTAACCTGAAAAGTGTATCATATGTGTACCATATGGAATATTTCTAGGTCATGTGGTTTGTAAGCAGGGCTTGATGGTAGACCCTGCCAAGATAGTTGTCATTGTTAATTTGGAAGCACCGAAAAATGTAAAACAATTGCATGCATCGTTGGGCCATATAGGGTATGATAGGAATTTTATCAAGGCATACACACAAATAAATTCATCAATGGAGAAGTTGTTTAAGAAGGACACAACATTCTACTGGGATGAAAATTGTCAGACTAGTTTAAACATTTTGAAGGAAAAAATGGTCACCATGCCCATTCTAGTATTCCCAAATTTGATAAAGGAGATTCATCTTCATGTGTATGCATCCTGTGTTGCACTAGGTGTGGTACTGACCCAACCAGGTGAAGGAGACGTTGAACATCCTATAGCATTTGCAAGTAGGAATTTGTTAAAGGCAAAGAAGAACTACTCGACTACAGAGCGTGAAGGACTAGTGGTCATGTACGCACTACAGAAATTCTAGCACTATTTTTTAGGTGCACACTTCAAAATGTATACAGACCATTATTCTCTCAAATACTTGGTCAATAAGCATGTGTTGGGGGCTAATATTTGCAGATAGTTGTTGTTATTCCAGGAGTATGATTTTGAGGTGAATGCCTAAATACTAGTCCTGATCACCTATCCAGGATTGAGACTGGTGATGAGCCTACAAGTTTGGAAGAAGGGTTGCCTAATGCACAACTCTTTGTTTTTCGTGTCACAGATGATCATTTTTCCAATATAATTAAATTTTTGTCTACAGGAACAACCCCGGAAGGATATTCGACATAGCAGAAGAAGGAATTGGTGGTCCGCACGACTGAGTTTTCTAGGATCGTTGGACACTTGTACAAAATGGGCTCGAATGAGATATTGCACAGGTATGTCCTGGAGTACGAACGGCCAAGCATTCTAATAGAAGTGCATGCAGGAGTAGCGGGAGGACATTATGCAGGTAGAGCGACTGCGTAGAAGATCCTGCGTGTAGGACTTTGGTGGCCAATGATACATAAGGACTCAAAGGTGTATTGTAGGGTGTGCAATGCTTGTCAAAGGATGGAGAGACCATCATGAAGGGATCAATTGCCCTTAAATCTGCAACTAACCTTGCAGGTGTTCGATAAATGGGTGATCGACTTTGTGGGTCCCATTCAACCACCAGGGAAAAATACCAGGGTGCGATACATTATTACAACAACTAAATACTTGACATGATGGGCATAGGCACAACCAGTCAAAGATTGTAGTGCAACTACTGTTGTGAAGTTCATCTTTGAGTTTATTTTTTCTAGGTTTGGCTACCCTAAGATCATGATGAGTGATAGGGTCATACACTTCCAAAATGAAATAATCATTGTGATGCTTGAGGAATTCCAAATATATCATCAGAAGAGTACTCCATATCACCCTCAAGCCGGTATGGTAGAAGCCTTCAACAAAATATTAGAGAGCACCTTGAACAAGGTTTGCAACACGAAGCGGAATGACTGGGTTGTGCACATACCAGTAGTCCTTTGGGCGTATAGGACCACTTGTAAAAATTTGACAGGCCAAACCCCTTTCCAACTGGTATATGGGTTGGAGGTTGTAATGCCCATGGAATACATTGTGTCGAGTCTATGGATTGTAGTATTGATAGATATGGCTGATCGCGATACTATGGAGGAGCATCTCAAGTAGTTGGTATAATTGGAAGAAGATTGGTTTCTAAAAGGATTTCATCAACATGTGAAAAAGGATCGTGAAATGGCATGGCATGATCGCCATATATTGCATTGGCTAGGACCTTATGTTGTCAAAGACATTACAGATGGTGGTGTAGCTCAACTCGCGACGCGGGATGGGGAACTTTTTCTAGGCAAAGTCAATGGTAGTCGATTGAAGCTATACATGGGTGATCATGCCCCTGTGTAATGACTATATGATGGTGGGATAGTCTTAGTGCTCCACACAGCTGCAAGGAAGTACAGGACTCTAAACTACACTGCCAAAAAGTGGGAAAGTCGAAGCACAAGGGTTTCATGATGGATGCAAGTAAGGTGCAAGGGGGAGTTGTGCCGAAGAAGCTACACCATAGGGATGGGTGTCGTGTGGCCTAGTCGAAAAGCGACTATTGGAAGCACCGTAGATGATTAGATGGAAATATTCTATTGAAAGGAGCGGGGGGGGGTGCATTTATGTTGCATATCTTTGAAAAATTTCCACCAAAGATGCATTAATGATCGAAATTTGGAGGGAATGGTTGGATTCAAATTCAAAATCATCTATAAATATGGCCTATTGCCCAGCATTCGAACACTTTCCTTCCTAAGAGTTGATATTGAGTTGTGCCACCTTATTTTATGTGAAGAGTTGAACTGCATGTCTAAGCTAGATTGGGAGGAACTATTTTCGCAACCAAGGTTAGCTAACATACTTGAATCTCTTCAAGAACATTTTGTGGCCATTATGACTACAACTCCCCCTAAGACGGAAGCAGTGCCATCTGTCCCTACAGGATTTTTGACCATGGCGCCTAGGTCTCCCTAACCTAAGCCTTCTCTATCATAATCTTCTACATCCAAGGTGACCAATAAGAATCAGAAGAAACCTTAGCAGGTCCCCATGAGGCATTCACTGTGGAAGAAGCCCACAGAAGTCTGCCATAAAGGGAAGATGGATCGGTCAAATAAACTGACTGAGCCAAGGGATTTGAGTGAAGAAAAATTGCACAAAGGCATCAAGGAGATTGATGTTGAGGAGGGTGATCTGATGACTCAGCTACCGAAGTATATCCCACCATGCAAGGCCACAGCTAAAGTGCCTAAAGACCCCAACAATAAAAAATTCATGGTGACTGCACCACTCTTGCCAGAGAAGGTGGTGTTTGAGGGCGCATTGTTGGCGCACATACTGACCCTAAAAATGGAGGACTATGACTTAGTGGATCACGAGAAGTTCCCTCAATTGGCACCAACCAAATACCTATCAAAGGTATATTATGAGGCATTGGAGGTTATGTAATTGGAGCCAATGAAGTGGGTCACTGGTATTGGGGCCGTGAAGCTCCTAAATATGCTCTGGGTGCCGCATTTCAATCACACCGATATAAACACCATGTGTGTGCAAAAATTGCTCACATTAGTGCATGATGGGTGTCTATGGCTGGGAGAACCCCTCCCAATTACCAACATGCTAATCCACTAAATCACCTTGCTACCATATCAAGGCATGGATCAGGTAGAAGCATTCGAAGGGAAAATGCAGGAGAAGAAAATTGTAGACCAGATGAAGAGTAAGTTTGGCCTCATAAATAAGTCACGTGGATATTCTATCTACTCTATCATGGATCCCACAATGCATTTTTCCACACATATATTGGCATACAAAATCATGCATAAGTGCCGCACAGACGAAGTTCCAGCGCCAATAATCTCTTTGGCTATGTAGTGCATTAAGGAAGTCATGTATAAATAGGCTCAGTACTTGTGAAATGAATTTTTGGAGAACTTTCGAGAGGCCCAAGAGGAGGGCAAGGAATTCCATTACACCTCATTACTGTTGTTGATTACTTTGATGGCATGTCAGACGCTCGAGGATAGTCAATTTCCTTAGCAGGAAATAGATCTACCAAAGGCGGTGGAGTTTGCTTCGCTCTGGGCTACCATGGACCCTGTGCGAATCACCAAGGAAATAATATTTTGGGTCCTGTTTGAGATGGATCTGTGGATGGTGATTAGCCAGAGGTCGAGGCTTCCACCTACACTGTACGCCTATTAGGATCCCCTCACTGATTTCAAAGCGGACTTCCATAAATTGCATGTTCGCACAAGGAGGGATCCCAAGAAGACATGGTACAAGTTGCCTTACTTGGTGGCTGAGGAAGATGTAACAGAGATCGTGGCCAAATGGCCACCTGAATGGCTAACCCAATCAGATGTGGGTGCATGTACAAAAAAGTTTGCGGAGGATACCACCACGCAGACGGTAGCAGCAAAAAAGCAGAAGCTAGCTTGGGAGAAAGATGCGCGGTGGAAAGAGGTTGTTGCTAGATAAAAGGAAGCGGTACACAAAGCACAAGCCACCAATACTATGACAACATCCCAAACCACCATTGACATTGAAGATTCTGATACACAGCGAACACCAGAACGAGAAGAAACAGAACATGAAGAAGGAGGGGGAGTAGAGCATGGAACCCCCTTCATCGTTAAGAAGTGTTAGAAGCAAACATCCACAGGGCGCGGAAGAAACATAAGGCTAACTGCTCAGCTAGGGCGACCCCATTGGTCCTCACTAAAGGGGACTTAGATGAAATTAGTGATGTGGTGCACGAGACAACCTTGGAACTTTGGGGCCACTTTGAAGAACAGTACCAGTAGGCGTTAGGAAAGGTTCAACAAGACCTTCATGAGCTGCAGGTCTAAATAGTTCGAGTACAGGTGAATGTGGACAAACGAGCGGGGTGCAATCGAGCTTGCATCAAGCAAGTCTGTTAGTTCTGGATACGGATAAGACTTTGGATCTCTATATAGTTCGACTACCAGATGGAGCCCTACATGCTGAGATAGAATAAGCTACAGCCCAGCTACTATAGATTAAGAATATGGGTCTCAACCTCGCAACACTCCCTATCCAGACCCTACATGAGCTTCACCAGGGGGTCTCCGATCAGTTGTGGATTAGGGAGCAGTGCACACTACTGGTTATCAGTGAATTAAAAACAAAAAACCAACAGATATTTGCATAAAAGGCACAAGAAATCAAGGAGGAGGAAATCTCCGCACACACTCAGCAATTAGAGGCAGCGATTACACAAGTTTGCAATGAGCTGCCAAAGCTCAACATTTTGGTTAAAGTAGCTTCCACAGAGAAGATACAAAATCTGGTCGCAGCAGTAAAAGAATCGAAGGAAAAAATTCAGCCGAGTCCAGTTTGAATTACATTTATAGATATCAGAGCTGCAACTAAAGCTACAGCCTACGACTCCTCCAAAGGTCTGGGAGCAGCATAGAGATGCTATCAAGGAGGGCATGGCCAATTTAGAAAACACAGTCAAAGGCTATGTCGAGCTGTTTGTGCAGGCCATGGAGTTATCGACTTCACTATAGGAGGACCCGACTCTATAGAATATTGGTGTAGATATTAGGGAAAAACAGAGGTAGTTCGACGAGATCTAGTTGACTGCATGAACATCAGCGCCAATATAATGGTTCACAAGGCTGCAAGAAGGCAAGCTGCCACAAAATGAGATTGATGGGTTGCGCTGCAAGGAAGAAATTATTGCTGCCTGAACAAAGTCGTGGACAAAGGAGACCATCCAGCTAACTCTCCCAATCCAGAGTAAATTTAAGAGCATACAGCAGACTAAGAGGACCATGGGCCTCGCAGTGGATGGTCCAACTACCAAAAAATTGGTCGAGGAAGTACAGCAGGATGCTATGTAGGGAATAGTCAATTTGCAGGTTGTAAAGTTAGTGTTATACGAACTCCAGGTGAAGATAGAAGCATCGATCGAGTGACTCCAGGATGAGTCACGAAATTGTGTTGGGGGCATATTGGATACGGCCCCCTTGGGTCAAGTTTTGGTAGTTACTTTTTGTACAAATGTAAAGTCTCCGCGATTTGAGGAAGCAAAGCGCGAAGATAATAAGAGTCAAAGGGGCTTTAGTCCCTTAGGTTGTTAGGAGATAAGAATTTTTGAGACCCGCCCATGGTTTGCAGACCATGGTATTGTAAAAGAAAAGAATATATATAGAAGGATCATAACGAGACTAGAAGAGAAGCCATAACAAAAAGATCATTGTTTTGGGTGAGTAAGCTGAGGCAGGAAAGTTTGTTTCCTATACTTAAGCGAAGGGGAAGGCTCTTGCGGCTGAGTGTGCAGAGACCTTGGTAAGCCCCTACATCTGAGTGTGTAGGGAAAAAGAGTCTGTACTTAAAAGAATACATTTAATAAAGATAGGTTTTGATCCAGTAATTGTGCATCTACGTATCTATTTTTACTTCTGCAGTTTTCTGTATTTTCACCTGGTATTTCAAATTATATGAATGAATGATTATCTTATGTGTCAAAGTGGTAGATAAGTAGTATTTGTTGATGTTATAAATGTTTAAATACCTTTACGAAGATATAGATTTTGTTTAGGTGAATTACTATAATTTACTGTTCTAGAAGGGTTAGGATTCGCAAAGACATAGCTAAGCCCTAGAAGTCATAGGAACCCATCACACAGGCCTCTGGATGCAGAAACCTGGTTCTGTCATCCCCCAATATTGTTTTAGGTGAGACTGCAGCCTGTGCTACGCGGGTTGTTACCAAAAGGACTAGCAGTTTAGGGCTTTGTTGGTTGACATAGCTAACTTTGAACTTGGGTCAGAGCCCATCAAGCCAATAGTATTACTGTCTTGTTATTGAGTTAATCTCTTGAAATGATTGTTTGAGAGGGCTTGACCTAGGTTCAAATTGTGCTGCGCACCAACAAAAACCTCAACTACTGGACCTTTCAAAAATGATCTGCAAGTAGATTGCAATCTGACACGAAGTAGTTATGGGAGGTTACAAAACAAATTTTCTGTAGCCAAAGGGATATCAGTGCAGTGGTGATGTGTTTTTACTTATACTTTATATTAATGATTAATTTAACAAATTCACATTAAACCCATAAATTATAACAAATAATAGTATACCTTAGAGTTCCTCGCATAATTCAACGAAAAGCATGTATAACCAAATACATAGCAATAGAGAATAAACACATAAAGAGATGCAACACTTCGCCAAAAATTTATTCTTGATTAAAACGATCTTCAATTACATGCACTTCTCTAACCTGCACAGCCAACTGTAGGTGGTCTGCGCACTCAGCTACAGGCTCTTCAAGATCTTCGTGCACTAAGCTATGGAGCCTTTTGGTGAGCTCCAGTACTGCAGCAATAATGCTACAACTCCTTGGACTCCCTTATTTACTTTTATCAACCCGGTAGTTCGTAACAAACTTGGAAGCGATGGTGCTATATGCACAAGTACTAGCTCTTGCTGCAGCTGTCACTTGGTCAACAGGCACAAGTCCGCTAGGAGCTTAAGCCAACTTCTATGAGCTCTGAGAAGAAGCTTTTTAACTGATGGACGAAAGCTAAAGAAGGTTGATCTACTTGCAGAAAGAAACTAGAAAGCTGAAAGGAAACGTAAACCCTAGCAAACCCTAATTTTACCAGCTATCCCTACCGATGCAAGAAAGAGGATGCAAGCTACTGAAAGAAATGCCATTGGCTTCTAGGAAGGTAAATACATGTAACTAAGCTACTTCTACAGTAACATCTGGAAAAACCATATTTTATATTTTTGAATAAGTTGCCAAGATTATTATGCATGCGATTTGACTGTTTTGACTATGCAGAGGTGGATTGGCGAGAGGAAATGCTTGGATGAGGTCAGGAAGGTTCAGAGAGGGCCTAAGGGGTCCCTAACACCCTTCCAGAGAGTTTCACATAGTTTGGCAATCAAGAAACCTCATTCGTGAGCTTCTACAGGAAGTCTGCAAGGGTTCTACAGGATGTTCTAGAATTTCTACAGGATGTCTGTAATTTTTCTACAGGATGTTCAGAAATGGGATTTTGGAGGATGGATGGAGGGAGAAAGATGAAGGAGTGGGTATGGAGGTAGGATAAGGGTTGGATGTGTTCCAGGACTTGGTGGATGGAGTGGAGGACAGATGTAGATGGTTGGATTTGTTCAAGGAGGACTGAAACAATGATGCACAAAAAAACTAGGGTTATGTGAGAAAATGGAAAACGTAAGGCTAGAAGCTAAGCTAAGGAATGGATTAGATGGGTTTGATGGAGTATGGGCAGGTAGAGAAGTGGTACAGGTGCACTGCCAGTCGTTTTTCCAACTGAACCAATGAAGACTTGTAAAATCAAAGACCTAGTCACGTTGACCTAATCTGATCTAGCTGTCAGTAAAGAGAATGAACAGAAGTTTGAACTGCAATGAAACCATGTATACTAACTCATGCAACTAAGCAAGAAAAAGTCTGAACTTGTAACCAACTTCTACAAATGAAAATCAAACACTAGTGATTGCATGGCAAAGCAAAATCAGTGTTTTTGTGGGCAGCAAGGTCACCCTGATCCCAGCTCCTGATCCCACTGAGGGAGAGGTGAAATCAGAGGTGTTTGATGGCCCTTTTTTGAATCTTTTCCCTGTTAACAACCTATCAACTAAATCTGAGCATCAAAAGTCTTTCTAACCATTAACAGTGACCTAGTTAATCAGCAAGATTTAATCTTCTTAAAAGAAATGATTTTGCAAATGCATAAAGAACAAATAACAATACATAAAAGAGGCCTTAGCACTCGGGTTGGGCCCAACCCCAAGAGCTGCAGGCTCCTATAAAGAACTCAGATCTGATGCCAAGTAAAGCTGCTTCTCATTACTCAAAAATAATCATCACAAGAAAGTTGTACAACAGTAGCTAAGAAAAACGAGTTGAAGAAAGGACAGCACTATAGTGCAAATACCAATAGTTCAAAAAGTAAACTATGAAGGATGAGGCCTTCTTATTTATACAATACGAGAGGGCTAGCAGCCCTCCTAGATTCAAGGGACTCGGCTGTTCCAACTGCTAGTAAACAGTCACTCTTCCCAAAGCTGCTTGGCTGCGTTTAGAACTCGTTTTGGTGGCCTGTTGAGCTCGGACTTGAGGGTAGAGATTTTGAGGAAGGGCCATTTAATGCCATAGAAAACCTCCCTACGGATCCTCACCTCAAGCTTGGTTGTCACCTTGGCCATAATTACTTGGTTTTGCTCCAAAATTTGTCCAAAAAACCTGAAATGGCCATGTATTAGCCTCCTTGGTAGAGTGACCACCCTTATTCGTTCAAATAACATAAACATACTAGAGAAACATGCATAATCTATGAAAAATGGAGGATTGAACAAGGAAAATTAGGCAAAATGAGCCCAATAAGTTACCCAATTCAGGGCTCATCATCACCCCCCTGCTAAATGGGTTGCTCATCCTCTGAGCAACTAGTCCAGCTCATCATCCTTTATGGCTTTGATCACCTCCCTCACGTCCCAAGCCTCTGTTGTGATATCCTCTTCCCAGTCGTGGAATCCTGCCTTCCTTTCCACTTCCTCCCATTATCTACCTTCTTCCTCTTCCTTCACTCCTTCTAGCAATCCCAAAAGTAAAGGAGGACTGAATTTCAAGCCAATCCAATTGGCCTGCAAATTCTGCATCAACTGTTTGTAGAGAGGTACCCTTGCCAAGGCTTCCCTCATCCTGGTGGGAGAGTGGTATTCTTTTATCTTCAGGCTGTGAGGTAGTGTGTTCCACCACCTTGTGGAGGCATGCATTCAGTTTTCTCCCAACAGTCTCTCCATGTCCTCAAAGTGGGCAATGGCTTGAGCCTGTTGCTCAATGTATTCCGGTAGATCCTGAGGACTGTTGGCCAAGTGCTGGTGGGCGCTTATCACTGCTGATGGGTCATCCGGCTCTGCTCTGATCATGAGAGGCTCACTGAGCTCTCTGCCTATGATACTGCAGACCTCTGCTGCTCTCTTCTCCTCATGGCTCATCCGAGAGGCCATGGCCATAAGCTGGACATCTCCTATCACAGTGTTGGGATCCCATGTGTTCATGTTCGGAAGGGCGAAGTTGTGCAAGTAGAACTCTGATAATTTGGCCCTATGCTCAGATGAACTACTGCCACATAGATCTGCAAACTGATGATAATTTTGGAATGGGGTGATGCCCCTTTGGGCCAAGGTATTGATCTGAAATTGTAACCACTGATCCTTGAGGTATAGGGCATAGGATTTGGTAGGCTGCCTACACTGCAGAGCTTCCATTGCCCAGCTGGCCATGCAGGCCAGTTGGGCCTCCTTTTCTTGTACCTGTTGTTTTAGAGACTATGTCTCCAATTCTTTTTCTTGTAGCTGTCGATTCAGTGTCTCAATTTCAGTCTGCATCCCTTCCTTTCTCTGTTGTTCATCAGGGGTATCTTTGGATATTGTGGGCTCCTCCTGTTGCTGTTGTTCTCCCAAGATATGAGGCCTGTCTTCCTTCCTCTGTCCCTGTAATTGTAGCTGCTGTCTAAGCAGCTCATTTTCTTCCTGTAGCTTGACCCACTGGCTGCTCTCCACATGTCGTACCATAGCCAATTCCCTCCTTGCCTCTTTGAGTTGTTCCTCCAAAGGACCTATATCTGCCACACCCTTGGACTTAGCGATTTTCATCCAAGTATGGGTCCTCACTCTCTCTTCTTCTAGTGCAAGGAAAAGTGGCATTGTGAATTTTTGAGGAATGATCTTTTTGGCCTCCAAGAAGTTATAGTAGGAGCCCAAGCTGGGCTGGGGGCTAGGTTCCATAATGTTCTCCACCTTTTCTTCCTCCTATGGTGATTTAGCTACCTTACCTTCCATTGCTTCGGTCTCCTTCAGCCTAGCCAGTGTTTCCTGTAGAATAGTCTCAGCATCCTGTAGAGAGGCCTTTGTGTCCAACATTTTCATTCTTTCTTTCCAGGTGGATGTATTCGAGCTTCCCCATTCATAAGTGATGGATGCCTTGGAGGGGGACCTGTCCTTTGGTGTGGTAGGGGTGTCTACAATTGTGATTGGTTCTTTTGACAGAGGCTGGAGTCTTCCAGTCTTAATCCTCACACTCCTTCTTGCCTTAAAATACAGGGGAGGCTCCCTCTTTTGCTTTCCCTTCTGCTTGGGAGATGTGCTTAGGGTGGCCAGCATAGCTGCTGCCTCCCTAGCTAAAATTTCTGGTGATTTTTCCCTCTGTTGCCCTGTCTTCAGACTTCCTATAGAAAGTCTTGTGCTGACTATTTTCTGTCTTCCTGTAGAAGCAGTTTTCGGGCTTCCTATAGAAACAGTTTTCACTGTTTTGGCCTGCTTGGCTGGGGGTGTCTTCTCCTTCAATTTTGTTGTGGTTTCCTTGGATATGCCCTCACTTGCTTGGACGTTTTCAGTCCTTTCTGCCCTGATTTGCAACTGTTTCTCCCTTGGCATTTGTGCATTTATTCCACCTACAGTTTTGGCCTCAGTAGCTTGGCCTTTTTCTCATTTCTCTTCTTGCTCTCCCTGTAGTGGTCTGTCCTGGGTTTATTTACCCTTAGTTTTCTTCTCTACCTCAATATGCTCCCTTTCCTCACTGCTGGATGAAGTGAGTTCTTTAGCCAGAATTCGGATATCATCATCCTTGGACATATTGCAAAAAAATATCCCAGGACAGTGTAAGTATGGAGGGCATCTTCTACTAGAAGCTTGATAAGCCCATGATGGGCCAACTGGTCTGGTGTCCCTTCCTTCAGTTTTGTGCCACACTCAATCAATGACTGTATGAGGAAGTAGGGGATGCTTAGCTTTTGTTCTGTGGGTAAATCCATCTTATGTCTGAGTTCAGTTAGCAGCCGGAAGTGATAACCATATACAATACTGAATCGCCCCTCACAGATAATGTATTTCATAATCTAAAGGTTGACCTCGCTCCAAAATGGCTGAAGGCTGGCTCTCTGGACCCCATTCTTATCCTCTGAAAACTGTTCTTCTGGTAGGAAGAATTCCTTTTTGGCCTTCTGGCCCAATTTCCTTTCCTCTTTATCCCAGGGTATCCCCAATGGAAAATCAGTGACTCGACTAATGAGTTGTGGGGTGAGTTTTAAGGTCAATCCTCTGAAATTTACAGTCGCTAGTATCTTGGATTTGGGCTACAGAGACATTAAGAACTCTTCTGTTACCTCATCATCATGACCTTGAATTCTATCACAGAAGGTCATCCAATTGGCATGGGTAAATAGGTCTACCACCTCGGGATTTTCTCGCAATTTCCTAGAATCCGAGGGTTCCTTTCTGATAAACCCCCCTGGCATGGTAAAAATACTATGTTTTGGATTGTGTTCTGATCAGAAGGGGAATTCTATGTGTGGTTTCCTCCTTTGATTCTCAGGACAGGGTTTCTCAGATGTTTGTATCTCCCTTTTCACCAATTCCCTGGTTATAATACTGCTGCTACCTAAAACTCGACTGTCAAAAGGAAATTAGGCTCTCACAGACAGAGTGCAGAGCATAATTTTCACACCAACCATATACAAGTCACATTTGTTTATGCACAGATCAGTCCTTACAGAGGTTTATCGTTTCTATAGGAAGAATTTGTTAATGGGAACCGTGGAGGAGAATGTGACGCAGCATCATTTGAAAGAAATTTTGTGTATCATACAAGAAGACCACCATTCTTGACCCACAGGGAGAATTGTTTTAACTTTCCCTACTCCAAACAATTTAATTTACCACCTTTTGAAATATTATGCATGGGTATGGCGTTTTTCGAGCCTACCTCTCTTCGAAACTCCAATTCTGACGCTGAAGATCCGGATTTCTTTGCTCCAGGAGGCTATGCTGTGCTTCCTGTAGAGCTCCTTCATGTAGAGAGCTTTGCCAGCTTCTGGAGGACGTCACGACGCTTCTGAGCAAGCCTGGGATGCGGGAGGAGTTTGAAATGGGCCGAGAAGCTCGGGCTAACGAACTACAGAGGAGGAGGACGCGTACGTTGCTGAAAATCGGTTGCAAGAGTAAATGACAGTGGTTAATGTGAGTGTTATGGCCGAAGGATTTTGAATTACGGCGCAATTCATGGTGCGGGGGTGAGGTTTCCACGCCGATCCGTTGGCCAATGTCACGGTCATCATTCTCCGGCGTGTCTCTGACCGCCATTATTCTATCTCTGCCATTACCCGCCGTCATCACTGCCCATCTGCCGATTTCACTGTAAATCTGCCGATTTTCCTCGACTGGACACTTCCCACGTGTCGGCTCCACATCCCTTTGGCAGATTCGAGTGTAACCGAGCTCGTTCGGATCCCACGAGGCCATTCGACTGACTGCGGGTGGCTAGTTGACTGGTCACCAAATTTGTTCAATCTGCACCATTCACAGACATGCAAGTTTCATAGTATAGTTTATGCAATTTGACGAAATAAGGTTAGCCACTTACCTGTGTGGTTGTGGACGTGCTTTGCAGGTTTTCGAATGTGGAACGATGGCTTTACTCATTGCCGCTTCGTGCACAGGCGCTGGAATTCCTTCGTTCATTGGCTAATGCTGCATGCAAGGCTTCGGGATTCGATCCACTGGTGGTGAACGTTGCATGCCCGGCTTTGTCTTTTCTTAGCTGTAGAGGAGGTGTTCACGTTCAAGCGGAGCTAGTTACATGCCTCCTGTGTTGATTTCAACTGCTATCGACTCCATAGTGTGTATTCCAGGCGAAAGCTGCTACAGGATTCCTGTAGGACATCCTGCAACTGCTTCTCCTCCTGGGCTGCATGCTGAAACGAGCAGGGTTGCATTCACGATTGAAAGGTCCTGATGAAGCTTTAATAGGTAAAGTGTGCGGGCCTTCATGTACTTGATTTGTCCCTTGAAAAAAATTGCAATATGAAGAAAATAGGACTCTTTGCATGACTGTGCAGGAATACAGGTCCAGATTGTTGTAATGGCGGTGGAAATAGATGAAATCGGTGATGGATGGAAGAGAGGAGTGGCTACAAGTCTCATCAACAGACTTCAAGCTTTAAATCCCTTTCCAGAATTGACTTTGGCCTGCCCGAAGGCTCTACAGGATGTTTCCTGTAGAAATCTGAAACTTCCTGTAGAAAGCCCCAAAACTTCCTGTAGAAAGCTCAGAACTTCCTGTAGGAGGTTGAATCTCGACCCAAATGTGTTCAAATCATGGAAAAGGTGAATGGCCATGGAGGGGGTATCTGTGAGGATGTCTGGTAGCTTGGTATGGACCCATGTCCTCGTTTTGTGCAACCTTCTTTATCTGCACTGTATTCCCTGCAACCTGGAATAATTCCAGAGATTAGACTTGTTTCTTTTTCTTTTTTCTTTTTTTCTTTTTTTTTTGAAAGAAAGCAGGGGTGCCTTCATGAGGTTTTCACCCCCACTATCTGCCCTGGGCGCCTCAGAGAGGTTTTCACCCAATGATCTTTTTATTCCCTCTTTTTTTCTTTTTTTTTGATGATCAAGGTGTGGTCGGAATAGAGGCAGAACCCTGCTCTACTACCAGCACTGATTTTTCCACAGTTTCAACGAACTCCTGCCTTGAAAGGGGTTTCTTGTAGATTTTCAATCGATGCCCATTGACAAGCATGGAGATGGCTTCTTCATCAATGGTCCTAATAAGGACTGAACCATTGTCATTGCATTTCTCCACTGTATATGGTCCTAACCATCTTGTCCTCAGCTTTCCTTTGAAATCCTTGTATCTTGAGTCATACAGCAGTGCCCAATCTCCCTGGAATTGCTTTTCATTAAGGTGTCGGTCATGCCATATCTTCCTCTGGAGTTGAACTACTTCTGAGTGGAGGAGGGCCTACATTCTTTGTTCATCTAATCCATTCAGCTGCAATAATATTTCATGTTGAGCATGGCTGAGATATAGGTTCAGCTGAGCTACCACCCTTAATGTATTGTACTCGAACTCTATGGACAGCAAATCTTTCTTCCCGTAGACCAGCTCATAAGGTGTGAAACCGGTTGTAGTCTTCCAAGTGGTGTTGTAGGCCCAGGTGGCCTCAACCAAGCGATCTGCCCAATCCTCTCTGCTGCTGCTCACAACCTTAGTCAAAATCCCTTCCATTGCTCTATTAGTGACTTCCACCTGCCCATTTGCTTGAGGATGATAGGGGTTGGAAGTCTTGTGCTTGATCTTGTGATGAGAGAGCAAATCTTCAATCAAGTTGGAGGTGAACTGGCTTCCTTGATCTATGACTAACTCTCTTGGGTAGCCATACTTGTAGAAGATATTTTCCCTCAGAAAATTAGCCACCTTTTCTTCTGTTGCTGCTTTGATTGCCTCCGTTTCTGCCCACTTGTTCAGATAATCGGTGCACACAATGATGTAAGACCGTTGCTTTGAAGGAGGGTTAATAGGACCCACAAAATCCATGCCCCACTTCTCAAATGGCTCGAAGGTCACTTGAGGTTGGAGAGGCATTTCATCCCTTGGAGTCGGTTTCCCTATCCTCTAACATCGATCACACTGGATGATGTATCTTCTGACATCTTGATGAAGAGTAAGCCAATAGTAGCCTGCCTGTAGAATTTTGAAGGCAGTCCTTTTTGCTGCAAAGTGGCCTCCACAAGGTCCGTCATGACAGGTTAGGAGGATGTCAAAGACTTCCTCCTCCCTAACACAACGTCTCAAGATCTGATCTGGGCCAAGTTTAAATAGGTTGCCCCCGATCCAAGTGAACGGGGCACTCTTCCTTACAATTCTGCTCTTCTCCTTTGAGGATAGATGCAGAGGGAACTGTGTTGAGACCAAGTAATTTTCTATATCGACAAACCATGGAGAGAGCACTGAGATAGCAAACAGATGTTCATCTGGCATCTGGTCATCCACTGTTCCTTCTTCACCTATAGGCAAGTCCAATCTAGACAAGAAGTCAGCAACAACATTTTCCTTACCTGGCTTGTCAACAATCGTCAAATCAAATTGCTACAACAAAAGTAACCATCTAATGATACGAGCATTGACATTAGGCTTATTCATTAAATATCTAATCGCAACATGATCAGTGTGTACAAATGTTTGATAACCAGTGATGTAGTGTCTGAACTTGTTTAGGGAATGGACTACAGCCAGGAACTCTTTCTCGGTTACAATATAGTTCATTTATGCCTTGGACAAGTTTTTGCTGACGAAGTATATGGCATATGGGAGTTTCTCCTCAACTTGTCCTAAGGCTGCCCCTATGGCTTTGTTCGAGGCATCAGTGTGGATGTGGAAAGTTAGGGCCCAATTTTGACCTCTCAAGATCAAGGCGGACACCAGCTTATCTTTCAACTCATCCAGTGCCCCTTAACAGTTGTCAGTCCATTTAAACTCAACATCTTTCCCTAAGATTCTAAACAAAGGCAAGGCTAGCTTACTGAAGTCTTTAATGAATCTTCGATAATATCCTGCTAAGCCTAGGAAACTCCGAACATCTCTTACCTTTTGAGGAGGTGGGACCTTTTGGATGATAGCAATTTTATTAGGATCCACCTGCAATCCTTGCCGAGAAATGGTATGACCTAGCATGGTCCCTTCAGTCATCAGGAATTCACATTTTTCGGGACTGAGGGACAGGTTCATCTCAATGCACTTGGTTAGAACTTTTCTCATATTAGTCAATGCTTCTTGGAAGTTGGACCCATAAGGAGTAAAGTCATCCATATAGATTTCTACCGAATCATGGACCAACTCAGAAAAGATGCTTAGTACTGCTCTCTAGAAAGTGGCAGGAGCGTTGCATAGCCCAAAGGGAAGGACTCGGTAGGCAAAGGTACCCCAAGGACAGGTGAAGGTGGTTTTATCTTAGTCTTCCGGGCTAATTTGGATCTGGTCATACCCACTGAACCCATCTAGGAAAGAGAAGAACTTCTTTCTGCAAGTCCATCCAACACCTGATCTATGAAAGGCAAAGGGAAATGGTCTTTCTTGGTGGCTTTGTTAAGTTCTCAGTAATCTACATAGATTCTCCACTTCCCATTCTTTTTGGGCACAAGCACTAGAGGCGAGACCCACTCACTATCGGAGATAGGGTAGATGAATCCTGCATCCAATAATTTTTTCAATTCTTCTTTGACAATGTCTTCAAGGGCTGGATTCATTCTCCTCTGAGGCTGCCTGACTGGTTTACAATCTTCTTTAATGTGGATGTGATGGGTACAGACCAAAGGATGGACTCCTTTCATCTCTTTATAGCTCCAAGGGAAAGCATCTAAATGACTATTCAGTAAGCTACATAGCTCCTTCTCCTGGGAAGGAGATAGGGAGGAGATGATCTTTAAAGTTCTTTCGGGACCAAACTCCACATTCTTAACTCTGGGAGAGGTTGGATCAGTCACACAGAGGTCCACTAAGGTGCTGGCTTGGGTATCTTCCACCAATTCCTCTAAGGACAGTGCACTGGGAGGTGGATTTTGAATCAAAGTCTCAATCAAATCATCCTCGGTTTGAGGACCTCCCCTAGTGGTTTCTACTGTGCACAATGGTGCATATTAGACCTCATCCTCATCTCCTTCTTCCAACCAGAGTGGTAAGTCATGTTCTAGCAGAGGTTAGGCAGGAGGATATAGGACTAGCTGCTTGGACATAGGCCCATTCTTGATGGTCATGCTTCCAGCTCGGCAACTAATGTAAGCATCCGCAGTGGCTAACCAAGGCCTTCCCAAAATGAGGGGGTATCTAGTGACCTTTGCCTTTGGCTGAAAGACCAAGAAGTCCGCAAGGTACTCCCAAGAGTCAACAGAGACCAAGACATCTTCCACAATCCCTTCGAGAGTCACGGTGGAGCGATCTGCCAACTGCAGGACTATCAAGGTCTTCCTTAAGGAATTCTGAAGGTTGAGTTTAAGCATAGTGTCCCTGGTCATCACATTAATGGTAGCCCCTAGATCAATCAAGGTATGGGGAATTATGGTGCCATTGATGTGGACATCAACTACAGGACTCCCAAGGTCCAAATACTTTGGACATATTACTTGCCCCAACATTAGATCGGATATTTGTCTGATGACATTGATAGTCGAGGCATCTCTCTTTCTCCTGCTTGGGTGCCTGAAAAACTTCTCCTTAATCAATTTGTTGTATATTGGTACATCTTTGATGGCCTGGAGAAGTGGTATTTTCACACACAACTGTTTCAGTTCTCCCAGAAGTTCAATCTCCTCTGGGTTTGGTTGCGTGGTTATTGTTAGTCGCTCAGGAAATGATGGAATGGCTTTGGGTTCAATTTCCTGTTTCTCTTCCTCGTCCTCTGGGTGATGAGGTTGGTGATCTGGAAGGGTCTTCCCGGATCGCAGGTTGATCTCCTGGATCTCCACAGCATAGGTAGGACATGCCATCTCCCAGTGTATACCTGCTGGGCCTGTCGGTTGTTGGGGTTCGGGTTCGGTTGAGCAAGCATCTGGGGTTGTCTTGGAGGAGCAGGAGGTAATGGTTGTGGTTGAGCCAGTGGTGGAGGCAGAATGGTGGGAGGAGAGTTGTATTGGGGCCTCCACCCCAGTTGAGGTGCATTCCACTGAGGCTATGGCTGGACATGTGAGTGAAACGAATGAGCAGTGGGTTGAGTATGGTATTGAGGTGGACAAGGCCACAGAGGAGGTGCAAACTAGGAAGGATGAGCAGGGGGACCCCAAGAAGGCATGTGAGCAGATTGGTTGGGGCTATAATAAGCTTGGGATGTCCCTTGCATCCCCTGCTAGTAAGGTCTGGGTCCATGCAGCCTCCTTTGGTTGAGGAAGTATAGAGGTTCAATAGGTTCGTCAGTCCCTTGGCACATGGCTTTGAATCTGGGTAAGGTTGGGCATTAGTTTGTGGGGTGGTTCTCCTCACAAATGAAACATACCTCTACTGAGTGCAACAGACACTCGTTCTCAGGGTGCTTCCTTGTACATCTGGGACAGAAAATGGCCAAAGCCCTCTCAGCTTCCTCTTTCTTTTGTTGGATTCGGAAAGTATCAAGTTGCATGGCAATGGTCTGTCTCACCTCACTTTTGAGGTCTTCCATCTGATTAGCAAACTCATGCTTGGAGAAGGTAGTACTAGCTGAAAGTGGATTCCCCCTACCTCTTTTCTGGGCTGCCCTAGAGTGGTTTCTAAACACAGTCTTTATGTCCTCATAAGGTAGTTGGTAAATGTCTCCTCGAGCTAGCATGTGAAGGGTATCTAGGAGGTCTTCAGGGACTCCTCGGAGCAGAACCAGGTTTAGAGATTCAAGGTCAAGTGTGCACCTGGCCCGTTTATAGCTAAGTTGGAACCTTTCCTTGTAGTCTTCTAAAGACTCATGATTTCCCATGGTCATCAGAAAGATTTCTCCCTTGGTTTCCTTTGACCTACAGTAATCCTGGTATTTGTTGTTAAAGTCTTGCTACATCTGAGCCCAAGTAGTGATATTGTTTCCAGGTAACCCCATGAACCAGCGTATTGCTGCATCCTTGAGGGTAGAGGGAAAGAGTTTCAACTTTTGCTCATCTTTTGTATAGTCATAAGTTCGACAAAGGACAGCAAACTCAAACAGGAAGGTATCAGGGTCTTCAGTGGTCAATCCATGGAAATGAGGTAAGGTTGAGGGACTTATGTTCTTCATTTTCATGTCCCCGTTGGTCTCTCGGATGGGGAAGGTACCTTCTATTCTCTCGTCATTGTCTCTACCATTTATGTTGTCAGCCATGGTCTCAAAAGGAATGTTTTCTTGCTCTTCTTCTGTTATAGGATCTTCGTATATCTCAGGAGGTTCACCTATAGGTTCTTCTGGGTCACTGCCACCAAAGAAGAGAGAAGGGTGACTCAGTGAAGTGGTGGGGGTGTTCGGTAGGAATTTTCTGGTATTATCTCTGTTCCTATGAGGTATGAAAGGATTTTTGGTTGTTTTTTTTTTTTTCTCTGCTTGTACCTGCAAAAATGAAATAGATGGAATTGCAACTAACTAAAATCTATCTTGCAGAAATGAAAATGTGGAATTGAAACTGAAGAAGGAAAGGACTAATCTATTTTGCTGAAATCAAATTGCGAGAATGAAATGCTAGACTACGCTTGCAGAATTGAAATTCTTCTATGCTTGCAGAATTGAAATTACAGAATTGAAAGGCTAATCTATGAAAGCAGGAAGTGTCCAATTTACTTTTGCAGAAATGAAATTGCAGAATGGAACTGAAATAAACTACTTAGTAGAAGGTTAGAGTAGGAAAATAGAAGAAAATCCGCAATCACAAATACTCTAACGCTTCCCTGGCGACGGCGCCAAAAAGAGTGGTGAGCTCCAGTATTGTAGCAATAATGTTACAACTCCTGGGACTCCCTTCTTTACTTTTATCAACCCGGTAGTTCGTAACAAACTTGGAAGCGACGGTGCTGTATGCACAAGTACTAGCTCTTGCCGCAGCTGTTACTTGGTCAACTGGCACAAGTCTTCTAGGAGCTTAAGCCAACTTCTATGAGCTCTGAGAAGAAGCTTTTTAACTGATGGATGAAAGCTAACTTAAAGAAGGCTGATCTACTTGCAGAAAGAAACTGGAAAGCTGAAAGGAAACGTAAACCCTAGCAAACCCTAATTTTACCAGCTATCCTTACCGATGCAAGAAAGAGGATGAAAGCTACTGAAAGAAATGCCATTGACTTCTAGGAAGGTAAATACATGTAACTAAGCTACTTCTACATTAACATCTGGAAAAACATCTTTTTATATTTTTGAATAAGTTGCCAGGATTATTATGCATGCGATTTGACTGTTTTTACTGTGCAAAGGTGGATTGGCGAGAGGAAATGCTTGGATGAGGTCGAGAAGGTTCAGAGAGGGCCTAAGGGGTCCCTAACACCCTTCCAGAGAGTTTCACAGAGTTTGGCAATCAAGAAACTTCATTCGTGAGATTATACAGGAAGTCTGCAGGGGTTCTACAAGATGTTCTGGAATTTCTACAGGATTTCTGTAATTTTTCTACAGGATGTTCAGAAATGGGATTTTGGAGGATGGATGGAGGGAGAAAGATAAAGGAGTGGGTATGGAGGTAGGATAAGGGTTGGAGGTGGTCCAGGACTTGGTGGATGGAGTGGAGGACAGATGCAGATGGTTGGATTTGTTCATGGAGGACTGAAACAATGATGCACAAAAAAACTAGGGTTATGTGAGAAAATGGCAAATGTAAGGCTAGAAGCTAAGCTGAGGAATGGAGCAGATGGGTTTGATGGAGTATGGGCAGGTAGAGAAGTGGTACAGGTGCTCTGCCAGTCGTTTTTCCAACTGAACGAACGAAGACTTGTAAAATCAAAGACCTAGTCTCGTTGACCTAATCTGATCTTGTTGTCAGTAAAGAGAATAAACAAAAGTTTGAACTACAATGAAACCATGTATACTAACTCATGCAACTAAGCAAGCAAAATTCTGAACTCGTAACCAACTTCTACAAATGAAAATCAAACACTAGTGATTGCATGGCAAAGCAAAATCAGTGTTTTTGTGGGCAGCAAGGTCACCCTGATCCCAACTCCTGATCCCACTAAGGGAGAGGTGAAATCAGAGGTGTTTGATGGCCCTTTTTTGAAGCTTTCACCTGTTAACAACCTATCAACTAAATCTGAGCATCAAAAGTCTTTCTAACCATTAACAGTGACCTAGTTAATCAGCAAGATTTAATCTACTTAACAGAAATGATTTTGCAAATGCATAAAGAACAAATAACAATACATAAAGGAGGCCTTAGCACTCGGGTTGGGCCCAACCCCAAGAGCTGCAGGCTCCTATAAAGAACTCAGATCTGATGCCAAGTAAAGCTGCTTCTCATTACTCAAAAATAATCATCACAAGAAAGTTGTACAACAGTAGATAAGAAAAACAAGCTGAAGAAAGGACAACACTATAGTGCAAATACCAACAGTTCCAAAAGTAAGCTACGAAGGCTGAGACCTTCTTATTTATACAATACGAGGGGGCTAGCAGCCCTCCTAGATTCAAGTGACTCAGCTGTTCCAACTGCTAGTAAACAGTCACTCTTCCCAAAGCTGCTTGGCTGCGTTTAGAACTCGTTTTGGTGGCCTGTTGAGCTCGGAGTTGAGGGTGGAGATTTTGAGGAAGGGCCATTTAATGCCATAGAAAACCTCCCTAGGAATCCTCACCTCAAGCTTGGCTGTCACCTTGGCCATAATTGCTTGGTTTTGCTCCAAAATTTGTCCAAAAAACCTGAAATGACCATGTATTAGCCTCCTTGGTAGAGTGACCACCCTTATTCATTCAAATAACATAAACATACTAGAAAAACATGCATAATCTATGAAAAATGGAGGATTGAACAAGGAAAATTAGGCAAAATGAGCCCAATAAGTTACCCAATTCGAGGCTCATCACCTTCTCCAAAATATAGAAGATAGAAAGATATAAGAGTCGAATGATATCTTCTATTATGTTCTACTTCCTCTTCTCTAAGGTATTACACATCCTTAAATACATTTCATATTTACAAAAACCATGTCCACATATCATGGATCCACAAAACAAGGACTAATACCCATTACAACATAAGGGCTTTGTCCCATTCCTAAAGCCCTAAAATATCACGCGATGAATATATCTTTGCCAGCTCCGCATGGTCAACTCCTTCTTCTGCAATGTCTTTTACCAAAATCTTGGAGCAATTTGGGCCATGCCCAACATGAAGCTTGTCTACATGAGAGCCTATATGAAAGAGGTTTAGTTTTGGTGGTGAGTGATCCACCCTAGTTGATCCAGTTAAGGGGATTTAGTATTAAGATCATACACCCTAGCCACTTGAAATAGCAGGGATCAAATTAGATCCACTCACCAAGGCTTAATGTGGATATCAAGAGGAGATGTCAATCAGATCTATCACGGGTGCATAACACTTGGAGAAGCAGAATTTAGGAGGCCAAAATCATTATTTGTTGCAATCATCTTTAGAGGCCAAAACATCAGCTTATTATCTATCTAAGCATGCAATATAGGTTAATTTACAAACATTTTCCAGGTTTTGAAAATAAATCAATAACATGTAATCTCATATTCCATTTTAACAAAAATAAGGGTAAGTTTTTGTTGTTATTTCCTATGTTTATTTTTTAGTAGGGTTTAATATGTAATTATAAGTAAATTGTTTGACACAATGTCCTTGTAGTAGAGATTCTCTTTATTTTTCAAACAAAGTGTTTGAATACATATTTCCTGCCAAGTGTTCATTTAAATTTATGAGAAAGAATTATAGAAAATTATTGGCATATCTTAGAAACAAAACATTATAGTGGTATCAGAGCTTAGCATATTGCCATCTTGAGGGTTTTAAAGGGATATTACATACCATCCCAGTTCAAATCAAGTAAACTCTAGAATGGCTATGGTAATGATTACTGCGAGTGGAATATTCCAAAGTCAGCATCTATTGGGCTCTCAGGGCTTATGAAGCTCTACAAAAGTCAGATCGAGTAGTGGGAAGGTTAGATTGGATAGAGAAATCATGGCTTGCTTGGATGAATTGTAAGGAAAAGTTGGTGAGACTTTGATAGACATTAGTGTTGGGAGTATGTGGAAATTAGATACCATTGAATGGATTTCCTTTGGGAAAACATTTTCCTATTCCATATAGTCTACAAGTGAAGCATTTTCATATTTGATCAGTCATATAGATCTCCCTGCACCATTCCAATGTGTGGTAGTTATTTTATGTATCGATATCATTACCATAAAAATATGTGTGCCCGAGATAAATAAGTTTGATATTTCCTAGAATTCTATATTCTTGAGTCTTGCAAGGATGAACAGGCTCACAACCCATGAACGAATCATTGTGATTCATAATAGACAAGAAAAATGAGGCTTCTCCTTCTAGTTGTTAACAAAAATTGAATTATTCCCGCAGAGACCTTTAATTTTGCAAATATGCGTATATACCATAGTTGTAAGCTCTTCCATCAAGGTTGAGAATTAATCTTCTCAATGATGTTTCTCCTTAGTATGATGTGTTGAAACGAACAGGAATTTTCCCTACTCATCCATTGTTTCCATTTAGTGGTTGGCATAATTACTTCTGCCAAATATGTAGGAGATTAGTTTTGGATCAGTCCCCATGGATTGTGGACAAGTTATCAGGATCATGTTGTTAGCCATAGCCAGTGGATCTATGGTTTGAGTTCAAGCTAATTGTGAAGGGTCACATCACCTTGAAGTTTGAAATGTCAAATGAAGCCAAGATTCATATCTTTGTATTTTGATTTACAAGGGTGATGTTTTCCATCATTTGGGCCCAATCCTTCACCTGTGAAGCTATCGAGTTTCTAACTATTTAAGGGTCATGTTGCCCACCAAAATGGGTAACCCATAGGAGAATATTTTTCTCCTACATTTGATAGTGAGTTAGCAAATATCCTTGGACAACCACTATTTGATGATGATATGCCATGTGTTGACTCCATTTACATTAGCCACATACCTCTCCTCATATGGTATTACCACTTGGATGAAGGTGGGTTTTTATTCAAAAAGTACTTTGATCATTTTGCAATCGAGAGATTATACTTGTTTGTTTTTGGCATTTAGTATGGATAAAGAGGTGATCTGGAAGATTGATTGATCTTGATTATAAATTTGTTCTCTCACCTTACCAGGGGGGTTAATCTTTATCCATAGTCCAATGGGACCTCCATTAAGGCCTTAGGGTTATAGGAGGGGCACTACTTGGAAAACCCAAATTGAGATAGCGTCTTCATTATACCCTATACCATACTTGACACTTTCCATGACATTACAAGCCCCATATTCCACCTCCATTCTTAATGTCTAAATTTTCATTTATTCACTAGGATTTGGAACCCATACATACACACTACTTGAGTAGGTCAGAAAAATATTATCTTGGAGGTTGATGCAGCTAAAAGAGTAGAAAAACATATTATGTCCATAAAAAAAAAAGAAAAAAAGGAAATCAAAATGAAAAATATGGTTGGCACATAATTTAGAATGTGGTCAAAAACCTAGCATGAGCTCTACCCTCATCATTAGCCATCACCCAGTTCCTAAGCACATGATGCTCCTTTACTCAAAAGAAACTTCTACACATCCCAACATTATTAAGTGATGAATTGTTTCATCTTAAGGTGGAATATACAATGTTACATAATGAAGAGAAATATCTAACCCTTGAGTTATGCACCATAATACAAAGGATTATCAAGAAGAAGTAAAAGGTGCACTAGAATGGTGTAAAAAGAAAACCAATTAGGGTAACTCATGCCTCCATGATTGTTCCCTCCTTTACATTCATACACTTAGGATGTGGACTCCCCATTAGTTGGTCCCCTTAACCATGGAACTTGACCATGAAGCATTTTCCCATTCATATTCACATATTTACACTAACACCTATTGATTGAGGGGTTGACATTGGAAATTTCACTTTCCCTTGAGGGTTATAAGCACCTAATAGGGTTTACCATTGGCCACCTCTATCAAGGTATGAAACACATTTACGAGACTTGGTCTAGTTAGATATCAGAAGGTGACCCTTGTTTGAAGTATTAATATGCCATTAACATTCAAGTTTGGTTCACTTGGATGCATATATGATCCTAGTATTTTTTGGATAGTTACTTTCACTTGAGTTCACATTGTTTTTTGTAGGTAGTCCATAGCATCCCAAGCCCCACTCCATAGGTAGCCATACTTCTTCATAGAGATAGATGGCATAGAAAATGCAACATTAAGAGATTTAGTCCTCGTGATGACTTGAGAAAATGTTAAATGTCTCAGATCACCCTCAGGATCCAAGACATTGGTCTACCTTGATCTAGCATATAGGATTCTTCATGATGAAATTGTTACCCACCAAAAGTGGTTGACCCCTAGGATATTTTTTCTCCTGGTAATCTCTTCCAACAAGTAGCCAATAGCCCCTGATAGACACTGAATAGTTGATTTTATGTGCCATTCTTATCTCTACCACCTACATCACTTGTATGTTTCCCCACCCATTGTTCAAGTTCACATGTTGGAAGGTGGGAAATCTGACCCAAAAGGTACTTTATTTAGTATGCGATTGGGTGCTTCTTATTTTTAATTTGGGCATTTGGCATGGATTATGGGGTGACTTGAAAGAAGGAATGGTTTTGACCATGATTTTGTTCCCTAACCTTAAATGGGGAGTTAATATTCAACTCTAGTCAAGTGGGACCTCCCCTAATGGCCCATGGATTTAGGAAGGGCAGTACTTGGGAAACCCTTAATGAGATAGCATGGTCCCATTTTTCCCCATTCCATACTTGTCACTTCCCTATATACATTAAAATCCCTATACTCCACCTCAAATCTCTAAGTCCACTTGACCACGGGTCCACCAGTATTTAGCACACCCCCTCCCCTTTTCCACATATCTTGGTCGGGCTATGGAAATTTTCCCCGAGAGGTTGACACAACTAAAAGAAAAGGAAAGAGCATATCATGGCCACAAGAAATAAACAAAAGAAATAAAATTATAAAATGAAAAATATGGTTGAGACATTAACATTACCACATGGGAAAAATCCAAGCATGAGCTCTACCCCTTATCATTATGGCCATCACCCAGTTCCTGTGGCTAATGTTGCCCTACCATGTCATGGAAATGAACCCTTACATGTCCCAACCCCTGGTGGAAAATGATTTTCCCCACCACTAAAGGGGTAACAACTATTACACATCATTCAAATCATGCTCTCATTTCCTATAGCTTTGGGCAGTAATACAAAGAAAAATCGAGAAAAAGAAAAATGCAATAAGATGGGTGGAAAAACAAAGGTTGGAGTAACTCATGCATTCAGGATTTCTCCCTCCTCACATTTGCACACCCAGAATGTGGAATTCCTCATAATTTCTATGCCTTTAACCATGGCAATTTTCCCTGAGACCCCTTTTCCCCTTGTTCCATCATTATTCACATGACACCTATTGATTGAAAAATGTACCAAGGACATGTCTTACCCATTAAGGTCCAGGAACACCTAACAGGGTCATCCATTGGCCACTCCTACCTAAGGAGGTAGAACTATTACATTATCAGGGCCCCAATTTGGAAGGGAATCCTTGTATGAAGTGCATTTTTCCCTTGATTACCAAGCTTGGTCTACTTAGATGCACTACTGATTATTGTACCTATTGGTGAGGATGAAACATTGGATATTGTGTGTGATTGGCAGGTGCTTTCATCATGGGTTGGGCAACTTAACTGGGACCCAATCTCACTATAAGAACATATGACACCCTATAAATGAAGCTTTGAGAACCCTGGGACTCTTGTCACTTACAAAATATCATTCATATCCATGAGCACCCTTATTACTTCAACATGATTGAACTTTTCCCAATATTATTCATGAGATGATGCACTTGGACCAGCATGCCCCAATCAGCTTAGTAGTGATTACATGGTTTGTCAGTTGATCTGAGGCCCAGATGAGGTTTATCTCACCCCTTATGACATGGGAGCGCTAGCATCATCCTAAGAGCCCTCAATGTTGGAGTAGAACCAATTCATCTCACCACCAAAAGACCAATAAGACTAACCTTGGTGCCCCAAACCCAAACTGGGGTCCATAGGATGATTTGCATGGAAGGCTAGGGGCCAACCCCTAGACCTTGATTTTTGGATCCCTCCACACATTTTGGCACTAGAGGAGCCAAAACTTGCATAAAGGAGATCTACACATGCATGATGTCATCATTTTGACCATCCCATGGGTTATTTTTTATGTTTTTGCATTGGCTATGAGGTCAGCTTGTGACCTCACCTAGTATTTGCCCATTATTTTATTGGGTAAGGGGCTAGAGGCTAAAATGATGTCTTATTAGACACATATAAATTATACAGTCCTCATTTGATCTCTCTCATTATCACACTAGAAAAATTTGCACCTCTTAGAGGAACTCACATTTGTTACTTTATGGTTATTGGAGATCCTTGGAATGCATTTTGACGTATGGAAGCTAAATTTGGATCATCTTTGGAGATATTCTGTGCAAAATTGATGGATATATTACATGTTATAAATGCTCTTTGTTGAAAATTATCATTTTTAATGTCTAATATATGGAACTATTGATTCTAGATTATGCTAGTTTGTGCCCTAATTTTTTTAAAATGAATTTTGAAGGCTATCTAGATGAATGTTGCATATGTTACTCATGCATAACATGCAATGAATGTTCCTATTGGTGAATATTTTAAAAACTTTCCCAAGAAACTTGATTTATCATTGAGTGGGTAAATGATGGAATTTTGATGCCTAGAGCATCAAATTTTGGCCTCCTTAAAAACAAATTAGGCTTATCTAGAGAAACTTTGATTCCATGTGCCCAAAGGATACAGAACTAGTACAAGTCTTTGGTGATCATCTCAAAATTCCCTCCACCAATTTCTCTCCTTAAATTTGGTCATTTTAAGGCTAGGAAGAAAAACTAGGGCTTAGAGAAAAATTTTAGGGAGGAGGAATTTTGGTGATTTGAGAGCCTAAACATCAAGAAATAGGTCTAGACTACATGAACTATCAATTTGGTAGACATCCACTCAAATTTCATCCATAAAATATCTTGCCCTAGGTGTTTCCCTCTAAGAGAAACCCTAGTTTCTTCTCCCTCAACTTGAAGGATTTCTTGAAGGTTTCATGAGCCTTGTAATTCTTGGAATATATCATAATAAACCTTTTCTATTTGGTCTTGACCTTTGCAATTCCTATTATCATAAATTACATCAAACCCTAGGTCTTGCACCTTCCTTTCCTAGGTCTTTTCATAGAAAATGAATTTCTTCTTATGGAGCCTTGAACTTTGATTATATCTCTCTTTGAATGAGTCCTAGTGAGATCATTGCGAACCTTATCCATAGCATATCTATTTCATGTGATCTCATCCTTATCGAGACTCCTTCCATCAGTGAAAATATGTAAAGAATAGGGGGTTTTGGCTAAGGTGACGTTGGGCCTATACCCCATTTTTAGCACTTTGTCTAGCTTCTATCTTGTTGGGTTTCCCTCTCCAAGGACTTCTAGATTTTTTGGTCACGGACACCACTAGACCCATCATGCCCCTAGGTTGGCCTTGACACAACCTAATGGGAAGGACTTGATTAAGAGCCCAGATTAGGGTGGTATCCTATTGAGAGACTTGGGAGAGCTTGTTGCACCCAGAGAATCCCTAATGATGGAGAAAGGAGGCCTTATTTCAATAGTTGGAGACCCATGGAGATGATATGATGGCACCCCAACTACACTTGGGATCCCAGAGGAGGATTTGAGGTGTATTTGAAGGATATTATTCTAATTGTATATGAACCTAGAATCATGACACTTTTTCACACCTCATCTCATCTTAACATGGCATTGGGAACACTAAAATGGCATTACGTTAGCATTTTTGGAGGCTATGGCTCACATGTATAGTCATTTATGACTTATTTTGTCACTTAGCTAGTGGGTTGGCTCGTAACCCAAGGTTATTTTGTGTCAAACTTGATTTATAGGATTCATTAGTAAAAAATTAGTTGAAGTAGACCTCATATAAATAGAGGTCACCTCATTTTTATTTTCATCATCACATGTGGATCAATTAGGCCTCTTTGAAAGATATCCAACTAGCTGAAATAGACTTGTAGATTATGGAGATGTGATCTTTTTTGGATTCATTCTCTCGCTTTAGAGGAATAATTTTGGAATAATAAAGGATTGGTTCATTCATGTTCTTCTAAGTATTCTATATTGCTGAATATCTTATTTTGGCTATTGCATGGAATGGTTAATGTTAGGGTTTATATGTGCTAGTTTTATTGAATATTTTTCTATGAAATCTTGGCAAAGTATTGTATGCATTACCCTTAAGATTGTGTCAAAATTCCTTGAGCTATCCCTCATGTTAAGCTCTCCTCGTTGATTTTATTCCCTCATAAAATGATAGTTAGGGTTTTTCAATATCATTTCATTGTAGAGTTTTATTTTTCCATAAGTAGATCTCCCTCTAGACTCCATCACCCAAGATCAACCATTGTCCATTCCACATAGGTGATCACCCCGTTAAAACTTCTTAAATCTGCTTTTTCTCCCTCTCCTCAAATTAATGACCCGTTAAGGAAAACTGCTAGGCTAGGGCTAGTGTCGAATTCAACTAGAGAAAGTGTGTTTTTCCTTTGGAAGGGTTATACATGTGGTTTGTAACTCATTCCATTAAATTCACCCCATTTCCAAAATGAATTCTTCCATTTTAGGACTAACATCAAAAGCCCTAGGAAATTTTTCGTTGGGGTGAACCTAATCTAGCCCTAGGCTTCAGCTTGGGGATTCTCAAAGGCTTGTTGTCCCGAAATATTTATCATATTCATCTTGTTAGGAATTTTCTTGGCCTTGTGTGCCTTGGAAATCTTATTATCATTTCTTGTTCACTAATCCCTAGGTCACTTGTGCCCTAGATGGGTCTATGGAGGACACACTTTTCCTTGCGTATGCTAGTTTGATTCTTGTGCTTAAGTTGAGTGTCTTTCCTTAGACTATCCTTGACACCTCTCAACCTTAAAATTATAGTATTTATTAGGTGACCGAGATAGGGAAGCCTCCCTTGTGGTGAAAATCCACTAAAGAGAATGAGGTGGTGGTTGTGGTGATAATGGGTCCCCACCTCATAATGTAGTCACTTGGTTTAGTCCTTGTCTTATCATGCCTCTCATAAGACCTGCTATTTTTTTAAGCAATAAGATGAATTGTTATTATCTAAGGGATCGAAAGTAATTGTAGGGGGACCAAAGTAATTGTCTAGGGTTGAGTTCATAAGGTAACAACAAAGAAATCATGGGTTCTAACAACTATTCCAAGAACTCCATTAAAATTAACCTTGTAGTAGCATAATGTGGAGAGCATTACCCTCTATGTCAGCGAGTTGATAACTAGGGTTGAGGTGCATTTCATTGAGGTCAATTCACAAAATAAATTTATAAAGGGCCAAGCCCAATCATTGGGTTTAAATATTGTATACTAAGACAATTCGTTGCAAAGGACTAAATTTCCATCTCGTTTGGTGGTGAGCATTCAAGGAATTATTGGTTTGAATATAATTTAGGTAATTAAGGTTGGATATTCCCCAACCCAATTTACATCAGTTACCTAGCCCCGGTGTCTATCAGTGCAAGGAAAACTTCAGAGTTTGATTTAGGGAAATTTAAATTTATATATGGCATCTACTACCATGGATGAATCCCTTGTCGAGGACCAAATTACATATCCATACAGGGTGGTTACAAGGAAGTCACTAAGAACCAGTGAGACATAGAAATAATTACTATTGGCGGATAGAGTACAGTGCACTCATAGGTTGAAGGATCAAGTTGAGACTATCATGTTTAGGTTCATAGTGTTTCTTGATACTGCCAACCAAGCATAGTGCATCTCAACCACCAAATTCCATAAATTGATTCAGCAAGTCTTATGAAATAGCACCATGTTCCTTTTGTTGCACGTACATTAGAGTTGAGTGTTCATTATAGCCAAGGTAGAGACTTGGATTGTTGGGAAGCTAATTTGAAGGGCGTCAGAAGAGATCGTGCTCCAGAAGAGGTCCAACAGTAGAAGGTAGTGTTAAGACTTCTTTTGACATCAAATTTAGTGGTGCATGGAAATAATTAACATCACAAAGTTAAATTTTTGAAGTAGTTGGTTGACAAAGTTTGAGTTAGTGTGAATGATGGAGTTTTATCAAGTGATCAAAATTTCATGAATTAGTACAAAAATGCGTAGGTTGGAATGGTTGCCTCAAAATATAGCAAGTCTTTTAGAGGGGAGATTTAAAAGGCAAGCACTAGATTAAGTGGCAATAATGAGTTGTGTCCCACTGTCACCATAGCCACTACCACCTACTCTTTAAGGAATTTCACCAATGGGAGGCTTCCCCATAGATAGATCACCTATGAGAGATATTCTAGGTTTAAAAAGTTATGGTGATGCAAGAGCCTACTAGAGGACTACTCTTCGTAAGTACAAGGCTCAACCAAGGGAAATAAGGCAATTCACATCCTCTAGAAAGGAAAAATTAAACCACACTATACCTAAGGTTTGAGGAATAGAAATAAAAATTGAAATGTTCTAAGATTAATTTGCCAAGGAAAGTTTTGCAAAAAATGAATATTATCAAGCCAATGGCACAAGAAACCTTTAAAAAGTCCTCAAGTTTAAGCTTAGCAAAACTATGGTTTACCTAGGGGAAACTAGCTAGGGAAAGAGAATTGAGGCCTAAAATGGAAACATTTCCACCAAAGAAAGTTGATTTTGAGGCAAGAAATCCTTCTCTTGAGGTTGAATCCTTCCACCACCAAAAATCCTTCTTCTAATCCAATTCACACTATGCCCTAGTTAGGGAACTTGTCCTTAATAGGGCCAAAATTAAGAGAGAGAAATAGCATGAAATTCAAGTTTATGGATAAAATGAGGTTTGATCACCAAATTGAGAAGGCTAGTGTCAATTCCTTGGGATGATGTAGCCTACCAAGGTATGATAGATTAACTAAACCTTGCAAAGGAGTCAAGACGTTTTGATGCCCTAGCACAAAACCATAACTATTATCCTTATGAAGGATCAATATCACATGGGAAAGTTATTACAAAGATTCACCAAGTGGATTATCATTCGCATTTCATATACGAGTAATGAAATCAATAATGATATCTATATTCTATACAATTGATCTTCAATAGTAAATGGTGCAATAGAAAAACCTTAGATAATCAATGCATTCCATACATTATACATAATATCAAAAATTTATCAAGAACAAGGATCACTTACAAGATAAAATACATGTATAATCCACTATTGATCCAAGATAACTTCTCCAATGCCAAGAAAATAGCTTCAATAAACAAAGTTCTCCATATATCACATCTCACTAAGATACACGATCTTAAGAGGGTTGAAAACCTCCAAGGAGGGTTGAAATAGTCACAAGTGATGATGAATAGAAATGAATGAGCCTATTCTCTATTTATATGAGGAGTAGGAAACTAACATTATCCAAATGACACCCCTAAAACAAGTTTGATCACAAAATATTCTTCGGTTACAAGACAACCCACTATCTTTCACAATAATTAACCTTACTAGCCAACATGTGTGAGCCCTCTAGGGATGACATCATGCAGGAAAGAAGCTCTAAATTGCAATTCCAAGTGCTATGACATGTTGAAGATGATGTAGAAGCACGTAAAAATAAATATTTGAGGGTTTACCCTCAAATCAACATCATTTGTTGTTTTGTGGTCCTAAGATCTAGTTGGGGCACCACAAAGTGATCTCCATGGGTCCCCAAATTCTCAAAGAGTCCTTCTTTTCTCTAGCATTGAGGGCTTCTCAAGTGCAACTAGCCCTCCCTGGTCTCTAAAGGTGAGACCATCCTCATATGAGCCCTGAATCAACTGCCATCTAACAATTGGTGCTAAGGTCACCCTAGAGGCATGTTGTGTCTGAGTGTGTCATCTTAAAGAATGATCAAATCTAGTACAAAGAGATACAACGCATTTCTTGCAATAAGTGGGCCTAGAACATGTCATATGATTTTAATGCTAGGAGGCCCAATAATCTCAATGCTTCACCTATTTGTGCCAATATGCTTCTCTAATGGCTTGGGTAATTGTTGAAAGGTGTCCAAGACTTGGGTTGTTGAACCACCTGACAATCACAACAGAGATTATAGTGAAAGAAACCATATATTAGGTACAAAAATAATTATTGCATATAAGTGAACCAAGCTTGAGTGTCCTGGGGTTTTTAATATTTAATATAAATATCTCCTTCCAAAATTATGGCCTTGAACTTGCAATGGTGCTTTCTCCCTTGGTAGGAGTGGCTAAGGGACAACCCTATTGGGTGTTTCTAGCCCTTAAGGGCAATTGACATTTCCTCAATACACCCTTTAGTTGATAATTGTTAGTTAATAATAATGATGGTAACAGAGGGAATAAGACTCCATGGCTAAGTTCCATGTTCAAGGGGACCACCTAATGGGGGTATCAACATCCCAAGTGTATAGATGTGAGGAGGTAGCATTCATGGATATCATGGGATATTTATTATTTCATATAAGGATCTCCTTCCAAAATTAAGGCCTTGAACTCACAATTGTGCTTTCTCCCTAGGTAGGAGTGGCTGAGGGACAACCGTATAAGGTGTTTCTATCCCTTAATGGGAATTAACATTTCCTCAATCCACCCTTCAATTGATAGTGTTAGTTAATAATAATGATGGTAACAGAAGGGATAAGAATCCATGGCTAAGTTCCATGTTCAAGGGGACTTGCTAATGGGGGTATCCACATCTTGAGTGTATAGATGTGAAGAGGAAGCATTCATGGATGCATGAGTTACCTACTCAGCCTTTATTTTTCCACCCCTCTTGTGTTCATTTTACTTTTTCTTGATATTTTTATGTATTATTGTGTGTATCTCAAGAGTTATATCTTGCTTTCAATGATATAGCAATTATATTACCTCTTAGTGATGATTCATTTCATAACTCATCGGGGTTAGGACATGCAAAGGTTTCTACTTTTGATGTAATGGAGAAAATGTGTTCTTAGGAACCAAGTGATTTCCATATGATTGAGGTAGAACTCATTCTATACTTTTTCCCACATGCTAATTCATATGCCCTTAGACATATTTTGCATTTTGATATTCTTTCTTTTACTTTTGTTGTGGTCGTGATATGTTATTTTTATTTCTTTTAGCTACATCAACCTCTTAGGGAAAATATTATGAGCCCTACCCATGTATGTGGACATATGCGTAACAAATCCCAAATAACTAGTGTTCCACAAGGATGCGTCCCCCAAGGTCAAGTGCATGCACCTATCGCACCCCACTCACCTGGGATGAGGGGACATCTAGGGAAATTTTTCCCCACTTCCCCCTTTTGGGAAGTCACAGGGAGATGTAGGGGAAAACATATCCCATTGTGGGGGACTTGATTCTCCAAAAGGGGGACACACCTAAGAAAGTGTTAGCCATCCCCCTTTAACATTGCTTGAAAACAATAATTTATGAGTGGGGAAGATTAATATTCAACCCTGGGGCCCTACTAATGCCATGTAATTCATGGTAATGTTAAATTCTTAAAGTAAAAGGATGAAAATGAAAGATAAAGGAGAATTCACTTATCATCCTTTACCCTAAATGTCATTTTATCTTTCATTTTCATCCTTTTACTTAAACTTTTAACATTACCATAAATGACTCAAGATGTTTGAGAGTGGTTCAACCTCATCAAAGTTCATATGGAGAAAGTAGAATTTTAGACCCCACTCAAAATCCACCAGACTTAATAGTTTTCAATATTTCTGGGTTTGGGGTATTGGAATATTTCCTTCGAATTCTATCATGTATGAAGGTTTGGAGCTAGCATTTAATAAAGAGCACCAAGCTCAAAATCATGCCTTTTGAGAGGGGAACCCCACTCAATTTTGTCTAATAACCTTTGAAATTTAAAAAAATTATAAATAAATAAATAATAAAATTAATATATATATATATATATATATATATATATATATATATATATATATTTACATATATATATATATATATATATATATATATATATATTATAACTAAAAAAAAATACATAAAAAATTATCAAAAAATAATATAATTTGTAATCCATAACTCACTCATTCAACTTACAAAGCTTACCTCTTCTCGTCTTACCCTGCAATGCTATCTAACTTCCTAGTAAATTGTTGTCTCTCCTTCCTCGTAACACTCCTTCAATGCTCATTGTCCATTTTCAATTCTCACTCTTAACTTTTGAATCTTGAATATAGATATTTATGACCTTAGACTGATTCTTTGACTCGACACTCTTTACTATTTTTTTGTTTGAGTTATATCAATTTACTATTCCAGTTTTTAGACTTCAATATCTACAATAGTCTATTTTTTTTAGTACTAATTATTTTATAGAATGGTGGATGATGAATTTAAATTTTAAATCAATTTAGAATCTAGAATGATGAATGATGAATTTAACTTTAAATCAATATAGATTTTAGAATGATGAATAGTGAATGATAAATATGCATCAATGTATTTCATTATTGTATGGATCAATGTATTTATGCTTTCATTATTGAATATGACCTTGAATTCTCCCCACTGCCCCTAAATTTCTCTAAACTTTGAGGGTAATCTGACACGTCCCCCCTATGCATCTCCCCGCTCCTGCATCCCCCCATCCCAAAGTCTTGGTGGAACATAACAAAGAACCAATGATCAGTTGAACCTGAAGAATGGAGGTGAGGTATGGACTTGTAATGTAAGATGGAAAGTGTTAAGTATGGTATAGGGGAAAATGGAATTATGATATCTCAATCAGGGTTTCCAAAGTAATGTTCCTCCTATTCTCACTAGTCTATTAGGGCAGGTGTGACTTGACTAGGATCAAAGATCAAACTACAATTTAAGTTCATAGAACAATATCACAGTCAAAACCCATCATTCTTATAAATCACCCCATAATTAATACCAAATTCCCAAAGACAAAAAATCATAAGCACCTAATTGCAAAATGATCATAGTACCTTTTGAGTAGAATCCCACCTTCGTCCATGTACTCATCCTAGATGGGTGAGAAGAAAATGGTTGATGCAAGTGGTGGATATATATGGCATATCATGAACTAGTGGTGGTTGTCAAGGGTTGTTGGCTGACTAGCTGGCTATCATGAATAGGAGAAAAGTTTTCTCCTATGGGATTACCCATTTTGGTGGGTAACATTTGGCTCTAACTCACAGAAATGTTCTCACCATAGAGTGCCTGATCCATATGCTGGAACTAGGAGTTCATGAGAACTCTAGAAATCCCTGGGCTCACAAACTTGTAGCATGCACATTATAGTAAACTTGTTTGGGAGCATGTGCATTTGGTGTATGGTATCACCCATGTTTTATATGAAGATATGAAACCCATATAGAAAATAAAATATTTACTAGATGCAATCTATTCTAGCATGGAACATGATATGAATGATGCTCACACAATATGCAATGCAACTAACTACATTATTCTAGCATAGCATGCATGATATAAGTATAATCATATAACCAATGTAGCCAACATATCATTAGATTAATATCACACCTCTTGCCCTTATGGATAATCATGTGACAATGCAAAGAAGCATCACAATCATCATAATACTCACATTCCATATCATAAGGGTGAGAGGTGGGAAAACTAATAGACCATGGAACAATTCTACTACCATAAGAAGGGGTAGAGGATAAAGGAGGAGAATCCAAGTTTGGCTTACTTTTTCTAATCCTTTCTTGAAACCTAAAAATGGAGCAATCAATTATCAACTTTAGGAACTTTTCCTAAGAGTTATCTCAGGCATATAACTCTCAATTGATGTCCTCAAGGACAGGCTGGGATTTATATGATAAAGCAGGTGGAAGTAGGAAAATATCTCAACACCTAGGTTTCTCATCACAAGAATCAAATTCAAAAGGGTCAATCAGCATTGGCTCATCATGTTCAAAATTTATGCAAATTGAATATGACTAATGGACGTTAAGAGGAAGATCTAAGAATGACTCAAATACATCAACGATCATATCTTCCTAATTGTATGGATTGAAAGGCAAGACAAGGTCATTAACATCATCATCAATATCAGAAATTGGATCCTTGTTAAAATGATGGCTACTCATATCCCACTTCCCTTCTTCCATTAAAAAATGCCCTCTTCACCCTAAAAGCATTGAAACATTGAATCTCAATCAAGAAATAGGGCTTCATTCTTCGAATGGAGTTTCCAAATGAGAATATTTCTCCTTGTCTACGAGATAATCTCAATTAATGAAAAAAATCTCAAAGTTTAGATAACAAGGAGGTTGACTCAAATCCTCTTCTCTAACAGATCCAAAAACGTTACCACAAAATCTAGTAGGTGACAACAATGAGGTGTGGCCCATTATCACCATAGCCACTACCTACTACTCTTTATCGACTTTCACCATTGGGAGGCTTCCCAGTAGATAGGTCAACTATGAGAGATATTCTAGGTTTGAAAGGTTAAGGTGACACAAGAGACTACTAGAGGATGGATCTTCTTAAGTATAAGGCTCAACCAAGGGAAATAAAGCAATTTGCATCCTCTAGAAAGGCCAAATTAGGGCACACTAGACCTAGAGTTTGAGGAACAACAAGAAAAATCAAAATATTCTAAGGTAAATGTGCCATGAAAAGGTTTCCAAACAATGAATACTATCAAGCCAATGGCACAAGAAACTTTCAAAAAGTCCTCAAGTTGAAGCTTAGCAAAACTAGTATTTACCTAGGGAAAACTAGCTAAGGCAATAGAATCGAGGCCTAAAAAGGAAATATTAGCCACCAAAGAGGATTGATTTTGAGGAAATCAAGCCTTCTCTTGATGTTGAATCATCCCATCACCCAAAATTCTTCCTCTAAGCCAATTCACACTATGCCCTAGTTAGGTTGCGTATCCTTAAGAGGGACAGAATTAAGAGAGATAAAGAGGGTGAAAATCAAATTTATGGATAAATGAGCTTTGATAACCAAATTGACAAGCCCGGTGCATATTCCTTGGGATGATGGAGTCTATGGGTGTAATAGATTAGCTAAATCTTCCAAATGGGTAAGAATGTTTTGATTCCCTAACACAAAACCCTGACTATTATCTTTGTGAGGGATCAATATCACTTGAGAGACTATTACAAAGATTCACCAAGGGGATTATCATTCACATTTCATAATCCTTAGATAATTATTACATTCCATACATTAGACATAAGATTAAAAAATTATAAATAACAAGGTTCACTTACAACATAAAATACATGTATAATCCATTATTGATCCAATAATAACTTCTCCAATGCCAAGAAAATAGCTCCGATAAACAAAGTTCTCCATAGATCACATATCTCCCTGATACAAGAGGGCCAATAAATCTCCAAGGAGGTTTGAAATAGTCACAAGTGATGATGAATAGAAATGAATGAGCCTCTCCTCTATTTATATGAGTAGGACCTAACATTAGCCTAATGACACCCCTAAAACAAGTTTATCACAAAATATGTGTGGCTTACAAGCCAACCCACTAGCTTTGACAATAATTTCCCTCACTAGCCAACACATGTGAGTTTATAACTCTCTATGGTTGAGATCATACAAGAAATAAACTCCAAATAGCATGTCCAAGTGTTATGAGGTGTCTAGGATTATTTAGAAGCATTTAAAAATCAATATTTAGGGTTTTACCCTCAGATCAACCTTATTAGCTCCTATGTGGTCCTAAGATTCAGCTGGGGCACCTCAAAGTGGTATCCAAGTGCTCAAAGTGTCCTCTACTCCAGCGTTGAGAGCTTGTTAGGTGAAACTTGCCCTCCCTAGTCTCTGAATGTGAGACCATCCTGATATGAGCCTTGAATCGCCTACCATCCATCAATTGGTGCTAAGGTCAGTTTGGGGGTGTGTTAGGTCAATGTGTTTCATGTTGAAGAATCATGAAATATAGTGTAAAGTGGTAGAATGTCCTGGGTGTAAAAGGTTCCCTAGAATGTGTGTCATATGATGTTACTACTAGGAGGCCCATGAATCTCATCACTTCACTTGTTTTTTCCAATATATTTATTTAATGCTTGGATACCTATTGAAAGGTGCCCAAGACACAGGTTGTTGAACCACCTCACTATCACAACACAAATTATAGTGAAAGCAATCAGTCGTTAGGGACAAAAATAATTATTGCATCTAAGTGAACCAAGCTTGAGTGTCATGGGCTATTTAATACTTCAATGAAGGATATCTTTCCAAAAGCATTGCCTTGAACTTGCAATGGTGTTTTCTCCCTAGGTAGGAGTGGCTAAAGGACAACCCTATTAGGTGTTTCCAACCCCTAATGAGAAGTAACATTTCCTCAGTCCACCCTTCAATCAATAGGTCTTAGTGAATAATAATGATGGTAAAGGATGGGATAAGGCTCCATGTCCAAGTTCCATGATAAAAGGGACCAACTAATGGGGGTATCCACATCCCGAGTCTATAGATGTGAGGAGGAGAATTTGTGGATGCATGAGTTATGAACTCGACCTTTGTTTTTCCACCCCTCTTGCACACCTTTTATTTTTTCTTGATCTTTCTTTATATTACTACTCATATATCAAGGGTTAGAGCTTGCTTTGAATGATATAGCAGTTTTATAACCCCATAATGATTATTCATTGCATTGCTCATTGGGGTTGGCACATGAAAGGGTTCCTTTTTTTTATGTAATGGAGAAACATGTGCTAATTCTTATGTATTTGGCCATGTTTTACGTTTTGATATTCTATCTTTTAATTTTTTTGTGGCCATGATATGTTCTTTTTGTTTCTTTAGCTGCATCAACTTCCTAGGGAAACATTTTTGGGCCCTAACCAAGTATGTTGACATATGGGTGCCAAATCCCAAGGAACTAATGATCAGTTGAACCTGAATAATGGAGGTGAGATATGGGATTATAATGTAAGGTTGAAATTTTTAAGTATGGTATATGGGGCAATGGAGCTATGATATCTCAATCATGGTTTCCCAAGTAGTGCCCCTCATATATCCATTGGGCCATTAGAGGAGGTCCCACTGGACTAGGATCAAAGATCAACCCCCTATTTAAGATGAGAGAACAAGATCACGGTCAGAACCCATCCTTCTTTCTAGATCACCCAATAATTCATAACAAATGCCCAAAGGAAAACAAGCATAAGCACCTGATTGAAAAATGATGAAAGTATATTTTGAGTGGAAGTCCCCCTTCTTCCATGTGCCCATTCCATATGGGTGAGAAGTAAATGGTTGATGTAAGTGGAAAAGATATATGGCATATAATTGGTTCATGCAAGTGATAGAGATATATGGCATATAATCATCTAGTGGTGGTTATGAGGGGTTGTTGGTTGTTTGGCTGACCGACTGGTTGTCATGAATAGGAGAATTTTTTTTCCTATGGGGTTACCCATTTTGGTGGATAACATCTGGCTCTAACTCATGGACATGAGATCACCTTAGAGCTCATGATCCATATTCTTGAATAAGGAGTTCATGATAACTCCAACAATCCCTGAGCTCGTAGAGTTGCAACCTACACATTATAATCAACTTTTTTGGGAGCATATGCACTAGGTGTAGGGTATCACCCATGTTTTATATGAAGATATAAGTTCTGTACAAAAAATAAAATATATACTAGATGCAAGTTCTTCTAGCATGAAACATGATATGAATGATCTTAGAATAATGCAACTAACCACACTATGATAGCCTACCATATGTGATCTAAGTATAGTCATATAACCAATGCAACTAGCATTGTCAGAAATATTGAGAGGGGGGTGAATTAGTATTTCTTTTCAATTGTTATTTTTTCCAGTTATATCACTTATAATTGGAACACAAAATGAACAATAAGAATAAATAATTTTATTAACTTCTTTACAATAAATCCAATAAAATATAGTGTAGGGTTCCAACCCTAGATGAAGACACCAATCTTCAATCTCCCAGGCTCCAACCTATATTTTTCCAAGCACCGACTTGGACTTCCCAAGGCTCCAACCTTGTCACTTTAAGGCACCAACCTCTAGGGCTCCAACCCTATCTCTGGTATAGGCTCCAACCTAGTCTCTTGAGGACTCATATCCTCTAGGGCTCCAACCCTATCTTCCAAGGCACTAACCTTGTCTCTATGAGGCTCCAACCTCTAGCTTCAATTTTTCAAGATAAATTTATGTTACTTCACAACTCCCAATATCTTCTTCAAGGGGCCTTGTCAATCTCTTCACCTTCAGAACTACCCTCAAACAATCTCCATGACACTTAGCTCATCAATGACAACTTGGTCTTCTCATGAAGGTGTCATCACTACTCTTCATGGTAGCCAAACAAAATCTCCAAGTTCAACTCATGATGGTTTCAATGTATCATGTTCTTCAACGATCTCCACAAATCTTCAATATGATGCTTCACAAAGTTCTCCAACTCTGCCATATTATGTTCTCAATAGAAGACTTCAACAAGCTCTATTTGTCCAATACCAATGAATCAACACTTTGACCATGGAAACTATGACAACTTCGACCACGACAGTTTCATCCACGGCAACTACGACAACTTTGACCATGGAAACTATGGAAACTTCGACAACAGTAGGTTCAACCATGGAAACTATAGTAGCTTCAATTACAACAACTGTGACAACTTCGACCATGGAAACTATGGTAACTTCGAACATGGTAGCTTCAACCACAGCAACTACAACATCTTCAACTATAGAAATTGCGACCATGGCAACTACAGTAGCTTTGGCCATGGCAACTATGGTAGCTTCGACCACAAAAAATATGGAAACTTCGACCACGGATTCCTTAAAAAGTTTCCCAAAAAGTAAGCTTCAATGTCCTCCTCGAACTCGTATTTTCTCCTATAATTCTTATCTAAATTTTGTGCTCAAACTCAAAAAAGATCACCGAAATTTGATGGCTAAAATGAGGAGACAAACTTATATTTATACTAGTATTGCGTTAAGGTGAGGAGACATGTCTCTTTAATGAGATGCCAAGTTGCATGAGTTAGCTCATGTCGGCTTGCATTAAAATATATATGTCTCAACTTAAAAATTCATTTTCTGAGCAACCACTAGGAGTTTCAGGGCAAGTAAGGGATCATTAGAAAGAGGAAAAAAATACTCTTTAAGATGGTCTAGGTCCCATTGAGAAAAGATTCCTCTAAGGTGGCAAAAATCATTTTTCTTTGTGACTATCCTTAAATTTTATGCATAAAAAGTTTGGGACAACAAGGGCTTCTTCTTTGTCACCAAGTGCTTTTAAGTGAGGTCTCCACTTGTTATGTCTTTAATCATCATGTCATCAAGTGATCTCCAATTCCTTCATTGTCCTTGTCATTAACCATATGCAACATTCATCAATTTTTTAAAGCAAGGGCTATATCATCACAAGGGGAGCTTCTTCATCAAGAGTCACTATGAGCATCAATAATACAAACTCCTTCATCAAGAGTAAGGACATCATCATGATTTCTAGGGCTTCTTCATCAAGAGCACGGATACAAGAGGTTATGATATCACAATAATATTTTCCATCCCAATAGTACCATATTGACATCAATGACAACCTTGATTAACAATCTTCCCCTTTGTCATTAATGGCAATATTCTTGCCCCTTCAACATTCTCTCCCCCTTTGACATAAATGGAAATTGGGGTGCCCAAGTACTCCCCCTATCAAGCTACTTATTTTCTTCATCAATAGTAGTTATTCATAGGTATGTTACTCCCCCTGTCATGGTGCTCTTCCTTTTGGGAATGTGGTCCATGATAGATGTGTTTACATTTCTTCATGTGACGAACCAACTCCCCCTGCCTGCATAAACTCCTCTAGTTTTTTTAGACAAGAAACATTTTTGGCTTGTGATCAAGTGCAAGAAATATTCAACAATAGTCCATCGGATGAGTAAAGAATCATGTTCTTCAATGGAGTTGCTCTCAAGGGATAATCTATCAAAAGATGATTGTCCATGTGTGACTCATCAAGAATTTCATAGGCATAGCTTCTACAAGAATGATTAAGAATCATAAGCTCCCCCTAATAGTATGCATGGTCTCCTTTGGTAGAGTCTCATTATCAGACACTTGGAATATCAAGGATGACTTTATCAAATAAACAACATGTGTTGTTGGAAGGAGTGTTCAAGAGACTTTTAGATTCGTTTTCTTCCTTCTCCATACTTGTGTACTTTCTTCTCTGGCTTGGTTGTCATGGTTTTAGCTTGTTCAGGGACCTAAGTCAAGTTACAATTATGTGCCATATGTCCAATGTTACGTCAATTAAAGCACACCATTTTTTTCATGAATGAAAAATCATGACTTCTTCTTGCAAAATTGCTTCTAGGATATTGACGGGGACCATTATATTTGTCTTTGTGATATGCCCTACAATCTTTTGCCATGTGCCTAAAGTTTGTACAAGAATAGCAATAACCAAGAAATATACTTTGGTACCTGGGAGATGAAGATTTCCTTGATGTACTTCTAAAGTATTTTTTCCTTGGGATTCTTTGATTATATTCATTGCCTTTTGTATTCTTAACACCATTTTCAAGTCTTCTTGGAGTAGGATTTCTTTCAATGTGTTCTTGACTCTTCTCCTTGCCTTTGCTAGAACTAGGAGCATCAACATTTCATTCAAGCTTCCCCACATCCTTGTTGTTTGAGGCATTAGAGTTTGCATCGTTATTTCTTGAGGATTCACCTACATAGCTAAGACCTGATGTATCAAGGGGAGACCTTTGATGACTTAGGATGTCATCTAGGGTTTGATAACCCTTCAAGTTCTTATTCATCAAGTCAACTTCCTTTTTAAGAAAGACAATTTCTTCTTTAATTTTCTTGCATTCTTCATCCTTCTTTGATAGTATTATCTCCATTTCTTCCTTCATCTTAGTTGCTTCACATGATTGGGCCTTAAGAGAAGTGATTTCTAATCTTATCTTGGTGAGGTCATCATTCTTTTCTTCTAGTTGGCATGTCATGGTGTTTCTCTCCTTTTATTCTTCATCAACTTGTCCTTCTATGAATGCCAAAGCTTCCAAGATCTTCTCATCTCCTTGTGCTTGTTTCCTTGCTTCTTCTAGTTAAGATCTAAGGGAGGATACCTTTTCCTTGTATTGACCAATCTCCTCTTCAAGTTTTCTTAAACTCTTGTGTCCTTGTTCAAGGTGGCTTGACAAACTTTCTTCCCTTTTCTTTGCCTTATCCAATTGATTTTTCATGGATATGACTTCTTCATGATGCTTTCTTTTGTTTTGATGAAATTCCTCCTTAAGTTTGGTGAGCTCCTCATCTCTTTCTAGTACTTGAAGCTTGAAAAGGTTAGCTTCCTTCCTTGTCTTGTGTTGGTCACCATCTTGTGCTTTCTTCTTAAGTTCCTCATTTTCCTTTTTCAAACTGTTAATCTCTTCCATGGCAGCTATAAGTTTAGTCAGGAGATCTTCTTCAAAGTCTTCTTTTATTTCTTCTTCTTCTAGGTCTTCTTTGGCCTTGATGTCATCATTCTTATTTTCAGCTTCCTTGATGGGTTCTAGATTTCCTTCTTGCTTTCCATCATCTTCTTGACTAGTGGTCATGGTCAATGCTCCTTTTGAGTGAAGGTCATGAAGTTTGTCCCATATACCCTTTGCTGATGAACATTTTTCCAAATTGGCCTTTATAGAATCCAGTAGCACATTCAATATTGCCTTCATCACTTTTGCATTGTACTCCTTGGATTCTCCATTCATCATGTTATTAGTAATCACTGATTCCCATACTTCAACGCCTTGAGCCATTAAGAAATTCCTCATTCTCATCTTCCATATATCAAAGTTTCCATTGAACAATGGAACTTTCCCAATTTGATTGTCGTTAGTTTTCACAGATGAGGAAGAGACATCTTTAGAAGGTTAGATCTAAGATTTTTTTGATCCATAATTTAGAAAAGATTCTTTCGAATTAATCACACTGTAAGGATTGGGTCAACGTTTTGAACCAACTAATGTGTTTCATCCTCAGGACAAGGTGAGAAATCAATAATCTTAGAGAATAAATAGCATGGATGCATCATTGTTCAGTGTTAGCAGTTCAGAGTTAGTCGTTGGTGAAATAAAATTATTTAGGAGTAATTAACTAATATTTAGTTAGAAACTAGCTATTATGTAAAAATTAATTATTTAATATCAAAATTGTCAAAATTCATTAATTTAAATAATAATATAACCTAAGAAAAACTTATTTATATAATATTATAAGTTGGGGTTGACCTAGTCAATGCGAATTAGGAATAAAACTAGCCGTTATGATGATATAATAAACAATAAAATTAATAATATTCATTTATTTATATAATATAATTGGTAAGGTTTACCTATTAGGTAGAAAACTATTCGTTATAATAAACTAAAAATAATTAATTTATATAATAATGTTTGGTTAAAAATTAGTTGTTATGTAATATTATTACCAACTAATTTATTACATAACAACTAATTTTTAACCAAACATTATTATATAAATTAATTATTTTTAATTTATTATAACGGCTCGTTTTCTACCTAATATGTCAACCCTTACCAATTATATTATATAAATAAACTAATATTATTAATATTATTATTTATTATATCATGATAACGACTAGTTTTCTTCCTAATTCACATTGACTAGGTCAACACTAACTTATAATAGTATATAAATAAGTTTTTCTTAGATTATATTATTATTTAAATTAATAAATTTTGACAATTTCGATATTAAATAATTAATTATTACATAACAACTAGTTTCTAACTAAATATTAGTTAATTACTGCTAAATAATTTTATTTCACCAATGGTTAACTCTGAATGGCTAACACTGAACAATGATGCATCCATGTTATTTATTCTCTCAGATTGATTGATTTCTCACCTTGTCCTGAGAATGAACCACATTCGTTGGTTCGAAACATCGACCCAATCCTTACAATATGATTAATCCGAAAGACTCTTTTCTAAATCTTTAGAAAGATTAGAGGCTTTCTTCCTTGCCTTTGCCATTTGTGTTCTAAGGATCAACCTTCAAGTTTTTAGGCTTTGAGTGAAGGTATTGGCTTTGATACCAATTGTTGGAAATACTGAGAGGGGGGTGAATCAATATTTATTTTGAATTGTTATTTTTACCATTTAGATCACTTATAATTAGAACACAAAATGAACAATAAGAATAAATACTTTTATTAACTTCTTCTTTACAGTAAATCCAATACAATATAGTGTAGGGCTCCAACCCTGGATGAAGACACCAATCTTCAATATCTTAGGCTCCAACCTATATTTTTCCAAGCACCGACTTGGACTTCCCAAGGCTCCAACCTTGTCACTTTGAGGCACCAACCTCTAGGGCTCCAACCCTATCTCTAGTACAGGCTCCAACCTAGTCTATTGAGGACTCCTATCCTCTGGGTCTCCAACCCTATCTTCCAAGGCACCAAACTTGTCTCTATGAGGCTACAACCTCTAACTTAAATTTTTCAAGATAAATTTATGTTACTTCACGGCTCCCAATATCTTCTTCAACGAGCCTTGTCAATGTCTTCACCTTCAACACTGCCCTCAAAAAAAATCCATGACACTTAGCTCATTAATGACAACTTGGTCTTCTCATGAAGGTTTCATCACTGCTCTTCATGGTACCCAAACAAAATCTCCAAGGTCACCTCATGATGGCTTCAATGTATCATGGTCTTCAACCATCTCCACAAATCCTTAATATGTTTCTTCACAAAGTTCTCCAACTCTACCCTCTTCTATTTTCAAGAGAAGACTTCAACAAGATCTATTTGTCCAATCCCAATAAATCAACAGTTCAACCACGAAAAATATGACAACTTCGACCACGACAGCTTCATCCACGGAAACTACGAAAACTTCGACCACGGAAACTTCAACCACCGAAACTATGGAAACTTTGAGCACGGTAGGTTCAACCATGGCAACTACAGCAACTTCAAATATGGCAGTTGTGACAGCTTCAACCATGGAAACTATGGCAACTTTTAGCATGGTAGCTTCAACCACAACAACTATGACATATTCAACTACGACAATTGCAACCACGGAAACTACGGCAGCTTCGACCACGACAACTACAGCAGCTTCGACCATGGAAACTATGGAAACTTCGACAACTAATTCCTTAAAAGGTTTCCCAAACAGTAAACTTCAATGTCCTCCTCGGCCTCTTATTTGGTCCTGTAATTCTTGTCTGAATTTTGTGCTCAATCTCAGAAAAGATCACCAAAATATGATGGCTAGAATGAGGAGACAAACTTATATTTATACTGGTTTTGTGTTAAGGTGAGGAGACACGTCACTTGAATGAGAGGACAAGTTGCATGAGTCAGCTCATGTTTTCTTGCATTAAAATATACATTTCTCAACTTAAAAATTATTTTTCTTAGCAACCACTGGGAGTTTTGGGGCAAGTAAGGGCTCATTAGAAAGAGAAAAAAAATCCTCTTTAAGATTGTCTAGGTCCCATTGAGAAAAGATGCCTCTAAGGTGGAGAAAATATTTTTTCTTTGTGATTGTCCTTAAATTTTATGCATAAAATGTTTGGGATAGCAAGGGCTTCTTCTTTGTCACCAAGTGTTTTTAAGTGAGGTCTCCACTTGTTATGTCTTTAATCATCATGTCATCAAATGATCTTGAATTCCTTCATTGTCCATGTCATTAACCATATGAAAAATCATCAATTTGTTAGAGCAAGGGCTAGAACATCACAAGGAGAGCTTCTTCATTAAGAGTCACTATGAGCATCAATAAGACAAACTCCTTCATCAATAGTAAGGAAATCATCATGATTTCTAGGGATTCTTCATCAAGAGCAAGGATACAAGAGGTTATGATATCACAGTAATATTTGTCATCCCAATAGTACCATATTGACATCAATGAAAACCTTGATTAACATAGCATATCATTAGATCAATACCACACATCTTTCCCTGATGGATAATCATGTGACAAAACAAAGAAGCATCACAATCATCATAATACTGACATGAAATATCATAAGTGTGGGAGATAGGAAAATGAATATATCATGGATTAGTTCTATTACCATGAGAAGGGGTAGAGGATAAACGAGGAGAATCCAAATTTTGCTTACTCCTGTTAATCCTTTCTTACAACCTGAAAATGGAGTAATAAATAATCAACTTTATGAGCTTTTTCCCAAGAGCTATCTTAGGCATATAACTCTCATTTATGTCCTTAGGGACATTTTTGGAGTGATATGATGAGGTATATAGAAGGAGGATAATATCTCAACACCCAAGCTACTTGTCACAACAATCAAATTCAAAAGGGTCACCCAATGCTAGTTCATCATGATAAAAATTTATACATCTAAATATGATTGAGGGACATCAACAAGAAGATCTAAGGATGGCTCAAGTACATCAATGATTATATATTCCTGATGATACAGAGTATAAGGTAAGATAAGGTCATTAACTCATCATTAATATCATAAATCATATCTTTGTCAAAATGATGGCTACTCATATCCCACATCCCTTCCTCTATATGTAGAAAATCACAAATGTTAACCTCCAAGGAATTAATGGGATCACCCTTTTTAAGGTCTTTAGGAAGTACATCATCAAACTTAATATCCACGAAAAGGTTCAAACTCCCCTCAACCTCACTCGCCAAAGTGGCATCTTCATCATGTTTCTCACCATGCTCCCTTTCTGGACCATCTTCAAGATCACCTTCAATGTGTTCATCTTGATGATCCAAAAAGGACTATTCCCTTTTCTTATGGCATTCTTCTTCATTACAACCCTAGTTTATTCCATTAATAGAATACTCAGGATTCTCTTCAATACATTCTACTTGATAATTAGGGGTGACTTTCTCTTTAGAATGGAAATGATCTTCTTCAAATTATTCATCATAATTGAAGAGGCCCTCCCCTTGGAGAACCAAGGCCAAGTCTTGAAGGAAAACTTCAAAATGGTACATTGGTCCCCAATACTTAAGAAATTCTTCAATGAATACCTTGATGGAAGGGATGATTTTAGGTCTACAAGAATTTTAACCAATCTCTTTGAGGAATGAATGAAGAACCTAATGAGGCCATCCTCATGAATTCATTTGTGAATTATGCTTGATAAATTAGGCAACATGATCCACAACTAAAATAGGATCACCACGGAATTTTGGGACATTTTTCATAGAACGTATATCCCACTAATTTGGATATCCATGAATATCCTTGACATTTAAAGCAGGGAAGATCTCATATAGATCCCAAGGAGTCATTTCCTTCAATCTTGCATAGAAACCAAATGGGGAGTCACCATAGTTAATTTAAAATACCTTAAAAGATGCTTGTTTCACCCTACCATAAGTGAAACATTGAAACTTAATGAAGAACTAGGGCGTCGTTCTTCCAATGTATTCATTAAAAGGGTATATTTATCCTTGTCTACAAGATAAGGTCATTTAATGAAACGAAGCTCAAACTTTAGATAATTATGAGGTTGAATCAAATATTCCCTATCAACAAGGTAAAAAATGTTACCTCAAAATCTAGTAGGTATTGTAGAGGGGTGCTCTACAAGGAAAGCACAAGAATAAGTGACAATAATGAAGTGTGGTCCATTGTCATTTTAGCAAGGAATTTGGTTGAGGCTGCTCTAAGATAAAACTGCATATCTGAGGCAATCTCCTCAAGAAAAACGAAGGAAAATTTTTGTGCATATACTTAGTTAATTTTTTTTGTTTTTATGGCTTGCTAAGGGGAGGATCTTGCATGATTGATGGCTATTTCTTAAAAGTATTATTTGTTTTACAATAAGAGTTTGTTATGTTTGGTTGCATATAAATTGTTTGATTCAAACAATATGATATGACTAGTCTGGTTTCAGTTCAGTTATGTTCGAATTCAAAGTTTATAGCTTGTTGTCAGATGCTTGTGTACTTGGTCCAGTTCTTACCCTGGTTCAACTTATGAATGAAATTTCTTGAATGGTTTCGTTAACTAGCTCAGTGGATTTCCCTGACCTTTGTCAAATATGGAAAAGATTGAAAATTTCTAATTATGTTTGGCAATTTTATGAATTTTGGATATTTATGGAAAAAGTTTGAAATGTTCCATGCATATCAAGCAAGGCATAGTTTGATTTGTTCAGATCTAAGCACAAGTTCAATGTCTATCGAAAGGTTTCCACTATGGTATTTTAAATAGGACATTTTCTATTTTTATTTGGCTCAGTATAATGTACCTGACAATGAATCAAATTTGCAAATATGCTCGATGGTTTAACAAAGGTTGCTAAAAATACATTACACCATTAGATAAATAGAGCATGTTCTCCAGTGGGTTCCATTTTATCGAATAAATTAGATGATCTTGATGCTCTCAAAATTTCCAAGAGGAAGTTGGAGCAAATAATAAACACTTACAATGAAGGTGACACCAGCAAGCTATTGTTGGAGTCTCTTTTCAATACACTATCAATGAAGTTTGTGGAGGTTAGCACTAAGAGAATTTGAGAAGCACGTGAATACATATCTTCTGAAAATGATTTGTATAAGACAAACACCACATGAATTGTAATGAAAATATTGGGGGAATCTCTATGTGACTCGGGAACCTCAAATTGTTGTTGGTCTACTTATGTAAGTTCGTTGGTACACAAAGGTAATTTTTAAGCATTGTGTGGTTTTGTTATACTAACACGGAAAATATGTATAGATTATTTTTTAATGACCTATGGCATAGCATTCTTGTTGAAATACTATGACCATGTGCGATGAGATTGATGACCAAATACTAGATAGATACATGGTTATTGTATGGATACATGGAAAAAGTTTTTGTTTTCTTGTATAGTTCTTTGATGTTTAGAGTTGGATACAATAGTTGCAAAGAGTTGTATGGATACTATTAATTTATTTGTTGTTGAGTTAGCTTTGTGTTGAGTGAATTGTTATTGCCAAGAATAGAGTATGTGTACCCCATTCCAAAGTGATTTATTGGTTGCTGCTAAACAACATTGTATTTAGTATTATTGTTGATGCCATGTACAACTGATAGGACAAAGATTATATTGCTATTGTTTCTATAGGTGTGTATTATTGCTTTAGGGTTATGAAAGTTGAATGAGAGTAAATGTACTTGATGCCATGTATAGCTAAGTTGAATTTATTTCTTAGGAATTTCATGTATGAGCCTTGTATATATTGTTGTTGTAAAGGACTAAGAGAGTGTTGGTGGACCAATGTTGTGTGTATGAGTTTTTGTTGAGACAAAGCATATTGTTGTTTATATTTTGAGTAGAATTGTTTATGAGTGAGGGCTTGTCAGTATAGATAAGTGTGAGACTATGTTGATACATGTATGATTCTACTAGGGTTTGACACGACAACATTGTGACGGTATTATGACAGAAGCAGAGGCAATGCAGTGACAATGTGGGGTGTTGACAACAATGATACTAGGAGTACTAACATCAGTGGTTGGATAATGATCAGAGCAATGGTTATGAAGTGCAGTGATTAGGTGTAGTGATCAAGCAAGGTGACTAGTATGTTATATCATAATCATTTATCTTTCATTCTTAAGGGTGGCAGGGTGGTGCAAGGTGGATATTGAAGTATCCTTTAAGTTGGTGCCTGAGAACACTTCAGGGTCGTAGGGCAGTGCTAGGGCATGTTGGTTCTTGTGAAACAAGTTGGTGCTTGTAGGGTATGGGTACATCCTTTCAATTAAAGCTGATAAAACTAGGGGGTTGGTTCCTCCTTCCAGTTGGTGTTGGAGAATATTGGAAGTTGGTGCTTTATATTGATGTAATATTTAAGAGATATATTAAAAGAATTTATTGGTTTTCTCGATTTTGGTTTCCATGTAAAAACTCTCGTGTATTGTGTATGATGTTATGCATTATTAATTGTTAATGTTCCTTGGTTTTCTCCTTGCATCATTCCAATTGGAGTTGATATTTCCATTAAGTCAGGTGTTCTCAAAAATATACACATTGGATCATATTGTTCTCCATCCGAGATCAAGACTTATCGAACCCTTTTCCATGAGTTCAAATATGTCTTTACCTGGACCTACGAGGAGATGCCAAGTATTGACCTAAATATAGTTGTACATGAAATTAAGACGTATCCTAATGCCAAACTAGTCTGGCAACGCCTCCGTTCGGTCCATCCCAAGAAGGTTGTTGGTATTAAGACTGAATATGAAAAGCTTCTTCAAGTTGGTTTCATATACCCCATTCCTTTAACTGAATGGTTTGTGATGCTGCACTCATGGCCTAGGGCAACCCCTCCTTCCAGACCTGGTCCTAAAATTTAAAAAACAATGTTTTATCCCTTATACGCGACATTGCCCTGAGTTAAACGCGTGTACACGCGGGTCTGTGTATGCCCAACCCGCGTGTATGTATTAAAACACTTAAAAAAAAATATAATTCCTTATTTTCGAGCGGAGATCGTGGGTTTTACCTGCTGATCACCTGTTAGTGCCCGTGGCCCAAATGTTCCCAACCAACTCCTAACTAAAAAACTACTTTGGAGATGGTATAAAAAGACATCAAAGGGAAGGCCTAAGGGAGAGAGAAAAGGAGAGCAAGATTATTATGCTAAGATTTTCCCCTTATACCAGGTCTAAAGTCCTTGGTGCTTTCTGCACTTCCCCCATTTTGCATACGAAACCCTTGTTTCCATGTGTATTGGTGATCATTCATCTTTTATATCACCATTGAGTAAGACTTGGAAGGAGCTCTTGTTGGAGGCTTGAGGCTGGAACGAATCTGGGAGGAAGCTTTGCTTGGAGCCTGCTGAAGGTGTTTCAGGTGAAATCTTTCCGTTATATGTACTTTACTTGCCTTTATATAAAGAAACACGTCTTGGTTCCCGAAACAATCTTTCTTTGTGCTTATGAGATTCTTGTTTTGAATTCTTATGCAAGTAGTTACTCAAAGATTTTTATAACTAACTTTATAACATGAAGATGGTTTACGGATAAGTATTTGTCCATGTACTACTGTGTTCTTTGATTTGTTTATTTTACAGGTCAAAGGAGAAGAAGGGAACTCCAAGAAGGGTTTGGACCCTAAAGGCCTTCTCGAACGTAGGACCTTAGGTACGTACCCTCAACATTAGAATTTGCTTACAGTAAAGATAATGGTTGTGTGTGTGTTTCTTTGAATAAGCAATTTTCAGTCTGGTAGAGTCTTAACCCAAAGGACCCTAGGGGTACTTTCCCCTCAACCAGAATTGGTGACTCCGCTGGGGAACAACACTCTTGTTGTTCCTAGTTTGGGTAGTCTTCAAGCCAATCAAGGCTCAGCCCCTCTGTTTGTTGGCTCTGACTGTCTGATCTGTTCTTGAACTCTAAGCTTTTCCAGTTTTTTCAGTCTGTATTTTTTTATTTTTCTTGAAAATCTTCAGATACGCTGTTTTGCTGGATTACAGAAGCGTATATACGCAAGTTTAACTAAGTGAACCCGCGTATACGCAGGTTTCCTCAGTTACAGTCGCGTGTACACGCACTCTGCATATCACTGCAGGCGCGTATATTATATAATTTTCAAGATTTATAAATTTTCTTTTTGCTGAATGTTTGTCTGGTGGTTTGGGTCAGTTTGAAGCAGTCATTTTCCAGTAACAGTCCTCTGTTTAACAGGGGGCATCTTGTTCTGAACTCTCTCTAATTATAAGGAGTATTAGTCTTGTTTTCGTTGATTGCAAGCGTCATTGTTTTTTGACACACAAGATTTCTGGTTAAGAATCTTGACTGCTCTGTTTTGGCAGAGTAGGAAGATTGGATTCAATCTTTGTGTTCATTTTGTTTTGGTGACCCTTTTGTTTGCTTAACAAAACCATTTTTGTGACCATTTGCTCCTTCGTTTCGGGAAAGTTGTTTGTTACCATTTTCTTGAAACTTGTCTTTTGATCTCTTGGACTTTCATTGCTGCTTTTGATTGTCAAGAGCGATTTCAAACACATTTATTTTTGTTGGGTTTTCATCATTTGAAAGGTGTCAATTCACAAAAGTGTTTGGTTGCATATTCATCAATTATTGGTGTCAGTATTTTTGAGAGCATTCCTTGAAAAAGACTTCTTTGTTGTTTGAAAGAAAATCTTTTGAAAGTTTTAAGTTTCGCTTTCTTAAACTTGCTTTTCATTTGATTTCCTTTTTTGCGAAGTGAAAGTGCTTTGTGTTTATCTTAGAACTTGTTTTTATTGTTTGGACGAAATGATTGGTAGCACATCATATTCTATCTAAGCATTTTAGTGGCAAGACAAATTTGATAAGTGAGCAACTTTCCTTCTTTGTTTGCAGAGTAGTCTTAAAATCTTGCATTCACATATAGTTGTTGCATTAGGATAGATTTGAATCCCTTTTTATGCATACATAGCTTTGTTAGCTTTTGTGAGTGTGGAGTTTGAAAAGAAAGCAAAAAACTTTGTTTTATTAGAAGTTCCTCTGAACCCTGTAGAGATTACTTTTCATCGAAAAGCGAAAAAGTGCATATGCATGTAGTTAAGTTTTTATTAATTTCTTTTGCGTCAAAAAACACCACTAGTTTCACCTCCATTATCTTGTGACTTAAAGAACAGCCTAATAAAATCAAGCGCTAATTAAAATCCACTAGAACTTTTTGTTTTAGTCAGTTACACCAACAAGTTTAGGATTTTAGGGCCTTGGATTAGGCGAGTGGAGAGTTAACTCTCCAAGGCCACATAAAACGTCAAACATAAGAGTCTGAATAACGAGAGAAAATCTAATAGCGTTAGGAAGACCAGGAAAGCTCCGGATCTGGGAGTTAAGCACGAGGGTCTGTGAAGACAGGGAAGAGAGATACCCCCTCTCCTACTTGTCCGAACTTACCTCACGATTGTTCCGCCTGGCTTCTGCGATGAGTTGGTGTCCATAGTTGCCTCTCCTAGGGATCTACATAGGTGGCTGCGGAGGGGAATCCCGTGGCACCTGAGGTTGACGTTGCATCACTCTCGACAGTACTACTAGAGGGCACCCTTGCGAAGCTTAGGGGCTTGCACCGGCGCAGGCTGTTGTTAGGAGGTCAGCGTAACTTCCTCTGTTACCTTCGCTGATAGGACTGGGCCATCATTATCCCAGACTATCTTCGGAAGGCCCCTGGCTCCACTTTCTTGTATTTTGGTGTCCGGTCCTCATCACCCGGAGCGGAAATACTTGGAATTTGTTTGACTGGATGTATCTTTAGGGACTTTATAGTGTGTGCTCTTTGTTCCTTGTATATATTTGGCTTTAGGTATTTTTGTCTAGTCACGTTTGGACTTTGTGTTCTGAGTGACCGGCTTACCACTCTACCAATCTTGAAAGGCTTTTGGTCGTTCTTTCAGAAGTTGTGGAGTTGCCTCCTCAAGGGCAAAGGTTTTGATTGCTTATTCATATCCCTTGAAGAGTTATTTCTACATTCCCGTAGGGGAAGGGTCTTTGGATCAATTTAATATGGCTAATATTCCTGTGGAAACCAACCAAGGTACCCTTCCAAAAGGGGATCCTTGTGCTTTTCCTTTCTTTGGAAACGTTGGTACTCCCTTGATGGCCACTTTGAATATTCCTGGGTTGAATGTTGGACTACCCATTTGGCTGTGGTCCACTCCGAATATTCCGAATGCTCTTGAAGCTTCTCAGTTGAATGCTTTATTTCAAGGGCATCACATGGGTGCTAATTGTTCATCTTCTTTCAAAGAGAAATCTGGGATTCCTTCTTCGCCTCCTTCTTTAACAAGAAATCTAAAAAGAGGAGAAAAATGAAGTCAAAGAAGAAGAATAATTCTAGCATTTCATCTTCAACCTCTGCAAGTCATGTTGGAGATGAGCCTTCAGCCACTGCTAGTCATGCTGGGGGCACAAGTCTAGTCACTACGAATCACACTAGCATTTCATCTTCAACCTCTGCGAGTCATGTTGGAGATGAGTCTTCAGCCGCTGCAAGTCATGCTGGGGGCATGAGTCTAGTCACTGCGAGTCATACTAGCAAAGAGTCACCGACCTCTGCAAGTCATGTTCAGGACTCTCCGCAAACCACTGCTATTCATGTTGGCAGAATGGAGGTTGATAAGAAACCCGGACGTAGAAGTTTTAAACCTAAGTTCCCTTGTAAGATATGCAAGGGAGACCATCTTACTCATTTATGCCCTGGTATTCCAGAGGTTCAAAGGATATGGTCGGAGTCTGAAAGTACTTCTACTCCTAGATCTGTTATGGTTTCTAATCAATCCCATCAACCATTGGTTGATAATGTGGTAGAGCCAGTGCAATCGCTGGCCGATTACACTCCTCTTTTGGGGGGTGAAGTGCCTAACAAAAGAGTCTGTTTGATCTCTAGTACAGAGTCTTCTAGTATAGGGGGCATTCCGGTTACTTCGAATGTTCCCCCTCCAAGTGCTAAGAGTGTTTCCTTTGATTGGGATAGTCTTGTTGAGCCTCGTCTTCCTTCCGCTGCACCTTTTCAAATAAAGGTCAGGGTTAATTCCACAAATGTCTATTGATGTATGGTGGATGAAGGATCCTCTGCAAGTATTATATCCTCTTTGACTTGGAAAGCTTTGGGTTCCCCAAAATTGTTGACAACTCAGAGTCAGTTGTTAGCCTATGATAGAAGGCCTGGTGAATCTATGGGTGTTCTTCCTCAATTGCCTATCACTTTAGGTGGGAAGACTGTCTTAATCGATATGATGGTGGTTGACAGCCCTTTAGACTTTAATATGCTACTTGGGCGTGATTATGTCTATGCTATGAATGCTGTGGTGTCTTCACTCTTTCGAGTAATGTGCTTTCCTCATAACGGGAATATTGTCACTATTGATCAGCTTGCATCTGATAATCACCACCCTAATTCGACTTTAATGCAGAATGCCCCTTGGTTTGTTCCAAGTGTTCAAGTAGACTCTACCCCGCCACGGGTGAATTATGTGGCATTGAGTCCTCAATGTTCAATTGCTTCTGAGAAGGATCCTTTGACTTATTATTCTCCTTCTTGGGACTTGGTCCCGGCAGTTGACCGAGAGATTCATCCTATAGGGACATGGGACCCTTTAATTCCCTCTTTTGATCCTTTTAGTTCTCATGATTTCTTAGAACTTGTTTTGCCTTCACAGGAGGAACTCTTTGAAGCCATGAGTTATGACTACCAAAGGAGTCCTTGGTCCGATCCCTGCAAGGGGTTTGTCCAGAAGAACTATTATGCGTAAGCTGCAAGGCTGCGTGGTTCCCTGTACCATATTGTATATATGAGGTACGCATTTTCAAGTTTTGTATTCTATAACACAAGATCTTATATGAAGTTTATATGTTGGATGTATTAACTTCGTGTCTAGTGTTCTTATTTATGTTTACAGAACTTGGAAGATTTCTCCTTTGGAAGTTTATGGTTGGTCCGTTCTGACAGGTATTGGTTCTTGAAACTGGCATATAGGTTAGGTTTTTCCACCTACATCGTGCATTTATCAGTTTCCTTTCCCATTTTGCCTTAGGATCGACCCCACCAAGTTATGGTGCGGAACCTTCTCATTGCTTAGAAGTATCATGACTTGTGTGGTAGAGCCTACCTTATCATGGGTGCCCTAGTTAGTACCTTTTTTCGCTTGGCACTCATGCTGATTTTTCACCCCTAGGCTCGGGAGTCCTCTGTAGTCCCGCCATGACTTATGCGTTGAAGACTCATTCCTCTTTGCTTCTTCGCTTCGTTCTGGCCTTATACCCTAGAGGCTCCTATGTGTGTCGAGTTGTACTTCTGCATTGCATGTTGACCATTTGCACCTTTTGGCCTAGAGCCGGCTTCACTTGGACTCGTGTTTAAGCCAACTTTTGACCATGACGTCTGCAAAATCAACCTTGCATACCTTTGACTTCTATAGCTTGACATACCCTGATTCGTGGAAGGAACATACCTCTGAGTGTCACTGACCAGTTTTCACCTCCCTGCATTGAGCATAGGAACGTTCCTTTCCCAGGAACTAGATCATCTGTTTCACCGACACTCGTTCTTTCCACTATACCATAGCATTCTTTTATTCTTTTTCTGGCTTAACAGAAAAAGACAAAAAAAATTAAATATTCCAAAAAGAGCGGGAACAGGGACATTATTTCCATTTATTGTTGGCAGCTAGAGTCAGTCGAGTCGCCCTTGAACAAAGCACTCAAAACAAAGTCTCCTCCGCATGGGTGGGATTTAGTTTGACTTAGGTATGCCATAACCTTGTTATTGAGTCAGTTCTCCCCCGATTGGTTATCTCTTCCAATCATATGGAGTGTTCGTTCGTGCCTCCTGCATGGCGAACTTATACAGGGTCATCATATGCTGCCACATAGTCACATTGAGTCGTGCTTTTGTTCAAGGGAAGTTAGCCCGAGTCGGCCTCTCTGTGGTGTCTCTTGACTCATTTTTCAGTCGGCCATCCCTGGTTGTTAGTTTCATGTCTATCATCACATCAGTTATATTGGTCCTTTACTCGTGCCAGTTTGAGAAGGTCCCCATTGACTTCTTGCTGGCGGGTCTTGTCCTTATCGACGACGACACCTTGCTCTGAGGACAGGCCTAGAGCCGCACCCTGGCCCTATTTTCATTATTGATAGGTCACCTTGTGCTCAGCATCGATCAGTATCATGGGTCTTTGACTGAGTGGTTTCCCTTGTGTTCGACATCAGCATACATTATCACACATTGGGATTCGTGCAGTACCTTGGTTTCCATTTGACCGTATTGGTGGATACCTCGCCTCTGTGTCAACTTTCATTATTGGTTGGTTCAAAGGGTTTCTGCCATGCGCTAGCCACATCTTGTGTACGCCGGAAACGTACTTCGGTTGGGTTACTACATCTTTTTCGTCTGATTCCTTCCACATTATTGGCCTACGGGTTACACTCGCGCTAGATTGATGGAGGATGCCTTAATGCCTTCCTTCTAGCGGATCTTTCCCTATCGACTCTGACTCATTGCTCTGGGGCAAAGATCTAGAGTCCATTTGGCAGTACCTTGGGGTTTGCAGTCATTAGTGGCAGATCCTTCGCTATCGACAGTGGGAAACCATCATTGTCTCCTGATTGATAGATTCTTACAGGTGTTCGACTTCAGCTCATCTATTCACACTTGTTAGATTGTACTGGGTACCTTGACGCTCATTATCATTATCGGTGAGTAGTCTCGCGTTTGTTAACGGTATACATCAATGACCGGTAATCAAACGATTTCTCACATGGTCGACTTCAGATCATTTATTCCCATGGTGTAGAAATGTACCACGGCGGTCGGCGAAGACCTCAGGTTGTATCTGCATTCATTGGTTCACTTGACAGTTGCTCCTGTTGCTGCTAGTTGATACCACTCCACTTTATATGTTGCAGTCAGTCATGGCGACATTCTATATGCTGGCACCTGAGTTTGCAGTGTAGTACCATCCTATTCCATCATGTTCAGTTGGTACCTTTTGGGATCAGTCTTTGATATCAGTGATCTGTTGCATCTTTCAGCATCATTGACAGTCTTATATGTGATATTCAGACATGTACTTGCTCCTTATGATCAGATGATCCATTATGTATCTTCCAATCATTTATACTTGTATACTTAGTGGATCCGCTTGTACTTGATATGCGGACATGCTTTACTTATTTTGAGCATGGGTATGCCCGCCTCATACAATGTTTCTTTCTGATCTCCTTTTGGTGGCTTGGCAGGCTGAATTCTGGTGAAGTCCTCCTCGGTCTCTCGATAGACTTCCTTTCCATGTACTTACATAATATATTTCGGCCATCATGTTCCCCTTCTGACCTCATATATTAGGGGGCATCTGTTATAGCTCCAAATCTCACTCTTATGGTTTGTGATGCTGCACTCATGGCCTAGGGCAACCCCTCCTTCCAGACCAGGTCCTAAAATTTAAAAAATAGTGTTTTATCCCTTATACATGACATTTCCCTGAGTTAAACGCGTGTACACGCGGGTCTGTGTATGCCCAACCCGCGTGTATGTATTAAAACACTCAAAAAAATAAATAATTCCTTATTTTCGGGCGGAGATCGCGGGTTTTACCTGCTGATCACCTGTTAGTGCCTGTGGCCCAACTGTTCCCAACCAACTCCTAACTAAAAAACTACTTTGGAGATGGTATAAAAAGACATCAAAGGGAAGGCCTAAGGGAGAGAGAAAAGGAGAGAAAGATTATTATGCTGATATTTTCCCCTTAGACCAGGTCTGAAGTCCTTGGTGCTTTCTGCACTTCCCCCATTTTGCATAGGAAACCCTTGTTTCCATGTGTATTGGTGATCATTCATCTTTTATATCACCATTGAGTAAGACTTGGAAGGAGCTCTTGTTGGAGGCTTGAGGCTGGAACGAATCCGGGAGGAAGCTTTGCTTGGAGCCTGCTGAAGGTGTTTCAGGTGAAATCTTTCCGTTATATGTACTTTACTTGCCTTTATATAAAGAAACACGTCTTGGTTCCCGAAACAATCTTTCTTTGTGCTTATGAGATTCTTGTTTTGAATTCTTATGCAAGTAGTTACTCAAAGATTTTTATAACTAACTTTATAGCATGAAGATGGTTTACGGATAAGTATTTGTCCATGTACTGCTGTGTTCTTTGATTTGTTTGTTTTACAGGTCAAAGGAGAAGAAGGGAACTCCAAGAAGGGTTTGGACCCTAAAGGCCTTCTCGAACGTAGGACCTTAGGTACGTACCCTCAACATTAGAATTTGCTTACAGTAAAGATAATGGCTGTGTGTGTGTTTCTTTGAATAAGCAATTTTCAGTCTGGTAGAGTCTTAACCCAAAGGACCCTAGGGGTAATTTCCCCTCAACCAGTATTGTGTATGATGTTATGCATTATTAATTGTTAATGTTCCTTGGTTTTCTCCTTGCATCATTCCAATTGGAGTTGATATTTCCATTAAGTCAGGTGTTCTCAAAAATATACACATTGGATCATATTGTTCTCCATCCGAGATCAAGACTTATCGAACCCTTTTCCATGAGTTCAAAGATGTCTTTACCTGGACCTACGAGGAGATGCCAAGTATTGACCTAAATATAGTTGTACATGAAATTAAGACGTATCCTAATGCCAAACTAGTCTGGCAACACCTCCGTTCGGTCCATCCCAAGAAGGTTGTTGGTATTAAGACTGAATATGAAAAGCTTCTTCAAGTTGGTTTCATATACCCCATTCCTTTAACTGAATGGGTGTCAAATGTATTTCATGTCATAAAGAAATAGGGCACCATTCAACTGTGCGTCAATTATAGGGATGTGAATCATACATGTCCAAAGGACAATTATCCTACCCCATTTATTAACCATATTGTTGATTATTGTGCTAGTTGTGAAATTTATTCATTTATGGATGGATTTTCATGCTATAATCAAATCAAAATTATCCCAGCATACCAACCTAAAATTGCTTTTATTTGTCCCTGGGGAAATTTTTCCTATAGGAAACTCGTTTGATTTAAATAATGTTGGGGCCACGTTTCAAGGTGCCATGGATTAGGATTTTCATGAAATCAAGCACATCATTCAACCATATTTGGATGACCTCCCTACTCACTCAAAACATTAGGTTGATCATCCAGTGCATCTTCGGGCTATTTTACTTCATTGTAGACATTATAATATTCGCTTTAACCCACAAAAATATGTGTTTTGTGTCAATTCTAGAGGAGGCCGAGAAAGTCTTAAATGAATTCCACTTGGGGGCATGTGGCAGATATTTATCTATTTATGCTACGGCCCAGAAAAGTTTATGTGTTGGTTACTTTTGTCCTACCATGTTTCGAGACTGCATTCTCGTTGTCTAGAAGTGTCATGCATGCTAGATATATGATCGTAAGACCCATGCTCCACCCACAACGTTGCATCATGGTATCATCTTTGGTCCCTTTGCAAAATGGGGTATCAACTTCATGACATGTAACCCTCACTCAGTTGGGAGGGCATGGTTATATTATTATCATTGTTGACTACTTTACTAAACGGGCCAAGGTGATGCCTACATTTAACAACGTTGGAGAAACGGCTGCATACTTCTTTTTTAACTACGTCATTGCACGGTTTGGTGTTCCACAAGCAATAGTTTTGGATCACAGAAAATATTTCCAAAATCATATGATGACCGAACTAACTACTAGGTTGGGACTTTCCCATGAAAGTTCCACTCCCTAATGTTTAGTCAATTTAGTATGTCCTAAATTTCTACATTAGTTATCAACCCAGGAGTCATAAACTGATGAAGTGTGACGCACTGTATGTGCAAGACAACCTCTTTCTTACTTTATTGTTTTCAGTTTTTATCTTGTTTTTGGGGTTTTGTTCTTGTTGGTCTTCTAAATTGTTTAATGCAAATGGAAATCCTAGTCTAAGTTTTTAAGAGTACTTTTAAAGTTCAAGTATGGATGTAGAATTTAAGACAAGGTTTATGCCTCTTATGGTAATTTTCCAAACTTAGCACTTCAAATATCTCAAAATTCATTATCTATGAAATAAAAACTTGAACAAAAGTGTAAACATGCAGCTACATAAACCAAGAAAAAGATGAAGTACTGAACATTAGGTTACTGTCTCTGTTGTCCATCTAATTACAGAAATAAAATCTAAACTACTACACTCAAAAACATAACAAAAAAAATAAAGAAGCTGGAAACTAGTCACTTATTTCACCCATAATTCCAATATTTCATCAATTAACTTCTAAAACGGGGTTAAGCTAAAGACACCGGAAACATCATCATATGGCATGAAAGAATGAAATTTAAACTATCTACTTGCATACTAATGAAAGAAAAATCAATTACCTCACCTACAATTCCAATAGCTCGCCAATTAACTTCTAAAACGGGGTTAAGCTAAAGGCACCGAAGATATCATCATGTAGCATGAAGAACTGATATCTAAACTATTTAATTGTAAGCTAATGAAAGAAAAATCAAATTACTTCACCTATAATTCCAATATCTCACCAATTAACTTCTAAAATGAGGTTAAGCTAAAGGCATTGAAGATATCGTCATATAGCATGAAGAACTTGATATCTAAACTAGCTAAAAGTAGTAAACAAATCTCACTGAAATCAAAGCATAACAACTAGAATTAAAACTAAAGTTCAACAGAGGAAGCAAGTCTCAGATCACCACTTGATGCAAAAAATATATTAAAAAGCTTGAGCAAAACCTATCCTGAAATGCATTGATCAGTGTTAGTGGAAAATATAACAATGCCGCAAAAACATGTACAGGAGTAAAAACGATTAATACCATAAACAAATCATGAGAAATGTACAATTGAAATAAAAGAAAACATGCATAAAAACTATACAAAACGAAAGGAAAAACCTCAGCCAGTAGGGGCCCTCTGCACAACCTTGGATTAATACGTTGTCACCTCAAAACCACGCTTTAAACAGTCATATATAAAAATAGAGTTTTTGTATTATGAAATAGAGGATATGTCTCTCGGTTACAACAACAAAATAATGCTAAAACAACAGCATCAAGACTAACTACTTGCGTTGCAAACGCTTATACTTATAGAGGAAATAGATAACTGTCTTTTGGAGAAAAATCTTCAGCAATGGACACGTGAACAGGCCAGAATCCGAAAGTTCAGCCTCTTGGTTGCCATAAACATTAAATCTATGAAAAGTGGATGTTAGATTGCATCATGGAGATGGCCTGCAGATGGCAAAAATGGATCCATGAACTTAGGAACGGTTTCAAACTTTTTCACGTGCTAGAACAGAGTCCTAGTTGACGTAGGACTCTCTGTTGACCATCCTTTGACCGATGCCTTTCTTCACAAATTCGGCTAAACAAATAGGACCTTGTCCATGTGTGGATCATTTCTGAGCTACCCATGTGCCTCATTTCTCCTGCCGACACCTGTAACCTACAAAATAATGAAAACAGCTACGGAATTGCGAATCAACTACGGAAAGTGGCTACATTCCATAGCTGATGAACAAAATCTAAATCAAATAGCACACACAAGGATATAGTTTGAAAATCACTTAAATGCACTCTTAAAATCAATATGTAACAATTTTTGATAGCTTATGAGGCACTGACGTGGGAGAATAGAAGAGAAAATGTTTAGGAAAGTATGTAGAAAAGAGGTAGTTCTAGGGCTCAACACCTACTATCCTCAGGCTAATGGACAAGTTGAGGCCATCAACAAAGTTCTTAAGATGATGCTTCAACGCATGGTAGGGTTCCACAAATCAGACTGGAATTCACTCATTTACATTAATTTGTGGGAATACCAAACCTCAGTCAAGACGACTACCAGATTTAAACCCTTTCAGTTGGTATATGGTCTGGAATCTATCCTCCCAATTGAATGTGAAATTCCATCATTGAAACTAGATATTGAGCTTATTCCTTCCACTTCCGTAAAGGAGGAACACCTTTTACATCTAACTCGTTTATATGAAACCCAGTGTGATGTTGCTATAACTAATGAAGCTCATTAAAGACACATCAAGGAACAATATGAAAAAAGTGTCAAGGTGCAGTATGACAAAAGTGTCAAGCCTCGTGTCTTCTTGGAAGGAGACCTTGTTCTTCTTTATGACCAGGAGTTTGATAATTTGGATTTAGGTAAGTTTCAATCCATGTGGTTAGTTCCATACATTGTCAAGCGATTCCTTGCAAAAGGGACCTACAAGTTCTTAGATTTTAATGGAGTTCCCCTAGCGCAGCCGAGAAATGGGTTGTACCTAAAAAATACTATACTTGATCTCAAGTGTATTTTTCATTGGGTACATACTATCTATAGGTGTGTTAAGTGTTTTTGCAGTGTGTCTTTTCAGAGTTCCACATTGTTTCTGTTGATTCCCTTTTACGTTTGGTTTGTAGATGTCATTATCCCTTGAAACTTTTATTTGTTATGTTGATGGTGCCAGACATAGTACTCAGAATTTATCTTCTGCAACATGGATATCTTTGCCCTAAATGGAGATTTAGCGATTTTGCAAGGGATTTGTATTGGTTGCTCCACCAAAAATATCGTTGAGTATAGCGCAGTGGTCGAGCTACTGTCTGATGTTATTTCACATGGTATCCATCATTTAGTCATCAGACTTGACTCACATCTCGTAGTACTGCAACTCTCTAGTGTCTATTTAGTTAGAAGTCCCACCATATTACGCATGGTTTTAAGAGTTCACCTTCTAGAAAGACATTTCGATTTCATACAATATGAAAATAGATCTAGAAATCTAAATAAATTGACAAATGCACTAGCTAATCATGTTTTAAATAGACATTTGCAACAAATGTAATTATTTTTCAATTCACATCACATAATATTGAAAATACAATAGAAACCATAAAACGTTGAATATATATATATAAGTTTGGTTTTACAAAAATTTGTTCCCGAGACACATATGGCATACATCGCCCATATTAAAAGAACTACATGAAAATATCTAAGTAAAAAAATGAAAGGTACTCATTATAAAATGACACTGCATGAGCCATCTTGTGCAAGAGTCGAACAATATGACTAGGCACTCCTATGGTGTATTGTTGAAGTCGCGGCAGAATTTGGTCAACCGCAGTCTCATTAATTCCATGAGTCAGCCCTTCCATGTGGTGCTCTACCTCTTATAGGACCTCTACTACTTTTGGATCTTGTATCATATCTCTTCCCACTGTAGCGACCTGTGTTGGTTCTATTGCCTCCTCCTGTTGTTGTTTCTCTTCATGATAGAGATATGAAGCACCAATATGTCGAACTGGTCCCACATCTACATGTAACATCAATATTTTAGTCTCAAAAACATCAGAAAACACAAAAAAAAAAAAATCTAAAACTTTCAAAACTTAAAAGTTTGAAATTTCTTACCTATAGCACCCCATTCCTCACCCTAAGGAAGCACAAGCTTAAGCTCATCGAGAAAATCCATTCTTGCATAATTAAAGTCATTGATCATGAAAAATTGTCTGCACAACCATCCGAAGAAGGTTGGTGAGAAGTTGATCGCTGATGGCCCTGCATGTCGGGACATGTGATCTATCCACCTCCTCATCTGTGGCACCCTCGGATCGATAGGCTCAAGTATAATATGTTGAGGCTGAAGTAATGGAACCCGCTCTAATGTAAAGGAAACTAAGATCACACCATATCCAAAGTTCTTTAGTTTTCCCTCTTTTGCTTTAGTCAGTTTTTCTTTCATATTGACCAGAACTCCCTCACTCTAGTTGAAGAGTGTTGGCTCCAGACACTCCAATCCATATTGCATATATGATCTTCTTGCCACATGCAATGTGGAGCTACCTACCAATCTTGCAATAATGAATAGGATCATTCTGAAAGGTAACTGGGTCACATCTTTTATATTTATATTTCCATCCTTTGTTGGTTGAGCCCAAGGTCTGCAATAGGCTGTGATATAATATTTCATTGTCTCCCCACCACTTATCCCAACTAGGAGGGATGTGGGGACACCCCTCATGGACAGTCCTATCAGAAAGTAGATATCCTCTACCTTTATCTCGAGCAGGTGTTCCCAAAACCTAAACACTTGTGCCTGAACATCCCATGAACGAACAAGGTATTTCAACAACTCCATCTATTGCCTCATACCAGGAAGCCGAAAGAATTTTAATAATCCATACTTCTTTAAAGCTTAGATGGTTGCAAGATCATTTGTTGCATTTAAATCTTGTTCCTTATGTTCTCTTTCTCTCCATATGAAATCCATTTTGTGTTGATGAACCCCTTAAACATCAATAAGAGATGCATTAGGATCCTTTTCATGCAAAAAACTTGATAAATTTTGAGGAAAAATTGTTGAACAAACTTTAGATTTGCACCCAACGCACCGCAAAAGAGAAAACTAGAGAGTTGCACCTCTACCTGCGGTGCATGACTGCTTAGGTGCACTGCACTTTTTGACCCTTTGGGTCTGCGTTGGTCCTAGGGCGAAATTTTGGAACCCTATGTCCCTCAAAAACTCAGAAATTTTGCTTGAAATCATAAAATGGAACCACTGAAAGAAAGAGAAGGGCTTTAGCTCCTACCTGGAAGTGACGGTACTCAAAATTTTCCATTGGATTGTTCGTAATTAGCTATAGAAGATCAAGGGAATAACTCTCACTATTGAATGTAAATGTGAAATGGTTAAGATGAACAGTCATTTTTTAGTATATATGGTCATATTATTCATTATTTTATTCATATTTAATGTTTTGACCTAGTGATGATTCATTTTTACTATGAAACAAGTATGTTTAATCCTTTTTGTGTTGTTCTAAGCAGGTCAATAGTTGTTAACAAATTTTCTTGTCCTTTAAACATGTTATTTTGACCAAAGAGTACACTTTATCTCATTTTCAAACTCTTTAAACCTACCAAAAAAAGGACCCATTAGATTCCTCTTTCAGCTCTTTTCAGACTCCCAAAACATGAAAAGATTGTCAAGCACTTGTCTTTTCGAACTCGTAAAAGTAAATGAAAATATGTCTACTCAGTATAAGTTTAACCCTTTTCCAGACTAAGAAAGACTAGCTATGAAAAAGGAATACCTTAGTCAAACATGGCTAAGAGGTTATCTTAGGTATTGTTTTATACCTTTTTGGACCTAAGGGAATACCTACGAAAAGCGACATCTCAAATTTTCTTTTTCACCTCTTTTTCAAACTCTCTAACCATGAAAAAGAAGTCGAGTTTTACCCTCGTAGGACTTGTTAAAACATCAAATAGTGATGGACTCATCGATCATGATAGGGTTGAACCACTCCTTCTCGAGGTCCGTTAAATACTCTCAGAGGGATTCATTCAAAGGATGGACTTACAGATCAATCATATGTTATCATCCTCAAGCTTATTAAAAAATAAAGAGGTACTGACCAGTATCATTGGGGAAATTGGGAAAATAGGGTACTCCATTTTCTAATGGCAGCGAGTCGCTCTTGAACATGATGTTAGCCTCCTGTTGCAACAGGGTTTCATCTTTCATGATTGACATTTTTACATGCCAAATATGTCATACTTTGCAAGCTGCAGTGTTCCATATTTCTATAAGAGACCAAAGAAGAAAGCCATGATGTGTGCTAGTCCAAATTCCACTGCTGATTCCAATTTTGATGAGTTGTTCCAGTTTTGAAGAGTTTTCATTTAAGGGAGGTCCAAACAGTCTAATCTTGGTCTCCCTAGGTTTCAATTTCCTGTTTTAGAATATAGAGAATGCATCTGACCAAATAGTTTAATCTTGACAGATTTGTAGATAGGTAGAGAACCAAAGGGACCCAACTATTTAATCTAGGCCCTGGCAGAAATAAGTGTAGAGCTCGATAGGAAACATTCAAAAGAAAAATTGTAGATCTGGGTCTGCAAGTCTAAGTGCACCCAAACCAAAAAAAAAAAAGAAGGAAAAAATGTTAGGTGAGTAGGCTGGGTAGGTAGCTGAGAGGATGCAGAAAGATGACTTATGATCAAATTTTGTGTTACTAAGTGTATATTTTTCCGGATCACAGTGCAGGCAGTTTTCATTCAAAGGATCTCAAAGGTGGACATCACTAACTCCCCCTTCTTCTAATTCCCTAAGTCACTTACTAACTTCCCAAAGAGGTCAAGATCTGCTTGATTCCTCTTAGTTTCATCATCATCCATATCAGTTGCATTGGTGAAGATCTGCTTCACTCAAGGATTTTATTTCTTTTCAAATTCTTTTCCCCAAAATTAGCCTAAGGTCCCTGACCTTAGCACCTGTTTATCATCACCATATTAACCACTAACTCTACTATATAACTCCCTATCAGTCTTCCCCTCACCCTACTAAAAGAATGTATATAAAACTCCCCTATGTAAATATCCCCTCCCTGGCAATATAGCCATATTTTTTCCAAGTCCGGGAAAAATGGTCCACCTGGGGCTGTTTTTAGCCCATCCGAGTCATAGCAGGAGTTAGATGACACCTGGTCATGCTAACAACCTCTCCCCTAGCCCTAAAAACCCTCAAAGACCCTCTTTTCCGCCCCCTTACCTTAAGTTTTGGGCATAAATCGTTAAACTCGAGCGCATTAAACCCATGTTTTACCCCTTATCTCTAAGCCCCAACTGTAAATACATTAACCCGCCCATTTTAGACCCAATAACTCACTTTCCCTAAGTCTAAAACCCCTGCCGCGCATTATTTAAATCGGGATATTCCCGCGAATATCCCGGCCCACTAACCCGCCGTCGCCTCGCCCTTCCCGCCAACCGTCCGATCGTCCTGCGCCCAGATCAACGGTTGACGGGCCGTCCCATCTCCGAAACGCCCAAAGGTTAGCGTCCGGGAGATGCGTGGTATTGCCGCCGTACTCCCGCCACGCGTCACCTCCTAGGCTGTGGCGAAGCCCCCTCTAACAAAACCGCTCATGCCCAAAGGCGGTGCGCCCCAAAACCGGAAACCGCCCCCTGCCTGGTGACGTCACCTGCCTACGTCACCCCCCTGCCCAGTCACCATGACACGTCATCCGCCTGCGTGGCCCTCCTGCCACTGTACCGCCGAGTCACCTGCCACGTGTCCTGCCACATCTTCAGAGCCGCCGTACTGCCACGTCACCTCCGTACGTGATGACGTCATCATGCTGACGTCATCCCACCACGTCATCATGCTGACGTCATCGCTGACATCACCCGCCGTACGAGGTCCCATCGCTAACGTCATGCTGACGTCATCATCACTTTTTTGGCACGAAGGGCGAAAATCGCACTCCGGAGCCCCGGAATCAGTTTCTGAGGCAGTTTTTGATGAGCGATTTGCGCCTACGCAAATCGCTCATCGCTGGATAAATTAGGCCTGAATGGGGAATCTTTAGGGAATCTTTTCATTTTGCAGCCCCCAGCAAGCCAGAAAGGCACCGAATGACCCATTTTTCTTCGCGAAGCTTGCCGAAAGGAGCAGAAGACAGTTCTAGAGGAAACAGAGGCCGAACAACGGCCATTAATTTGTGATTAGACCCACAGCAAAGGAAAACAACGACCCAGTTTATTGTCAAAGAGTATCAGAGGAAGAAGAAGAGCCAAAGAGTATCAGTCAAGATTTTTTAGGGGCTCGAAGCACCTGAACATTGATGAGCCCCCCAGAAAGTCAAATCAAGAGGCGTAATCCCATCCTTGCCCTCAAATTACAATTAAAGCTTTAAATGCAGACAGACAGCAGAGAAGCAGAAACCCATACACATTTATTGTAGAAAACACTGCACCAAGCCGCCAAGGACTACATCATTTACTCAGTTTTGATACGGCAGCCCTGAGCACAGCCCGAGATATTTTTTTGCATTTATTTCTGGATAGGATTAGGTTAAGTAATCATCTTTCTTTCAGACCTGTTTAGGTCAATTTGTAATAAAAGCAGTTGTAGAGAGTTTTTCCCTATATATACCGCCCTCTACATTGTTACAAGGGTTGGTAAATTGAGAATTTTCACTAGAGACTCGCATTGAATACCTGAGTTTTTCTATAACCAAATATTGGTGAAAGCTTGGAGAGCAAACTGCCTGTTGTAAATGAATGTTGTTGGAGATATGAAGATGGAATTCTTGTGCTGCAGTTTGAAGCAATAAGTGCATCTTACCTCTGTTTATTGTTTACCACTATCTAAGTAATAGAAAGAAAGAATAGCTTAGAATTTGTTTAAGTACACTCCATGCTCAATTTCTGTTGTTTCTTTATGTTTTCCTCTTAATGAATTGGTTATGAATGTGAATTCCCCCGGGCTCATATTTACCCCGATTCACCTGTGTTTGCCAATTATCTAGGGATTCTTTACTACCCCTAGGTAGAGCTCTGTTACCCCCATCTGTTAAGCTGATTGAGAGATTCTTAACTGCCTCTCGTTACTTAGCATTCTTTCCATCATTTAAACCTGAAATATTGTTTCATGCGCAGCTATCTTGCTCCATTTTCCCTCTCTTGTGACCGAATAAATGCACCAGCAGTTCTCCTCCTCAACTCCACGCCCAATGGTTTGAAACTTACAGACTATGCCTTGCCTCTCTATCTGAAAACATCAAATTTCCCACCAAAAACAAAACAAAAACCCTCTGAACTCAAAACCTAGCCTAAAATCCTTTTCAACAAAGCTAAATCTAAAAGAGAGAGCCCTCTCTGATTGTAGGTTGGCTAGAACCTGCAGTCCAAAGTTGGTCTGTGGTTACCTCGGCCGTATCCTTTTTTGGAGCTTAAGGACAACCTGAGTGATAACATAATGGCGACTCCGCTGGGGACCTTCCTCAGATAGTTTCACAAAGAAGGTAAGAAAGCTCCACTGAGACCATAAATCAAACTTTCCAATTGTTGTTTATCTCTTAAAACTACAGATGAAGCCTGAATGTCAGCCAGGAAGCCTTTGAAAATGTTTTTTGCTTTGCATTAATAGGAGTAAATAAATGTTGCTTCAGTCAATCTTCATGCTAGTTTTAAGTTACAAATAAGTTGTCCCAAGTTTTAATTAGTCCCTTGTTGATTACAAAAACATTCCCAGGAAGAATACCCAAAAAATAATTCGAAAGCTGGCTCCCAAGAAAAATCCACGATATACAAGGTCAAATCCAGATCCCAACCCTCTAGCTGTTTTTGAAAACCCTAACATAATCTCGAAAATCCTTAGGAAGCAAGAAAAACATGAAATTTTTGCTGATTCTAGCTGTATTCCGACTCCTGTCAAGGTTTTGTTTCGTTCAACCCCTATTTCCCTTAGTTCATCATCTACATCTCGTAGTACTCCTTCCACACCTTCATTCACTATACATACTAACACTACTGTTGTTTCCAGCGTTCCAGTTACTCCGGGGATCCCCGTTACTCCAGTTGTTCCATTTATCCCCGTTGTTCCACTTATACCTGCCAATATGGCTAATAGATATGCACCCCTGCAATTACCTGCTAATGATGGGCCTTAACCTCAAGAGTACCAATCTAAAATCACATATTTTGACAGCACCGATCCTTTCACAGCCCTTCAGCACACCAAAAAGATGCAAGACTATTTTGAAAACTACAAGATAGATGATGATAGTGTAAGAATGAGAATTTTTGTTCAGAGTTTAACAAGTGATGTAAGAACTTGGTTCAGATCACTTGCTACAAATTCCATAACCACCCCAGATGAGCTTTACCAATCCTTTACCAACAGATGGGAGAAAAAGAAAGACCCCTTGCACATACTAGCTGAATATGATACGATCAAACGAGGTCCTCAAGAGACTGTTTTGGAGTATTGTGCAAGATTCAATAATGTATATAACACAATACCACATAACTTAAGGCCTCCACCTGACCTTTCCTTGTACAAATTTCCCGATGGATTCGACCCGGATATGGCATACCGGTTAAAAGAAAGAGCTCCTCAGACCCTTGCGGACATGCAAAATGTTGCTGTCAGCGTAGAAGCCAATTTAATTGCCAAAAGAAATAGAGCTAGAATGGAAAGAAGAACCACCTTTAAGGAAGAACCCTCAGCTTTTGATCAAAAGCTTGATGCTATCATCAGTGGCCTACAAAGGCTGGGAGAAAGAGTAGAAAATGTTGAGAGAAAAGCATCATGGGAAGGACAACAGTCTAATACCATAAGGAACCCAAATTTTAGGAAAACGCAGAACACAAATGCTGGTAGGCCTAACCAAGTCCATGATATAAGACCCCCTTTCCAAGATAATTATGTTGAAGGATCTACTTCTAGTGAACCCATAGAGGACACTCACATGAACTTAATGGATCTAAAGGGCGAGCACCAAACTGTCCTGTCCCAAGAAGACCAAAGTGAACCCGATTACAATCAGTTTCAGAATAGGTCTGGCGAGTCTTTTGATTTTAAACAAGGTTATGATACCACTGTGTATGAAGTACACAAACAATATAAGCTGAGAACTAGGACCATTGACATTTCCAAACCTAGTAAAACAAAGGAAGGCAAACAACCCAACAAGACTAAAGGCAAGGCTATCATAACAGAACCAGCTGATATACCTGTTCCAAACCCACATCAAGTGACTGTAGAAGACATAACAGAAATACAACCTTCCAAAGACCAGCCTTTGCCACCTTCTTCCTCGAAAGAAAACTCAAACAGGGTTCCAAAAAACTTTCCTAAAGTTGAAAAACCACAAGCAAAAACTTCCCATAACATTGATAAACAAGAGCAAAATGCAGACAATTCAAATGAAACAGAAAAAACTACCATTATCAACACCAAGGCTCCAATGGAAAAGCCATTTAATTTAGAGACAGAAATAGCTAAGTTAAAAATATCCATTCCCCTCACAGAACTTGCCAAACACGATGTATATAGGCAGCAAATTCAAAGATCACTTCAAATGCCAGAGGTTAAGGATGATGTAAATGTTTTAGACGACACCCCAGAGCTGCTGTTTGGCCCAGAAGTTAATGGAAAATCAACACATGGACCGGTCCCACCCTTTTATGTCAGTTTGCATATACATGATAAAGTTTTGCACAACGCTATGTTTGACTCAGGGGCATCGCACAATCTTATGCCCAAAGCAGTTATGGAAAAACTGAATCTTGATGTTACAAGACCTTACAAAGATTTATACTCATTTGACTCAAGTCAAGTGAAATGTCTAGGCCTCATCAAAGACTTGTGTGTCTCCTTAGTCCAATATCCCAACAAGACCATCCTCATGGATGTAGTGGTTGCTGACATTCCACCAAAGTACGGTATGCTCCTGTCAAGATCATGGGGAGCAAAGCTCCAAGGATCCCTTCAATTAGACCTTTCCTATGCCACCATTTCAGTTTTTGGGCAACCAAAGAGACTGTATAGAGAAACGCTCATGAAATATGTGGTAAGTAGTGAGAGCAAACCTGAAAATTTTCCCATTTACTCAATCCACTCTGATATGGATTCCTTTATTTTGTTTAATGATGATACAAATTCTCCAATTGATAATGAGCCCTTTACTCTAGAGCAACAAGCACACATCAACGAAGAATCAGTTGCACACACTGATGAAACTGTCACAATAGCTAATGCAACCAGCATACCAAAAGAACTTTCCCAAACAGAAGTTTCGAATCTGCCCAATCCTAAGCTGACTGACACTTTAGGCATCAACCACAAGCAGGAAATCACATGGTATTTAGAATTTGATGGCTCTGTTAACAAGTTAGGAGCAGGGACAGGTGTCTGGATTCACAATACATATAACAACCATGCAGAAGGTCATGCCTACAGACTGAATTTTAAATGCACAAATAACATGGCAGAATATGAGGCTCTGTTGCTAGGCCTTAAACTCCTCAAAGCTCTAGGAGCTTCAAAAGTGTCTATTTTAGGAGACTCTGATTTAATCATACAACAGATGAAAGGCAATTTTGTAACCAATGACAACAGAATGAGAGCCTATAGGACCGTTGCTACTAATATACTCCAGGCATTCACTGAATTCAAGCTTGACAAGATTTCCAGAAATCACAACATTCATGCACACAGCCTAGCCACCTTTGCTAGTACATGAAAGCTTCCTTTTGACCCAAACCATCACTTCACAGCTGAAATAAAACATAGGCCCGCTGTCCCAAATAACGTTAAAGATTGGCAAGTATTCGAAAATGATGCCCAGATTAATAATTTCCTCACCCTTGAGCATGAGTTTTCGAATATTAACATCGACATGGATGCTATGAATGGCTCCCAACACCAAACAAATGAAAATCAGCAAGATATAACAGCTGCAACAGTCAAGCAAATCTTGAAACCAACTATTTTTGACAAAGAAAACATAGAACAGCTGAAACAAATACACTTGGAAGATATAGCCAAAACAGAGGCAGACATCATTGACTTAAAGGATAACTTTCTGCCTGCTGGCCTAACCCCATTAGAAGACATGTTTGATGCTAATGACGTGCCAAGAAAGCCAAAATTGCAGCCCATAAACACTGATATAGAGGAACACAACATTGGGACAGCAGAAAAGCCAAAAATGATCAAACTGTCCAAAAATTTACCACCTGATCAAAAGCCCAAGTACATTGACTTATTCAAAGAGTTCCAAGATGTATTTTCTTGGAGCTATGAGGATCTGAAATCCTATGACACCTCGGTGATCCAACACACCATTCCTTTAAAACCAAACCAGAAACCCTTCAAGCAGAAACTTAGAAGAATTAACCCTATGCTTCTTCCCCCGATTGAGAAGGAAGTAAAGAGGATGTTTGAAGCAGGCATAATAGCACCCATCAGATTTTCTGAATGGGTGTCCAATCTTGTTCCTACGAGAAAAAAAACAGGTGAAATCAGACTTTGTGTAGATCTCAGAAATTTAAATCAAGTCTTCCTAAAAGACCATTACCCTTTGCCTAAAATGGACCACATCTTGCAAAGAGTAGTGGGATCATCTAGAATCTCTTTGCTAGATGGTTTTTCAGGTTTCAACCAGATACTTGTTCACCCGGACGACCAAGACAAAACTGCCTTTACTACACCCTGGGGAACATTTAAGTATGTAAAGATGCCATTTGGTCTTAAAAACGCTAGTGCTACCTTTCAACGTGCAATGGATATTGCTTTCGCCAAAGAAATACATGACTTCCTAGTTGTCTACCTTGATGACTTAACCCCATTTTCCAAATCTGATGAAGAACACCTCAAGCATCTCAGGCAAATTTTCATGACATGTAGTAAATATGGCATTTCCATGAACCCCAAGAAGTCTCTGTTTGGCCTTGAAGAAGGCAAATTACTTGGCCACACCATATCAAAGGATGGGATCAGAATTGATCCTGAAAGAATACAAGCCATCCTCCAAATCCCATTTCCAAGAAACATTAAAGAGCTACAAGCATTCCTTGGGAAAATCAACTTCTTGAAAAGATTTATTCCAAATCTAGCTGAGCTGATAAGATTGTTAAGCAACATGTTAAAGAAGGATGCCAAGGTAAAATGGTCTCTTGAAACCAAGCAAGCATTTGAGAGTATCAAATCAGCCTTAACACAAACCCCTGTCCTAACTAGCCCACAGTTTGACAAAGATTTTATCATATTTTTGTTTGCATCTGATCACACTATAGCTACTGTCCTTTTGCAAAAGGATGAATAGGGAGCTGAAAAACCAATCGCTTTTTTCAGTAAAGCCTTAAGAGACGCCCCTTTGAAGTACCTAATAATGGAAAAGCAGGCCTACGCACTTGTTAAGGCCATCAAGGATTTCAGAGTGTACATTTTATATTCACACGTGATTGCCTATGTCCCACATGTTGTTGTAAAGGACATATTGACTCAAGAGGGATTAGAAGGCAAAAGAGGCAAGTGGATTGCAAACATCCTTGAATATGACATAGAAATAAAACCAATCAAGCTGATAAAGGGACAAGGTTTAGCTAAACTGATGTCCGAAACAAATTTTCAAGCCTTAGAGATTAACCAGCTGGACAATGAACCGGAGCTGGCGACTCCACAGATCAGTGAAATCTTTTTACAATCCCCATGGTACATTGATATATGCTTTGTATTGTTAAACCTGTGTGCTCCCCCAGGATTGTCCAGAACCAAGAAAAGATTTTTGAAAATGAAGGCTTTAAAGTTTTGTGTTATAGATGGTGCATTATTTTGGAGAAATCATGAAGGTATATTGCTTAATTGTTTAACCATGAATGAAACTAACAATGTCATGAAAGAATTCCATGCAGGTGACTATGGAGGACATCTATATTGGAAGTCCACTGCTAATAAAATTATAAGGGCTGGTTTTTATTGGCCCTCTCTTTTTGCAGATGTAAAGAAGTTTTCCATTTCATGTCACAAATGCCAAATTTTTGATGGCAAGAGAAAGCTGTTACCCCTGCCCCTTAAACCCATCTCAACCGAACAACCTTTTCAACAATGGGGTCTTGACTTCATTGGAGAAATCCATCCCTCTTCCTCAGGCCAACACAAATGGATCCTAACAGCCACCAACTATTTCACTAAGTGGGTTGAAGCCATTCCCTGTAGACAAGCCAATGACACCATCATTATCCAATTCCTTGAGTGCAATATCCTTTCTAGATTTGGCTGCCCTGAGAAAATCATCACTGATAATGCCGCTGCCTTTAAGTCCAAAAAGATGATCAATTTTTGCCACATATTTCATATTACCTTGGGCCACTCCACAACCTATTACCCTCAAGGTAATGGCTTGGCCGAATCATTTAACAAAAACCTCATCAACATCATAAAGAAAGTGCTGGAAGAAAACAAGAAGAACTGGCACAAAAAACTGGTAAATGCCCTATGGGCAAACAGACTTTCAAGCAAAAGATCAATTGGGATGAGCCCTTATGAGCTAGTATATGGCATGGAGGCTAGATTTCCTTCATCCTTGGGCATTCTTACTATCAAACTGTTACAAGAGATGCAGGATGAACCAAATGACATCCAAAGAAGAATCAATCAGACCATCCATCTGCAGCAAACCAGAGAACGAGTTTATGACAGAGCTCAAATTGTGCAAGAAAATCTCAAAAAGATGTTTGATAAGAGAGCTAAGGCTGAGGATTTCAATGTTGGTGACAAAGTTCTAAGATGGGACTCAAGAAGGGAAGACAAGGGCAAACATGCCAAGTTTGATTTTCTATGGAGAGGTCCATTGGTTATTTCTGTTGTTCAGGGAAATAACACTTATTTTCTCAAATCTGTAGAGGATTGTTCTGTTGAAGAAGGCCCTGTCAATGGCCGTATGCTGAAACATTACCATGATCCCTTTTAAGGGACACAATGCAGTTTTGTATATATCTTTGTACAGTCTTATTTGTGTATATCACCACTCTGTTTTTATTTTTGTATAAGCAGGCCGATTGTTTAAAGAACAGCAATAAATTATGTGAAGACGTCGCTGATGCAAGTGCCCCAGTTCTGAAAACTTTGTCTTTGCACCAATTTCAGCAAAACAGCAAAAGGAAAATTGTCACATTACAAGCAATTCATGGTAGAAAAGAACTATCTGAAATCAAAGGCATGTTCCAGCAGCATTGTACATAATTATCAAGCACGCAGAAGAAAGCAGGCGATGTTGTACAGTTCACAGTAATTCAGTTGAGGAGGAGGTTGTTCATAGTTCAAAGTTTATATTTTTAGCATCCAGAACAAATGTTTCCAGTCTACAGCAACCACAGAAGATCAAGGCAGTCTAACCTGCTGTTCTTGGCTTTTCACAAGGAAAAGCCATCCCCAAGTGGAGCCACTGTTAGCCTCCTGTTGCAACAGGGTTTCATCTTTCACGATTGACATTTTTACATGCCAAATATGTCATACTTTGCAAGCTGCAGTGTTCCATATTTCTAGAAGAGACCAAAGAAGAAAGCCATGAAGTGTGCTAGTCCAAATGCCACTGTTGATTCCAATTTTGATGAGTTGTTTCAGTTTTGAAGAGTTTTCATTTAAGGGAGGTCCAAATAGTCTAATCTTGGTCTCCCTAGGTTTCAATTTCCTATTTTAGAATATAGAGAATGCATCTGACCAAACAGTTTAATCTTGACAGATTTGTAGATAGGTAGAGAACCAAAGGGACCCAACTGTTTAATCTGGGCCCTGGCAGAAATAAGTGTAGAGCTAGATAGGAAACATTCAAAAGAAAAATTGTAAATCTGGGTCTGCAAGTCTAAGTGCACCCAAACCAAAAAAAAAAAGAAGGAAAAAATGTTAGGTGAGTAGGCTGGGTAGGTAGCTGAGAGGTTGCAGAAAGATGACTTATGATCAAATTTTGTGTTACTAAGTGTATATTTTTCCGGATCACAGTGCAGGCAGTTTTCATTCAAAGGAGCTCAAAGGTGGACATCACTAACTCCCCCTTCTTCTAATTCCCTAAGTCACTTACTAACTTCCCAAAGAGGTCAAGATCTGCTTGATTCCTCTTAGTTTCATCATCATCCATATCAGTTGCCTTGGTGAAGATTTGCTTCACTCAAGGATTTTATTTCTTTTCAAATTCTTTTCCCCAAAATTAGCCTAAGGTCCCTGACCTTAGCGCCTGTTTATCATCACCATATTAACCACTAACTCTATTATATAACTCCCTATCAGTCTTCCCCTTCCCCTACTAAAAGAATGTATATAAAACTCCCCTATGTAAATATCCCCTCCCTGGCAATATAGCCATATTTTTTGCAAGTCCGGGAAAAAATGGTCCACCTAGGGCTGTTTTTAGCCCATCCGAGTCATAGCAGGAGTTAGATGACACCTGGTCATGCTAACAACCTCTCCCTTAGCCCTAAAAACCCTCAAAGACCCTCTTTTCCACCCCCTTACCTTAAGTTTTGGGCATAAATCGTTAAACCCGCGCACATTAAACCCATGTTTTACCCCTTATCCCTAAGCCCCAACTGTAAATACATTAACCCACCCATTTTAGACCCCATAACCCACTTTCCCTAAGTCTAAAACCCCCGCCGCGCATTATTTAAATCAGGATATTCCCGCGAATATCCCCGCCCACTAATCCGTCGTCGCCTCACCCTTCCCGCCAACTGTTCGATCATCCTGCGCCCAGATCAACGGTTGACGGGCCGTCCCATCTCCGAAACGCCCGAAGGTTAGCGTCCGGGAGATGGGCGGTATTGCCGCCGTACTCCTGCCATGCGTCACCTCCTGGGCTGTGGCGGAGCCCCCTCTAACAAAACCGCTCATGCCCAAAGGCGGTGCGCCCCAAAACCCGAAACCGCCCCCTGCCTGGTGACGTCACCTGCCTGCGTCACCCCCCTGCCCAGTCACCATGACACGTCATCCGCCTGCATGGCCCTCCTGCCACTGTACCGCCAAGTCACCTGCCACGTGTCCTGCCACATCTTTAGAGCCTTCGTACTGCCACGTCACCTCTGTATGTGATGACATCATCATGCTGACGTCATCCCGCCACGTCATCATGCTGATGTCATCGCTGACGTCACCCACCATACGAGGTCCCATCGCTGACGTCATGCTGACGTCATCATCACTTTTTTGGCGCGAAGGGCGAAAATCGCACTCCAGAGCCCCGGAATCAGTTTCTGAGGCAGTTTTTGATGAGCGATTGTGCCTAGCGCAAATCGCTCATCGCTGGATAAATTAGGCCTGAATGGGGAATCTTTAGGGAATCTTTTCATTTTGCAGCCCCCAGCAAGCCAGAAAGGCACCGAATGACCCATTTTTCTTCGCGAAGCTTGCCGAAAGGAGCAGAAGAGAGTTCTAGAGGAAACAGAGGCTGAACAACGGCCATTAATTTGTGATTAGACCCACAGCAAAGGAAAACAGCGGCCCATTTTATTGTCAAAGAGTATCAGAGGAAGAAGAAGAGCCAAAGAGTATCAGTCAAGATTTTTTAGGGGCTCGAAGCACCTGAACATTGATGAGCCCCCCAAAAAGTCAAATCAAGAGGCGTAAGCCCATCCTTGCCCTCAAATCACAGTTAAAGCTTTAAATGTAGACAGACAGCAGAGAAGCAGAAACCCATACACATTTATTGCAGAAAACACTGCACCAAGCTACCAAGGACTACATCATTTACTCAGTTTTGATACGGCAGCCCTGAGCGCAGCCCGAGATATTTTTTTGCATTTATTTCTGGGTAGGATTAGGTTAAGTAATCATCTTTCTTTCAGACCTGTTTAGGTCAAGTTGTAATAAAAGCAGTTGTAGAGAGTTTTTCCCTATATATACCGCCCTCTACATTGTTACAAGGGTTGGTAAATTGAGAATTTTCACTAGAGACTCGCATTGAATACCTGAGTTTTTTTCTATAATCAAAGATTGCTGAAAGCTTGGAGAGCAAATTGTCTATTGTAAATGAATGTTGTTGGAGATATGAAGATGGAATTCTTGTGCTGCAGTCTGAAGCAGTAAGTGCATCTTACCTCTGTTTATTGTTTACCACTATCTAAATAACAGAAAGAAAGAATAGCTTAGAATTTGTTTAAGTACACTCTATGCTCAATTTCTACTGTTTCTTTATGTTTTCCTCTTAATGAATTGGTTATGAATGTGAATTCCCCCGAGCTCATATTTACCCCGATTCACCTGTGTTTGCCAATTATCTAGGGATTCTTTACTGCCCCTAGGTAGAGCTTTGTTACCCCCATCTGTTAAGCTGATTGAGAGATTCTTAATTTCCTCTCGTTACTTAGCATTCTTTCCATCATTTAAACCTGAAATATTGTTTCATGCGCAGCTATCTTGCTCCATTTTCCCTCTCTTGTGACTGAAGAAATGCACCAGCAGTTCTCCTCCTCAACTCCATGCCCAATGGTTTGAAACTTCCAGACTATGCCTTGCCTCTCTGTCTGAAAACATCAATTTTCCCACCAAAAACAAAACAAAAACCCTCTGAACTCAAAACCTAGCCTAAAATCCTTTTCAACAAAGCTAAATCTAAAAGAGAGAGCCCTCTCTGATTGCAGGTTGGCTAGAACCTGCAGTCCAAAGTTGGTCTGTGGTTACCTCGGCCGTATCCTTTTCCGGAGCTTAAGGACAACCTGAGTGATAACACATGACACTCTTCCACTTCATCTTCGTGGTTGTTGGGTTGGGTAATCTTCTTATCTTTCGGTTCATCATACCTTCACAGAACCTCCATTTTGGTTTTGGGTCAATGCTTCCAACTCCATTTAGTGTCGTCGTTGTGTTCAAGAGAATTCATTCAACTTATATTCATTACAATACTCTTAAGCCTTCATTCCATGTTTTCCTTTCCTAATATAGTTCCATATCAACATCATTTTGTCTCAATCATCATACCTGTTTCGTGTTATTGATGGAGGATACATCAAGGCCCTCCTGTGACAGATCACTTCCTGTTGACATCAGCACATTATCCAGGAAGTTGACTTAGAAACACCCATTGGTACCTTGGTTCTTGCATACATCAATGGAAAGTGTCCTCTCTATCAGCAACAAGTTTACATCATTGGTCTTCGATTGAAATATTTTGTGTGGTGTTCGACATCTACTCATTTATTCACACCATACAATTTTTTACTTGAGTAACTTGAGAGCCATTAACATCATCAGTGGTTTCTCTCGTGTCTATTAACAGCTTACATCATCGGTCGGTAATCAAATGGTGTCTACCATGTTCAAATTTAGCTCATTGACTCACATGGTTAGACTCGTTGGTTGGTCGTGTGAATTAGATATAATACCCTGGATCTAGTTTCTGCCATTAGGCTGCAATTTCAAGATTATACAATATCACTATGTATGATGGCTATGATCATACTAAGAGTCATCTATTCATGGGTCCACCATTAGTCATAAGTGGACATGTATTTTGATCATTGTGCATGTAATTCTAGCTTATGTGTTGATTATGGGTATGTATTTTCAACGAAAGGATGTCATGATGTAAATGTATTGTAACTTTTCACCTGCGTTGGTTCAATAAATTCGAGAAAAAGAGAGAGAATCCTGAAGCCTCCATTTCGAGAATCTTCCAGGATCTATTGTAACCATTTACCTCAGATAAAACTTTTTCATCCTATCCTATCATAAATTGGATTTTCCATCCCTTTTCCTTAGATCTCATCTTCCCATCAAGAGTGGATTTCAACCCCAATATTGGTAAAAGAATAATAACTCCCAACTTACCTCACTCATCTATACATCTACATCCTTCCATATGCAAGAGGTTGTATTTTGGAGAGTAATTCTACCCTTATGTTGTTGTTGTGAGAGTTATCCTTGCATGCATTTGGGGTGATTGGAGGTACACTTTGTGACAAAGGAAGGACAAGTCAACAACTTGGAGGAGCTATTGTACAAGATCAACACCTATTTATGGTTGTAACTCACTGCATTTATATCAATACAAAGAGTTCCCTTATTTTTCTATATGTGATGTCGTTATTTCATATATTTCAATACCATGTTGATTTGTTGAATGAAGCAGATAGATGATGATACATAGATCTTTTAGTTTCTTGTCTTGTGTTGTCTAGTTGTGTAGGTTCTAATTTCGGTAGGTGGAGCTAGGATTGGAGCATTCAAGCAAAAAATGATTGAAACATGTGTTGGAATTATGACTAATGTGTTTTCCTTGATGGAAACCTACTTGATGAGTTGTATTTTGATGGAAATTTACTTAATGAAGATATCAACAAGATGTGTCTGCAGATGTGAAAGAAAGATTGGACAAAGGAATATCAGTTCAGATATAAAGGAATGATAAAGATGAAGTTTGAAGAAGTATACACAAGTTTGGTGAAGAAAAGTCAAGTATACGCAGGTTCTATGAATCAAAGTGATGTACATACTGAAGTTTAGTGAAGCAAAGTGGAGTATATGCGGGTTCTATGAAGAAAAGTCATGTACACAAGTGGGTATGAAGAAGGAAAGACACGTATAGTTTCTGCACCATGGTATTGTAAATACCAAGGGTCTTTACGATGGTATAAACTTGTGGTATTGAGCCTAGCAATGGATATTTGATCCCATATAAGAATACCATCGTCATGAGTATGGTTTTGACCTATGGTATTTGATAAGGGCTAAGCTATATAAGGAGATGAAGATCAGTGTTTAAGTGTGAAAGTGATTTATATCTCATGAATAGTTAGATCTGAAGCAAGTGTGCATGTAATGGGCTATTATTGATTTGTTTGATCTAAAACTAAGTATGCACCCAAGAACTTGATGATGGATTAGATCCAACAGATTTGAGATGACAATTTTGATTATGGGTTGATTTGATCAATGATGATAGTGTATTGATGTGTGATTTTTTCTATGTATGTCGAGATTTGGGTATGTATGAATTCTTGTTATGCAGAGAAGGTTTGTGCTAGTAATTACATATCTATACGTGGGTTTAATAACATAAAAGCTGCATACACACGTGGGTTTAATACTGGTAAGTCGTGTATATATTCAGATCTGTACGCAGGTTTTTTTCCTGAAAAGAATGTATACATGGGGAAATATTTGAGGAAAGAACATATATAAACTAGGGTTTTGTTGAAAAAGATGTATGATTAGCTTAATCAGTCTTGATGTGTTTCTGTTGTTTATCAATGAAGTATTACTTAATGATCTAGGCTTAATAGTGATGTTTTGATCGAGGATTTATTGATTGAAGAATAATGAAGCTACTAGCTATTTGAATGAAGATTGGTGATGGTTTCTTTAATTATTTTAGAAAGATGTAGTGGATCTGTGTATGATTCAGTATTTATTTTAGAGTGACATTGGTTCACTTTTAGGGTTCAATATTTTGATATCTATATGCGAGTATGCTTCAAGGAAGTTGCATATACATGCAGGTTTGCTACAATAAAGTAGCTTATATATTCTAATAGTTTATTGATCAAGGCTTTCGGTTGATTCAATAATTTGATACAGTGTTTGGATTCAATATTAGTACTCCATTACAATGATCTAACTGCTTTTTTTTAAGGATAAGTTGATTGATTTGCGCTTCATTTGATAAAGTGATTGGTTGATTCATTTGATTCAGTGATTGGTTGATTCAATTGGTTTAGTGATTGGTTTGTTCAATGGTTGAATTACAATTATCAGTTTTCAGTTTTATATTTGGTATTGGACTTAAATGATGGTAGTGGGTCCTGTTATCACCCCAAGAAACTCTCCTAGGTTGTATCTCGGAGATGCTCGGTAACATTACAAACTCAAAAAAATGTTGGAGATGGATGAATGGAAGGAATGATGCATATTCAAGCCAGATAACCACTTCTACTATGCTTAACTCCAAACATGGGTGAACACCCCCAGACTACAAGGTTTTAGACCACCAATTACTCACAGTTTGAGGATTGGGTGAACATGGAGAATACTGACCACACTAGCAGATGCACAAGACCATGTGATGGCCGGCTGTAACCAGTAAAGAGTTCTGCAAATCTATTTCCTAATGCACAGACATGATAACAGCTCTCTGGCACTAAGTAAACAGAAACCTGCATAACACATTCAATGAAACATACTAGACTTCAACACATAGGTGGGATGACAGCCCCTCAAATGCTAAATATCAAGAGCACATGAACAAATGCATAACAGGCACAACCTATAACAGAGTAGAAATGAAAAGTGAGAAATTAGCAGCAAAAGAAGCTTGCATTAGCTGAAAATGAAGACTAGACGCTGCAAGTATCAAAGTAGTTACAGTCTCCAGAAGTTGAACCTTACCTCAAAACAACAACCATCAACCCTGCTTACATCTGTGTTCTGGGTATATATATAGTTTGATTAAAAAGATATGTTGTTGTGTTATACGTGGAAGGGTCATAATGGACCACCAACCACCTTAACTCTCTGAAAGAGTCTCTGGTACAATCTGTGTGCTTTAATAAACAAAATTGATCTTTTCAGATACTCTGTTGTCCTTCTCAAGTAGGTGGAGTGTTGAATGAAAGAAATCCATAACTGATAATTGTTTTTATCTACTTGAGGCTGGTCCTTTCCTTCTCGACCATGTTATTTGTTGAATGCGGTGGTTGAAGATTAACTGCACAGAGTGCTGGTAGATGATCGCCTTCGTCCTTCGGCAGAACAGAACAGTCAAGGGGTACAGATAGTGTGGTGGAGGCATGGGCAATACGAGAACAAATATCAGCTGTTGGATCTAGCAGATGAACGCCGGAGATCGTTTTGTAGAGGGTATCGGAAAAAAACAGGAGCGGACAAACGTGAGCTGTCGGATCGCAGGCAGAAAAATCTGATGGCTATCGGGCGGAAGAGTAGCACGGAAGATAACACTCAGGGATGGGTGAGACGGGCGGTAAGTGGTATGTATCGTATCGCTTACAGGGGTCAGGTGGTAATCGTACACGGGCGTGCGATCACAATCAGCGCTCGACACGTGGCGAATGGGACAGGAGCAATACCGTTTTCCCCACGAGTTAACGCGTGGGTGGTTCGCAGGATCGAGAGAAGTGAACATCGTAGAATCACGCGACGGATGATCAGATGGTGGGGGAAATAAATGGGGTTTAACGTGTAGGGGAAAAAGGTTTTTGCGGTGGGGATCGTTGGGTCGAGATGATCAATGGCTGTGAACAAAGGATGGTGATGGGTTACAGAAAAACGGGGTCGCGTGATCATGTTTACATAATAGTTTAAACTCGGTGCCCGGACTGTTTAAAGGGAATATGGATTTATACAGGGTTACAGAGTAAAACAAAGATAGTGAGGGCTATGAGAGTATAGGTGTAGTGAAGGGAAAAATGGAGGCAGTGGGGTGAAAGGGAGTAGGCGACTGATGCGATCTTTCTTTAAACACAAACAACACGGCCAAGTTGTCTTTGACCCAACAAATTCTGAAGTATGTAGCAGAGCTAACACTGGCTCCTTCTGGGGATGAGATCCTCCCTGTGAGGTCTCAAGAACTGCAGACCAATGCCTTCACACAAAACAAGCTTAAAAGTATTTCCTAGTATTTCATTGGGCATGGAGTCTAATTAATTCTATGCTAAAACCTGAAAAATAACATGCTTATAATTGTTAAGGCTCAGAAACCTTAAACCTAAATCCTCAAAAACTGGCCATCTATTGGGCCACCAAAATTGTTTCCCCTCCTCTCGGCCCGTTCATCATAGATCTGCAAAATTGGGTTTATTTGATCATCTACCTCAAACAGTTTAGGACATTTGACCTTGTCAGGTAGAGATGATCCAAACTTCATCCCCTCTCTGTATGCTCTCCCCCTTGGATGTTCTTCATGGGAGCTTTTGTACACCTGCTAAATAACCATGGTTACTGTGTACTTCTTTGTGTCCTCTGTGGCCTGCACAATTAATATGAATGGGAAACCAATGTATTTTTGTGTGGAGGACACAAAGACATCATCTGCTCCTGCATCTTTCTTAGAATAGTCCACATCCAAGGAGGAGTCCCAAAACTGTGCATCCTCTTCCTCTGCCATCTGACAAATTGCCCTTTCAAACTGTGTGGAGGCCACCTGGGTAGGCATCAGAATATCAAGACTGAGATGATCAGTATCAGCCTTGGGCTTTGAATCATGGCCTGCCTCAGTGCCCGGGAGGCAACTATGAGGGATTGTCACTGGAACAGTCAGAGAAGCATAAGATGATGGGGAGCTTTCCTCTCCCTTTTTGATCATTGGGCTGGGGATATCAGTAGGTTGGTCACTTTGCAGATCTGCATAGTCATGGGAAGCTGGGCTAGCTTCGGGCTCAGACTCTTTGAGGATGGTGGGACCTGCTGCTGGTTGCTTCCGCTGATAAGCTTGTTGTTCTGCAGGTACAACAAACTCACGAGTAGTGCCTTTGGATAATGCTTCTTCATATGCAACTCTTGTTAAGAAAGGGGCACTGCCCTTATCTTCCAAACCATGGACCTCCTCCTCTTCTTCAGACTGCTCTTCCTCCATGACTATACTCTGAAAAAGGGTTTTCACCCTTTGATCTTTGTTTGCATTTTTGCTTCTCTGCAAAATCTGCAACTGCTCCTTTGCTCCTCTATATAGATTTGGCTTCGGAAGAGTAAAGGAACAAGGAGCTCCTGCTTCCTCAGAATACTACTCAGCCTCTAATCTGGAAACTTCAGAGGCTAATAACTCTATCATCCTGGCTAATTTATCGATCTTAAGATCTGAGGATGATGAGAGCTCTCCTCCCTGTCTTCTCCTATCAGCATCACCTCCAAGCCTCTCTGCAGCGATGATGTTTGATTCTACTTCAAAGGCTGCATATTGCATATCATCCAAAGAATCACATCTTCTTTCTCTTAACAGGAGGTAGAATTGAGAATCGAAGGCATTAGCATAAGTGAGCATAGCAGACGTAGGGGTAGGTTTGACTTCAGTTGGTATTCTGCTGTACATAATGTTGAATCTAATGTTGAAATCAGACAGCAACTCACCATTCTCCCTCTGCAAGTTCCCAAATTTAGTATGATAGTAGGGCAGATCTTTATTATCCCCTCAGTGCTTTAGGAACACATCATCTAAGGCCTCAATATCTTCTATAGACCTAGCAACTAATTCTTTGAACCATTTCCTAGCTTCCCCATCTAGGCTTTGGACAAAAATCCTCATCCACACATCATCTTCATTGATATCCAGGTTGTCAGCATAGCTATAAAAAGATTCAAGGTGCTCTTCAACTGTTACTCCTTCTGTACCAGTAAACTTTGGCATGTATTTCTGATAATCTCCTATAGGCATGGCATTCAAAGGGATAGGCAAGACCAAAGGTCCATACCTAGCAGCAATGATTCTTTCTATCTTTGTAGGAGCTTGCTGACCTGCCATGACTGACGTAGGTGGACGGTTACTGGTAGATTTAGTAGTATGAACAATGTAATGGATGACAGAGACAGAGGAATATGATGGAAAACATGGGATGCTTTCTTTAGACTGAGATCCAAAAGGGGAATAAATGAACAGGAGCTTTACGAATCTCTGAGGGTAATTTTTCACTAGTAGAGATACATGGGACCTTTAAGGCTTACCTAATCCTGATGCTTCTTTCTACGATGTTTTCTTCTGCTTAACGATCTTCTCAGGATTGGACACTGGGTCAGCTGGTGATTTCTGAAGATTTCTCTGAGCATGCCTCACAAACTGAGCCAGGACTATAATGTGGAGTCGCCAAAGGTTGGTCTTCCTCCAGTGGAGTCGCCAAATAGATGATTACAACCATAAATGTGCCCAGACTTTGTCTATCATCAAAATCTGGAACTGTGTCATCTCCTAGGGAAGCTGAGCTTCAATCTCCTCTCCTTGGCAACAGTACCAATTAATGTTATCACCCCATGAAACTCTCCTAGGTTGTATCTCGGAGATGCTCGGGAACATTATAAACTCAAAAAAATGTTGGAGATGGATGAATGGAAGGAATGATGCATATTCAAGCCAGATAACCACTTCTACTATGCTTAACTCCAAACATGGGTGAACACCCCCAGACTACAAGGCTTTAGACCACCAATTACTCACAGTTTGAGGATTAGGTGAACATGGAGAATACTGACCACACCAGCAAATGCACAAGAACATGTGATGGCTGGCTACAACCAGTAAAGAGGTCTGAAAATCTATTTCCTAATGCACAGACAGGATGACAGCTCTCTGGCACTAAGTAAACAGAAACCTGCATAACACATTCAATGACACTACTAGACTTCAACACAGAGGTGGGATGATAGCCCCTCAAATGCTAAATATCAAGAGCACATGAACAAATGCATAACAGCCACAGCCTAGAACAAAGTAGAAATGAAAAGCAAGCAATTAACAAAAAAAGAAGCTTGTATTCGCTGAAAATGAAGACCAGACGCTGCAAGTATCAAAGTAGTTACAGTCTCTAGAAGTTGAACCTTACATCGAAACAACAACCATCAACCCTGATTACATCTGTGTTCTAGGTATATATATAGTTTGATTACAAAGATATGCTGATGTGTTATGCGTGGAAGGGTCATAATGGACCACCAACCACCTTAACTCTCTGAAAGAGTCTCTGGTACAATCTGTGTGCTTTAATAAAAAAAAATTGATCTTTTCAGATACTCTGTTGTCCTTCTCAAGTAGGTGGAGTGTTGACTGAAAGAAGCTCCATAACTGATAAATGCGTTTATTTGCTCGAGGCTGGTCCTTTCCTTCTCGGCCATGCTATTTGTTAAAAGCGATGGTTGAAGATTAACTGCGCAGAGTGCTAGTAGATGATCGCCTTCATCCTTCGGTAGCACAGAACAGTCAAGGGTGGTACAGATAGTATGGTGGAGGCATGGGCAAGATGGGAACAAATATCAGCTATTGGATCTAGCAGATGAATGGTGGAGATCGTTTTGCAGAGGGTATCAGGAAAAAAGGGGAGCGAACAAACGTGAGCCGTCAGATCGCGGGCGAACAGATCCGACGGCTATCGGGCAGAAGAGTAGGGTGGGAGATAATGCGCAGGGATAGGTGAGATGGGCGGTAATTGGTATGTATCGCACCGCTTATGGGGGTCAGGCGGTAATCGTACGCGAGCACGTGATCACAATCAGCGCTCGACACGTGGCGGATGGGACAGGAGCAATACCATTTTCCCCGCGAGTTAACGCGCGGGCAGTTCGCGGGATCGGGAGGAGCGAATGTCATGGAATCGCGTGATGGACGATCAGATGGTGATGGAAATAAATGGGGTTTAACGCGCAGGGGGAAAAAGGTTTTGGCGGCGGGGACCGTTGGATCAGGACGATCAACGACTTCGAATGAAGGATGGCGACGGGTTACAGAAACACGGGGTCGCGTGATCGTGGTTACATAATAGTTTAAACTCGGTGCTTGGACTGTTTAAAGGGAATATGGATTTATACAGGGTTACAGAGGAAAATAGAGATAGCGAGGGCTATGAGAGTATAGGTGGAGTGAAGGGAAAAACAGAGGCAATGGGGTGAAAGGGAGTAGGCGACTGATGCGAGCTTTCTTTAAGCACAAACAACATGGCCAAGCTATCTTTGACCCAAAAAATGCCGAAGTATGTAGCAGAGCTAACAGGTCCAGTCTCAAAATTTGATGAAACATGGCCTACAATTTTGATGTTTTGTAGAAGGTGGATCTAGTATGAAAAATTATAAAACGTGGTCCACAGAAGTATTAAGGGTTGGAGCCTTTAATGAGGAAGTTGAAGCTTCCTTCCAGTGGTAGCTGGTAAATCATATTAGGGGGTTGGAGCTCCCTTTTGGTAGGTGTCAGTAAATGATATTGTTTTGGAAAGTTTTAGTGCCTACGGATAAATGCTTAAACCCCTAGACTAGTAGATAATTATAGAACAATAGTGCAAAGTATTCTCTACTTTTTCTATGACCAATAGATCAAATAAGAGATAAAGAAGCCTACCTAAATCTTTCACTTACTCCTTATCTCCCTTGACCAATTATGTCATTCCTTTCCATACTTAATCCGCTTGAAGAGTACCTGCACACAGACAGAAGAGAAAAACCAATCAAAGCATATGATAATGATCTATTAATTAAACATAGAATGGAATCAAGTTCATAATACACATATGAAAGCATCAATGAACAATACAAACATATGGAAAAATATTTGAACACTTTATTATTAAAAGGAAGAGTTACAACCCAATTTTCTTGATTTAGTATCACCCCTCCAATTCAATCCCATCCTCTCCTCATAACAAGCAAGACATTTTGACATCATTACAATACTTGAAATCAACTCAAGTCTCATACTAACAACATCTCCCTATAATTCAATGATTTCCAACCACTGATCACTTAGATGAGTGGTATTTTTATAGGTGAATGAAGGAAGTTATGCCATAAATGGTGATAATGAATGCCTTCCCAAACTTAGGATTTAGTTCCTTGGAGGAAGGGATAAAGGGATTGATGTTCCTTAACTCCCTATCTCATCCAAATTCAAGCTCAAAGGGGTAGATAAACTTGGAAAACTTCTAGATGCATCCAATAGATAAGAATATTCCCAAACCCCAATGAAATTTCACTCAAATTCGCCTAGTGCGGGTCAAAGAGGGCTCAAGTGCGCTGCATAGCACCCTAACAGTGTACTGGACTATATTGTAGTGCACCCTAATGAAGTCCTGCCTGCGTTGATCTTCTTAGAGGTAGTTTTTGGATGATTTCAATCATGGAACTTCTTAGGGAGCTAGGCATTTTGATGGTTGACTTCATTAGGGCATGTAACAACTGAATTAGGGTTTGATGGGCCCTAATAGTATTGATCTGTAAGTCGGGGTTGATATGCCGAAATGGATCTGTAATAGTTGCCCCCTAAAGCATGAAGTCATAAATATGTATGTCAATTGAAATGCTTTTCATGTGGAGAGTAGGTTTCGAAGCAGAAGGTGACCTGCATCAATTACAATACATATATCATGATAGTTTTATTTTTTCTCATGAACTTGCTGAGGGAAGGCATAATAATGCTCAGCTTATAAACTTTCATTACATGTACAAATATAGTCATCTACAGATATAGACCCATGAACGGATGACCATGAATGTAAGTCCATTGTACATTTGATTTAGTACTCCTGAAAATATCATAGCCTGGATCGATGAAACTAGATTCGGGGTCTTCAATCTCGTTCAATCTTTTGCTCAAATACAAGTCTAACCATGTGAATAGATTATCTGAAGTCGAACATGAGAAGACATCATCTGATTACCAGCCAATGATGTAAGCCATTAACAGATGTGAGAGGAATCACTGATAATGATAATGACCCTCAAGGTACTACAGTACATTTCGCATGGTGTGAATAAGTGATTTGATGTCGAAAACCATACAAAGTCTTTTGGTCGAAGGCCAGTGATGTCAACCTATTTTCGGAAGCGAGAAACCTACCATTGATGTATGCAAGCTTCAAGGTACTGAAGGGGTGTTTCTAAGTCAATTTCTTGGATGATGTGCTGATGTCGACAAGAAGTGACTCGTTGCAGGAGGGCCTTGAAGTATCCCACATCAACAACATGAAATGAGGTAAAAGATTTTTGAGATGAAAATCAATTGACGACAGAAGGTTCAGGAATGGCGGTCATAAAAATAAAGGTTTACGGTATTGCAAAGGATGAAGTTTGAACCAAATGACTTCTCTTGAACATGTCGGCAACACTAAGATGAATTGATAGCATTGACCCAAAACAAATTAATGGATGGTATGATAGACCAACGGTGTGATAACCATAAATTTGAATTACCCAACCCACATAGTCATGGTGATGAGGTGAAAGTGTCATGTTCAAGAGCGACTTGCTACCATAAAGTATTTTCCCCTTTTTCCAATTTTCCCTAGTCATTGCTGACCATTACCTCTTTATTTTTAATGAAGCTTGAGGAGGATAACATATGCTTGTTGTATAATTTCACCCTTCAGGTGAATCCATCGCTATTTGATGCTTTAACGAGTCTAGTGAAGGTGAAACTCGGTCTTGTCTAGATGGACAAGTTTGTCGCTATTTGATGTTTTTAACGAGTTTAATGACAAAGATAACTTGGTCCTTTTCATGTTTAGATATTTTGAAAAGGGAAAAAAAAGGAAACTCCAAAAGTTTTTTTCGTAAAATAATCTCTCAAGTCCAAAAAAGCGTAAAATAATACAAGAGAGATATCAATTCCAATATTTTAACAAGCTGGAAAGGACAAGTGCTCAACAATCTTTTCATATTTAGAGAGTCTAAAAATAACTTAAAGAGGACTCCAATTTGAGGAATGAGTGGTGTCTAGGATAGCATATGGTTTCGGTGATGTTGGAACTTCTCAAAACATGTTGATTGATGTGAAGAGGCTAGCTAATAAGACCACTCATTGCAACTATTCCTCAAAAAGGGTAAAACAACCAAGTGAAATGATCGTCCAAAGGGATGGTGGCGATGGGATGAAAACAACCAAGGCTCATTTGATGAAAGAGGCTGATAGAATGGCAATCATGAGGGTTAAAAATGGAAATGGGTTCATTTTTAGACAAGCTTGAACCATAGGGAACTATGCTTGGATTCAGTTTCATGTTTACACAAGCTTGAAACAAAAAACTATGCTTGGATTCAGTTTCATTTTTACACAAGCTTAAAATGAAAAACTATGCTTGAGACTAGTTTACATGCCCCCTTCATGATGAAAGGGAGAGTCTCCTGTAACTAGATGGAAGTCACTGCGGTGAAGCAGGATGGTTATCCAACACTTTTTTGGCTTTGTCCAGATAGGGAAAAAGGTGAATGGGGTGATTCCCTTCACATAACCTATAGGGAAAATTAACTTTGCCACTAGGTGCATTCCCCCCAAGCTTCATTACATTCACCTAAGTAGACTACTCATGGCTATCCGGTGGATGGAATGAAGGTTCGTTTATGAGATCAAGTGAAAGACTCGACTGGGATTTTACGAGATCTAATCAAAGACTCGACTTGGAACTTGGGACCTTGTTTCATTTTTTAATGAGCTTTTCACAAGACAAGGAACTCTACTCAGATTCCTTGTTTCATTTTTTAACGAGCTTGACACAAGACAAGGAACTATGCTCATATCCTTGGTTTCATTTTTTAACGAGGTTGACACAAGACAAGGAAATATCCTCATGCTCCTTTGTTTCATTTGTTAACTAGGTTGACATAAGACAAGGAACTATCCTCATGGGCCTGTTTCATTCTTTGATGAGGTTGACACTTGACAAGGAACTATCCTCATAGGATTGTTTCACTTTTTAATGAGGTCGACACAGTAAAAGAACTATCCTTGTACTCCTTTCGATCACATCTCACAAGTGGTCATGAAGGAGAGATCTGGTTCCAATATCCCCAGTACATGATGTACAACATCACTAAATTGATTGTCAATTGATATAGGTATGGAACAAGTTGCCACATAATTAACCCATGGCGGGGTTGATACCATTGGTACAAAAGGACCATTTAAGGAAGATGGTTAACTGGGAGCCATATTTGGACCGGGAAATGAAAGCTATTCAATGGTGACAATTCTGCCTTCATGCGGGAAACAAATCACTCGAAAGAGTGTTGAAACAATAGCTCTCATGTCATAAACATAGTCGCACCCTAGAAGTAAGTTGTAATCTAAAGGGCCTGGGACTACCATCACATTCAGATAAATGAATTTTCCTCCCAAAGTAATAGGTAACTAAGAGAGGATCCTTAATGGTTGACTGGTTCCTCTGTTAAAACCCAACAGATTCTGGGTAATAGGCACAAGCGGCGATGAACCAAGCGCTTGCCAAGAAATTGAGGAAAGGATGCTCACTGATGCACCTTCATCTATAATGGTGAAAGATACAATCATATTACAAACTTGTACTATGATTTTGAAAGGCACACAAGAAGGAAGGCGGAATCCTGCTAGTCGATTCCAATCAAAGGAAGTGACTAGAATACTTGGAGGGGGTGCCATAGAAATGGGAGAATTAACCCCTTGATTTACAAGAACTGGAGGATTTTCCTCCTGTCTTGATGGAACAAGAGGACTACCCCCAAGCTGAATAGAACCTGAAGAAAAAAAAAGAACTTGAGTGGTATCATATTCACTCTCTTCAGGAAAGGTACGATTAACTAAAGGTGAAATTGGGTCAACTGTTACCTCGACCTGTTTATTTGGGTTGGGTATAGACTCATAGGATTCACTTTCAAAGAGAGTGGTTTCAACTGATGGTTGATTTTGGTCAGTTAATTCATCAACTAGTGAAGGATTTAGGGAGAGTTTCCTGTAACCAAATGGAAGTCACTACGGTGAAGCAGGACGGTTATCCAAAACTTTTTTGGCTTCATCCAGATAGGGACAAAGGTGAATGGGGTGATTCCCTTCACATAACCTATAGGGACACTTAACTTTACCCTTGGTTCCATGAAATTTACTACCACTAGTTGATGGTGTGTCACCAACATGATCTCAAGAAGTTGATGACACAAGATGATGTGAATGAGAAGACCATTCTTCTAAGATCTGAGGAATATCAGGACAACTTCGAAGAAGATGGTCTCCCACACAAAGTTTGCATGGATATCAAACTTTGTGAAGCTTGACAGATGGTTTCTCATCATATGTTGCATTCAAAGCAGTGGTTGCTTGATTTCCCCTCTACTGAATTTGCTTCTTCTTCTTCTTCTTCCCTTTCTTCTTCTTCTTAGCCACCTGGTTACTAGTACCACTACTTTCACCGAGAAAAGAGGAAGAAGGGGACGAAGAAACAACCGAGGAAGAAGGCAAAGGGTCAACTTTAGGATCAACTGGAGGTTGATTTTGACCAGTTGGAGGTGTACTCGATTGCGGAGAAATCACGACATTTTGAACCAAGGAGGTTGAAAACAACCATACCAGCAAGCCAATGGTAAGCCTCGGAAGGGACAATGTAGCCGTATAAGGAGCACCAATATTTCTGAAAGAAGGAAAAGGACTGGGATTCCCATCAAAAGGAATTCCTTGATCAGTGGACTCCGAATTTGTTGCCATATGTCTCAACCTAAGATCAACTGAGTGAGCGTGGAGGATTTTATCCGCAATCAATTATATTTATTTTAATAAAAGTAACATAACAAAACAAAAGAGGGATAATCTAGGCAAAAGGTTTACCAAGCAACTGTAAACTACAAAATACCTCCTGGCGAACCAAGAAGTATGGGCAGGCAATCTCCCCAAATGTTGTGTTCGGTGTATCACAGTGTACAAGGCAGTCGACTCAATTACCTAAGGATGAATAGAAACCTAGTTTTGTCCTCCCATATATACCCAAAAGTACATGGAGGCCCAATCCATATAAGCGTTGTCTAATGTAAAATCGCACAGTGAGAGCATTCCCATATACTTTACGTACTGTAACACTGCCCTATATACCCGAAGGTATGTGGACAAGCTATGATATACTCATGTACATGGAATGAGGTATCACACTCGAGATGTATTGCAGACAAGTTAGCGACAGCTTCTTTGTTTTATGACATCGGAACACGTCTCTAGCCTAGACCTCTAAATGTTTTTTGTTAGGTGACAATGTTCCATTAGGTAAATTCAAACAAATTTTAAGTTGATCCTCTTTAGAATTTAGCTTTCAAGGTTCACCACGTGATTTATGTTTGCAATTCCTAAAATGCAACTAATATGATAAGCATTCTTTCGATTCAATTTAACGATGAGAATCCTAGCTACTTAGGGATAGAGCAATTAGATTTCTTTTGATCAAAGAGCAAAGAGCACAATCTAAATGCAAATTCCCTACACTATTCCTATCAACACACAAACTTTTTCAATGCAACATACATGTATTTCTTTTTTATTTCCCTCAATGTGAATGAACAAAAAGGAAAACTAATGCACAATCGATCAATAAACTCTTTTCATAAAAATGACGATTTTGCGACAATTTCATTTCAAGGAAAGGAAGAATTTACGACACTTTCAACGAAAAGACTAATCATATGCACCCATCAATCAATCGATCTTTCATGAATGAAGACTTTACGATAATTCAATTTTCGAAGGAAAAGACAATTTTATGACACTTTCTTTCAACAAAGATCAATCAACCAAGACATTAAATTTCGACTATAGATTGAAAATGACAAAGTAAACACATAAGAAAAATTTATCAATCCTTGTTTAAGTAGGGCCAGGCAAGGAGATGAAAAACTATTTTCAGAGACAAAACATCATTGACATTCAACAAATCATTCAAACAAGAGAAAATTGGCAAAAAACTTCAACTCCTAGATGGGACACTGACCCTCAAGGAATCAGCATAGCAAGTAGTGAGAGACAGTGCGCTTCAACGCACTAGCTCTTTGCGAGAAGTGCATTGCAATGCATTGTGTCCTTAATTGGGCTGCGCTGGTGACAGTAAGCCATTTTGAAGGCACTTTTGACACAGTTTTGACTCAATTTTCAATGGAAGAAGACTGAAATTCAATAAACGACCACAAGTATAGTATGTAAAAATGTCTTAAGAGGTTGATAAGCTACTAAGATGGAAGATCACTCCCCAGCGGAGTCACTAATTTGTTTTGGGAAGTTTTAGTGTCTACGGATAAACTCTTAAACCCCTAGACTAGTAGCTAAGTCTACAACAATAGTGCAAAGAATTCTCTACTTTTTCTATGACCAATAGATTAAATAAGAGGTAAAGAAGCCTACCTGAAGCTTTCGCTTACTCCTTATCTCCCTTTACCAATTCTATCGCTCCTTTCCATACTTAATCCACTTGAAGAGTACTTGCACACAAACAGAAGACAAAAACTAATCAAAGCATATGATAATGATCTATTGATTAAACATAGAATGGAATCAAGTTCATAATACACATATGAAAGCATCAATGAACAATACAAACATATGGAAAAAGATTCGAACACTTTATTAGTAAAAGGAAGAGTTACAACCCAATTTGCTTGATTCAATATCACTCCTCCAGTTCAATCCCATCCTCTCCTCATAACAAGCAAGACATTTTGACATCATTACAATACTTAAAATCAACTCAAGTCTCATACTAATAGCATCTCCCTATAATTTAATGATTTCCAGCCCCTGATCACTTATAGGAGTGGTCTTTTTATAGGTGAATGAAGGAAGTTATTCCATAAATGGTGATAATGAATGCCCTCCCAAACATAGGATTTAGTTCCATGGAGGAAGGAATAAAGGGATTGATGTTCCTTAACTCCCTACCTCATCCAAATTCGAGCTCAAAGGAGTAGATAAACTTGGAAAACTTCTAGATGCATCCAATAGATAAGAATATTCCCAAACCCCAATGCAATTTCACTCAAGTTCACCCAGCGAAGGCCAAAGAGGGCTCAATTGCACTGCATAGCACCCTAGCAGTGTACGGGACTGCACTGCAGTGCACCCTAATGAAGGTCTGCCTGCGCTGATCTTCTTAGAGGCAGTTTTTGGATGATTTCAGTTATGGAACTTCTTAGGAAGCTAGGAATTCTAATGGTTGACTTCTTTAGGGCATGTAACAACTGAATTGGGGTTTGATGGGCCCTAATAGTACTGATCTGTAAGTCGAGGTTGATATTCCCAAATGGATCTGTAACATATATCAGGGGGTTGGAGCTCCCTTTCGGTGGGTGTAAGTAAACGATATCAGGGGGGTGGAGCTCCCTTCGAGTAAGTGTTGGAGAATGAGAGAAGGTTGTAGCCTTATATAGATGAGTTCATGCATGCTGGTATGAGTCTGTGCTAGTATAAGATTGTAAGAAGTTTTTATTTATAATAAAAATAAGGCATGGACAATAGCAATGGTGGGTTTTTTCCCACATTGGTTTTCTACCTAAAAATCCTAGTGTTCATGTGTGTTGTTGTGTTTCTTATGTGTGATGGTTTAATTTGTTCTTACTACACATAGTTACTATTTAATTAATTTTTAATGAGGTATTGATACACTAGCTCAAGTTAAACAGAAGATGAATGAACTGAAAAGTAAGTTTACTGGATATATGATATTTGTCTTTATAGCAGCCGCGTACATACACGGATTCCCTTCAGTAAATTCGCGTACAGAAATCTTGATATGAAATTGAAAATTTTAATGTATTTAAAATATTGATTCACACCCCCCACTCGATATTTTTCCCAACAATTGGTATTAGAGAAGGTCCTTCGAAAGAATATTGATCGCTTGAAGGAAGATTCATCAAGATGAGTGGTCAAGAAGGATTATTTTCTATCATACCTCCTATATTTAATAGAGCTAACTTTGTCTTTTTGAAATTTAGGATGAGAGCATACTTACAGGAACTAGGAGTTGATGTATGGGAAATCGTTGAAAGAATATATCAATATCCATCCTTCATTCCCATAGATACTGCGGGAAAGAAACAATATAAAATCAATGCAAAAGTTGTAAATGACATCTTGGGAAGTCTTGTCGAGTCTGAGTTTGTGAAGGTAATGCAGTTGAACACAGCAAAGGGAATGTGAGATAAGATTATCCAAAGTTATGAGGGCGACACCAAGTTAAAAAGTGTTAAACTCCAAACATTCATAATACAGTATGAAACATTTAAAATGTATGATGATGAAAGCATTGCAACATTTTTTCTTAGAGTAGAAGAAATTGTTAATTCCATGAGAAATCTTGGTGAATAAATAAAAGATGTTATTGTTGTTGAAAATATTTTGAGATCACTAACTTTGAAGTTTGACTCCAGAGTCTCTTCTATTGAAGAAATGAAGGATCTGAAAAAGTCTCACACTTGATCAACTCCATGGAATATCGACAACATTTTAGATGAGGAAAGTTGGTCCTTCATACATGAGAGAAGCAACCTTAAAATTTACTGTGAAAGTAAAATAGAAGTAAGAATCAAGGTATGTATCATAAGACAAAGAGGCAAACTTCGTAAAGAAACTTCAAGTGGGTTGATGAGCCTCATCATTCGGTAATTATATGGGCCTTAATTCACCTCCTAGCTTAGTCAAACCAACATTTCTCTCAATTTATTACATGTTTTGATTATATTTTGTTTAATGAGATGAGTTAAAGTGAGATATTATGGCTAGTGGACTAATATGCATTGAATGCAGGTTTGGAAGGAAAAATCAAGGAATTTTGGCAAAGAATAGGTTTGAAACTTGAATGGGACAAGGGAGAGATATTTTAGAAGGTAAATCCTCCTCATTTACTCCTTCCCCATTCAAATATTCCTCCATTAATCCCACCAAATAGGAGTGCAAGCAGCCAAGTCATGAATATTAAAAGGAAGTTGAGAAAGTGATAGACAAAGAGCTAGGACATCTCGAGTTTGGGAGCCGATACTCCCTAAATTTAAGGAAGTCATTGGGGACTTCAGTTGTATAAGTAGAGAGGCCTAGAGTCTCATTAGGATTTGATTTTTTGTTGTAAAAACTCTACCTATTTTCGAGCTCCAGAATTGTAGAAAACTTTTTGATGTAATTTCATGTTTTGGTAATAAGAATGAGCTTTTTCTTGATTCAGTGCTAAGTTAACTCAGAGGGTTGAAGCTCTTGGTTTAGGGCCCAACCCTAGCAGAAAAGGCTCCTCTTCTTGTATCTTTATGCTTAGCTTAGTTTCATAGATTCATGGTTAAACTATTTTTAGAAGTATTTCATTGCAAGTAGTGTAGATTTGATTAATTGTTTATTAGTTTGCTTCCATTTGTGCCTTACTTCAGTAGTAGGTTAGAAGGGATAAAAGAGGCACCACAAAGCTGTCAGTAGGTGTCTTGGCCTTAATTCCTCCTTCTGGTATCATGATTTGAGGAAATGACCCTTATGCATCCCAAAAAGACATATTTCCATTTCTTTCATGATATTTAGAGTTTGTTGTACTTAAACTAGCATTTGATCAGTTTTGCAAAGTAGGATTTCATTTCCATCTCTTCTATCTTCATTCTTGCAGTAGATCTCATCCATGATTCCATGTTATTCAACAATTTCTTCATGCATAAGGTAGATAGTTAGTTCATTAAATTCTTCTTTTCTAGCTCATGAGAATTATTCTTGTTTACATGACTTTTTTGAAATTTCACATGTTTGATGCAGAGAAGGTGCTTCAAAAGTAGATAGAGATCTCATAGCAAGAAACCACCCTCCAACTTCATTCACCCATAGGCATTCCTTGTTTTCATCAAAACCTTCACCAATTTCATCATTTTACATAGAAATTTCCTCAAGCATTTTGAGTGAATCCAACCATCTCCTAAACTTGGTTTTGGGTTATGAGTGATCCTAAGCCTTCTCTCATTCCATTACACCAATCAACCACCTTCACTAAGCCTTCCATCACCTCCAACACCCATTGTTTTGCTCACAGCTGCATCCTGTAGAAATACAGGGAATCCTGTAGGTTTCTGGTACATCCTATAGGTTTTCCTGTAGTGGCCTGTTTTGAGGCTGAATCGAGGGAAAACCTCTAGGAAGCCTCCCAAGGTCACCCAAGGGCCCTCAAAACCTTCCAACCATCTCCTGAACCTTCCATCCATCCACCATCATCCCTAAAACACCTACCACATCACCAAAAGAGATTAATTTTCACACTTGATTTTTCATGAGAAGCATAAAAAGAAAAAACATATTTATTACAGTCCTTTACATGCATAACAATTGTGTTTGATGTTTTTAACTTCCATGCTTAGGATAGTAGCATTTTTTTCATGTTAATTTAGCATCATTACAAAGCATAGCTCTTAGCAGTTAATCAGGAAATGGTGTGCCTTAGCATCAAATTTCAATCTTTTTCATTATTGTAGTAGATCAGCGTTCTCTTAGAGTAGATTTATATTTCTTTCATCAAGGAACCAAGCTTCTTTTGAATCCATAGAATTCTATCTTGAAAACCCTAGTGGTCTCTCGCCAGCTGAACAGTGACAAAAGGTAAAACCATCACTTTTATTTGTGTATACAGAACCTCCAATTTTGTATGAACCCTAGGTTGATAGAGTAAAGCTGGTGGCCCAAGGGTTGCAGTGTTCTTGCTACAATATTGTTGCTCATCACTTGTTGGCACTATTGTCAAGGAGGTGTCTGAGTAACAGGTGATTACTACTTTCTTTCTTCTATTTCTTGTTTCTACTATTCTGCCATTAGTTTCATTTTTGCAAAAGTAATTTAGTTGCTTCCTTTTCATTCTACATTCTTTGCTTTCCTTTCCATTCTGCAAGATAGATTTCAAGCAAGTAGTTAATCTTTGCATTCAGTCATTAGTTCTCATTCAATCTGCAATTTCAATTTTGCAAGTTAGATTTCAATTCAGCAATTAGTTTTTCATTCAGTCAGTAGTTTTCATTCAATCTGCAATTTCAGTTCTACAAAAGCACTTTCAAAGTTTGAAAAAAATCACAAAACCAAACCAAAAACATTTCATTTCATGCCTCATAGGAATAGGGACAACTTAGGGAAACTTTTTCCAAATACCCCCATTGCATCAAACATCCAACCTTCCCTCTTCTTGGATGGCTGTGAACTAGAGGAACCCTTAGGTGAGAAACCAGACATATTTGAAGAACATACAGGGGAAGAAGAAGAACCCATTCCTACCAAGCCAATGGCTGAAAACAGAAATGACAGAGGGAAGAGAGAGAGAGTTGAGGGTGCCTTCCCCATCAAGGAAACCAATGGGAACACTAAGATGAAAAATATAAGCCCCTCTAGCCTTCCTCATTTCCACGGCCTGACCACAGAAGATCTTGACACTTTCCTATTTGAGTTTGTTGTGATATGCCGAACCTATGACTATATAGATGATGAGCAGAATTTGAAACTATTTCCATCTACCCTCAAGGATGCAACTTTGCACTGGTTCATGGGTTTACCTAGGGATAGCATCACAACTTGGGCTCAGATGCAGCAAGCCTTCAACAACAAGTATTGATACTACTGTAGGTAGGAGGATACTAAAGAATAAATTTTTAGGATGACCTTAGGTAATGATGAATCCCTAGAGGATTATGAAGAAAGATTCTAGCTTAGTTACAAAAGGGCCAGGTGCACACTTGACCCTGAGTCACTGAAGCTAGTCCTGCTTAGAGGAGTAAGGGAAGACCTTTTGGATATCCTATACTTGTTATCAGGAGGAGATATATATCAGTTACCCTATGAGGATATCAAGACTGTCTTTAGAAACCATTCAAGGGCAGCGAGGAAAAAGGGTAGGGGAAGTTAACCTATGGTCAGTACTTCCTCTTCCAATTCATCCATCAAGGGTGAAATTGGAAACATGCTGGAAGATTTCAAGAGTGAGATGCTGCAAACCCTTACCTTACTAATGGACATTGTGCACATTAGGAGAAAGCAAGAGGAAGTAGAGAGAGCCTTGGCCATTTTCTATCCTAGACGCACCAGGAGGCACCCTAGGAATGAATGTCCATTAAATTCTATTGAAATTTGCTCAGTCTGTGAAGAAAACCACTCCACAAACAAGTGCCCTTCTTTTCATGGACTCAAAGTTGTATATCAAGGAGCTAAAGGGGTCATTGAGTAGCTTTGTTACATAAACCAAAGAGGCCTCATGGGCCTAGGCCATACCAACAAGACATGCAAGGGTCATCCCATGCATATTACAACCCCAACCAGACCACATCCAGACCTTCTTTGGAACCCCTTGCTCATCCTTCTTGGTCTACACCTCCTCCTCGGTACTTTTCATCTCAGTATCATTCCCGACCAGCCATCCAGTCATTTCAACCATACACTCCGCGACAACCTTGGTGGAATGCACTGCCCCAGGGGTTGAGGACCTAGTACAAAAATGTTCTTGTTGTATTGCCTTCACCACCTGCCCAACCATAGTTGTTACACTTTTCTCCACCTAAACAACCCCAAATGCCTGCTCAGCCAAATCTGAACCCGAACAATAGACAGGCATAGCAAGTATACAATGTAGAGACATTATATCCATCTTATGCTATCGAAATCCAGGAAATTAACTTGAGATCTGGGAGAGTTCTCCCAGATAACCAACCTCCACCCCTACCTAGGGAGGTTGAAGAAGAAATAGAGGAAAGCATTCTTAAATTAAATCCACCCTTTACTGAGAGATTAACTCAACCACTCTAGCCTACCCCAGAAGAGACTGAACTTTTGGGAGAATTGAAAAACCTCTGTGTCAAGAGTCCACTTCTCCAAGCCATCAAGGATGTACCTATTTACAACAATTTGATTAAGGAGAAGTGTTTCAAGCATACAGGGAGGCGAAAAATAGATGCCCCTACCATTAATGTCATTGGACAACTATTTCACTTAATGTTGGGGTAGGTAATTTGTCCAAAGTATTTGGACCCTAGAAGCCCTGTAGTAGATGTGCACATCAATGGCACCATTGTCCCACACACTTTGATCGATATTGGGGCTACCATTAATGTGATGACCAAGGACACCATGCTCAAGCTCAACCTCTAAGGTTCATTGAGAAAGACCACAACATTGTTGCAACTTGCAGATTGCTCCACAGTGACCCCTGAGGGGATTGTGGAGGATGTGATGGTCTCCATTGACTCTTGGGATTACCCTGTAGATTTACTAGTTCTCCAACCCAAGGCTAAGCTTACTGGTTACCCTCTCATCCTTGGGAGGACCTGGTTGGCCACTGTTGATGCTTACATCAGCTACAAAGCGGGGAATATGACCATCAAGATTGGGCATATGTCCAAGAAGTTAGTCCTATACCCTCCTGCTCAGCCATATCTAGAGCATGATTTACCTTTATGGCTAGAAGAGGAGGAAGAAGATGAAGTTTATTCTACCCAACTATATACCTTAGAAACAACCATGGGAGGAGGACAACAAGATGAAGATGAGTTGATTGAACACCTACTCCAAGGTCCAACTCTCGGTGCATTGTCCCTAGAAGAAGTAGGAAAGGAAACCCAAAAAAACCATCCAATTGATCTATACTTGGCCGATTCCAACCCTCTCTATGTCAAAACCATAGAATTCGGCCCTGAGAGAACTTTGAAAATCAATCCATCTCTTTCAGTTCTCCAAGCGGAGAAGTTGTGCAACATGCTAAAGGAACATCTGGATGCCTTCACTTGGAGTTACAAAGAAATGAAGGGAGTACACCCCTCAGTGTGTACTCACCACATTTACATCAAATAAGGTTGCAAGCTAGTCCAGAAACCCCAAAAGAGGATGAATCTATCTCGCAAAGATATAGTCAAAGAAGAACTGCAAAAACTGCTAGATGAAAGATTCATTTAACCTATCTCTGACAGTGAGTGGGTCTCTCCTTTGGTGTTAGTTCCCAAGAAAAATGGTAAGTGGAGGATTTATGTCTATTACAGGGAGTTGAACAAAGCCACAAATAAGGACCAATTCCCTCTTCCTTCCATCAACCAAGTGCTAGATGGCCTGGCAGGGAAATTTTTTTTCTCTTTCCTAGATGGATTCAGCGGGTACAACCAAATCTAGATTATCCCAAAAGACCAGGATAAAACCACCTTCACTTGTCCTTAGGGAACTTTTCCATATAGGGTCCTTCCTTTTGGCCTATGCAATGCTCCTACCACTTTCCAGAGAGCAGTCCTGAGTATCTTTCTTGAGTTGGTCCATGATGTGGTAAAAATCTATATGTATGATTTCACACCTTATGGGGGTGATTTCGAGGAGGCTTTGTCCAAATTATGTAAGGTATTACACAAATGCATTGAAATGAACCTATCTCTCAATCCCAAAAAATGTGAATTTTTTATGACTGCAAGGACCATTATGGGTCATTCAATATCTCAACAAGGACCGTAGGTGAACCCCAACAAAATAGCTATCATCCAAAGGGTCCCACCTCCTCAAAAGCAGAGAGATGTCAGAAGTTTCCTAAGGTTAGCTAGATATTACCAAAGGCTCATAATGTTGTGTGTGGGGCATGATTGTTCAGAGGTCCTTGTTTCAGCCAGATGTATGCCCGAGGAAGTTTGTACACCCTTCCAAGCTAAAAACAGATGTAAAATTGCGTTGTAAAAGTATAGTAATTTCTAGTCAATCTGGGCCATTCATTAGGCAGATGATCTGACGGTAGAACTTATGTTTAGTTTAGGGTTTTTTTCCCTAGAAGGAAACCCCTCTCTTTGTATGAGGGCACTGTATTTGAGGCTGTGTAATAGATGTGTATTCTCTGAGCGAGAAACAAAGAGGTGAGACTGTGAGAGAAAACAAAGGATATTACAGCGGATCTGCTATAGGTTGTGTCTCTTCATTTTGTTGGATAATAGAAAGGAAGGGTTGGCTGTTCGGGGTGGACATAGCCCAAACTGGGTGAACCACATATATCTATGTCTCTCTTGTTTTATGATTTTTCTATGTTTATATTTCTGCAATATTTTGTGTGTTACATTGCTCCGTAATATATAATTTTCTAACACATAAAGGACTTCAGCAAGTTGGCCTCTCCTTTATTTTGGTTGTTGGCCAAGGACTCTAATTTTATATGGTCAAAAAGCTGTCAAGAGGTCTTGGACATCCTGAAGAACAAGTTAACCACTGCCCCGATTCTCTGAGGCTCAAATTGGGCCCTTTCTTTTCATATTCATGCTGATGCCTCACACAAATCCATAGGAGAAGCCCTAGGTTAGATAGATGAAAAATTGTCTTATGCCATTTACTTTATCAATAATAATCTGTCAAAGGCCAAACTAAACTACACAGTGACCGAAAAGGAGCTCCTCGCTGTTGTGCATTCATTGAACAAATTTAGGCATTATATTACAGGCTATCAAACATTTGTCCATACTGACCATGCTATAATCAAATATTTAATGAATAAACCCGATGTGAATGCTCATATTATAAGATGGTTGATTTTATTATAGCAATTTTCTCTAACTATTGTTGTTAAGCCTAGTAAGGAAAATGTTGTTGCAGACGTTTTGTCCAGATTAACTTTTCCTGTAGGTGAAGAGGGAATGGTTGATTACCAATTACCATATGAGCACTTGTTCGCCATTTCAGTTCTCTCTCCATGGTTTGCTGACATAGAAAACTATTTGGTATCTACAAAGTTCCCACCGAACTTGTCCTCCAAAGGGAAAAGCATGATTATAAGGAAGAGCAGCCCCTTCACTTGGATTGGGGGAAATCTCTTCAAACTTGGCCCAGATCAAATATTGAGAAGGTGTGTCAGGGAGGAGGTCTTTGAAATCCTTCTGACATTTCATGATGGGCCTTGTGGAGGTCACTTTGCAGCAAAGAGGACAGCGTTCAAACTATTACAAGAAGGCTATTATTAGCCCACAATTCATCGGGATGTGAAAAGATATACTAGTCAGTGTGATCAATGCAAAAGGGATGGGAAAGCCTACTCCAAGGGATGAAATGCCTCTTTAGCCTCAAGTGACTTTCAAGCCATTTGACAAGTGGGGCATGGACTTCATTGGACCTATTGACCCTCCTTCCAAGAAAAAACAGTACATCATTGTGTGCACTAACTATCTAACTAAGTGGGCTGAAACCAAAGCAATTAAGGTAGCAATATAGGAGAAGGTGGCTGAGTTCTTAAGGGAGGATGTATTTTACAAATTTGGGTACCCTAGAGAACTGGTCACTGATCAAGGCAGCTAGTTTACCTCCAAAATGATTGAATACTTGCTCAACCAACACAAGATCAAGCATAGGACCTCCACTCCCTATCACCCACAATCTAATGGGCAGGTGGAGGTGACCAACCGAGCGCTGGACAACATCTTGACCAAAGTGGTGAGCAACATCAAGAAATATTGGGCAGATAGACTAGTTGAGGCCACCTAGGCCTATAATACCACTTGGAAGACCACCACTGGATTCAAACCCTATGAGTTGGTCTATGGGAAAAAGGCCTTGTTTTCCATTGAGTTTGAGTATAGCACATTAAGGATGGAAGCCCAACTAGATCTAGATCTCGGTAGTGCACAGAAAGAGATAGTGTTGCAGTTAAATGCTTTAGATGAGTTTAGATTTCAAACCCTCCTACACACATAGGAAACCCAAATTCAGAGTAAGATATGGCATGATAAGAAAATCAAGGATAAGCAATTTCAAGAAGGTGATTGGGCCTTGTTATATGATTCTAGATATAAATACTTTAAGGGAAAGTTAAGGACAAGACGGCTAGGACCTTATGTTATAGAAAGATGTCATGATAATGGTTCAATGTAGATTAGAACCATAGATGAAGAGGCCATTCCTTTACTTGTTAATGGACACCGACTGAAATTTTACAAAAGACCATTGTCAAAGCAAGAGTTCATTAATGGTATCAATAAAACAATGTTGGTGGTGGAGGAAGTTTCAGCTCTTGCCTCATCAAATCACTGAATATATATATATATATATATATATATATATATATATATATATATATATATATATATATATAATGAATCAGGTGAAAACCTCCATGAGGCACCTCAGTCCCACTATTGGGTTGAAAACCTATTGGGGCGGCCCAATGGTGTCAAAAAAAAAAAAGAGAAAAAAGGAAATAAAAAGATCCCTAGGTGAAAACCTCTTTTGAGGCACCCATGGAAAAAAGCTAGGATGAAAACCTCTCAGAGGTAGCCTAGTTGTTTTCAAAAACAAAAACAAAAAAAATCATGAACTTTTTTATTTGTAGGTCAGCAAGGAGGACGATCAGAGAACAAAGGAGGATAAAAAAGGGACCTATTTCACTCACATTTTTTTTTCCACTCATTGTCATTCATCACTAAACCATTTCTTTCATTTTTTTTCACTCCTTTTCTTTATTTTACAAGGGGATTGTGTTTTCTACAGGATCCCATGTAAACCTACAGGATCCCCTGAAAACCTAAAGGATGATCCTGTAGGAATTACAGTGGTTCAGGAATCCTACAGGAAGTGACCCTAGGGCGAGAAAATGCCCTAACATGTAAAAAAACATTACATCCATACATCACCACTTCATTACCATACCTTTCTCCACCTTGATCACCCCTACATTCACCATAAAATAAAAAATAAAAAAATAAAAAATAAAAAAATATTAATAATAATAATAATAATAAATAAATAAAAAAAAAAATCAGTTTCAAAAAAAATATATTTTTCACAGTCTTCAAGAGAAAACATAGAGAAAAAAAAATGAAACAAAGAGCAGAAGGGAGCAGCACCTGAGTATTTCTCATTTCTCCACACGACTAGTCTTCCTCTCAATCCATGTCACCATCCTCAAAGTCCCAGCAGAGTGCATGATTAAAAGTTCTGAGGGAGAAGCAGCTACAGGACATCCTGTAGGAAATCATGTAGCAGCCTATCCCACAGAATAAAAATCATGAGCAACAGCACCACCATCATATTCAACACCAGGTACCTGCACATCAAAGGAATAATTAGAGAGCAATAAAAAAAGGAAGGAGAAATAGCATGCAACCAACACACAGCAAGCACCTTAGGTCTTCAACAACTTATGTTAGCATTGAAGGTAAGTATCTTGCTCACTCTCTCATTTTCATAATGTATTCAAAAGATGTAAAGGTTGCGAGTAATTTGGTTTATAAGTGAAAGGTGGCCAATTAACTTGGCCACCTTCGTACAGTAGACGAAGTCAAAACAGTTGGTCCTCCCACATGTGGCAGCAATCAAGTCAAAAAAGAGAAGAGAAGGACAAAAACAGTTAAATCTATGGAGGCATGAACTGGGAGTTGATTACGAGGAGAGGGGGATGATGAGGTGGTAGTGGGGACCAACGGTCCAAAAATAGAAAACGTACCTTCGCTTCCAGCACACTACCTCACATAACTTAGCCATAAGAAGAAATACTCGTTGATCCCCATGCACTCATGCATGCATTTCCTCGAGGCTCGCTCTAGAAAGAGTCACTCTCATACCCAAGTAACCTACAGAAGAGGAAAATTCAATCTATCTCCAGCGCAAGACTTCCTACAGGATTGCACAGGAAATCCTACAAGATCACACAGGAATCCTATAAGATACACATAGATAGTCTACAAGATTGGTCAAGAGGAGTTTCAGAGGGGAAAACATGGTGGTTGGCTACAACAAATGCTATGAAGAGGTAGGCTCTATAATTCCTTCCCTTTTTCAAAGAGAATTGAACAGAAAATCCCCTAGTAGTGAGTGAATTTGGCAACTGTGTAAGGGAATTGTCTCCACAGTTCTTTCAGTTATTTACTTTTGTATTCAAACAATTGTGTTAACCATCTCAACTCCTTCAAATTCATCAACAAAATGATAGGTGGGTTTAATAGAAGGGAACCCATTTACACTATGAGAATCCACCAATACCCTCAGGTGTTAGAAATCTTCACAAGACATAATTGGATGGGGTATTTTGAAAAATTAAGTGGGTATGATGATGAAGTGGCCTGAGATTTTTCTCTCTCCCTCATTCCACTTACTAGAATTCATGCCACTGTTTTGGTGAGAAGCCTCACCATAGAGCTCACCATTACATATCCATTTGGGCACATCAACCCCAACTTACGAATCGATACTATTAGGGCCCATCAACCCATTGTGCAGTTGTTACATGCCCTAAAGAAGTTAGTCATCAGAATGCCTTACTTCCAAAGAAGTTCCATCATTGAAAACATCCAAAAAGTACCTCTAAGAAGATCAGGGCAGGTAGGCCTACATTAAGGTGCACTGCAATGCAATCCATACACTAACAGGGTGCTATGCAGTGCACTTGGTCCCTCTTTGGCCTGCGCTGAGCGAATTTGAGAAAATTTCCATGAGGGTTTGAAGATTCCTTATCCATTAGAAGCCTCTAGAAGTTTCTCAATGCCACCTACTCCTTTGAGTTCGCATTTGGATGAGAAAGGGAATTAGGAAACATCAACCCCCTATCCCTTCTTCCATGGAATTGATTTGCAGATTTAGAAAGGAATTCATTGTCTCCATTGATGGCATAAGCTCCTTCACTCACCTATAAATAGATCACTCATCTAAGAGGTTAGGGGTTGAAAAATTTTGAGTTGTAAGGAGATGTCGGTGATATGAGATTAGAATTGAGTGCAAGTATTGTAATAGTGTTGGAGTATCTTGCTTTTCATGAGGTGATGAAGGATTGAATTGGAAGGATGACACTGGATAGAGCTCATATGGGTTGTAATCTTTCCTCTTATCAATAAATTTCTCAAGACTTTTTCCTTATTCTTGTGTTATATGTTAATGCTTTCATATGTATATCATGTTTTTGATTCCATGTTATTTATAAGCAATATATCATTATGCCTTGATGGGTTTTTGTTTTTGTGATTGTGTAGGTACTTTCCAAGCGACTTAAGTATGGAAAGGAGCAGCAAGATCGGTCAAGGGAGACAAGGAGCTAGCGAAAACTACAAGTAGGTTTCTCTTCTCTCTTGTTTTATCTGTTGATTATAGAAAAGGTTAAGATTACTTTGTTTGTTGTTTCTAGATCCGCTACTAGATCTAGAGGGTTAGGCATTTATCCAAGAACACTAAATATTCCTGAAACAAATTGGCGACTCCATTGAGGAATACATTGTCCATCCTAATAGCTTATCAGCCTCTTAAGACATTTATACATATTGTACTTGTGGTCGTTTATTGATTTCGGTCCTCTGTCATTGAAAATTGAGTTGAAACTGTGACAAAATAGCCTTTAGAATTGCTTACTGTCATCAGCGCAGTCTTATGAAGGACACAGTGCACTTCCCGCATAGGTTCAGTGCGATTCATTGCACTGTCTCTAACTACTACCTACACTGATCTCTTAAGGGTCAGTTTCCCATCTAGGAACTAAAAGTTTTTGCCAATTTTCTCTTGTTTAAATGAGTTGCTGAATGACAATGATGTTCTGTCTCTGAAATTAGTTTTTCATCTCCTTAATTTGGACCTACTTAGACTTGGATTGTTGGATGTTTTTTATGTATTTGTTTTATCATTTGCAATCCAGTGTCGAAAAGTAGTTTTGATCGATTGTTTTGTCGTTAGAAAAGTGTCGTAAAATTTTTATTTTCTTCGAAAACTGAAGTGTCGTAAAATCTTTCTTCATAAATAATCAATTGATTTATTTGTGTATTTGATTTGTATTTTCATTTAAAGTGTCGAAAATATTCATTTCTTTAAAATCGAAAGTGTCGTACAGTCTTCCTTTCCCTTTTAAAAGAAATTGTCACAAATTGCCATTTTTTTATGAAAAGAGTTATGAATCGTTTGTGCATTAGTTTTTCTTATTGCATCATTCACATTAAGAGAAATTGAAAAGAAATACATGCAATTTGCATTTTAGAGTTTGAGTTTGTGTGTGCTAATAGGAATAATGTAGGGAATTGCATTAGTTTGTGCTCTTTCTTGATTGTTCAAAAAGTACTTGTATGCTCTCTCCCTACATAGTTAGGATTTTCATTCCTGAAATTAAATGAAAAGAGTGCTTCTCATTCTAGTTGCATTCCTAGGAATTTCAGAATACATCACGCGGTGAACTTGAAAGTCAAATTCCTAAGCAAGATCAACTTAAAATAAACATCAATTAATCTAACAATGCATTGGAACTTAACGAAAAACATCTAGAGGTCTAGGCTAGAGATGTGTTCCGGCGTCTTTAAACTTAGTGGTTGTCATTTTCACTGAAGGTTGGGTGATTCCTCCTCTCTGATTCGATAAGTGATAGTACGGACTTGTGCTCCCTGTACCGTCGAGTATATAGTGGGAGACCCCAATAGGTTGAAATCCTTTATCCCTAGGAAGCCGATTCTACCGTCTTACCGATTGCAACGCACCGAACACAACATTCTGGAAGATTGACTGTCATACATAAAGTCCTTGGTAATTTCTCTTTCATTTATCACCAAGGTGTATATTGCAGTTTTGTGATTTGTCTAGTAAACTCTCTTGTCTAGAATTTCCAGAGAAGTCAATTTCGTTCCTTTTCGACTCTTTAAAAGTAAAAGGATCATCTGAGCACTTTTCCTTTCAGGCTCATTAAAAATTGAAGGCAACTAGAGTCATCTTTTTCTTTTTCTCGACTCTTTAAAAATGAAAAAGTGAAGTTGTGTTCCAGTGTCGTAAAAAATTAATTGACCACGAATAACATCCTCATTCCTTAGTTGATTTTAATTTGACAAAACTAATCATTAATGATGGAGGAAAATCAACCCAAACCCTGTCATTCGCAGGGAACAGCAAGCCAACCACCTTTGCCTCCCGAAGCGACACCAATTCATACAAAGCAGTCTCGTTAAATTGAGTCTAGCACATCAAGAACTCTTAGTTCTTCATCTGGATTACCTGAAACATTTGTTTCAGTGGCTACAGAGACTCTAGTTACTCCAATTATTTCCGGTACATCCGTTCCTAAAGAAGAAGTTTCACAGTTACCTGAGGACATTAGCATTGATCCTAGTGTAACACTAACCGAGGTTGTCCAACAACAAGTTGATACTCAACTTGAAATTGTTCAACAGGAAAGTGCTTCTGAACTTGAAACACTCAACCAAGAGATGGTCCAGAATTTGTCCCAGTTCCAATAGAAGTTACATCTGAACCTGAAGTTGTTCAGGAACCTCCCTTTGAAACTGTTGTCCATTTACCTGAACGTCTAGACTTCGAATTTCAAAATTCAGAAGTTGTTACCCCTCATACATCAGCAACCGTTGAAACTACACTTTCATCAACACCGGAAATCTTTTACGGACCTGACGGTCAAGTTCTTCCACCATATTTGATTGCCACAAAGGAGGAATTAGTAGAATATTCCACACCTGGAACCCCGTTTCACTTTTTAACTGTGATTAATCTTTATCCTACTACTCCTGATTACTTTTCTTCATCTGATCCTACTTCCTTTCAAGTACCCATCGAATCTTTAGGACAACTTTTGGGCCAATTAACTATGGCTGAAAAATCGTTAACATCCAAGACTGTATCATTTTATGCAGCTGCAGCAGAATCTTCTGTTGTAACTCCTTTGATGTTTTCTACCACACCTGAGTTGCACCTGTATGGTGAATCGTTCGTCCTGGTTGGTTACCAATCATTGTCTGGAACCCACTCAGGGGTTGCTTCTACACCATGGTCATCACCCATGTCCTCAACCGAAATTCTACCTGGTTCTTCTCTAATGGGAACTCAACATTTTGATCATGCACATCAGTATCATGCTGGGAAATCTAGTCAACAAAGACCTATATATCCATTAAATATTGGATTTCCACCATATGGAGAGCAATATGCTTATTCACCGTATCCTCCTTATTCTGGAGGAAAACCATATGGTAATTTCCCACAATATTTGAGTCAACCTAGAATTAGAGTTTGTCAATGGCAACCAGCAATGCCAACTCAACCAAGGCTTGTGTATCCAACACAAGCAATGCAAACTATGTCAAATATTCCTACTACACCTATTGTTACTACTATGCCACAGTCACAAGCTCAAACTATTATATCTTAACCGGTACAAGCTAATCCTTCTTCCTTGAAATCACAAGTTTCAAGTCAAGATGTTCAAGTTTCTCAAGTTGTTATACAATATCCACTTGTTTCTGGAGCTCAGCAACAACCTCAAGTTAGTATACCTTTATTTGGATTGACCCAGGCTTACGCTGGTATAGTTGATTCACAACTTGGTCAACCTTTCATTGTTGGCAACAACAATTGTCTCAACAACCGTGGTTGCCACAACTCCAACAACCCCAATTCCAACAGTTCCAACCTCAATTTGGACTTAGTTCACAAGCTCGACCTGGTTTTGGTCAATATCAAGCTTACCAAGATCCTAGACAACAAGGCTTTGCAGGTTATGGACAACCACAATTTCAATCTGGTTATCAACAACCACCTTATACTAGTTTTGCAACAACCATACCAAGGTTACCAAATGCAGATTCCCTACAATGGTCTACAAAGACCTATTGCATAGGAAATTCCATCATATCCTGGGTATGCTCAACCTAACTTGAATTGACAGTTGCCTTTCGTAGCAACTCTAGAATTACCAGATTTAAACCGGCTCACCAATGATCCAATCGCATATGTACCTTGGTGGTCGGTAATTCCGCACAAGTTACCATCTGATATTCTGAAGTTTAATGGAAATCCTGGAGAATACCCATTGAATCATGTTATGACCTTTCACTTATGGTGTTCATCCAACACTTTGAATGATGATTCGATCAAACTTCGTCTTTTCCAAAGAACACTTACTGGTACAGCTGTTAAATGGTACATTGAATTACCAAGAGCTTCTTTCGGTAATTTCACCACTTTAGCCACTACCTTTTTGACCCACTTCGAGTTACCTATCACATACGAGACTAGAATGGAACTCTTGACCAACTTTAAACAGATTAACTCTACCCATATATCAGATCACATATGGTGGGCTCCAGTATTGCAGCAATAATGTTGCAACTTCTGGGGCTTCCTTCTTTACTTTTATCAACCCGGTAGTTTGTAACAAACTTGGAAGCGACGGTGTTGTATGCACAAGTACTAGCTCTTACTGCAGGCTGTCACTTGATCAGCTGGCGCAAGTTCGCTAGGAGCTATAGCAAAACTCTATCAGTTCTCAGAAGAAGCTTTCAACTGTGATGAAAGAAGGCTAACTCTACAGAGGCTATTCTATTTGTAGAAAGAGAATGAAAACTGGAACGAAACACAAACCCTAGCAAACCCTAGTTTACCCACTAACCCTACTTTTGCGAGAAAAGAGATGGAAACTAATGAAATGAGTTCCATTGACTACTGAAAAGTTAAAATGCATTTATTTAGGCTACTTCTAAAGAGAAATGAGAAGAAATCATCTTTTTGTATTTTTGAGTGTCTTTATGTGAAATTATTATGCTTGTGATTTATCTGGTTATGATTGTGCAGAGGTTTGGTGGCAAAGGAAGATGGAGTTGGCTTTTGTAGAGGGTGAGGAAGGTGTGGATAGGTCCTAAGAAGCCCCTAGTACCCTTCTGAAGACTTTCATAGCGATCGGACTTCGAAAAATCGCTCACATGAATTTCTACAACAGGCTACAGGGGGTCTACAGGAGGATCTACAGGAGGAGGTCGAGAGCTATTTTTGGAGTTTTGAAGGTGGGAAAATGATGGGAAAGAGGAAATGAAGGTTAGATGAAGGTTTTGAGGTGTCTATAACTTGTCAAGGGAGATCAGGAATGAACATGATGGTTGGATTTGTTCAAATGGCAATAAACCAACCTTATGGAGAAAAACGCAGAAATTAGGGTAGATTGGCGAAATGTTGCGAATGAGCTAGGAAATCTATGAGTAGTAAGCTGGTGCTGGCTGTTTTATGGAGGGATGGTGAGCTAAGATGTCCTGCGAGAGACTTACACATTTACTTATCAAAACTGACCGAAGAAAGAACTAAAAACAGAATTTTGTGTAGCTTGACCTAATTTCTGACCTACAAACAGAAAATGTTGAACAATACCCTATGAATAGAAAAGCATGCGAGAGAACTATGGTAAAAGAATAGGAAATGATCTAAGCAAATGAATCTGAACCAATATCAACCTTTCCAACTCAAAGTATCACACTAGCAATTGCATGGAAGGGAAAAAACTATGGTTTTGGTGGTAGCAATAGTGCCTTGACCTCAAATCATAGTCTCAGGAAGGGAGAAAGGACATCAGGGCCTGATCTTGGCCTTTTTGAATCTTATTTTGTCATTGCAGTAACCTACTTGAGAAACTGAAACAAAAACAACTATACTAACCATCAAAAGCAACCTAATCTAACAAAGTAAAATGAATCTATGCAACAGAAATTAACTGATAAACTGAAGAAAAAACATATAAGTACATAGTAGGAGGTGATAGGCAACTTGGGTTGGGCCCTAACCCAAAAAATTCATCCCTATGAAAGAGATCGGTGCTGGCTCAAAAACTATTTCATCTTCATTATCAAAAATAGCAGTTACGTTACCTAAACTGTTCTCAAAAAGAACTCGAAAATGAGCTGAACACAATGCTGCACAAAAGTGTGAAAATCAACTAATAACTGGCTAACCTACTGAGGCTCTAAGCCTCCTTATTTATACAAATGGATACTTCCAACAGTCCTCCTAAAATCAACGAACTCAGCTTCCTAGAACTGAAGATAAACAGTAGTCTTACTTTACTTGCTCAACTGCCCCTTGGAATCATCAATGTGGGCCTTTGTGCTCCGAGTTGCTAATGGATGATTTGAGGAAAGGGGTCATTAATGAAGGAGACACCTCCCCTACAAGTCCTCTTCCCTGTTTTCCTCGAGTTTTGGCTACCATTTGCTCATAAATTCATTGACTTTTTCCAAAATTGTCCAAAAAATCTGCATAAAACACTCATTAGACTACATGGCAAAGTGACTAACCCAGTTCACTCTATTAGCATAAATATATTCAAAAACATGTATTAAACTAATGAGAATGGTGGATTAAGTTGAACTAAGAGGCAGAATGAGCCCATATAATTACCCACTTCTAGGGCTCATCTTCACCCCCCTGTTGAATGGGTTGCTCATCCTCTGAGCAACCCATCCAACTCTTCATCCTTAATGGCTCAGATAGATTCCCTGACATCCCAAGCCTCTGATGTGATGTCTTCCTCCTTATGATGGAAACCTGCTTTCCTATCGACTTCTTCCCATTGTTTCTATTCTTCCTCCTCCTTAACTCCTTCTAGTAGTCCTAAAAACAGTGGAGGACTGAATTTAAGGCCAATCCAGTTGGCTTTCAAATTTTGCATTGAGTGCTTATACAGGGGCACTCTCCTCATGGCTTCCCTCATCCTGTTTGGGGAGTGACACTCTCTGATCATTAGGCTGTGTGGCAATGTATTCCACCTTCTCATGCAAGCATGAATACATTCATTTCCAAACAATCTCTCCATATCCTCTAAATGAGCAATAGACTGTGCTTACTTGTCAAAATAGTCAAGGACAACTTGAGGGTTAGCTGCAAGGAGTTGATGGGCATAGATGAGAGCCAAGGGTTCTTCTGGTTCTGCTCTAATCATCAAGGGCTCACTTATCTCTTTTGTCATCATTTTCTGGATTTCCACTACCCTCTTCTCTTCATGGCTCATCCAAGATGCCATAGCCATTAACTGCAAGTCTCCCAATGCAGCATTTGGATCCCATAAATTCATGTCAGTAAGTGTCATGTTGTGTAGGTAAAATTCTGCTAGCTTTGCCTTATCCTTAGATGAACTGTGATCACATAAATGCATAAATTGGTCATAATCTTGAAATGGTATTGTGCCCCTCTAGGCCAATGTCTTAATATGAAATTGGAGCCACTGATCTTTTAGGTATAGTGGATATGATTTGGTTGGCTATCTGCACTGCAATGCCTCCATTGCCCAGCTAACCATGCAGGTTAACTGGGCTTCCTTTTCCTGTAGTTGCCTTTTCAAAATTAGCGCTTCATTTTCTTTCTTGGATTCTTTTTCCTATTGCTGTTTTAGCAATGTCTCACTGTCTTTATGGGGTTCCTCTTCTTGTTGTTGTCTTTTTGCTGCCTCACTTTCTACCTGGGGTCCCTCTTTCTGTTTCTGTCCTTGTAAGATTGACAACTCATTTCCTCCTTGAGGTTCCCTTTCTTGTAGCTACTTTTTCAGCATTTCATTTTCTTCCTCCAATTGAGCTCTTCTGATGCTTTCTATATGCCTGACCATGCTCAATTCTTTGTCCATCTCTCTCAACTTGTTTTCCATGTTCCCTATGTCTTCTACCCCTTTTGATTTCACAATCTGCATCCATGTGTCGGTCCTGACTCTTTCCTTTTCCAGCTCGAAGAAAAGAGGCACTGCAAACTTTTGTGGGATGATCTTCCCACCTTCCAGAAGGTTGTGGTAGGAGCCTAAGTTAGACTAAGGTCCAGGCTATAGTATCTCTTTTGCCTTACCTTCCTCCTGGGTCTGTTCTTCTGCTTTCTTTTCCAGTTTTTCAGTTTCTTTGAGCTTGGCCAATGTCTCTTGTAGAGAGGTTTGCGCCTCCTATAGGATTGCTTTAGAGTCCATTAATTTGATCCTTTCTTTCCAGGTAGAGGTCTTAGGGCTTCCTCTCTAGTAAGTGATGGAGATTTTGGAGGGAGATCCCCCCTTTGTTATAGTATATACATCCTCAATGATGATGGGTTCCTTTGAAGGTGGCTGAGGCTTCCCCATCTTGATTCTGGTGCCCATTCGAGCTTTGAAGTACATAGATGGTTGTCTTTTTATTTTCCCCTTTTGCTTGGCTGGAGTACTAAGTGCAGCAAGAACAGCTGCTACTTCTCTTGCTAGTGTCTCAAGAGACACTTCCTCTTGCTTTTTTTCTTCTTCCTCATCTATTGTTTTGCCTGTGTCTGTTGTCTCTGATTTTATTTATGCTGTCTCTAGTGTTGTTTTCTCCTCTTCTTGCTGAGTTTCTTCCTTTCCTGTGGTAGTCTTTTTCTGAGTTGTCTTGGGCTTCCTCTTTTCAGTTTTTGTCCTCTTCCTTTTCTTTGCTTTTGATGTTGTTTTCTTCTCTGATTTAGGTTCAACTTTGGTGGTGTCATTTTTCTCCTCTCCTCTTTGTTTTTCTTCTTTTTCTTCTTCCAATTGAATATTTTGTGCTTCTTCATGGATTTCCTTCTCAAGTTCCTCTTTCCGTTCTTCCTCTTCATTGCCAAATGGACTAAGGTCATCAGTGAAAGTTTTTATGTCATCTTCTTTGGTCATGTTCCTGAAAATATCCCAAGCTATAGGGATTGTGTAAGTGTGGATGGCATCCTCCACTAGCAATTTAATGAGTCCATGGTGATCCAATTGGTCTAGAACCCCTGCATTCAATTTAGTGCTACACCCTATCAAGGATTGGAGGAGGAAATATGGAATACTGAGTTTTCTGGATGCAGGTAGGTCCATTCCATATCTTAGTTCATGCAATAATCTGAAATGATAACCATAGACTATATTGTATCTTCCTTCATAGGAGATATATTTCATGATCTGGTAGCTGACCTCACCCCATGGATAAGGTATACTTGTCCTTCTGATCCCATTCTTATCCTCCACAGGATGTTCATCAGGCTGGAAAAAGGTCTTTTTAGCAACCTGTCCTAGTGGTTTTTCTTCTTTGCTCCAGGGGAGCCCAAGTGGAAGACCTGTAATTCTGCTGATGAATTCTGGTGTAAGTTCTATGGTTAGACCCCTGAAACTAACTATAGCATGGGTTTTTGAATGGGGTCTTAAAGATATTAAAAATTCCTCTGTAACTTCTTCATCATACCCATGAAATTTCTCAAAGAAAGGCATCCAATTTTCCCTAGTAAAGAGGGCTACCACTTCTGGGTGTTCATGCAATTTGGTGGAGTTCAGAGGCTCCTTTCTCATAAAACCCCTTGTCATGATGTTCAGTGGCTGCTAGAAATTCTCAGGTGACGGGGAAGGTAGCAAATTTTCAAACTCAAAAACAGAGGAACAGCTGAGGTTTTTCTGGAACAAGAGAGAGTTTTTCATGTTCCTTCTTTTCAAAAACAAATTTTAATTTTCCTACCCTTCAAACTCTGTTCTTGACCTTACTTTACTTCTCGGGTTGTTGGAGGAGATCAATAGTTTTTCTTTTTTAAAAGCAACACAGAGAGCAAGACAGTGTTTTTCTTTGACAGACCACCCAATGCAAATTCAGTGCTTTACAGGCTTAATTTCCTATGGTTGCATCACTTCTTCATATAGGAGAATACCATGGAGGAGAAAGAGACGTAGTTTTAGTGCAGAGAGTAGATTGGAGAGACTATATATATTTCAGAAAAACACAAGAAGACTTTTGTTTTCACTTTCCATTTCTTTTTCAACCCAATACTTTGCTTCAAATTCCACCATCTTTTGTAGACATATAACATGCAGAGTGGGTTTTTTCGAGCCTGCCTTCTTTTGAGCTCGAATTTGGCACAAAATATTGAATTCTCCCTCTGCAGAGCTGTTCACTGGCCTTCCTATAGAACGGCTCCTGTAGACTGTGTTTCCACTCCTATAGAGTGGGATAATGCTCTTGTAGAGCCCGATAAGTGGAAGGGTTTTGAAAACTAGAAGAGAGTGACTGTTTCTAAGTTATAAAGGTGGTAGGTAAGTTGTTGCAACTGAGAACTTGTCAATGCAAATGAAAACAAAAGGTGGTGAAGGCGTCGACTGCACCGTACTTAAGCTTACGGGAGCTTACGGCATGTTCTGCAGTGATGAGGTGAGGTGGCAGGAAGGGTACGTTATCCCCATCCAGACCGTTGGTCCCTACTCCAGTGTCATTATGATATTTCATGGCGCCTACCTACAATCAATTCTATCATTCCCGTTATACGCTGCCACCACTACCTGTTTTGAGTTTTCCTTCCTGAGTTGACGGACCACACGTGCTTATTGCACCTTCTAAATGTTGTTTGAATTGGACGAGGCTTGTTTGAACTAGACGAGGGTGACCAGTTAGCTGGCGGCCGATTTCGTTTAATTGTGACCATCTCAACGGTTCATGTAGCTTCTAAATCATATTCATGCAACAGAGGAAAGGGTTTAGCCACTTACTTGTAAGTTGTTGCCGTGCTTTGCATGCTCAAACTTTGTCCATGGATTGCTTCTACTGTTGGCGCTCGTGGCTTCTGAACTGGTGATTCAGCTACCCCATTCTGGTGATCTTTGATCAGGAACCACTCCTTGCACATTGTATACACCTGGGGCTACTTTGACCCTGCCTCTGGAGCTTGTTTTTTAAAGGGATCAGCTGTTACAGGAATCCTGCAGGATTTCTTGTAGCTTCTTCTCCCTCTAAAATTTCTGGTTGATGCCTGAGCAAGGACTAAAGAGACAACTGAGGAAGGTTCTGAAGGAAAGGAAAAGCAACTGGAATGCATCAGGTAAGAAACAAGTTAAGAATGTTGTTGTTTTATTCATCATTTTTTTTAACAAAAACAAAAGAAACAGAATTTTTGTGTTTTCTGTGCAGGGAAGAAAGAAGCGAGTGGAAATGTGGTGGTGCAGGGATGGAATGGAGGGTTAGAAGGATGAATGGTGGCAGGGAGGTCCACAGGCCTTTTGGACAACTTTCTAGCCTCAGATTCTTTTCTGAATGTGATTTCTAGCTCTTTGTGGCTTCTACAGGAGCCTCCTATAGAATGCACAGAGCTTCCTATAGAATGCACAGAGCTTCCTGTACTATGCATCATTTCTAGAACGAATGAGACCATGGCCTGGGAAAAGACAATGGCAATGGAGAAATGATCTATCAGGGGTGTATTCAACCTAGCCAGCTTCCTGTAGGATGCATCATTTCCAGAACAAATGAGACCATGGCCTGGGAAAAGACAATGGCAATGGAGAAATGATCTATCAGGGGTGTATTCAGCCTAGCCATGTCTTTTTTCTTCTGTGACCCTCCTGCAATCTTCAATGCATTCAAAAGAAGTTAGTTTTTTTTTTTTTTTTTTCATCCTTTTTTTTCTTCATTTTGAGATAGTTGGGGCACCTCTAGGAGGTTTTCACCCTCACTTCCTACCCTAGGCGCCTCCAAGAGGTTTTCACCCGGGGATCTTTTATTCTCTTTTTATGTTTTTTTCTTCTTCTTTTTTGTGTTTAAGGTGTGGGTGGAGTGGAGGCAGAGACCTGCTCCACTACCAACATCGTTTTACTCAAATTTTCAATGAATTCCTACTTGGAAAGGGGCTTCCTGTAGATCTTCAACCTATGCCCGTTGACGAGCATGGGGATGGCTTCTTCATCGATGGTCCAGATCAGAACTAAACCATTGTCATTGCATTTTTCTATTGTGTACGGTCCCAGCCATCTTATCCTCAGTTTGCCCTTGAAATCTTCATATCTTGAATCATACATCAGCGCTCAATCTCTTTCCTAGAATTTTTTTTATTTGAGGTGTCTGTCATGCCATATTTTTCTTTGAAGTTGGACTACTTCTTAGTGGAGAAGGGCCTGCAATCTCTGTTCATCATATCCATTTAGCTGAAGTAACCTTTCCTTTTATGCATGGCTGAGATCTAGGTCCAACCGAGCTGCCATCCTTAGTGTGTTATATTCAAATTCTATTGACAGCAAAGCCTTCTTCCCATAGACCAACTCATAGGGTGTGAACCCTGTGGTGGTTTTCCAGGTGGTGTTATAGGCCTAGGTGGCCTCAACCAATCAATCTGCACAATTCTTTCTGTTGCTGCTCACTACCTCGGTCAAAATCCCTTCCAAAGCTCTGTTAGTGACGTACACCTATCCATTTGCTTGTGGATGATAAGGGGTGGAAGTTTTGTGCTTAATTTTGTGATATGCGAGCAAGTATTCAATCATATTGGAGGTAAACTGACTCCCTTGATCTGTGACTAATTTTCTTGGATAGCCAAACTTGTAGAAAATATTTTCTCTCAAAAAATCAACTACTTTTTCTTCTGTTGCTTCCTTGATCACCTTTGTTTCTGCCCATTTTGTTAGATAATCAGTACACACAATGATGTAAGATTTTTGTTTTGAAGGAGGGTTGATAGGACCCACAAATTCCATGCCCCACTTCTCAAATGGCTCGAAATTCACATGCAGTTACAGGGGCATCTCATCCCTCGGAGTAGGTTTCCCCATCCTTTGACATCGGTCACATTGGCTTATATATCTCTTGACATCTTGATGAAGAGTGGGCCAATAGTAACCTACTTGCAGAATTTTGAAGGCAATACTCTTTGCTGCAAAATGGCCCCCACAAGGCCCATCATGACAGGTTAGGAGAATGTCAAAAACTTCCTCCAACTTGACACAACACCTCAAAATATGATCTGGGCCAAGTTTGAAGAGATTTCCCCCAATCCAGGTGAATGGGGCACTTTTACTCACGATCTTGCTCTTTTCTTTTGAGGACAGGTGTGGCGAAAACTGTGTTGAAACCAAGCAATTTTCTATATCATCAAACCATGAAGAGAGTAGTGAGATAGCAAATAGGTGTTCATTTGGCATTCGATCATCCACCATTCCTACTTCACCTATAGGCAAATCTAGTCTAAACAGAAAATCAGCAACAACATTTTCCTTACTCGGTTTATCAACAATGGTTAAATCAAATTGTTGCAATAAAAGTAACCATCTAATAATACAAGCATTTACATATGGTTTATTCATCAAATACCTAATTGCAGCATGATCAGTGTGCACGAATGTTTGATAGCTGGTGATGTAGTGTCTGAACTTATTTAGGAAATGGACTACAGCGAGGAGCTCTTTTTCTGTTACAGTGTAGTTCAATTCTGCCTTGGACAAGTTTTTACTTACAAAATATATGGCATAAGGCAGTTTCTCAGCTATTTTCCCTAAGGCTACTCCTATCGCTTTGTTCGAGGCATTTGTATGAACGTGGAAAGGTAGGTCCCAGTTTGGACCTCTCAAAATTGAGGCAGTTACCAGTTTACCTTTCAAGGTATCCAGAGCCTCTTGACAGTTGTCAGTCCATATGAACTCAGCATCTTTTCCCAAAAGACCAAACAATGGAGAGGCTAACTTACTGAAATCCTTAATGAATCTTCTATAATACCCTACTAAGCCTAAGAAACTCCAAACATCTCTTACCTTTTGAGCAAGTGGGAGCCTTTGGATGATGGCAATTTTGTTGGGATCCACCTATAATCCTTGCTGAGAAATTGTATGACCCAGCACAGTCCCTTCAGTCATCAGGAATTCGCATTTTTCAGGACTGAGGGACAGGTTCATTTCAGTGCACTTGTTTAAAACTTTTCCCAGGTTAGTCAAATCTTCCTGGAAGTTAAAACCATAAGGGGTAAAGTCATCCATGTAGACCTCCACTGAATCATGAACCAGTTCAGCGAATATACTCAATATAGCTCTTTGGAAAGTGGCGGGAGCATTGCGCAATTCGAAGGGAAGGACCTGGTATGAAAAGGTACCCCAAGAACAAGTGAAAGTGGTCTTATCTTGGTCATCTGAACTAATTTGGATCTGGTTGTACCCGCTAAACCCATCTAGGAAGGAGAAGAACTTCTTCCTCGCCAGGGCATCTAACACTTGATCTATGAAAGGAAAAGGAAAATGGTCCTTCTTGGTGGCCTTGTTTAGTTCTTGATAATCAACACTAGCACCAAAGGAGAGACCCATTTTCTGTTAGAGATAGGGTAGATGAATCCTGCATCCAACAACTTTTGTAGTTCTTCTTTGACAATGTCCTTAAGGGTTGGATTCATCCTCCTTTGAGGCTGCCTGACTAGCTTACAATCTTCTTTAATGTAAATGTGATGAGTATAGACAGAAGGGTGGACTTCCTTCATCTCCTTATAGCTCCAAGCAAAAGCATCCAAGTGGTTTTTCAATAAGCTACACAGTTCTTTCTCCTGAGAGGTAAATAGGGATGAGTTGATCTTCAAGGTTCTTTCTGGGCCAAATTCCACATTCTTAACTTGGAGAGAGGTCAGATCAACCACACAGAGATCAAGGTTTCAATAAGATCACCTTTGGTTTGTGGGCCCCCCATGGTAGCTTCTACTGTACACAATGGTGCGGAATAGACTTCATCCTCATCTTCCTCCTCCAACCAGAGAGGTAAATCATGCTCTAACAAAGGCTGGGTAGGAGGATATAGGACTAGCTACTTGGACATATGCCCATTCTTGGTTGTCATGTTCCCAGCTCGACAACTGATGTAGGCATCTGCAGTAGCCAACCAAGGTCTTCCCAGGATGAGAGGATACCCAATGAACTTTGCCTTTGGTTGGAGAACTAGGAAATCAGCAGGGTACTCCCAAGAATCGATGGAGACCATTACATCTTCCACAATCCCCTCAGGGGTCATGGTGGAGCGGTCTGCTAACTGAAGTACATTTATGGTCTTCCTCAGGGAGCCTTGAAGGTTGAACTTAAGTATAGTTTCCTTGATCATCACATTAATGGTAGCCCCTAGATCAATTACGGTATGGGGGATTACGGTGCCATTGATGTGGACATCAACTACAAGACTCCCAGTGTCTAGATATTTCAGACAGATTACCTGCCCCAACATCAGGTCAGACAGTTTTCCTATGACATTGATAGTTGGAGCATCTCTCCTATGCCTGCCTGGGTGCCTGAAGCACTTCTCCTTGATCATCTTGTTATATATAGGCACATCCTTTATGGCTTGGAGAAGTGGTATCTTTACACATAACTGTTTCAATTCTCCCAGAAGTTCAGTTTCTTCTGGGGTCGGTTGTGTGGTTCTAATTAGTCTCTCAGGAAAGGGTGGAATGGCTTTTGGTTCACTTTCCTATTTTTCTTCCTCATCCTCCTTAGGGGGAGGTTGGTTATCTAGGAGAACCTTCCCAGATCGTAGGTTAATCTCCTGAATTTCCACAGCATAGGTTAGGCATGATGTTTCTCCACTATATACCTGCTGGGCCTGTCTGTTATTCAGGTTCGGGTTCGGTTGAGCAGGTATTTGGGGTTGCCTTGGTGGAGCAAGAGGCAATGGTTGTGGTTGAGCAGGTGGTGGAGGAAAAAGAGCGGGAGGAGAGTTGTACTGGGGCCTCCACCCCTGATGAGGTGCATTCCACTGAGGCTGTGGCTAAGCATAAGAGTGTAACGGATGAGCAACTGGTTGAGCATGGTATTGAGATGGATATGACCAAGGAAGGGTTGTGGACCAGGAAGGATGAGGAGGGGGACCCCAAGAAGGCATGGAAGTGGCTTGATTGGGATTGTAATAGGTTTGGGATGTCCCTTACATTCCCTGCTAGTAAGGTCTGGGTCCATGTGGCCTCCTTTGGTTCATGAAATAGAGTGGTTCAGTGGCTCCTTTGGCCCCAAGATATGCAGCTTTAAATCTGGGCAAGGAAGGGCAATGATTCTTAGGATGCTTTCTAGTGCACCTGGGACAAAATATGGTCAAAGCCCTCTTAGCTTCCTCTTGTTTCCTTTTGATATGAAAGGTATCCATTTGCATGGCAATAGTCTGCCTCATCTCGCTCTTGAAATCTTCCAGCCGATTCTCAAATTCACTTTTAAGGGATGAACTGGATGAGGATGTGCTGGCTAAACGTTGACTTCCCCTACCTCTCTTTCTAACTGCCCTAGAATGGTTTCTAAACACAGTCTTTATGTCATCATAAGGTAGTTGGTAGATGTCTCCCCCAGCCAGCAAATGGAGGGTATCTAAAAGGTCTTCAGAGACTCCTCTGAGTAGTACCAACTTCAGAGACTCGGGGTCAAGTGTGCACCTGACCCTTTTATAACTGAGCTGAAACCTCTCCTCATAGTCTTCTAAGGATTCATCACTTCTCATGGTCATTCGGAAGATTTCTTCCTTGGTATCCTCAGACCTACAGTAGTCCCGATATTTGTTGTTAAAGGCTTGTTGCATCTGAGCCAAGTTGTGATGCTATTTCCAGGTAACCCCATGAACCAGCGCAATGCTGCATCCTTGAGGGTACAAGGAAACAGTTTCGACTTCGGCTCATCTTCTGCATAGTCATAGGTTCGATAGAAAATGGCAAATTCAAACAAGAAGCTATCAGGATCTTTCGTAATCAATCCATGGAAGTGAGGTAAGGCTGAAAGACTTTTGTTTTTCATTTTAGTGTCCCCATTGGTCTCTTGGATAGGGAAGGTACCCTCTATTCTTTCCCCATTTCCTCTAACATTTCTATTTTCAGCCATGGTCTCAGGAGGAATGGTTTCTTCTCTTCTTCTGCTATAGGATCTTTGTATATCTTTGGAGGTTCGCCTATAGGTTCTTCTGGATCACTGCCACCAAAGAAGAGAGAAGGGTGACTTAGTGAAGTGGTGGGGGTGTTGGGGAGGAATTTTCCTGAATTGTCTCTATTCCTACGAGGCATGAAAGGGAATCCCTTTTTGGGTGATTTTTGTTTTTTTTCCTGCTTGTACCTGCAAAACTAAAATGGATTGAACAAAAAATTGCAACTAACTGAAATGAATCTCGCTGAAATGAAATTGCAGAATTGAAATGAAAGCAAGGAAATGACTAATCTACTTTGCTAGAATGGAAATTGTAGAATTGAAATGAAAGCAAAAAATGCCTATTTTATTATTGCTGAAATGGAAATTGTAGAATTGAAATGAAAGCAGGAAATGTCTAATCTATGCTTTTTGAAATGGAAATTTCAGAATTGAAATGAAAGCAGGAAATTCCTAGTCTATCCTTGCTGAAATGAAATTACAGAATTGAAATGGAACATCTACTCTACTTTTGCTGAAATAAACTACTTGGCAGAATGTTGTAGTAGAAAATAGAAGAAAAGCAGTAATCACAAAATAATTTGATGCTTCCCCAGCAACGACACCAAAAAGATGGTGGGCTCTAGTATTGTAGCAATAATGCTGCAACTCCTAGGGCTTCCTTCTTTACTTTTATCAACCCGGTATTTCTTAACAAACTTGGAAGCGATGGTGCTGTATGCACAAGTATTAGCTCTTATTGCAGGCTGTCACTTGATCAACTGGCGCAAGTTCACTAGGAGCTTTAGCCAACTTCTATGAGTTCTCAGAAGAAGCTTTTAACTGTGATGAAAGAAGGCTAACTCTGTAGAGGCTATTCTATTTGCAAAAAGAGAATGAAAACTAGAATGAAACACAAACCCTAGTTTACCCACTAACCCTACTTTTGCGAAAAAAGAGATGGAAACTAATGAAATGAGTGCCATTGACTATTGAAAAGGTAAATTGCATTTATTCAGGCTACTTCTAAAGAGAAATGAGAAGACATCGTCTTTTTGTATTTTTGAGTGTTTTTATGTGAAATTATTATGCTTGTGATTTATCTGGTTATGTTTGTGCAGAGGTTTGGTGGCAAAGGAAGATGGATTTGGCTTTTGTATAGGGTGAGGAAGGTGTGTAGAGGTCCTAAGAAGCCCCTAGTACCCTTTTGAAGACTTTCATAGCGATCGGACTTCGAAAAATCACTCACAGGAATTTCTACAACAGGCTGCGGGGGGTCTACAGGAGGATCTAAAAGAGGAGGCTGAGAGATATTTTTGGAGTTTTGAAAGTGGAAAAATGATGGGAAAGAGGAAATAAAGGCTATATGAAGGTGTTGAGGTGTCTAAAACTTGTCAAGGGAGATCAAGAACTAACATGATGGTTGGATTTTTTCAAATGGCAAGAAAGTAGCTTTATGGAGAAAAACGCAGAAATTAGGGCAGATTGACGAAATGTTGCGAATGAGCTGGGAAATCTATGAGCAGTGAGATGGTGAGATAAGATGTCCTGCAAGAGATCTACATATTTACTTATCAAAACTGACCGAAGAAAGAACTAAAAACAGAATTTTGTCTAGCTTGACCTAATTTCTGACCTACAAATAGAAAATATTGAACAGTACCTTATGAACAGAAAAGCATGCGAGAGAACTATGGTAAAAGAATAGGAAATGATCTAAGAAAATGAATCTGAACCAATATCAACCTTTTCAACTCAAAGTATCACACTAGCAGTTGCATGGAAGAGAAAAAACTGTGTTTTTGGTGGCAACAGTAGTGCCTTGACCTCAAATCATAGTCCCAAGAAGGGAGAAAGGAGATCAAGGCCTATTGTTGGCCTTTTTGAATCTTATTTTGTCACTGCAGTAACCTACTTGAGCAACTAAAACAAAAACAACTATACTAACCATCAAAAGAAACCTAATCTAACAAAATAAAATGAATCTATGCAACAAAAATTAACTGATAAACTGAAGCAAAAACATATAAATACACAGTAGGAGGTGCTGAGAAACTTGGGTTGGGCCCTAACCCAAGAGCTTCAGCCCTCTAAAAGAGATTAGTGCTGGATCAAAAACTGTTTCATCTTCATTATCAAAAATAGTAGTTACATTACATAAACTATTCTCAAAAAGAACTCAAAAATGAGTTGAACACAATGCTACACAAAAGTGCAAAAATCAACTAATAAATAGGTAACCTACTAAGGCTCTAAGCCTCCTTATTTATACAAATGGAGACTTCCAACAGTCCTCCTAAAATCAAGGAACTCGGCTTCCTAGAACTGAAGATAAATAGCAGTCCTACTTTACTTGCTCGATTGCCCCTTGGAATCATCAATATGGGCCTTTGTGCTCTGAGTTGCTGATGGAAGATTCGAGGAAAGAGGTCATTAATGAAGGAGACACCTCCCCTACAAGTCCTCTTCCCTGTTTTCCTCGAGTTTTGGTTGCCATTTGCTCATAAATTCCTTGATTTTGTCCAAAATTGTCCAAAAAATATGCATAAAACACTCATTAGACTACATGGAAAAGTGACTAACCCAATTCACTCTATTAGCATATATATATTCAGAAACATGCATTAAACTAATGATAATGGTGGATTAAGTCGAAATAAGAGGCAGAATGGGCCCATATAATTACCCATTTCTGGGGCTCATCGACATACATGAGTGGTGGCGTCGTCGTCGAATGGTTAAGACATACGTTCCCGATCAACTTTTAGTTGAGTGGTTCATAAATTCCTTGTTTCCATCAATCACTGAGGATGTGGCAAAAGGTGGAGTTGTCACAGAAGAGCAAATTATCGCTCATACCCAATATTTGGATTTGATTTACACAATATCCGGCATGCTCTATAACAAAATTCCCAATGCACCTAGACCAGCTTACACTCTTCCACCACCCCCATAATCGAGTAAGGACTCACATCCGGCGACGGTGTGATCGGTTCTTCGAGCACACAGGCAATAGGAAGACCATCTGGTCAAACTCTTGCCATTTCCAAGCAAGCTACAAATACATCAGAAAACACTCATGCCTCTGAGATTAATGTCGTGTCATCTGACAAAGGCAAAAATACAAAGCAACCAAGAGGTAAGAAAAGGGGAAGAATAACAAAAAGAAACAGGAAAATTCCACTCTGGAGAAATCATCTGATTCCCCTACCACGACTAGGAAACCTCATTATCCATGTCTAATATGTAATGACGAGCATTATACAAGAGATTTTCCACATCGCTCTAAGGTCTCTAAACTTTTAAAAACTTCAACCACATCAGCAGTGTTGACAGATCCGTTTCCTACCCCGGAGACACATTTGGTTGCAACTGATCATGCTTCCACATCCCAAGTACTCATGTTATCCATCACAAATCCACAAAATGATGTTTTGGTGTCAACAAGGAACAAATATTATGGAAATCCGTCATCATCGAATAACCAGGCCACTGATCAACCTAGTACTTTGACCTCGACTTCATCAGAAGTTGTTCCACCAATTGTACCTGAATTGACAATAAAGCCACCAAAGGGAGTTGTACACAAATCAACTTTTAATCCTCGTGATCGAGCAACTCAAAACTATAATATAGTGGAAGATCTGGCTCAATCACCTTCCGCTATGTCGACACAAGAGGTGTTGCAAAACTGTCCCTCCCATAAACAAGCTTTATTGTCAGCAATAGGTGGAATAGATCCCCAAGATTCAAATCTTGTGGTTTTTAACCATGTGGGATATTCACCACAGTTACCGGTGCAATTAGCTTTCCTAATACAAGTAAAAGCTCTTAATAAGAATGTTCACTGAATTATTATTGATGAGGGGGCATCTACTTGCATTATGTCCATGAGCTACTTGAAAACTCTTGGTTGACCACCATTGTCAGGATCACCAACTACATTAAAATCTTTTGATGGAAGGACATATACTCCATATGGGATTTTGAGTAACCTGCAAATCAAACTAGAGGGAGAGACAGTAACTGTTGACATTGAGGTAGTTGATGGACTCCTTGATTACAACATTTTACTAGGAAGGCCTTGGGTATATGCTATGGTTGCTGTTGTTTCCACATACTTTCGTACAATTGCATTCCCTTTCAAGGGTGGAACCACTGACATTGATCAGCTAGCCTTCTTTGCCAATATTTCATAGGCTATGAGAAGCATTCCATTGATACACAGAAACCCACTATCACTTCAAAGTGTTGGAGTACGTCTCCTTAAAGATCCATCTCTAATGGGCACTTTTACCCTCCCGCCACCATCTGGTTTGGCGGAAGTGGCAAGAGTAGAGACTTGCAACATGATTTCTTCTACATCATCTGATTTTACAAAGATTTCCAACTACTTTGAAACTAATGGTCATAACGAGGCATTGCCACTAAGCCCCATTGAATCATCATAGCAATCAATTTTTCAGGCTTATGCAGAAAACCCTAATCTGCACTCAACAATTGTGTGGGTAGATAGATCATTAGAATATGGTACCTCTTCGGATCCTTTTTCATGTATACATTCTACGGATGAAGGAATTTTCCAATCAATGATGATAGGAGAGGCACCGTGGGAGGATTATCATCATCGTTCCCACCTTCGAGATGACAATGAAGATTATCCAAATGAACTAAATCACCCATCGATTGTTGATTTTTTGTCAAATTATGTAAATATTGTAGATTCTGAGTGTAATTTGTCCAACATAGAAGAAACGATTTCTATAAACATTTCAACCAAGCCTAACATTGTAGAAAACATTCATGTCGGCAAATCCTATTCTCCATTGGAACTTGATAATTATTGTGCTCTTTTTCATGAATTTCGAGATATCTTTGCATGGTATTATGAGGAGATGTCGGGCATTGACTCAAGCATTGTTGAACATGAGATTAAAATGTACCCTAATGTCAAACCAGTACGACAGTGGCTTCGACCTATTCATCCTAAGAAAGTTGTTTCCATTAAAGCAGAGGTTGAAAAACTTTTGCGTGCTGGCTTCATTTTCCCTGTACCTCTTACTAATTGGGTATCTAATATTGTTCTAGTGATGAAAAAACAAGGGACAATTCAAGTGTGCATCGATTATAGGGATGTAAAACAAACATGTCCAAAGGAAAATTATCCTACACCTTTTATCGACCAGATTATTGACGAATGTGTCGGATGTGAAATATTTTCATTCATGGATGGATTTTCTGGCTATAATCAAATCAATATCCGCCCACAGGACCACTCAAAAACCGCTTTTATATGTCTGTGGGGCGCATTCGTGTATCAAAAGTTACCTTTCGATTTGAAGAATGCAGGGGCTACATTTCAGAGGGTGATGAATTATGCCTTCCATGACATCAAGCACATTTTTCAACCTTATCTTGATGATTTTCCTGCACATTTGCGAAAACGGACTGATCACCCACAACATTTGAGAGCAATATTCTTACGACGTTGACACTACAAGATAAGACTCAATCCACATAAATGTGTGTTTTTTGTTGGCTCTGGTCGATTGCTTGGATTCGTAGTTTCGAAAGATGGAATTCGAATTGATCCCATTAAGGTTCAGGCAATCCTTGACTTGCCTCCACCTTCAAACTTGTTACAGATACAAAGACTTCAAGGGAAGGAAAACTTTCTAAAGAGGTTCATTCTAAACTATGTTGAATTAGCTAAAGGTTATACATGTCTATTGAAGAAAGGGGTACCCTTCCATTGGGACCAAGTTGCGCAAGCTTCTTTTGATGCTCTCAAAGATTCCCTGATTAGAGCATCATTAATGTATTCCCCAAACTATCAAAAATACTTTTACCTGTATCTCGTCACTACAGATACAACCATTGGTATGGTTTTAGTTCAAGAAGAAAGTGGAACTGAACATCCTATTTACTATTTGAGTCGTAATCTCAACGATACAGAAAGTAAGTATTCATATGTCAAAAAGTTAGCCTTGGCAGTCGTTCAAGCTGTGCAGAGATTTCGTCATTACATCCTCCTTCACAAAACTACCATTGTATCAGATTGCAACCCTATGACATACATTTTGTCACGTCAATTGCTGGGGGGCAAGTATTCTAAATGGATAGTTATCCTACAGGAATTTGATTTGGAATTCATCAAATCTAAATCAAAGAAATCTCTTGTCTTTGTCGAGTTAATTTGCAATCTTCCCTCATCCTCTAATGATTTAACATCAGAAGCATCAATCTTGGATGAGTCTCTGTTTCTGGTTTTTTCAAGTGATCCATGGTATGGAGATATACTATCTATCTCCAAACCCAAGCTTTTCGACCTAATATCTCTCGCTATGAACAACGATGTACTTAATACCAAGCCAAACATTATCTAATCATTGGTGATACACTTTATCATCGTGGTGTCAATACGATCTTACGTAGGTACCTTACTCATGAGGAGGCCAAAAAAGCTTTGAATGAGTGTCATTCAGGTGCTTGTGGGGGACATTTATCTGGTTACGCAACTGCACAGAAAATTCTACGTGCTGGTTACTTTTGGCCAACCATATTCAAAGATTGCATTCTTGTTGTCAGAAGTTGCCATGCTTACCAGATATTTGATCGTAAAACCAGATTACCAACGGCACCACTGCATCTAGTCGTTGTTTTTGGCCCATTCGCAAAATGGGGCATTGATTTCATGACATGTAACCCCACCTCAGCCGCGGGGCATGGGTATATTATAGTCACTGTTGACTATTTTACCAAATGGGACGAGGCGATGCCAACATTGAACAACAGTGGCGAAATGGCTGCTCTGTTTTTCTTCAACCATGTGGTTGCCAGGTTTGGTGTACCACAAGCTATAGTTACAGATCATGGGTCACATTTTCACAATCACATGATGGTCGAATTAACTACCAAATTAGGACTATCACATGATAGTTCTACTCCATACTACCCGCAAGCTAACGGACAAGTTTAGGCTATCAACAAACTCCTTAAGCACATGTTACAAAGAATGATTAGAGTCCATAAAAGGAATTGGCATTTAATCATGTACTCAACTTTATGGGCATATCGAAACTCGGTGAGAAATGTGACCGGATTTACACCTTTTCAATTGGTGTATGGTTTGGTAGCAGTCTTACCAATCCAATGTGAAATCTTGTCTCTCAAACTCGCGATTGACCTGCTACCTGATACTTCTAAAGAAGAAGCGCTTTTTTTGGAGTTAATCCATCTAGATGAAACTCGTCATGATGTCGCAGTGGCTAACGAGGTGCAAAAAAAATGCATCAAGGCGCAATATGATAAAAATGTTAAGCCTCGTGTCTTCTCATAGGGTGACCTGGTCTTGCTTTACGATCAGGATTCTGATAAACTTGGAGCAGGAAAATTTTTACCATTATGGATGGGCCCTTATATTGTTAAATGTGTGTTGACAAAAGGTGCCTACGAGTTAGTGGACTATGATAGGATTCCATTGTCACGGCCCCAAAATGGGTTGTACCTTAAACATTACTATGCTTAGTTAAGTGTAGTAAGACTCACTGTATATATACTTTGATTGCATTTGTCTGTGTTAGTTTCATTTAGAGTTTTTATTTGGTTAGGTAATCCACTTCGCCTTTGTTGCAGATGTCGAACTTTTTGGAACCATTTGTTGGGTATGCAAATGGATCTAGTCGTAGTATGCAGAATTTATCTTCTGCAGCATGGGCCATTTTCACTCCAAGTGGCGAGTTAGTGAGTTTTATAGGGATATGTATTGGATGATCAACAAACAATATTGCTGAGTATAGCACGTTGATTGAACTCCTCTCTGATGCCATTTCACTTGGCATATGCCGAATCATCATTAAGCTAGACTCACAACTTGTCGTACTACAACTTATTGGCGTTTATATCGTCCAAAACCCAGCAATTCATCGCATGTTCCTTAGAGTTCGTATTTTGGAAAGGTATTTTGAATTTATTCAATATCAGCATATTTCCATAAATCTAAACACATTAATTGACTCTCTAGTGAACTATGTGTTAAATAGACATTTGCGACATATGTAAAGTAAACATTTTCAATTCACATCATCATTTGAATAGGATTGCATCACTTAACCATAATAAAACTCTAAAAGTCAAATAGATAGTTGTAGATAGTTGTATATAAGTTTTTACAAATAGTTTGTGTCCAAGACAAAAATTAGTCATCTGACCCAAAAAACTCAAAAATGTATGCAGAAAATATCCAAGTAAACTAGTGCTGCTCATGATAACAGGTCATAGCCTGTGCTATCATGCATAGGAGTCTCATCCAACAACTCGGCACGCCAATGGTATGGTGCTGCAATCGCATAGGTAACTCCTCAATCCGGACATCCGGAATACCCAGGGTTAAACCCTCTATGTGATCATATAGCTCAGCCAAGGTCTCTGATAAATCCAAGTCTCAGAGAACTACCCTCCCAAAAGCTCTTTGTATTGGTGCACCTGCCTCTCATTGGCATTCCACAGGTCAAACAAATCCAACATCTACACACATATAAAACTTTTGTTTAGTCTTGGCAATAATAAAAAACACAAAAGAAAAGTAAAAACTTTAAAAAGAAAAAAAAAAACTTTGGTCAAACAATTTACCAATAGCGCTCCACTACATTCCAAATGGCAACATCAAATCTGGATCACCACAGAAATCCATTCCTGAATATGGATATTCTGTGAAGGTCATGTCCTGTCGATCGAACCACTGAAAGAAAGCAGAGGAAAATTAGATCAATGACTGGCCAGCATGCCTAGCCATAAGATCCACCCACCTCTACATCCGTGAGTCTCTAGGTCCAGGTACTCCCAGTGAGATGTGTTGTGGCTGCATGACTGGGATTCTCTCCAAGGCAAAAGAAATCAAGATAGACCCATAACTGAAATTTTTTGTCTTTGCATTCTTTACCTTGGTCAGTTGTTCTTTCATGGACTAAAGAACTACCTCACACCAGTTAAACACCTTTGGTTCCAAACACTCTAAAGCACATTGCATATATGACCTATTTTCCAAATGTAAAGTTGCGTTGCCAACCAGTTTGGCAAGGGTAAAAAGGATTGTTCTCAATGGTAAATCATCAACATTTCTAATATTAATCTTTCTGTCTCTTCTAGGTTGAGCTCCTTCTCGACAGAACTGTCATATATAATCTCTCATTGATTCACCTCTTCTGGTAAATCCTGACAATGAGATGGGGACACCCTGCCTCGACAATCTCGTCAAAAATCAAATATCATCGATGGTAAAGGGGATCACTTTTCCCCTAATATGAAAAACTTGATCGGTAGGATCCCAAGAACGAATAAGGTACTGTAGAAGTTCAATTTGTTGCCGCATGTTGGATAATCGAAAATACTTCAGCAACCCATAGTTCCTTAGGGCATCAACAATTCCCTGATCATTTAGGGCAATCATTTACTATTCTTCATGCTCTCGTTCTCTCCATATAATGACCATTTAGATCCGATGAATGTCTGAAATTACACAAATTAGCATCCATTTTTTGCAAAAAACAGTTGAAAATTTGGCAGAAAACAGCTGTCAAAATTTGGTTTTTTCACCCATCGCACCGCACCATTAGAGATAGTGCACTGCAATGCATACTGCCTTCTAGGTGTTTGCAATGCAGTGCACCTTTCGATATTGAAAGAGTGCGCTTATCCAAAGTGCGCAAAATGAAACCCTAGGGGCTTCAAAAACCAAAAAAAAATTCTTAAAACTGAAAATAAATGGAATAGAATGGAAGAGAACAGGGATAGCTCCTACCTGGTCTAGATGGCATGAGAAATGGTCCACTAAATCCTCTGCAATCAGCTAGTGAACTTTGAGGTAAAAAACTACTCCAGAGCACCAAAATCAAAGGGTAAAAGTGAAATGGTGAAAATGAATAATAAAACTTGTTTTTATGTTTATTTCTTGCATGTTAATCGAGTAAACATTGATTTTTATTCATTTTATCCATGAACATGTATTTTTAATCCTCTTTGATGGAGTTTTGAGCAGGTTTAACAACTAAAAGAAGAATTCGACGTGTTTAAGGGTAAATTGAGCATATTTGACCACAAAGCAAACTTTTGTTTATTTTTCGAGCTTTGTTAAAAACAAAAAGAAACCCCCATAGAGTCCTTTTTAAACTCTTTTCAGACTCTCTAAAAATGAAAATATTGTTAAGCGCTTGTCTATTCCAGTGCGTTAAAGGATTGGAAATGACATCTCTCTTGTATTATTTTATGCTTTTTCAGAATTGAAAAATTATTTTACGAAAAATAACTTTTTCAATTTCCTTTTTGTCCCTTTTCAAACTCTCTAAACATGAAAATGACCGAGGTTTCTTTGTCGTTAAACTCGTTAAAAACATCCAATAGTGACAAACTTTCCCATCTAGACAACACCGAGTTTCACCTTCGCTAGACTTGTTAAAGCATCAAATAGCGATGGATTCACCCGAAAGGTGAAATTATACAACAAGCATATGTTATCCTCCTCAAGCTTGATAAAAATAAAGAGGTACTGGTTAGCAATGACTGGGGAAAATAGGAAAAAGTTGAGAAAACTTTATGGTAGCAGGTCGCTCTTCAACATGACACTTTCACCTCATCACCATGACTATGAGGGTTGGGTCATTCAGCTTCATGATTATCACACCATTGGTCTATCATACCATCCATTACTTTGTTTTGGGTCAATGCTACCAATTCATCTCAGTGTCTTTGATATGTTCAAGAGAAATCATTCAGTTCAAACTTCATCCTTTACAATACCATAAACCTTCATTTTCATGGCCGCCATTCCTGAACCTTGTTTTTTCAGTCGATTATCATATCCAAAATCATTTACCTCGTTTTGTGTCATATATGTGGGATACATCAAGGCCCTCCCACGACAAGTTGCTTCTTGTCAACATCAACACATCATCCAAGAAGTTAACTTATAAACACCCCTTCAGTACCTTGAAGCTTGCATACATCAATGGTAGGTTTCTTGCTTCTGGCGATAGGTTGACATCAATGGCCCTCGACCGAGAGACTTTTTATGGTGTTCGACATCAAATCATTTATTCACACGATGCGAAATGTATTGTAGTACCTTGAGGGTAATCATCATTATCGGTGATTCCTCTCGCGTATGTTAACAACATACATCATTGGCTGGTAATTAGACGATATATTTCCATGTTTGACTTCAGAACATCTATTCACATGCTTAGACTTGTACTTGAGCAAAATATTGGACGAGATTGAAGACCCCAGATCTAGTTTCATCCATCCAGGCACGATATATTCAGGAGTACTAAATCAAATGTACAATGACCTTACATTCATGGTCAACCATTCATGGGTCTATATCTGTAGACGACTATATATGTAATGAAAGTTTATAAGCTGAGCGTGGGTATGCCTCCCTCAGTTAGTTCATGAGAAAAAATCAAATTGTCATGATATATGTATTGTAATTTATGCAAGTCACCTTCCAGTTCGAAACCTTCTCTCCTCATGATAAAGCATTTCACTCGACATATATATTTACGACTTCATCTTAAGGGGGAAACTGTTATAGATCCATTTGGGCACATCAACCCCAACTTACAAATCAATACTATTAGGTCCCATCAACCCCTAGTGCAGTTGTTACATGCCCTAAAGAAGTTAGTCATCAGAATGCCTTACTTCCAAAGAAGTTCCATCACTGAAAACATCCAAAAACTACCTCTAAGAAGATCAGCGTAGGTAGGCCTTCATTAGGGTGCACTGCAATGCAAACCATACACTGACAGGGTGCTATGCAGTGCACTTGGTCCCTCTTTGGCCTGCGCTGAGCGAATTTGAGCAAATTTCCATGAGGGTTTGAAGATTCCTTATCCATTGGAAGCCTATAGAAGTTTCTCAATGCCACCTACTCCTTTGAGTTCACATTTGGATGAGAAAGGGAATTAGGAAACATCAATCCCCTATCCCTTCTTCCATGGAACTGATTTCTAAATTTAGAAAGGCATTCATTGTCTCCATTGATGGCATAACCTCCTTCACTCACCTATAAATAGATCACTCATCTAAGAGGTCTGCGGCTGAAAAATTTTGAGTTGTAAGGAGATGTCGGTGATATGAGATTAGAATTGAGTGCAAGTATTGTAATAGTGTTGGAGTCTCTTGATTGTCATGAGGTGATGAAGGATTGAATTGGAAGGATGACATTGGATCGAGCTCATATGGGTTGTAATCTTTCCTCTTATCAATATAGTTCTCAAGACTTTTTCCTTATGCTTGTGTTATATGTTAATGCTTTCATATGTATATCATGTTTTCGATTCCATGTTATTTATAAGAGATAGATAATTATGCCTTGATGGGTTTTTGTTTCTATGATTGTGCAGGTACTTTCTAAGCGACTTAAGTACGGAAAGGAGCAGCAAGATTAGTTAAGGGAGATAAGGGGCTAGCGAAAACTACAAGTAGGCTTCTCTTCTCTCTTGTTTTATCTGCTGATTATAGAAAAGGTTAAGATTACTTTGTCTGTTGTTTCTAGATCCTCTACTAGATCTAGAGGGTTAGGTGTTTGTCCAAGAACACTGAGTATTCACGAAACACTCACCCCAGAACTCATAAGCAGAATTACCACACTTCACCGAGGAGTGCCTTTGAGAAAGGAAGACAAGGGAGTGTTGAAGCTCTGAAAATCGAGTCTACAACAAGGGGGATACCCACTCGGTCCGGACCTTGAAAGCAGCTCCTTTTTTGTTTGGGATGGTGGGTCCGACTGGGGATAATGGGACCAGTTTCCCAATTTGTGTGTGTGTGATGAGAATTGATAGTTCCTTTCTAATGATTCCTAAGTAAAATTCTTTTAATCTAAGTCTAATTTAATAATATGCAATTGTATTCTAACGAACATAAATATCTAATTCTAAAACTAACCCAGGATTTAACTTTTCAGTTATGTGATCTAAAATAATTTATAACAGCAATTGGTAATAAATATCATTCAATTGCTATGAGAAAATAATTCAATAAAAATGAACCATTTCGTATAAAAAGTTAGTTGAAACAATTCTAAGAAGCATATCGCATAATAATTCATTCATACATTAAGCATAAACAAAAGAGTCATCACCGTACAAAAGTGCCAAATGATAAATCAAACATTCAAGCCTTCATATATAAATAACTGAACATAAATATCACTTTAACACATAAGCATAAATCATTAAGAGATAAAAGTACCATTGATAACAAGTTCTACTCATGAGCTTCAGCAATATAGATTTATCTCTTCCTAATTCAACATCTACTAAGAGTACAAAAGTGCATTTCAGTAGCAAAAATTAAGCATAGATATCAATAAATCTTGTTCCATTCATTCATCAAAACCTCCTCCGAGGGTGCAGAAGTGCATGTTCTGAGGAAACATTTTTGACAAATTTTAGGACCTCTCTCTAAATGCATGAGAGGGGTTAAAATACTACTAACTAAATACTAAAAATAGTCTATTACAAAAATATATGAGGAGGTTTAAATGACCGTCCTCATCTAAGGAAAAAATAAATCAAAACTAAATCTAGAAATTAACTATCTATGTATCCGTTCTCTGAGGTCACAAGCATTCAGCATCAGCTTGAGGAGTGTCAGTTGGCCAACCTCGAATTTTAGTTGCCCTGCGAAAACAGAATCGGCAAGTGCTTGCGCTATCTTCTTGGCAGAGTTTGTAAGGCATTTGAGAGTCATGCATTGACTGTGCAGTTTAACCAAGTACTGCCAGTAAGAATCCCAATTCAACTTGGTTAACTTCTTGATGAACTCTGCTCTTTCTTCAACCTTTTGTCTCCAGCTTCTCTGCAGATGTTGTGTCTTTGGGAGAAATCCTGGAGCAGTTTCTGATATGAGGTTTTCTCTGTGTAGGTTTTCATTGACACAGTCAATGACATTTTTTGTCGTTGTGGCTGCTTCTTCTACTGCCTATTTTTCCTTCCTAATCTATGCATCCCACTTATTAAAGAGAATTTCTTTGTGGGCTTCATTGATTCTGAGCGCGCCTACTTTCCTTCCTTCTTCTTATTCCTGCCAAGCCAAGTAATCATAAATTCTTTTATCAATTACATCATAATAATGTCACAAATCCACACTTGATTGGTAATTTTGTCGCTCATCTCGCAATAGGATCTCCATTGCAATATTCTTTGGCATAATGTTTCTTGTTGTTGCAAGAGTTGGTTGTTTAAGGCAAGGGCTTCTGTGAAAAAATCTGTAAGCTTGGGATCATCTCTATGCATCTCTAGCATAACCTGCAACTGTTTTTCTTTTTCAGCCAAATTGTTCTGGTATCCCAACTACATCTGTTGAAAATATTGTTGTAACTTTTTTAACTTTTCCTCTGCTTCACGGTTGGCATTGGCTTGCTATAGTTGTTGCTACAAAACTTGTATTTGTTCCTCTCTATCCTTCAGTAATTGTTTTACTTCAGATGCTTTGTCAATGGTAGCAGAAGCATAGGCTCCTAAGACCTGAGATAACTTAGTGAGATTTTTAGTAGGGTTAGTGGTAGGGTCTCACTAAAGGATGTCTAACTGGTCTGCCTCAGGTGAGAGCACGTTCTCCAATTTCATTTTCTTTCTTTGCCTTCTTACCACTGCCTTATGCTGCAGACTATAAAATACATCCAGAGGAGGAATCTCCTCTACTTTGAGCATGATTTCAGAAGATGGGGTAATGGGAATATGCTCCATTTCTGGAGCATTACTGACTGTTCCAATGACCATATCAGTCACTGTCTACACTGTATTCTCAGGTGTCTTTGTGTTCTTCTCCTTAGTATTAATCAATTCATTGAATGTTTCCCACTCTTTATCTAGCTCACTCCTTACTAGATTTGGTGGTTGGATGATGAGAAGGGGAAGCTTTACCTACGGTGTATTCAAGACCTGTTGCTCTAGGTGCTCTTTAGATTGGGCAGTATCTCTTACTGACCCTTCTCTTTTATTATGGTCACTCTCGGACCTTTTAGAGAATTCTAGTGTTTCTTTTCCAAACTTAGATCTGGACTTGTCTGTGCCTGAACTTCCACTTAAACTGATACTAGGATTTGGCTCCCTTGTTGGCTCCAAGCGTAACTTATCCAAGGGGATGTTAGCTAATCTCCTTTCTCTATACAATTTGAATTCTTGAAATTCTACTGGGGGAAATTGAATTTGGGTTGAGTGAAGAACTTCTTTCAGTGTGCTTTTATGTTGAAAGGTATCATCAAAAAGATCGTCTTCTTTGGAAAATACTTTTATCTTGACGGTAGTAGTGAAATTCTTAATGAAATCATAAGGGTCGAATTGTCTCCCTGGAAACTTGAACAGTCGTAGACATAGAATATTGTCTACTTCTTTGAATGCATGACCTAAATCAAATAGTGAAAAGGCCCCACAAGCCACAAGAAATTGCGGCCAAATGGCCTTCTTCTTGTCCTTCAGCTCTTTGCTCATACCTCCCACCCCACAGGTCTGGTAGGCAATCTCTCGCGCCAATAATTTATCAGGGACATATAAGGGTAGGACATGAGGGGAAGCGATGCTTCCAAATACTCTGACATAGGTGAAAATATCTTCCCCAAACCATCTTGTGACAGAGAGAATGTCAACTTCCACTTCAGGGGAAAATCTTGGAGTGTCCCTATTATACAACATTTTGTGCAGATGTCGCATGACTCCATGACAAATTTTGTAAAAATACGGAATAAACTTGGAATCCCATAATTCCTTATGATAAATGTGAATGGGTAAGGGATTCTGAGTAGTCCACTTCCAACCCATTAAAGAAACTTTGGAAACGTAATAGACTGCATCCATAACATAAGAAGCTAAATAGAAAGGATGATAAATCCTCTGAGTAGTAGTTATTTTGGACCAGTAGTTCCAAATAGCTGTAGCTAAATTATCAGACAATATCTTAGCCCAATCCACAATAGTGTCATTAATGGCTGCATCTAATAGGGGTAGCCACTCAAATGAAAACTTGTTGACGTCAGGCTTTCCAAATAGTCTACAGATCATAGCAGCAGCAAAGAAATATGGGGAAGAGAGGGAACTAGTACTGTACATACCGTGTTTATCCTTTTTTAATGGTTCTTCCCTTGCCGACCAGTCCTTGGTGCATTCCGCCAAATCTTCGTTTTCTTTGGCGAACTTCTCCATGAACTGTTTATTGTAGGTTGCCTGTGGCTCTGGTAGATGATACATAAGCCTTAAATCTTGTGGAGTGAATGACCCAATGAGTTCTTGGCTCTGAGTCTTAAATTGTTTGTCTGTTACATCAGCATTGTCTAGTACCCACATGACCATGTCTGTGTATGGAAGAATCTTGGGTCTTTCCGCTATCCGGTGCAATAATGAACATGCAAGTTCTATGATTGATGCCTCAAACAACCCGCGTGAGTCCACTGTTTCTCTAACCTCCATTACTCTGGGATTTTCTTCTTCGAGCAAATTGTACATGCCTTCCCAAGTAGTTATGTCAGCATCTCTGTTACAGGTGGTGTATGTGTATAAGGGCATCATTTCTTTGTCCTCAGCAATCGGAGCTTTTCCCTTCTTTCCCATTATGCTTTGAACACTGTTGTGTATATTTTTTTGCTTTCTGCTCCTGCAATTTACAAGTAAGGAAAGAGTAATGATAAAAAATAAGGTGACGAGAAAGCTCTTAATGCCAAAATCATTTAAAATATACCACCCTACATGAAATGACCTTTCGATCAGATCTAAATCATATCTCATTAATGATCATCTACTAACCCATTAAATTGACATTAATGCACATAACTTGGTATCGGATCACGAAAAGACACTTTATTGAACGATGAGCCCTGCAGATCTATGATAAAGCGATTTTGTGATTTTCTTCGCAATATCGCAAATTGCAATATCGCTAATCCATTGTGTTAACAATCATCTATCACCACATGTTTCTGCGAGATGCGATTTGCGAGATGCCCTATCGCATATCGCTGGGTCGAGATATTTTACCTTAAGTGATACTTGAGGCATATGAAAACTATGACACGTGATGAGTCTTTATAGTGTGCAATCTCACATCGCGATTTTGCAATTTCAGTAGTTTGCTTATATGGTGTCTTCCATTACCTTTTGCGATGCAATGTTTAATTATTGAGAGAACGATTTTATTCGAACTTATCATAAAACTTAGGTCCTTTTGGGTTTTGCGGGTGTTTCCCTAAGTTTATGATAGTAAGTTTTATTCAATGGGGAATATAAGTGCTAGTTTTTTATTTTTTAGAAGGGTCCCCATTTATTTAGTATTAGTAATAAAACTAAATAAAAAGGGGGGTTGTTGCTGGCCACAACAATTGGCGATTCACTTGGAAGAACTAGTTATCTTTGATTATCTTTTGAATTTTCTAAACTTCCAAAACAGAAGAGTTTTCTGGAAAATCAAACTTTATTATAGAAACATAAAGTACATCATGCTTTCAGCTGTTAATGATAGTTTGTTTCTTCTGTGTTAACTCTGATTATTTACTTCCCAAAGCTATTCATTGTATTTACATCAGCCACTACTTGGTTTATAAAGATAAAAACAAAGTATTCTCTATAAATCAGTTTTAAATATGCTCATTTGTCATAGGTAGAGCCTCTACTGCTAGTAGGCGTTCATAGCCTTGACAGGGTTACCTGTTACCCAGCAATGATCCTATATCCTAATTGGAGAAATATATGATTTTCAAAGGGAAATCCATATCCACACTTATTGCTTTTATTTTCTTTTAATTCTTAAAGAACAATGTCTTGGTTTGGTAGCCAAATTATGAGAGTTCCATTCGCTTGATTTATAACTTTGCTGAACAACCTGGCTCGTGATGAGACCCCTTGTCTTTTGATTGCAACAATCTTGATTCATTGCCATGTTTTGGCATGTAGTTTTTTGGCAATATCAGCAAGCTATAATATCTTTGATCATGATAAGTTAGCTTGTGATGAGACCTCCTATTCTTTAAGTTTATAGTGTATCACCGGATTATTCTTTGAAGCACGTAATTCTCTAGGTGGGGAGGAAGTCATTGGTTCCTTAAGAATAGCTCTGGACGAAAATTATAGAGTTTTTGGAAAGAGCTTTTCTACAGAGAGTCTTCATTTTTTTTTTGTTATTGATGCTTTTCATTGACTGATATAGAACAAATTCCCACTAAAGGTTTCTTTTTATCAAAATTCGCAAAGTTGAAACTAGTAACATTCCCAAGCTTATAACATTTGACTGTATCCTTCAATAATAATGACCAATTTTCCAAATCAGTTCTATTTATACAAGCGAAAAACAAAATCTAAAAGAAACACTAGTATTTTTCGTGAATTCCAAACGTAACCATTTACAACTTGTTTTATTATCAAAATTAAAGCTATAAACAGTAATTTACAAATAGAAGAGGTCATCTTCTATGGAAATTATTTTTGAGGATCTTCCCATTAACAAGTAAAGATTCTCTTTTCCTTGCTAAATATTGCAACATAAAAGTGGATGGGCCTATGATTTCCGCAATTTGGAATGGGCCAAGCCACATTCATTGGAATTTCGTATGTTTGCTTCATGAGCCTTATCCCATTTTAAAACTAAATCTCCAATTTGAAAGTCCTTTCTAGATACCATGCTTGAATCAAAGGAAGCCTTTACTAATTCTTGATTATGAGCGTGTGTTATTTTAGCCTGTTCTCTTCTCTCTTCTATCTTAAGGATCTGCAGTTGTCATAGTTGTAAAGATGAGGTTGGTGTTTCGTCAATAAATTGAACTAAGGCCAAAGAGGGAATTGCTAGGTGATTTGGGAGAACCACTTCTTTCCCATAAACTAAATTAAAGGGATAATTGCCAATGGAGGCTTTCTGCGTTATTCGGTCTGCCCACAAGGCATACATTAAATATTTGTGCCAATTTTTATGATTCTAGTCTATGGTTAGCTTAATGATTTTGGTTAAGTTTTTGTTTGTTGATTTGGCCAACCCGTTCCCTTATGGGTAATAATTGGCAGAGTATTTAAGCTTAAAACCTCTTTTGAGTGCAAATTTAGTCATAGCATTGCTAGAAAAATACGATGCATTATCAAACATTAAAGCAGAGGGTAAACCAAACCTGGTGATTATGAACTGATCTATGAAATCAATGATGTGTTCAACATTAGTTGTCTTGAGAGGAACTGCTTCTACCCATTTAGTAAAATAATTTGTAGATGTAAGGATATACCTATGTTGTTTAGAAGATTGAGGAACGATCTCACCTATTATATCCAATCCCCATTGATCAAAGGGCTGATCAATATTGACTGGTTGCAAAGGCAATGACGATTTCTTTTGTCTTCCAGCAACAATTTGACAAACATGACATTTCCTTACATATCTATGTGCATCTTTAATTAGTGTAGGCCAATAGTACCCTGCGCGCAAAATTTTATGTGCGGTAGCATCTCCAGCATAATGTCCACTTGCTGGTCCATCATGGAGTTCCTGCAACACTTTTTCAGCTTCTGATTTCTCAAGACATCGAAGGAGAACAGAATCATAATTCATCCTAAAAAGTACATCGTTTACGAGTTGATATTGCTTAGCCTTCAATCTTAGGGCTCTTTTCTTTGTATAATCCAGATTTGAAGGAGCATATTCGTTCTTTAGGTAAAATATGATATCAGCATATATTGATTCAATATCGTTTAGGCTTATACATTTTCACTTCTTGATTTGAAGATGGTATTTCATAAATAAGCGACACTCCAGCCAACATTTTTCAAAAGCCTTGACCTTTTACAATATTTGTTGTCTTAATCTCAGCATCGTATTCTTGTAAGGCAGTAACCCAATTTGCTCTTTTTTCACCCATGTCTTTCTGTTGAGATTGCAACAAGATGATGGAGCTTAGTGGAAAGGAGTCACCTTCACTAAGTGGGCGCGTAGGCAAATTATGGCCCAAAGTCTATTTTTAGACATATGGATCATGGTCTATGAGCTGCAGAATGTTGTTTATGGATGATTGTTCATGTTGGGAAAAATAGATAGACTTCTATTTTTGGGATCACAGCAGGAGTCATAAAAGTCTATTTTTAGACTAGTAGTCAAAAATAGAAAAGTTAAATATTATTGTCTCATAGTAATATTTAGACTATAAACTTTATTTTATTCTCTTGGAGCACTTCAGTTTGAGCTACAGATGTGGCGCATGCAGCTGTCAGAAGGAAATGTGCTTTCTTTGTAGGTTAGTTGAGTTGTTGCATGCATGACTTCAGTTAGAACTCAAGCAGTTGAGTTTGGTGGAGTTGATGGTGGAGTTGATGGAGTTGTGTTCAGTTTGACTTGGTTAAACTAGTTGTAATTAGTCTAACTGCAAATAGACTAATGATGAGTTGTTAAACTAATTATTAACTCATAAAGCAACTAAAGAATACATCAGTTAACTCAGTTGCATGTCAGTGCATGTACATTTCAACAGGGACAGGTGTTAGAGGATGATATTGCTATCAGTTGTGACTATAGTTGTGCATGAGGATTTGCACAAGAAATGTATTGAGTATGCCAATGAGTATTGAGTTGATCTACCCAGTAGAATAGCCTGTGATCACATGATTTCCAGTGTGAGTGATTCTCAGTAGGTTTATGCAATAGAGGCAGGCAAAGCAGTGGAGAAGATTTGAACCTGTGACTTGTTCAGGTCTGAGCTAGTTTGTGTGTAATAGGTGGAAATAGTGTTGGATACTTGAGAGGAGTATTGTACTATGTAATGTTACATGTTCTCAATCATTAATATACAGATAGTGTGGGGTTTTCAACTGTAAGCTTTCCCCGGGTTACATAATGTCTTAATGTGTGCATGCTATTGATATTTCATTGTTTTTGATGTTGCTAATTTGATGATCAACGTAGAGGAGCTTATGTATTGTGCATGTATTCCGCAATAGTGCATGATCAGGATAATCTCTATTGAATATGTGTTTATAATTCAAAATTTCTACATAGTATCAGAGTTGTTGATCATCAGATCTACTATTCAAGAAGTGTTTACATTCTATTTCTTTAGGCAGAGTCTGTAATCGGGCCAGGTAGCCTCTAGATTCATCCTTCCTTGGGAAGGTGAGATATCCGGTAAAAGCCCATACAGTCAATCTCTGTACAAGAAATATTTTGTTCTCACGAATCTTAGATCCGAGGCAGTTGAGTTTGGAGCTGGTGGAATTCAAATTTGCAGTAGTGTTTTCTTGGTGTTAAAGAAGCAATGTCTTTCAACGGATTGTGATTGGAGTATGCTCTTGAGGGCAGCTCAAACTATATTTCATGGAAGGACATGATGGATGCAGTATTGGATGATAACGGGCTGAAGGAGTTCATAGAGGCTCATGTCCCAAAGCCTACTGATGCTACTCAAGCTGATGCTTGGCAAAAGAAGACAGCAAAGTGTCAAAGGATTCTGCTGGAGGGCGTGAAGGATCACATTGTGTCTAGCCTGCATGGAAAGACTTCTCCATACTTGATGTGGAAGGCTTTAATATATCTATTCCAAATCAAGAGCAATCAGAGGAAGCTGGCGCTCAAAGACAAACTCAGAAACATCAAATGCGAGAAGGGTGACAGTATGCCCATGTATCTCACAAAGTTCACTCAGTGTCGAGATGAGCTGGGAAGTGTGGGGGTTATTGTCGATGATTAGGACTTGGTGAGCTTGGCTCTCCTTGGTCTTCCGAAGAGTTGGCATTCCTATCAAGACTCTGTCAATGGTCGGGAGAAATTTCCAGGATGGGAAAGACTGTGGTCAGATCTTGTGCAGGAGGAGATCAGGCAGAGTACCAGGGACGGATCTTCATCAAAGGGAACTGATGAAGAAAATTATGCTTTGGTTGCCAAAGAAAAGAAGGGGAAGAGAAAGAAAGCTTCTCAGTCTGGTGCGAAAGGCAAGAAGCAGAACATGTCCAAGGAGAAGTGCTTTCACCTTCACCAACACAAACACTATGCCACTAATTGTCCGCAGAAGAAGAAGAACAAGCAAGCTGTTGGATCTGCAGCAAGAGAGGCTCTAGCCTCGCAATTTGAGCTTGATTTTTCATTGATCGCATGCTTGGTTTCAAGTGTGATGGGATCGGTGTGGTTCTTGGACAGTGGTGCATCTTTTCACATGACGGGAGCTCGAGATTTGTTTTCTGATTTGGAGGACAAAGATCTTGGAGTGCACATCGAGATGGGTGATGATGGTAGATACAGTGCGACCGGTATCAGTACCATTTCCTTTCAGAGGGAGTCTGTTAAACCCTTCGTATTGAAGGAAGTCATGCATGTTCCATGATTGAAGAAGAATCTTATCTCTATGGCGATGTTAGAAGACAAGGGGTATGATGTTGTTTTCAGCGAGGGAAAGGCTTTCCTACGCAGCAAGACAACTGGAGAAACTCGGAAGATAGGGGTTCGAGTGAGGAACCTTTATCAGTTGCATGTAGATGGATTTGTAGCAATGCATGCAAGGCAAAAGGATTGGTGAGCCGGGATGATGGCGAGCTGTGGCACAGGAGATTGGGTCACCTTCACCATGGAGCCTTGAAGATACTGCAGCATATCACTACAGGGCTTCCTAAAGGCACTCTTGCGCAGTCAGATCAGTGCAAGGGGTGTACTTTGGGAAAGTTTGTGAAAGCCACCTTTCAGGAGAAGGATAGTCGCGCCATGACGATCCTTGAGAGAATTCACACAGACGTGTGTGGACCTTTCTTAGTTTCTTTGACAGCAAAACACAGGTATTATGTGATTTTTGTTGATGATTTCTCTCGTAAGTGTTGGATCTTCTTCATGCAGAAGAAGAGCGAGACATATTCAAAGTTCTATGAATTAAAGCACTGGTCGAGAAGGAGTCGAGGAAGAAGGTGAAGGATCTTAGGAGCGATAATGGTGGTGAATACATCTCTGACGAGTTCAAGGATTTCTACAAGGCAGAAGGGATTCGAAGAGAGCTCATAGCTCCCCATAACCCACAGCAGAACGGGGTTGTTGAGCGAAAGAACAGAATGATCGTGGGTGCTGCACGGGCGATGTTGCATGATCAGGGCCTACCCCTTCACTTGTGGGCGGAAGCATGCAATACAGAAGTTTATGTGTAGAACCGTTTTCCTCACAGAATACTTGGCATGAGTACACCCAAGGAGGCTTATTCTGGTAAGAAGCCTGATATTTCTGATTTGAGGATTGTTGGTGCTAACATTTACATGCATGTGACAAAGGATGCCAGGAAGAAGTTGGAGCCAACCGCAGAGGTTGGGATATTCGTGGGGTACACTGATACGCCCCACAACTATCGTGTGTATTTACCAGACAGTGGTAAAACTGTTGTGCGACGGGATATAAAATTTCAGGAGGAGAAAGCCATGAAGTGTTCGCTTGAGAGGGAGCTACACTTGCATGTAGATGAGGAGCTATTAATTCCTAAGGATGAGCTTCAGGACGTGGATCAGCCACAGGACGAGGTTCATGGAGTGGAAGAGACCACTCATGCAGCGCCAACCATCAAAGGGCGAAAGCGCTTGACAGAAGCTGAGAGACTGGCTCAAGATGCAGAGAAAGTTGTACGACCACCTACAGCCCAACGCAGGCAGAGACAGTCACCTGATCGGTACACTGGATACATGGCTCTTATGAGCAAGTGTGTTATGACTGAGCCATCCTCTTTCGAGGAAGCTGTGGAGGATCCCACATGGGTAGACGCCATGGTAGAAGAGTATGATTCAATTGCCAGAAATAGTGCATGGGAGATTGTTCCTAGACCAGAAGGGAAATCAGTGGTGGGTTCAAGATGGATCTACAAAGTTAAGCAGGCAGCTGATGGGAGTGTGGAGAAGTACAAGGCAAGATTTGTTGCCCGAGGCTTTTCACAGATAGAGGGGATTGATTATGAGGAGACATTTGCACCTGTCACAAGGTATTCTTCCATACGGACGATTCTTGCTCTCTCAGCGCAGATGGGGTGGAACATTCATCAGATGGATGTGAAGACTGTGTTCCTCAACGGAGTCATTAAGGAGGAGGTGTACATTGAGCAACCCGAAGGTTTTGAGATCTTCATAAGTGAGTTGAATGTGTGTAGGCTCAAGAGAGCGTTGTATGGGTTGAAACAAGCACCACGTGCTTGGTACACAAGGATAGATAGCTATTTCACTGGACTTGGATTCTCCAAGAGCGAGGCGGATCCTAACCTATACTAGATTGTGGTGGAGGGTAAGTTGCTTATCATTGTATTGTATGTAGATGATTTGATTCTAACGGGTGATGAGCTGTTGATACTTTCATGCAAGGATGATCTTGCTAAGGAGTTTGAAATGAAGGACTTGGCCCTCCTTCATTATTTCCTGGGATTGGAAATTTGGCAGTGCAGTGGTGGACTGTTTGTTTCTCAGGGTAAGTATGCTCGGGAGATACTGGAGAAGTTCAACATGCAAGGCTGCAAGCCTATTGATACTCCTCTTCCTGGAGGTTGGAGGAAGGAGGATTCCACTTCGGCAGAAGAAGTGGATGCCACTGTTTATCGACAGTTGGTGGGGTCGCTTATGTATCTAGTCAATACTCGACCCGATATATGCTATGCAGTTAACCAGCTTTCACAAGCTATGGTTAAGCCTACCAAGCTCTTCTGGAAGGTGAGTAAGCATGTATTGCGTTATTTGAGAGGCACATCAGGATATGGATTGTGGTACAGACAGGAGGATGAGGTGAAGCTATGTGGCTTCACAGATGCAAATTGGGCAGGGAGCCCAACGGACAGAAAGAGCACATCAGGAGGGGTCTTCAGTATCGAGTTGAAAAAAGTTTCTTGGTACAGCAGGAAGCAGAGATTCGTGCCACTCAATTCAACAGAGGCCAAGTATATGGCGGCAAGTTTGGCTGCATGCGAGGCTATATGGATGAGGAAGATCCTGGTTGGTTTGTTCGGTTCTCACTAGGATCCTACTGTGATTTACTGTGATAACCATAGTTGCATTAAACTCTCGGCTAATCCAGTATTTCATGATAGATCTAAGCATATTGACATCAGGTACCATCATATCAGAGATTGTGTGCAGTGGAGAATCATGTTACTTTCATACATTCCAACGGAGGATCAGGATGCTGAAATCTTGACGAAGGCGCTCACCAAGAGCAAATTCAAATACCACCAAGGCAGGATAGGGTTTGGTGATAATCTATATCTTGTCGAGAGGGAGTGTTGAGATTGCAACAAGTTGATGGAGCTTAGTGGAAAGGAGTCACCTTCACTAAGTGGGCCCGCAGGCAAATTATGGCGCAAAGTCTATTTTTAGACATATGGATCATGGTCTATGAGCTGCAGAATGTTGTTTATGGATGATTGGTCATGTTGGGAAAAATAGATGGACTTTTATTTTTGGGATCACAGCACGAGTGATCAAAGTCTATTTTTAGGCTGGCAGTCAAAAATAGAAAAGTCAAATATTATTGTCTCATAATAATATTTAGACTATAAACTTTATCTTATTCTCTTGGAGCACTTCAGTTTGAGCTACAGATGTGGCACATGTAGCTGTCAGAAGGAAATATGCTTTCTTTGTGGGTCAGTTGAGTTGTTGCATGCGTGAATTCAGTTAGAACTCAAGCAGTTGAGTTTGGTGGAGTTGATTGTGGAGTTGATGGAGTTGTGTTCAGTTTGACTTGGCTAAACTAGTTGTAATTAGTATAACTTAAAATAGACTAATGATGAGTTGTTAAACTAATTATTAACTCATAAATCAACTAAAGAATACATCAGTTAACTGAGTTGCATGTCAGTGCATGTACAGTTCAACAGAGACAAGTGTTAGAGGATGAGATTGCTATTAGTTGTGACTATAGTTGTGCATGAGGATTTGCACAAGCAATGTATTGAGTATGCCAATGAGTATTGCGTTGATTTGCCCAGTAGAATAGCCTGTGCTCACGTGATTTCCAGTGTGAGTGATTCTCAGCAAGTTTATGCAATAGAGGCAGGCAAAGCAGTGGAGAAGATTTGAACCTGTGACTTGTTCAGGTCTGAGCTGGTTTGTGTGTAACAGGTGGAGATAGTGTTGGATACTTGAGAGGAGTATTGTACTATGTAATGTTACATGTTCTCAATCATTAATATATAGATAGTGTGGGGTTTCCAGCTGTAAGCTTTCCCCGGGTTACATACTGTGTTAATGTGTGCATGCTATTGATGTTTCATTGTTTTTTATGCTGCTAATTTGATGATCAATGTAGAGGAGCTTATGTATTGTGCATGTATTCTGCAATAGTGCATGATCAGGATAATCTCTGTTGAATATGTGTTTATTATTCAAAATTTCTACATAGTATCAAAGCTATTGATCATCAGATCTATATTCAGGAAGTGTTTACATTCTATTTCTTCAGGCAGAGTCTGTAATTGGGCCAGGTAGCCTCTAGATTCATCCTTCCTTGGGAAGGTGAGATATCTGGTAAAAGCCCATACAGTCAATCTCTGTATAAGAGATATTTTGTTCTCACGAATCTTAGATCCGAGGCAGTTGAGTTTGGAGCTGGTGGAATTCGAATTTGCAGCAGTGTTTTCTTGGTGTCAAAGAAGCAATGTCTTTCAACGGATTGCGATTGGAGTATGCTCTTGAGGGTAGCTCAAACTATATTGCATAGAAGGACAGGATGGAGGCAGTATTGGATGATAACGGGCTGAAGGTGTTCATATAGGCTCATGTCCCAAAGCCTGTTGATGCTACTCAAGGTGATGCTTGGCAAAAGAAGACAGCAAAGTGTCAAGGATTCTGCTGGAGGGTGTGAAGGATCACATTGTGTCCAGCCTGCATGGAAATACTTCTCCATACTTGATGTGGAAGGCTTTAATAGATCTATTCCAAAGCAAGAGCGATCAGAGGAAGCTGGTGCTCAAAGATAAACTCAGAAACATCAAATGTGAGAAGGGTGACAGTATGCCCAAGTATCTCACGAAGTTCACTCAGTGTCGAGATGAGCTGGGAAGTGTGGGGGTTACTGTCGATGATGAGGACTTGGTGAGCTTGGCTCTCCTTGGTCTTCTGAAGAGTTGGCATTCCTATCAGGACTCTGTCAATGGTCGGCAAAAATGGCTAGGATGGGAAAGACTGTGGTCATATCTTGTGCACGAGGAGATCAGGCAGAGTACCACGGATGGATCTTCATCAAAGGGAACTGATGAAGAAAATTGTGCTTTGGCTGCCAAAGCAAAGAAGGGGAAGAGCAAGAAAGCTTCTCAGTCTGATGCGAAAGGCAAGAAGCAGGACATGTCCAAGGTGAAGTGCTTTCACTATCACCAGCACGGACACTATGCCACTAATTTTCCGCATAAGAAGAAGAACAAGCAAGCTGTTGGATCTGCAGCAGGAGAGGCTCTAGCCTCGCAATTTGAGCTTGATTTTTCATTGATTGCATGCTTGGTTTCAAGTGTGATGGGATCGGTGTGGTTCTTGGACGGTGGTGCGTCTTTTCACATGACGGGAGATCGAGATTTGTTTTCTGATCTGGAGGAAAAAGATCTTGGAGTGCACATCGAGATGGGTGATGATGGTAGATACAGTGCGACCGGTATCGGTACCATTTCCTTTCAGAGGGAGTCTAGTAAACCCTTCGTATTGAAGGAAGTCATGCATGTTCCAGGATTGAAGAAGAATCTTATCTCTGTGGCTATGTTAGAAGACAAGGGGTATGATGTTGTTTTCAGCGAGGGAAAGGCTTTCCTGCACAGCAAGACAACTGGAAAAACCCGAAAGATAGGGGTTCGAGTGAGGAACCTTTATCAGTTGCATGTAGATGGATGTGCAGCAATGGCATGCAAGGCAAAAGGATTGGTGAGACGAGATGATGGTGAGCTGTGGCACAGGAGATTGGGTCACCTTCACCATGGAGCCTTGAAGATACTGCAGCAAATCACTACAGGGCTTCCTAAAGGCACTCTTGCACAGTCAGATCAGTGCAAGGGGTGTACTTTGGGAAAGTTTGTGAAAGCCACCTTTCACGAGAAGGATAGTCGCGCCACGACGATCCTTGAGAGAATTCACATAGATGTGTGTGGACCTCTCTCAGTTTCTTCGACAGAAAAATACAGGTATTATGTGATTTTTGTCATGATTTCTCTCGTAAGTGTTGGATCTTCTTCATGCAGAAGAAGAGCGAGACATATTCAAAGTTCTGTGAATTCAAAGCATTGGTCGAGAAGGAGTCGGGGAAGAAGGTGAAGGCTCTTAGGAGTGATAATGGTGGTGAATACATCTCTGACGAGTTCAAGGATTTTTGCAAGGCAAAAGGGATTTGAAGAGATCTCATAGCTCCCCATAACCCACAGCAGAACGGGGTTGCTGAGCGGAAGAACAGAACGATCGTGGGTGCTACACGGGCGATGTTGCATGATCAGGGCCTACCCCTTCACTTGTGGGTGGAAGCATGCAACACGGTAGTTTATCTGTAGAAACGTTCTCCTCACAGAATACTTGGCATGAGTACACCCGAGGAGGCTTATTCTGGTAAGAAACCCGATCTTTCTCATTTGAGGATTTTTGGTGCTAACGTTTACATGCATTTGAAGAAGGATGCCAGGAAGAAGTTGGAGCTGACCACAGAGGTTGGGATATTCGTGGGGTATACTGATGTGCCCCACAACTATCATGTGTATTTGCCACACAGTGGTAAAACTGTTGTGCGACGGGATATAAAATTTCAAGAGGAGAAAGCCATGAAGTGTTCACTTGAGAGGGAGCTACACTTGCATGCAGATGAGGAGTTATTAGTTCCTAAGGATGAGCTTCAGGACGTGGATCAGCCATAGGACGAGGTTCATGGAGTGGAAGAGACCACTCATGCAGTGCTAACCATCAGAGGGCGAAAGCGCTTGATAGAAGCTGAGCGACTGGCTCAAGATGCACAGAAAGTTGTAGGACCACCTACAGCCCAACGCAGGCAGAGACAGTCACCTGATCGGTACACTGGATACATGGCTCTTATGAGCAAGTGTGTTGTGACTGAGCCATCCTCTTTTGAGGAAGCTGTGGAGGATCCCGTATGGGTAGACGCCATGGTAGAAGAGTATGATTCGATTGTTAGAAATAGTGCATGGGATATTGTTCCTAGACCGGAAGGGAAATCAGTGGTGGGTTCAAGATGGATCTACAAAGTTAAGCAGGCAGCTGATGGGAGTGTGGAGAAGTACAAGGCAAGATTTGTTTCCTGAGGCTTTTCACAGATAGAGGGGATCGATTATGAGGAGACCTTTACACCTATCGCAAGGTATTCTTCCATACGGACGATTCTTGCTCTCTCAGCGCAGATGGGGTGGCACATTCATCAGATGGATGTGAATACTTCATTCCTCAACAGAGTCATTGAGGAGGAGGTGTACATTGAGCAGCCCAAAGGTTTCGAGATCTTCAGCAGCGAGTCGCATGTGTGCAGGCTCAAGAGAGCGTTGTATGGGTTGAAACAAGCACCTCGTGCTTGGTACACAAGGATAGACAGCTATTTCACTGGACTTGGATTCTCCAAGAGCGAGGCGGATCCTAAACTATACCAGATTGTGGTGGAGGGTAAGTTGCTTATCATTCTATTATATGTAGATGATTTGATTCTAACGGGTGATGAGCTGTTGATACTTTCATGCAAGGATGATCTTGCTAAGGAGTTTGAAATGAAGGACTTGGCCCTCCTTCATTATTTCCTGGGATTGGAAATTTGGCAGTGCAGTGGTGGAATGTTTGTTTCTCAGGGTAAGTATGCTCGGGAGATACTGGAGAAGTTCAACATGCAAGGCTGCAAGCCTATTGATACTCCTCTTCCTGGAGGTTGGAGGAAGGAGGATTCCACTTCGGCAGAAGAAGTGGATGCCACTGTTTATCGACAGTTGGTGGGGTCGCTTATGTATCTAGTCAATACTCGACCCGATATATGCTATGCAGTTAACCAGCTTTCACAAGCTATGGTTAAGCCTACCAAGCTCTTCTGGAAGGTGAGTAAGCATGTATTGCGTTATTTAAGAGGCACATCAGGATATGGATTGTGGTACAGACAGGAGGATGAGGTGAAGCTATGTGGCTTCACAGATGCAAATTGGGCAGGGAGCCCAACGGACAGAAAGAGCACATCAGGAGGGGTCTCAGTATCGAGTTGAAAAAAGTTTCTTGGTACAGCAGGAAGCAGAGATTCGTGCCACTCAATTCAACAGAGGCCAAGTATATGGCGGCAAGTTTGGCTGCATGCGAGGCTATATGGATGAGGAAGATCCTGGTCGGTTTGTTCTTTTCTCACTTGGATCCTACTGTGATTTACTGTGATAACCATAGTTGCATTAAACTCTCGGCTAAGCCGATATTTCATGATAGATCTAAGCATATTGACATCAGGTACCATCATATCAGAGATTGTGTGAAGCGAAGAATCATGTTACTTTCATACATTTCAATGGAGGATCAGGATGCTGATATCTTGATGAAGGCGCTCACCAGGAGAAAATTCGAATACCACCAAGGTAGGATAGGGATTGCTGATAATCCATATCATGTCGAGAGGGAGTGTTGAGATTGCAACAAGATGATGGAGCTTAGTGGAAAGGAGTCGCCTTCACTAAGTGGGCCCGCAGGCAAATTATGGCGCAAAGTCTATTTTTAGACTATGTCTATTTTTAGACATATGGATCATGGTCTATGAGCTACAGAATGTTTTTTATGGATGATTGGTCATGTTGGGAAATATAGATGGACTTCTATTTTTGGGATCACAGCAGGAGTGATCAAAGTCTATTTTTAGACTAGTAGTCAAAAATAGAAAAGTCAAATATTATTGTCTCATAATAATATTTAGACTATAAACTTTATCTTATTCTCTTAGAGCACTTTAGTTTGAGCTATAGATTTTGCACATGCAGCTATCAGAAGGAAATGTGCTTTCTTTGTGGGTCAGTTGAGTTGTTGCATGCATGACTTCAGTTAGAACTCAAGCAGTTGAGTTTGGTGGAGTTGATTGTGGAGTTGATGGAGTTGTGTTCAGTTTGACTTGGTTAAACTAGTTGTAATTAGTCTAACTTAAAATAGACTAATGATGAGTTGTTAAACTAATTATTAACTCATAAAGCAACTAAAGAATACATCAGTTAACTCAGTTGCATGTCAGTGCATGTACAGTTCAACAGGGACAGGTGTTAGAGGTTGAGATTGCTATCAGTTGTGACTATAGTTGTGCATGAGGATTTGCACAAGCAATGTATTGAGTATGCCAATGAGTATTGTGTTGATTTTCCCAGTAGAATAGCCTGTGCTCACGTGATTTCCAATGTGAGTGATTCTCAGCAGGTTTATGCAATAGAGGCAGGAAAAGCAGTGGAGAAGATTTGAACCTGTGACTTGTTCAGGTCTGAGCTGGTTTGTGTGTAACAGGTGGAGATAGTGCTAGATACTTGAGAGGAGTATTGTACTATGTAATGTTACCTGTTCTCAATCATTAATATACAGATAGTGTGGGGTTTTCAGCTATAAGCTTTCCCCGGGTTACATATTGTGTTAATGTGTGCATGTTATTGATGTTTCATTGTTTTTGATGCTACTAAATTGATGATCAACATAGATGGGCTTATGTATTGCGCATGTATTCCGCAATAGTGCATGATCAGGATAATCTCTGTTGAATATGTGTTTATTATTCAAAATTTCTACACTTTCTATACTAAGATATTTATTACCACTAAAAACGGTACTATGATTTTTGTATGGGTTTTAGGAAGGAAGGGTCTGAAGTGTTTGATCGCTTTGAAAATAGCATAATCTTGTTTCTCGACGTCAGAATAATTTAATTCAGCCCCTTGTAGGTTTGAACTAAATAAGGCAATTGGGGCTTCCGCCTAGTCTTGATTTGCTTGAGTGAGTATTGCAGCATATGATTTATTAGAGGCAAATGTATATAAAATGAAAGGATCAGAAAAATTTGGAGTTGCTATGGATGGGGCATTTACAATCGCTTGCTTAATCAATGCTTCATATTCTTCTTGGCCCCATTTGAAGAGTGAATTCTTATTGATCATTGCTTGTAAGGGAGATACAATTCTTGAGAAGTCTGGAACAAAACTTTTAACAAAATTAATCTGGCCAAGGAAGGATTGAATGCCTTTCTTGTTGTGAGGCAAGGGTATCTTGAAAATCTCCTTAATTCTATCGGGATCAATATGGATTCCAGGTTTTGATACTATAAATCCAAGAAGTTTTCCTTCACTTAATGCAAAAAAGGTCTTTTTGGATTAAGTGAAATCCCATACCTTTGGCAACGTTGGAAGATCTGCTTTAAGTCCCTAAGGTGATTACCACGTTTTTTAGAATATACAGTTATATCATCCAAGTAAATCACCACTGATTTGTTTACTAATCCCTTAAATGTGATGTCCATGGCCCTTTGAAATGTAGCACCAGCATTGATCAGACCAAAAGGCATCTTTTGATATGCATAAGTACCCCATTTGGTTCTGAACGTGGTCTTCAGTTGATCGTCAGGATGGACCAAAACTTGGTTGTAGCCGAAGAAACCATCTAAAAAGGACATTAATTCTGATCCTGCAACTGCTTGCAATATTTGTTCCATAGGAGGCAAGGGAAAGTTATCCTTTTGGCAGGCTTTGTTAAGATTTCGAAAGTCAATACAAATTCTAATGTCTCTGCTTTTCTTTCTGACGGGAACCAATTTGAAAACCCATCTAGAATTTTGAATGGGAAAAATAATTTTGGCTTTCAATAATTTGTTGAGCTCAGATTTAATATGGCTTTCCATATTAGGATGGATCCTCCTCAACTTTTGATGGACAGGTTTTTCATTAGTTATCATTGGGATAGTATGCTGAATGATTGAAGTGTCATAAGTCTTAAGGTCATCGTAGTTCCAGGCAAAGACACTTTTGTATTGCTACAGTAGACGAACATAGGCTAATTTTTCTTCAGGGGCTAGGCCAAGACATAGGTTGATATTCTGTGGCTTGGTATCCATTCCTAGATTTACTAATTCATCGTTCAGAGTTGAACTCTAAAGTTTTAAATTGGTAGATTGTTATAGACATTTTTGGGCACTGCAACCCCAAGAATAAATGTCCATAAACCAAGGGCTCATAAGTCCTTAAAGGTGTTGTTCCAACCCCTAAAAGAACAAGGTCAACTGATTACAGCATCTCCCAGAAGTTCTCCATGAAAAACTACTCAGAACTGGTCAAAACTGGACCATTTCACCTGCTCCATAGGCAAAGTGCGTTGCATCCCACCTGAATACACACAGTAGGTGCGATGCATGTCAAAAATCCCTTCTATGGGGTGAGATGGAAAAGAAGGGACAAATGGCAGGGTCAATTCGCAAGGTGGAGGAGCATGGAATCTTCCAGAAACATCTCCTGTGACACTTGCCTCTCTGAATTCGACCAGGGATGAGTAAGAGATCATCAATCTCCAAGTGGAATCAAGAACTATCAGAGAGAAGACACTAATCAAATCTCAAAAGCTGACTCACCTCCCTTGCAGACATCTATATATGGATCCCTCATCCCAGAGATCTGGAGGCTAGAATTTTGTATCTTGTAAGGAAGTGTTGTTGGTTTCTTGGTGCAATATCATAGTGTTGGGTGATCTAAGCTTTTCATGAGGTGAAGAAGGGCTTTCTTGCTGAGAGGATGATGTTGAGTTAGAACAATTGGTTGTAATCCTCTTTTCTCTTTCTTGATTATCAATAAAGCTATTCAAGTTTTCCTCCACATTCTTGTATGATTGATGATTTATGCATTTGTGTGGTCAATGTACATCTGATCCTATATTGTTTATGATAATAGATCTATGTTCTTGGATAGTGTTATGCTACTTTGATTCTATAGGTACTCCTTGAAGCTGGGTAGAGAAGGAAGCAAGTGGCAAAGACCTACCAGAAGAGAGAGGAATTGAGTAAGGAACCAAGCACAAGACAGAGGTTGGTCTCCTTATTCTTCTCTTATCTATTTCTCATAAAGGAAAACGAAAGTAGTTTTTAGTGTCTTTGTTTCTAAGGTAGCTACCAGCCTTAGTGGGACTATCATCTCTGTATAGACACTAGTTTTCCTGATAACAAAATGGCGACTCCGCTGGGGAGTGAGTAGATTGTTTGTTCATCTACATTTGTTTACTTTATAAACTTACAGACGGAGCCTGAAGTCAAGCCAGCTAGCCTTCGAACTGCATTTGCTATGCAAGTGCAAAGTAGATCAATGCTGCTTCAGTCAATCTCCAGGTTTTTTTATGAATTAAACGATTGATTTACAAGCTTTCTAATTGCCCTTGTGGTGGCTCTAGTAACCTCCTTAGATCTATCCCTGTGATTGATTTACTGATTACCACTTGCTTGGCCTAAATCCCTGAACTGAACTGCAAACTGTGATCCGGAATCCAATCAAAGTCTCGTCCCTGGTCCAGCGCACTGTCTGTTTTGTGAACTTCAAATGCATCGCACTTCCCGAGTGTAGTAGGTGCATTGCATTTCAGTTTCACTGTGTTACAGGTGCACTGATCAGACAAGGCCTTGTTCCTAAATTTTGGTTTCTGTGTTCACTCTTTTCAACTCTATTCAGGAGTTTTGCTGCCTGTAGTCAGTACACCTCTGTTTGAAACCCATTTCCTTGCTGTTATTCTGCCTCCATTGTGCAAAGAATTGTAAATGTTTTTATGTATTTTTTAATCATTTTCAGTTCTCCTTTACAAAGAAGTAGCGTAATTGTGTTGTCGTTTCTTGATTTGAAAGTGTCGCAAGTGTCGTTTTCAATCATAGAAGAGAATCTGATTGTTCTTGATAGTCGATTACACTGTTACTCTTGTATTTGATTTGAGTTAGTAGTTTTTCAAGTGTCAAAAGAAAGTTTTCAATTCCAAATAACAAAGTGTCGTCATTTTCCTCATTTTGTTTTGAAAAGAAACTTGTTAGTAATTGTCGCTTTGGAAAATAATTCAGATTTGCACTTAGCTTTCTTTTTATCATTCACACATTAAGAAGGCTGAAAACAAATACATGCATGTGCATTTGCATTTAGACTTTTTTTTGGCTTAATTTAGGATAGTGCATATAGTGTGTGCTCTGTGCTCTTTGTTGAAAGAACTCCATCTCTCTTTCCTTAGTAGCTAGGATTTTCATTGCAAAAAGAAGATTAAATCACTGTTTATCATCTTAGATTGCATTTTAGGAATTGTACGTCTACATCACACGGTGAACCTGAAAGGAAAATTTCTTAAGCAAGATCAACCATAAAATAAATTTAATGAATCTAAAAACGCTTTGGAACCTAACGCACAACATCTAGAAGTCTAGGCTAGAGACGTATTCCAGTGTCGTAAATCCTGGTAACTGTTGTTTTCGTTGTTGGTTGGGTGATTCCTCCACTTTGAGACGATAAGTGCCAGTACGGACTTGTGCTCCCATGTACCGTCGAGTATATTTTGGGAGACCACAATAGGATTTATCCTTTATCCATAGGAAGCCGTGTCTACCGCCCTATCAATCGCAATGCACTGAACACAGCATTCAGGAAGATTGACTGTCGTACAGTAAAAAGTATTCTGTAGTTTTGCGATTGGTTTGGTAATCCCTTTGTCTAGATTTCCAGAGCAGTTCCTTTCATTCCTTTTCAGACTCCTTAATGGAAAAGGTCCATCTGAGCACTTGTCACTTCAGGCTCATTAAAAATTGAAGGCGACTAGAGTCATCTTTTGTTTTTTCTCGACTCTTAAAAATTGAAAAAATAAGTTGTGTCAAAGCGTCTAAAATTTATTTTAAACGGAATAATCATCACCTTTCCTACGTTGATCTTAAGTTGAGAAAAATGGAGTCTGCCAACCAAGGAGTCCCCCTTGGAGGAAATCCAAGTCCCTTCTCCTCTTGGGGAGATGTTGTTGCACCCCATATGGCCACATTGTCTCTTCCAGGATTGACAATAGGCTTGCCCGTATGGCTCTTCTCAACTTCTGTCGTTCAGAATACCGTAATTCCTGAACAATCAAGTCAGCAACTAAACGATATTAGAGTTACCCCCCAACCCTCTACTTCGTCCAATTCTTCCTCTCCTCCTACCTCTTCGGTTGATGAAGCTGGTAAAGCCCAAAATCAAGTAACTGAGAAGAAGAAGGAGCCAAAGGTGAAAAGGGGCAATGAAACATCGTCTAGCAAAAATCCACACACTGCACTGACCAGGCCTAAATTGCCATGTGTCATTTGCAAAGGAGACCACTATCATCGAGATTGTCCTTACATCCCTCGGATCTTAAGGGACTAGTCTCCTCGTTTGCACAATCCGGTGTCGTCAACCTCTGATGATCATGTTGAAAGTACATCGTCAACTAGTGAAAGTGAAGCCCCTGGACAAAAAGGAAAATATAAATTTCCTTGTAAATTGTGTGAAGGCGATCACGCCGTCCACCATTGTCCCTTATTAGATGAAGCTAAAAGAGTTTTGGATGACCGTCTGGTTTCATCATTACGACTTCCTCCTGGATACAAGAAACTCTTGCCGAGTCCATCACTAGTTGAAAATCCGGCTCACGCGCCCTTGTGGTCGACCGAAGCGTCTATCGTTGAAGATAAACCATCTGAATCCATACCAGACGAAAGTCAAAAGGTTGAGGCAGCAGTTGACCTGGTCGTGCCTTCAGAAGGTCCATCTTCAGATGATACAGTCACCGAAGAAAACAAGAATGACACCGTTCAAATTCTCTTCGTAAGCACAGACTCCGATGAACATGGGGGCAGTCTACCCGTTCCTTTACCGCAGGAAGGAAGTTCATCAGAGTTGTACCCGACCGTCTATTCGGTCCCACCTCCAAGCAACCTGGTTGTTTCCTTTGACTGGAATCTACTAGGCAGACCCCGTTCATCGGCTAGTGTACCTTTTCAAATCATTACTCAAATATATAGAATGGTCATGGCTGGTACCATCATAGATGAAGGGGCTTCTATGAGTATCCTTTCCTCAATTGCTTGGAAAGCGCTTGGTTCGCCATCTCTTTTGCCTGAAATGAGAAATATAACAGGCTTTGACAAAGGAACCAGTGAACCGTTAGGGATCCTTCCCAATGTGCCGATAACATTGAGAGGGAAAACCGTTCACATGAATGTAATGGTAGTCCAAGGACCCCTGGATTATAATCTACTCCTTGGACGAGACTATATTTATTGCATGGGAGCCATTGTCTCCTCACTCTTTAGAGTAATGTGTTTTCTGCACGAAGGAAGAGTGGTCAAGCTCGTAGACCAGCTTTCATTCCCTGGTTCACGCATAGCAAATAGTCATATACCATCCCTGAATGGTCTTTTCACGCAAGGAATGTCTCATCAATCCCCAGTCTGTCCACCTGATGAGCGCAAGTGATTCGAGGGACATGACTGAAACCCAAGGGGCATGCACCTTGGTCTGCTTCGGCAAGAAAACTTCAGGTATTGGGTAGGTTTCCACGAAGGATATATGACTAGTCTGACACACCCGTCCATTTAGGAAAATGGGATTAGGCTAGAATAAGATTCCCTCGTCAAAGTTATGTGAGTGGAGGCGTCTGCGCCACTCACCTTTGTCTATTTTGGTAGACATCGCCGAAGAAGTGTTTTGTTTGTGGTACAGATAGAACAATCTTTAGTAACCTGAAAAAGGTAGGCCTTTCCTGATAAAACAAATGTTTTGTCTGCAAATTGAGGGGTAACCTGAAAAGGTAGGCCTTTCCCGATAAAATAAATGTTTTGTCTACAAATTGAGGGGTAACCTCGAAACTCTATTTCACTATACTTTGGGGCATGCAAACCTTTTGGCAAGCAAGCGAAGAGCGACCATTTATTTTTTAAATTTATAGGTCCCCTAACCCTTTAAACGCGTAGGATTAGTCGTTTCCTAACTTGCATAAAGAAAGGATGCGGGGCAAAGCTTTGAAAAATGCCATTTTTAGATGAGACATTCTTATTATATGACTGGATTAATCGAGCAGTTTTAACGCGGACTTCAAGCTCGTTAAAAAATAAACATAAGCAATGAGCAAGTGTTTCCCCCAGTGTTTAAGCTCATTTTAAAATAAAAAATGAACCAATTCCCGGTAAATAACCATTGTGAATGTAGTACTTTAGCCTTTGAAGCCTTGGTCGTGTTCTCATCATCACCTCCACTCTGTATTGGCCGATCATTCACCTCCACTTGATTGTTTACCCCTTTTGAGGAACAGTTGTGAAGAGTGATCTTGTTAGCCATCCTTGTGACACTACCCAAACCTTACCTGGAATCAGCTGCTACCCGAATCTATCACTCGTTCCTCAAAAAACGAGTCTCCTTTAAGCTCTTTTCAACTGACTCGTAAAATATGAAAATATTACCGAGCCATTGGCCTCTCCAGCTCGTTAAAGTGACCGGAAGTGCTATCCCTCCTTTAGATTTTAATCTTTTTAAACCTGAGGGATTATTACACAAAAACATCGAGCGCTTGTTTTGTTCGGCTCATTAAAATTACCGAAAATTCATCCCTTTTGTATTATTTTATACTTTTTCAGACTTAAGGGATTAGATGATGAAAAAGGATTTTTGGAGTTTCCTTTACGTCCCTTTTCAAACTCTCTAAAATTGAAAAGGACCGAGTTATCTTTGTCGTTAAACTTGTTAAAACCTAATAGCAACAAACTTGTCCATAACAGACAAGAACGAGTTTCACTATCGCTAGGCTCATTAAAACATAGCGATGGGTTTGCCCGAAGGGAAAATTATAGAACAAGCATATGTTATCCTCCTCAAGCTTGAAAAAAATAAAGAGGTACTGGTCAGCAATGACTGGGGAAAATTTGGGAAGAAAACTTGAAGAAACTTTGTTGGTAGCAAGTCGCTCTTGAACATGACACTTTCACTCTGCATCCGAGTCGGGTTGGGTTGTTCCATTCACTGGTCACATCACCATGGTTCCATCACACCATCCACATTTGGGGTTAATGCTACCAATCCATCATGTCAGTGTCGCCAATATGTTCAAGAGAAGTCGCTCAGAGAATTCACCTGTGTCTCACCCACTGCAATACATTTACACTCCATTCTTTCATGACCGCCACCCTGAACCTTATATCACCAGATTGTTTTCACCTCCATTAAAATCATTTTCTCCATTCCATGTCATTGATGTGGGATTCACTAAGGCCCTCCTATGACGGATCACTTCTTGTCGACATCAGCTCATTATCCAAGAAGTCGGTCTAGGAACAACCCTTTCAGTACTTTGAAGCTTGCATGCCTCAATGGCAAGTTTCTCACTTCCGGCGACAGGTTTACATCAATGGCCTTCGACCGAAAGATTTTGCGTCGTGTTCGACGCCAAGTCTCTTATTCACACCACGTGAATTGTACCACAGTACCTTGAGGATCATTATCATTATCGGTGATTCCTCTCGCGCCTGTTAACAGCTTACATCATTGGTTGGTAATCAGGCGATGTCTTTCCATGTTTGACTCCAAAACATCTCTCACATGGATCGACTTGTACTTTGAGTGAAGATCGAACGAGATTGAAGACCCCGGATCTAGTTTCATCCATTCGGGTTGCGATATATATTCAGGAAAATAAAGACATCAAATGTACATCGTTGCTGCACAGATAATCATCCAATCTAAGGGATGATGGCTCTACTAGAATCATCAGTTTACGCTCAAACGATTGTCTGTCCTATGTACATGAAAATGAATTTATAAAGCTAAGCATGGGAATGCCTACCTCAGCTAGATCATGAAAATAATATGAAGATAATGTATTGTATTGTATCTTATTATAGGTCGCCTTCCAGCTCGAAAAAACTTCAGATCCTCATGATAAAGCATTTCACCCAACATCAAAAGATTAACGACCTCATGCTTTATGGGGCAACTGTTATAGACATTTTTGGGCACTGCAACCCCAAGCATAAATGTCCATAAAACAAGGGCTCCTAAGTCCCTAAAGGTGTTGTTCCAACCCCTAAAAGAACAAGGTCAACTGATTACAGCATCTCCCATAAATTCTCCATGAAAAACTACTCAGAACTGGTCAAAACTGGACCATTTCACCTGCTCCATAGGCAAAGTGCGTTGCATCCCACCTGAATACACATAGTAGGTGTGATGCATGTCAAAAATCCCTTCTATGGGGTGCGATGGGCGAGAAGGGACAAATGGCAGGGTCAATCCGCAAGGTGGAGGAGCATGGAATCTTCCAGAAACCTCTCCTTTGACACTTGCCTCTCTGAATTCGACCAGGGATGAGTAAGAGATCATCAATCTCCAAGTGGAATCAAGAACTATAAGAGAGAAGACACTAATCAAATCTCAAAAGCTGGCTCACCTCCCTTGCAGACATCTATATATGGATCCCTCATCCCAGAGATCCGGAGGCTGGAATTTTGTATCTTGTAAGGAAGTGTTGTTGGTTTCTTGGTGCAATATCATAGTGTTGGGTGATCTAAGCTTTTCATGAGGTGAAGAAGGGATTTCTTGCTGAGAGGATGATGCTGGGTCAGAACAATTGGTTGTAATCCTCTTTTCTCTTTCTTGATTATCAATAAAGTTATTCAAGTTTTCCTCCACATTCTTGTATGATTGATGATTTATGCATTTGTGTGGTCAACGTACATCTGATCCTATATTGTTTATGATAATATATCTATGTTCTTGGATAGTGTTATGCTACTTTGATTCTACAGGTACTCCTTGAGGCTGGGTAGACAAGGAAGCAAGTGGTAAAGACCTACAAGAAGAGAGAGGAATCGAGTAAGGAAACAAGCGCAAGACAGAGGTTGGTCTCCTTATTCTTCTCTTATCTATTTCTCATAAAGGAAAACAAAAGTAGTTTTTAGTGTCTTTGTTTCTAAGGTAGCTACCAGCCTTAGTGGGACTAGCAGCTCTGTATAGACACTATTTTTCCCGATAACATAGATCTCTTAAATCGGTCTTTCAGATCATATAGGTATTCCAACTTGACTACAGATTTTGGCATAGCATTATTAGTGCTTTCTTGTTGTAACTATTTGTTATGTTGGTCCTTGTTATAGACATTTTTGGGCACTGCAACCCCAATCATAAATGTCCATAAACTAAGGGCTCCTAAGTCCCTAAAGGTGTTGTTCCAACCCCTAAGAGAACAAGGTCAACTGATTACAGCATCTCCCAGAAGTTCTCCATGAAAAACTACTCAGAACTGGTCAAAACTGGACCATTTCACCTACTCCATAGTCAAAGTGCGTTGCATCCCAACTGAATACACACAGTAGGTGCGATGCATGTTGAAAATCCCTTATATGGGGTGCGATGGGCGAGAGTGGACAAATGGCAGGGTCAATCCACAAGGTGGAGGAGCATGGAATCTTCCAGAAACTTCTCTTGTGACACTTGCCTCTCTGCATTCGACCAGGGATGAGTAAGAGATCATCAATCTCCAAGTGGAATCAAGAACTATCAGAGAGATGACACTAATCAAATCTCAAAAGCTGACTCATTCCCCTTGCAAGCATTTATATATGGATCCCTCATCCCAGAGATCCAGAGGCTAGAATTTTTTATCTTGTAAGGAAGTGTTGTTGGTTTCTTGGTGCAATATCATAGTGTTGGGTGATCTAAGCTTTTCATGAGGTGAAGAAGGGCTTCTTGCTGAGAGGATGATGCTAGGTCAAAACAATTGGTTGCAATCCTCTTTGCTCTTTCTTGATTATCAATAAAGCTATTCAAGTTTTCCTCCACATTCTTGTATGATTGATGACTTATGCATTTGTGTGGTCAATATACATCTAGTCCTATATTGTTTATGATAATAGATCTATGTTCTTGGATAGTGTTATGCTGCTTTGATTCTACAGGTGCTCTTTAAAGCTAGGTAGACAAGGAAGCGAGTGGCAAAGACCTATCATAAGAGAGAGGAATCGAGCAAGGAACCAAGCGCAAGACAGAGGTTGGTCTCCTTATTCTTCTCTCATCTATTTCTCATAAAGGAAAATGAAAGTAGGTTTTAGTTTGTTTGTTGCGAAGGTAGCTACCAGCCTTAGTGGGACTGGCAGCTCTGCATAGACCCTAGTTTTCCCGATAACAGTCCTCATCAATTATCTGATTAGTATAAGATCCTTCCGATGTCAGGAAATTTACAATTTCAAGATCATCGTTGAAAATTCTCCAGTTTATAACATTATCAGGAATCAAGGGCCTAAAGATCAATTCGATTGAGAATCTGTCTGGGCTATAGTCTTTTGATGGAATGAGCTTGGAAGCTATGTTTTCCAAGAGGTCAGAACTAGCATTTTGGAGTCTGGGAATTGATGAAATGTTAAATGCTATAAAATGTTCAGTCAGATCTTGCACTAAAGATTTATAATGCTTTAAATGACCTGATAGACAATATATAGTATTTCGTACCTATTTAATATCAATCTCAGACTCTCTGAAGACTTGTAGATACTTGATATCTAATCTGATTGCCTTGTATAATCCTTGGACTAAAGCTTCGTATTCTGCGGTGTTATTGGTGCAATCAAACTTGAGTCTACAAGTTAGCATAGTTTTGTTTCCCTTTGGACTAACTAATACACATCCGGCTCCTGCTCCATCGTTAGACTTAGAACATGCAAAAAATAATTTCCAAAATAAAGATTTATTTACAGGACTATCTATAAAATTAACGCATTTAGAACTATCTGTTTGAGAAAAGTTTTCTACTTGAGATGCGAAGTATGAGAATTAAAATTTCATAAGAAAGAGTCAACAGAATAGTTGCCAATTATATTGTTGCTATATGCTACAGGTTCATTTTCTCCTTCCAATTCCGTGACTATATATTTTTGGTGTCTTTCTCACTTAACCTTTATCTAATTCGGTTTACCATTATAAGGGAGTCACATATGTGACCAATCAGTCGCAAAGTATCCATGAAGCTTTTCAGACCAATTCCTACTAAGAATTAAGCCATAAAATTCGGGAATGTCTACAACTAAAATATCAATGACTTGACATACCTTTGGATCAGATGACAACCTTATGGTAACTTGATTTAGTTCACCGATTACTTCAACCTGCAATCTGTCCAGCTGAACTATGTGTACTGTATATTTTTGGGGTTGTACGTTTAACTTGGCACATATTGTTTTAGGTAAGATATTAGATGAAGTTCCTGAATCTACCAAACAATTATGCAAGTTTTTATTGAAAATTTCATAAGTAAGAAGGAATGGGGGAGTATGAGATCTTGACCTCCCTCCAATTAAAGTGATATCGTTCGGATCAACTTTATTAGTCATATTAGTTGGAGGTCTTCCCATCTCATGAGAAGCTTGCGAGATCATAGTGTTAGGCAGAGGTGTGACAGGTATTGCGTGTAACTCTTTCAAAAGTAGCTTTTGTTGATGTTTCAATTTGCTCAATTCATGCAAAGTAATGTTAGCCCTAGTCTTCTTCATGTCTTCAATGATATTATACTCCATCTCATCAGAAACAATCAATGTTTTAGATGGAGTTGGTGAATCGGATTGGACTGGGCTTGTTTGAGTCACTTTTGGTGATGATTTCTTACCTGCGACTTTATATTTAGATACCGAGCTTGCGCTCTTCTGTTTAGGACTAGGTTGTGGAGGACCGAGTTGATTTCTACTTCTGGTACTGATTGGCGATGCCTCTTGATCCTCTTCATCTGGGAGGATAAAGTCCCACATTCCCTGTACTTCTACAAATTCATCTTCATCAGTAGGTTCCTCGTTAGAAACTTCCTCTTCTTCTTCTCCTGATTGTGCATTTGTTATAGTGTTGGGAGGATTTGAATCAATTGAAGGATTTTTTCTATAAGGCTTGTAGGGCCTTTTAGATGAACTCTCTACTACTTGTTTCTTAATGTCAACCATTTCATTAGACATGGTTTTTAGGACTTTCTGCAATCCTTCTAAATCAAATGGGTCTTTTGATTGCTTTTTCTTAGGATCATCTCTAAAAGTAACCTTCTTAGATTTTCGTTCATCGAGAGCATTTTTATTTTCTAAAGCTAAGATACGTTTTTCTACAACTATTGCTTCCTTCATATTATCAGCCAATGTTGTTTTGGCAGCCCTATCAACAAAGATCACTATGTTTGATGGTAGAGCAAATATGTACCACTCACTTCGAACTTCTTCGCTAGGCTTGGAAGCGGTAGGAATTTTATTCAAAAGCTTATTGAAACGCGAGTTAAAATCTTTGATAGGTTCTCTTAATTCAGTCTTAAGATTTGATAGATCATTGATCAATGTTGTAGTAGACCTATCATCATCGAACTTAGTCAAGAATTGCTCTTGGAAAATATCCCAACTAGTGATGGATCCTGATGGTAATGAAAAATACCAGGATCCGGCTGCTCCTTGTAAAGTGTAAGGGAAGATCCGGACAACAACATCTTCATTAGTAACTCCATTTAGATTTACAGATAACATAAATTTGTTTATGTGTTCTTTTGCTAGCATGCCTACTTCAGGATTAAACTTAGGCAGCCATTTTTCAGGATGGGTCGGTATTTGACTCAAGGGCGCAGGCATTAAGACCACCCCTGGGTTATTCCATGGGGTTTGGGCCATCGTTGAACTACTAATAGAGGAAAGCGCAGAAGATATTCCTTGTGGTTGGTAAGATGAGGATATTACAGTTCCGGGTGATTGAGAAGCAGATTTTGAAGTTCCAGTACTCTGGTGGACAACAATTTGAAGTGGAGGGGTGGATGGTTGACTTCACAGTGGAGAGGTCGAGATGGATGATGATGATGAAAGAATCTCACTATCAGACCCTTTAGGTGACTTCCTTGCTCTTTTCCTTTTAGGTAGAGGTAATTCAGTTGGTTTGATACCAAACTTTTCACTCTGCAATCTGGTAAGAGGATGAGAAGGATTATATTGCGAAGTCACACTACCTTGAGATATTTCAGATTTTTGGGGTGATATGGAAAATCCTTGAAGTTTATGAATCAAAGATTCAACTTCAGGAGGTTCAATAGTGGATTTCTCTTAAATGTTCGGGTTTGTGGCAATGGTTTTTGTTTTATCGACTTCTCGTTCAAGATTTAAAGATTCGAAGTGTGATGGAGAAGTCGGGGGAGATGTTGAGGGTGATTTACTCTCAAAATGGTATTTAGATTTGGATTTACTATCCATTCATAGTTCGAGGACCTCTTTCTAGCACCAAATATGTTGAAGCCCCAAAAATCAGGTCTACAACAAGGGGGATACCCATCCGATCCGGACCTTGAAAGCAGCTCCTTTTCTGTTTGGGATGGTGGGTCCAACTGGGGATAATGGGACCAGTTTCCCAATTTGTATGTGTGTGGTGAGAATTAATATTTCATTTCTAATGATTCCTAAGTAAAATTCTTTTAATCTAAGTCTAATTTAATAATATGCAATTGTATTCTAATGAACACAAATATCTAATTCTAAAACTGACCCGGGATTTAACTTTTCAGTTATGTGATCTAAAATAATTTCTAACAGCAATTGGTAATAAAGATCATTCATTTGCTGTGAGAAAAGAATTCAATAAAAATGAACCATTTTGTATAAAAAGTTAGCTGAAACAATTGTGAGAAGCATATTTCATAATAAGTCATTCATACATTAAGCATAAACAAAATAGTCATCACCGTACAAAAGTGCCAAATGATAACTCAAACATTCAAGCCTTCATATATAAATAACTAAACATAAATATCACTTTAACGCATAAGTAGAAATCATTAAGAGATAAAAGTACCATTGATAACAAGTTCTACTCATGAGCTTCAACAATATAGATTTATCTCTTCCTAATTCAACATCTACTAAGATTACAAAAGTGCATTTCAGTAGTAGACATTAAACATAGATATCAATAAATATTGTTTTATTCATTCATCATAACCTCCTCCAAGGGTGCAGAAGTGCATGTTCTGAGGAAATGTTTTTGACAAATTTCAGGACCTCTCTCTAAATGCATGAGAGGGGTTAAAATACAACTAACTAAATACTAAAAATAGTCTATTACAAAAATATAGGAGGAGGTTTAAATGACCGTCCTCATCTAAGGCAAAAATAAATCGAAACTAAAACTAAAACTGAATCGGGGAATTAACTATCTATGTATCTGTTCTTTGAGGTCACAAGAATTCAGCATCGGCTTGAGGAGTGTCGGTTAGCCGACCTCCAATTTTAGTTGTCCTGCGAAAACAGAATCGGCAAGTGTTGGCGCTATCTTCTCGGCAGAGTTCATAAGGCATTTGAGAGTCATGCATTGACTGTGCAGTTTAACCAAGTACTACCAGTAATAATCCCAATTCAACTCCGTTAACTTCTTGATGAACTCTGCTCTTTCTTCAAACTTTTGTCTCCAGCTTGTCTGTAGATGTTGTGCCTTTGGGAGAAATCCGAGAGTGGTTTCTGATATGAGGTTTTCTTTGTGTAGGTTTTGATTGACATAGTCAATGACATTGTTTGTCGCTATGGCTACTTCTTCTATTGCTTGTTCTACCTTCCTAATCTATGCATCCCACTTATTAAAGAGAATTTCTTTGTGGGCTTCATTGATTCTGAGCGCACCTGCTTTCCTTCCTTCTTCTGATTCCTGCCAAGCCAAATAATCAGAAATTATTTTATCAATTAAATCATAATCATGTCACAAATCCACGACTTGATTGGTAATTTTGTCGCTCATCTCGCAATAGGAGCTCCATTGCGATATTCTTTGGCATAATGTTTCTTGCTGTTGCAAGAGTTGGTCGTTTAAGGCAAGGGATTCTGTGACAAACTCTGTAAGCTTGGGATCATCTCTATGCATCTCTAGCATAACTTGCAACTGATTTTCTTTTTCGGCCAAATTGTTCTAGTATCCCAGCTGCATCTATTGAAAATCTTGCTGTAACTTTTCTAACTTTTCCTTTGCTTCGCGGTTGGAATTGGTTTGCTTTAGTTGTTACTGCAAAAGTTTTATTTATTCCTCTCTATCCTTCAGTAATTGTTGTACTTCGGACGCTTTGTCAATGGTAGTAGAAGCATAGGCTCCTGCAATCTGAGATAACTTAGTGAGATTTGTAGTAGGGTCAGTGGTAGGGTCTTGCCAAAGGATGTCTAACTGCTCTACCTCAGGTGAGAGCACGCTGTCCAATTTACTTTTCTTTCTTTGCCTTCTTACCACTGCCTTATGCTGCGGACTATAAAATACATCTAGAGGAGGAATCTCCTCTACTTTGAGCATGATTTCAGAAGATGGGGTAATGGGAATATGCTCCATTTCTGGAGCATTGCTGACTGTTCCAATGACCATATCAGTCACTGTCTGCACTATATTCTCAGGTGTCTTTGTGTTCTGCTCCTCAGTATTAATCAATTCATTGAACGTTTCCCACTCTTTATCCAACTCATTCCTTACTGGCTTTGGTGGCTAGATGATGAGAGGGAGAAGCTTTGCCTTTGGTGTAGTCAAGACCTGCTACTCTGGGCGCTCTTTAGATTGGGCAGTATCTCTTACTGACCCTTCACTTTTATTATGGTCACTCTCAGACCTTTTAGAGAATTCTAGTGTTTCTTTTCTAGACTTAGATCTGGACTTGTCTGTGCCTGAACTTCCACTTAAACTGATACTAGGAGTTGGCTCCCTTATTGGTTCCAAGCGTAAATTATCCAAGGGGATGTTAGCTAATCTCCTTTCTCTGCACAATTTGAATTCTTGAAATTTTGTTGGGGGAAATTGAATTTGGGTTGAGTGCAAAACTTTTTTCAGTGTGCTTTTCTGTTGAAAGGTATCATTAAAAAGATCGTCTTCTTTGGAAAATATTTTTATCTTGATGGTAGTAGTGAAATTCTTAATGACATCATAGGGGTCGAATTGTCTCCCTGGAAACTTGAACAGTCGTAGACATAGCATATTGTCTACTTCTTTGAATGCATGACATAAATAAAATAGTGAAAAGGCCCCACATGCCATAGGAAATTGCTGCCAAATGGCCTTCTTCTTGTCCTTCATCTCTTTTCTCATACCTCCCACCTCGCAGGTCTATTAGGCAATCTCTCATGCCAATAATTTATCAAGGACATATAAGGATAGGACATGAGGGCGATGCTTACAAATACTCTGACATAAGTTAAAAGCTCTTCTCCAAACCATCTTGCGACAGGGAGAATGTAAACTTCCGCTTCGGGGGAAAATCTTGGAGCGTCCCTATTATACAACATTTTGTGCAGAGGTAGCATGAATCCATGACAATTTTTGTAAAAATACGAAATAAACATAGAATCCCATAATTCCTTATGATAAATGTGAATGGGAAAGGGATTCTGAGCAGTCCACTTCAAACCCATTAAAGGAAATTTGCAAACATAACAGATTGCATCCATAACATAAGCAGCTAAATAGAAAGGAGGATAAATCCTTCGAGTAATAATACTTTTGGACCGGTAGTTCCAAATAGTTGTAGCTAAATTATCAGAAAATATCTTAGCCCAATCCACAATAGTGGCATTAGTGGCTGCATCTAATAGGGGTAGCCACTCAAATGAAAACTTGTTGACGTTGGGCAGTCCAAATAGTCTACAGAGCATAGCAGCAGCAAAGCAATATCGGGAAGAGAGGGAATCAGTACTGTACATACCGTGTTTATCCTTTTTTAATGGTTCTTCCCTTGCTGACCAATCCTTGGTGCATTCTGCCAAATCTTTGTTTTCTTTGGTGAACTTCTCCATGAACTATTTATTGTAGGTTGTCTCCGGCTCTGGTAGATGATACATAAGCCTTAAATCTTGTGGAGTGAATGACCCAATGAGTTCTTGGCTCTGAGTCTTAAATTTTCTGTCTAATACATCAACACTGTCCAGTACCCACTTGACCATGTCTGTGTATGGAATAATCTTGGGTCTTGTTGCTATCCGGTGCAAGAATGAACATGCAAGTTCTGTGATTGATGCCTCAGACGACCTGCGTGAGTCTGTTGTTGCTTTAACGTCCATTACTCTGGGATTTTCTTCTTCGAGCAGACTGTACATGCCTTCCTAAGTAGTTATGTCGGCGTCTCTGTTACAGGTGGTGTCTGTGTATAAGGGCATCATTTCTTTGTCCTCAGCAATCAGAGCTTTTACCTTCTTTCCCATTATGCTCTAAACACTGATGTGTATATTTTTCTGCTTTCCGCTCCTACAATTTACAAGTAAGGAAAGATTAATGATAAAAAATAAGGTGACGGGAAAGCTCTTAACGCTAAAATCATATAAAATATACCACCGTACGTGAAATGACCTTTCAATCAGATCTAAATCTTATCTCATAATGATCATCAACTAACCCATTAAATTGACATTAATGTGCATAACTTGGTATCAGATTACAAAAAAAACTTTATTGAACGATGAGCCCCGCAGATCTGTGATAAATCGATAAAGCGATTTGCTTCACAATATCACTAATCTGTTGTGTTAACAATCATCTATCACCACATGTTTCTACGAGATGCGATTTGCAAGATGCCCTATCACATATCACTTGGTCAAGATATTTTACCTTAAGTGATACTTGAGGCATATGAAAACTGCGACGCGTGATGAGTCTTTACAGCGTACAATCTCGTATCGTGATTTCACAATTTTGGTAGTTTTCTTCTATGGTGTATTCTATTACCTTTTGCGATGCGACGTTTTATTATTGAGAGAACGATTTTATTCAAACTTATCATAAAACTTAAGTCCTTTTGGGTTTTGCGGGTGTTTCCCTAAGTTTATGATAGTAAGTTTTGTTCAAAGGGGAATATAAGTGCTACTTTTTATTTTTTAGAAGGGTCCCCATTTATTTAGTATTAGTAATAAAACTAAATAAAAAGGGGGGGTTGTTGCTGGCCACAACAAGGAGATAGCCAGATTTCCAAGAAGAAGTTCTTTTTAGAGCGAGAACAACCCATTGAGGATAAAAATGAAGGAGAGCAAGCCTACCATACCCCTAGAATGAGGTGAGCTACCACCTTATCAAATACATATCATGTGAGGGTAGGTATAGTGTGGTTTATGGGTATCACTTTAGGCTTCTTGAAGAATTGAGGTTTGAAGTAGAAACACCTCCTCACCACAGGTTCAGCATACCATACTTCTTTCTGCAATCACTGATAGACAAAAGCATAAAGGTGCAGGAGGGAAACCACCAATAGTTAGCCCACCATGGGATAATTAGAATCATCATAGAAGATGCCCTCCACAACCTCAAAATTCCTATCCAATGGGAAATTTTCAGAGACGTGCAAACAGAGGAGGATATCAAATCCCTCACTTATGAGATTAGTCTTACTATCAGCGAAAAGGATGAGGAAGAAACTGAAATAGATGGAGAAGAAGCATAGAGGGATGAAGATGAGATATATGAGAAGGAAGAAGAGGAGAAAGAGAAGGAAGAGGATGAGGAAATAGAGGAAGATGACAAAGAAGATACTGGTAAACAAGATGAGGATCTAGAAGGAGAAGAAGAGGGGAAAAACAGAGAGGAAAAGGGAAATGGAAAAGAGGAGGCAGAAGACAAGGACGATTCACCTAGGGTGCCTCCAGAACCCACTGAGAGAAAAGCAACAGCTTCCCTCACTGCTCTTAGCACATATATCAAAGAGAAAGGAAAAAGACAAAAGCAAACCCCCTTATATTTCAGGACAAGAAAAAGCACAAGGATAAGGCAAGGGAAACCCCAAATACCAACTAAAGTTTCCATTGTAATTGAGGACTCACCTAAATAGTAGGAGAAAATGCCTCCTCCTAAGTCTCCTATCACCTATGTGAGAAGGCCTATAACTAGATCCACCTCATCCAAAGGAAAATAAATCCTACAGGATACACAACAGGACCTACAGGAAGCTGAAGCAGTCCTACAGGATACTCTGCTAAACCTATAAGAGACTCAAAAATTGGATAAGGAGGGAAGCCTACAACAAGAAACTAAAGAAGAGGACCCAAAGCTAAGGGAACCTAGCCCCCAACCTAACCTTGACTCCTACTACAAATTTATTGAAGGGGGCAGGGTCATTCCACAAAAATTTTCTATTCCACTATTCTTTGAGCTTGAGAAGGAGAGAGCTAGAACTCATCAATGGATGAAGATTTCCAAATCCAAGGGGGTGGAGGACATTGGTCACATGGAGGAGAAGCCCAAGGAGATGGGAATAGAACTAAGTAGCTTGAGGGACAGAGAGGCCATAATGAGAAATCAGTTAGAGACAGAAAATGCATGGTTGAAAGTACAACTGCAAGAAAGAGAGAACCAATTGGCATGTATGGCTAGTCTCTCTTTGGAACCAATCCATTGCAGGATGCCAAATAAATCACATTCCCTATACCTTAAGGAACAGTGATTGCAGTTCATTGATATTTTTTATCACAGTACATTGGAAGGTAGGCCAAGATGTCTGATTTTTATTTGCATAACATGGCCTTAACAGACATGAATTTATGGGGCCTTAATGCCAAGCTAGGAGATTTACAGTTGATGGATTTGGCATAATGGATGAACCATGAGGAAGCAAGGGCTGTAGAAATGAAGAAGATATTGGAAAAAGAACAAACAAAACCTCTTATGATCATATCTGAGCAGTCCAATCCAATGGCCCTCATCAGTACACATAATCTAATTGCAAATGATCCTCAGCTTGCACCCAGGTATCTTGCTACCCAAGAGCAAGCAATTTCACATTTTGAGGAAATGTTCAGGTTGTTAGGGGATGACAACATACAAGCTTTCCTGAGGAGATGGAACACATTGCCATACAGTTTAAAGATAAGAGAGTATGATTCCCCTCAAATAATGAGAGAAGCATTGAACAGGACACCGATGTACAAGAATCTGTGCAAAGGATCAAAGTCAATTGGATTGGCTTGAGACTCAGTCCACCACTACTCTTAGGAATGCTAGAAGGAAGGAAGGAAGAAGAAGAAAAGAGGCAGTGGGAGGAGGTAGAAAAGAAAGCAGGTTTCTATGAACAAGAAGAGGAAACCACAGCAGAGGCATGGGATGTCAGGGAGGCCACTAGATCTATGAAAGACATGGATATTGATTGAGTTTCTCATAGGATGAGCAACACTTTCAGTAGGGGGTGATGATGAGCCTCATCATTGGGTAATTATATGGGCCTTAATTCACCTCCTAGCTTAGTCAAACCAACTTTTCTCACAACTTATTACATGTTTTGATTATATTTTGTTTAATGAGATGAGTTAAAGTGAGATATTATGCCTAGTGGACTAATATGCATTGAATGCGGGTTTGAAAGAGAAAATCAAGGAATTTTGGTAAAGACTAAGGTTTGAAACTCAAATGGGAAAAGGGAGAGAGATTGTAGGAGGTAAATCCTCCTCATTTACTTCTTCCCCATTCGAATATTCCTCCATTAATCCCACCAGCTCGAAGTGCAAGCAGCCAAGTCATGAAGATTAGAAGGAAGCCGAGCAACTGACAGACAAAGAGCTAGTTCATCTCGAGTTTAGGAGCTGAGCCTCCCTAAATTTAAGGAATTTGTTGGGGACTTCAGTTGTAAAAGTAGAGAGTCCTAGAGCCTCATTAGGATTCGAATTTTTTTTGTAAAAACTCTAGCTATTTTCAAGCTTCAAACTTGTTCAAGACTTTTTGATGTAATTTCCCGTTTTGGCAATAAGAATGAGCTTTTTCTTGATTCAGTGCTGAGTTAACTCAGAGGGTTGAAGATCTTGGGTTAGGGCCAAACCCGAGTAGCAAAGTCTCCTCTTCTTGTATCTTTATGCTTCGCTTAGTTTCATATATTCATGGTTAAATTGTTTTTAGAAGTATTTCATTGCAAGTAGTGTATATTTGATTAATTGTTTATTAGTTTGCTTCCATTTGTGCCTTACTTTAGTAGTAGGTTATAAGGGATAAAAGAGGCACCAAAAAGCTATCAGTAGGTGTCTTGGCCTTAATTCCTCCTTCTAGGATCATGATTTGAGGAAAAGACCCTTATGCAGCCCAAAAAGACAGATTTCAATTTCTTTCATGATATAGAGTTTGTTGTACTTAAACTGGCATTTGATTAGTTTGGAAAAGTAGGATTTCATTGACATCTCTTCTATCTTCATTCTTTTAGTAGATCTCATCCATGATTCCATGTTATTCAGCAATTTATTCATGCATAAGGTAGACGGTTAGTTCATTAAATTCTGCTTTTCTAGCTCATGAGAATTTTTCTTATTTACATGAATTTTTGGAAATTTCACATGTTTGATGTAGAGAAGGTGCTTCAGAAGTAGACAGAGATCTCATAGCAACTTCATTCACCCATAGGCATTCTTTTTTTTCATCAAAACCTTCACCAATTTCATCATTTTACATAGAAATTTCCTCAAGCATTTTGAGTGAATCCAACCATCTCCTAAACTTGGTTTTGGGTTTTGAGTGATCCTAGGACTTCTCTCACTCCACTCCACACATCAACCACCTTTCCTAAGCCTTCTATCACCTCCAACACCCATCATTTTTCTCACGGTTGCATCTTGTAGAAATACAGGGAATCTTGTAGGTTTTTAGTACATCCTATAGGTTTTCCTATAGTGTCTTGTTTTGAGGCCAAATTGAGGGAAAACCTCTAGGAATCCTCCCAAGGTCACCCAAGGGTCCTCCAAACCTTCCAACCATCTCCTGAATCTTCCATCCATCCACCAACATCCCTAAAACACCTACCACATCACCAAAAGAGATTAGTTTTCACACTTGATTTTTCATGAAATGCATAAAAAGTCAAAACAGATTTATTACAGTCCTTTACATGCATAATAGTTATGTTTGATGTTTTTAACTTCCATGCTTAGGATAGTAGCATTTTGTTCATGTTAATTTAGAATCATTGCAAACCATAACTCTTATCAGTTAATTAGGAAATGGCATGCCTTATCATCAAATTTCAGTGTTTTTCATTATTGCAGTAGATCATATCTCTCTTAGAGTAGATTTCTATTTCTTTCATCAAGGAACCAAGCTTATTTTGAATCCATAGAAGTCTGGCTTGAAAACCCTAATGTTCTCTCACCAGCTGAACAGTGACAAAAGGCATAACCATCAGTATACAGCACTGTCACCTCCAATTTTTTACGAACCCCGAGTTGATAAAGTAAATTTGGTAGCCCGAGATTTGTAGCATTCTCGCTACAATATTGGTGCTCATCATGGGTACTGGAAGATTCAGAGGTAAGCTTCCTTTCAAATGTTTTTCTTGTGGTAGAATTGGTCATTATGCTGCTAAGTGTCCCTATAGATAAAATCATGAGAAAGGGGAAGAAGCTGTAAAAATAAATAAGAAAAGGTTTGAAAACAAGAGAATTTTTTATACACATGAAGATAGTGATGGACTTTCAAATGTTGAAGATGGTGAGTCTAATCAAGAATGTCAATTACTTATGGAATTGGAAGATAGAAGTAGTAATGAGTTTGATGGCCTAGAAGAAAAGGATATTTTTATTGAAAACTTCAACATGGATATATCATATGCAGTGACAAGTACAAATGTCAACAAATATTCAACTTTGGGATCAACCTATTTTTTATTGATCAAGAATGAAGAAGACGGTAACAAAGAAATATCAGGTATGGGCTTTTGCTAATTGTGGTCCATTTCCTTTTTTTATGCAATAATGATAGTGATGATGATAGTGAAAAAAATAAACTTGCGCTTATGGTTAAAAGTGAAAGTAAGCACTCTAAAGAGAAAATAGATTCACAAATGATGCCTCCAGAAGCAGAAGATTAAGGCAAGTCAGAAACAATGGACAATGCAAATGTGCCTATGTTGAGCAAAGATAATTATCAACAACGGAAAGAAAAGATGAAATATAATCTAATGAATATTGATGTCTGGTATCTAATGTGAAATGGCTACACCAAGATTCCTCCATCAGACAAGGAAGTGCAAAATAACAGTAAGGCTTTGAGTGACATCTTTTGTAGCATATTTGATTCAACATTAAATATGGTTATGCATTATAAAACTGCAAAGCAAGTGTGGGATTAGCTACAAGCAATCCATGAAGAAAAGGAAGGTTTATCATCAAGGGAACTACCAAGTAATCATATCCTCAACAATTTGTCAACCTTTTCTATGTTAAATGGAGTTGTTAATTCAAAAGAAGACAGGTCAGAAGAGATTTTGTATCTTAGAACAAAACTTGATCTTTCTTTGAAAAGGATTGTTAATATTAAAGATAAGTTGTAGGCATATGATAACAAGGATCATATTAAATTATTGTAAAATAAACAATATTGTAAAGGTATTGAAGCTACGATCATCTCTCTAAGAGCAGATCTTGAAAAATCAGATAAGCAGAATATTCTAAGTGTAGGTCAAATAGCAGATAAAGGAAACATAATTGTGTTTACAACAACCAAGTGCAAGGTTATGGATGAAGAAACAGGAAAATTCATAGCAAGAGGATATAAAACCCAGACAAATTATATGTGCTTGAGTCTCACAGATATGAGGAGGATTCAGATTAAGAGTAAAAGAAGATGGTGCCTGTTAGAGTCGGTCTAGTAGCCCTCCATCAGCGATCAAAGCTCTTTGCATTTGCATAAGTAGGTGTCTCATCAGTGTCATCTTATTGCATTCCATTAGGCATGCCATAACCCTGATGGAGGAGCTTGTGTCTTTATTCCCCTCTTAGCACTGCTGGATCCAGTTTGTTTCAGTCAATAAATTCCTTACAGGGTCATTGGTCTTGTCTTGAAATCAAGGTCCTAGGTCTAGGGTTTAGTCCAATTTTGTCTTTTGAGGTCATGTATTTTGAGGTCAATAAATGCCCATCAGGCCAGAGGGATGTTCATCAAAGCATCATTTCAAAGGATTTCATATTGTATAGCTAATTTCTACCTTGAGTTCAAAAACCCTGTTTTTGAAGGCAAGGTCATTTTCTCATTTTTGTAAAAATTTGTAAAAACTTCTAATTCTTCAGAAGTCGGCATGCAGCCTTGGTCTCCTTTGCCAAGACTCTTCAGAAGCTATCCCTGCAAAAATTTGCAAGAAAAAGCATCATTTCAACCAATTTCATGTCAAAAAGGAAACCACAAGTCAGCAGCAATTAGTTTCAAAAAGTGTCATTTTATAAACATTATAAAGTGAGTTTGAGGGGAAATAAATTTAAATCAAGCTTATAAAAGCCCCTCTCTCCTCATTTTGTAATTCTTTTGCCTCCAAGACTCCAAGAGCAAGTGTGAAAGGCGATTTAGTGTGAAACTGGGCGAATTTGGTGACTGCACCTGCGCGCTACACATCAGGGCCTGCGCGCTACGCGTTGGGCGCGCGCTACGCGTCAGAGCATTCTCTGTAGTGCAAAAATTGGTCGGGCGCTACGCGTTGGGTGCACGCTACGCTCCAGAGCCCGTGCGCTACGCGTTGGGTTTCTACCTTCAGAAATTTGCCAGTGAGCCACAAATCGACTTCTTCTTCCTCAATTTCTTCAGGTAGGCCTCAAATCATTGAAGTTCTTGCTTTGTAAAGATAACATGAGCGTGAAAAGGTGTAAAATGCCATCAATTTGAAATGGAAAATTCATATGTATTATGTTTTAAAAAAAATTCGAATGCATGTGAGCTAGGGTTTTACATTTGCTGCCCAAGGTCATCCTTTTTCACTCCCTCATTTCCCCACATTCCCATTATCCCCTCCCTTGTCATTTTCACCTAATCTCCCTAACAAAAAATAAAAATCAAAATCAAAATCCCTAAAACCCTACCTATCCCTAAAATTCAATAAAATCTCCCTAAACCCTACCTCCTATCAAACCCCTGCAAATTATGATTATGTGATGATGTATATGTCACAATTCTTTCCCTAAATTCCCTTTTATATATATATTCCCTAAATCCCCTCAAAAGTCCCCCTCCCTAACATCTCCCTTGTATTTTTTGTCCCCTTGGAGCAGCATTCAAACAGTTAAAACAGCAGGTCATTTGAGCAGAAGCAGCAGTACATTTCAGCCATTTTGCTCTTGAAACCATGTCAGAAACTGAAACAGATTATGAGCAAAGTGATGACCGTGAGTCAACACCAGAGGTTGAGGTGCCAAGGAGGCCTCACAGGGGTGGTAAGGGTGGTCAGCATGTGAGAGAGGAGCCCACCTCTTTGGCCTATTTGCAAGCTTGTCCACTTGCAGTCACATGTTTCCGTCATCAATCATGCTATGGATATTGCGAGAGAATTTCCCAAATTCAACACCACAGGGAATTGGTCCGCTTGTTTGTTTTGCATTTGCACAACGGGCATGTGAATCTTGCAGGGGTGTATTTTACATTGTCACCTGAAGTTGTTGCTCAAGCAACAGGGATACCCAATGTTGGAGAGGTTGGACTCTTGAGGGATAAGCTTCTATTGTATTACACTTTGTTTCTCTGCAATTTTGGCAAAGGAAAGACCAGGGTTTTGCAGCACTCTTTGGGATTCCTATGGTTATTTGTGTTGATGATGTGTTTCTCTCATGTACTTGTAAGTTTGTTATGTGTACCATTTTCCTACTCTTCTCTTCTGCAAATTAAGTAAATGAAGTGTTAAGGTAGAATTCATGGTTTCCATGCTCCGCCTTTAAGTTTGCTTAATATCTATGTTTTCATCTGTTTAAGGAGAACTCTCGATGGTTTCTTGCTCTCCTTAACTCCTCACCGGTCATATCTATCCATTCACTTATTTCAAAGGCATCAAGACAATCTCCTACCTTGCCCCAAAAAGACCTCTGCAAAAACTGTGTCTCATCCCCGCACCCAAAATTGCCGTGCTCAGTTTTCCAACAAAACCCTAAAAATTTAAAATCAAACTTTCCCTATCCGTTTACTAGCCTAAAATCAGTGTTCTTTATTGGTCATCTCAGCCCTTTGAAGACATTTTGCTGAGATAGACCCGGAGAGAGCCCTCTCCTGTCCCCGTAGGGCTAGCTACGAGGCTAAGTGGTTTGATGTTGCCTTGGATTTTGCCTTCCTCAGCCTGAGGCAGATTCGAGCACTAACAGTGCCCATTACAATCCATTATTCTTAAAATAATATGTCTAACAGTGACTGTAGAAGTGATGTGAGGTACATGACCTCATGAGAACAGAAGATGATTATCAGGTCCTCAGGATCAGTGATGTGTAATCTCAGGGGGAGTAATACATGTTTTGTCTTGATGATGATTCCTATGATTTTTGTGATATTCATGTTTCTTATACTATTGACAGTGCATCTGGTGTAGTAACAGTAAACAAGAACATTCAGTATAGGCACAGGGGGAGCTGAATTTGTGAAGTTTCAGTATTTCACTTTCTGTATGCGGATCCTATGAAGACAAGTCACATATATACGTGAGTTCTAAGCTGAAAATTCATGTGTGTTTTATTTTTACGAGGAAACAGTGGGATAGACTCGGGAAAAGGATATGATATACTTCAGACAATTATTATTTGGTTTTCCTGTTATGATGGTTGATGATTATAGTCTGTTGATTCTATTTAGAAGTGGTTTTGGCTTTGATAAGTTGTTGATGCCTTGTTGGATGACTGGTTGATGAAGATAATTGGATGTTCTTACCGATATATGAGATGATATGATCGGATCTAACAGTGAACAAGTGGCATAGGTTCAGGGGGAGAATTTTCTATGCTTCTAATAATGTGTTGTTGGCATTATGTTTGCGTTAGAATTCCTTGGTACATAATGATGCTTATTAATGGTGATGTTTCTTATGTTTCTAAATTTCTTGAATGATGATGCATTATTTTCTAATTATGGTTGAGGTTTATCAGTCGTAGAAAGAACATGTAGATCTTGTTATCTCATGCAATGATTATAATGTTGCTTTCATGGATGAATTTTATGGGATGAGTAGTTGGGTTTCATAGTTTATAATGTATGAAGAATTTTGACTAAGAGAATGATGTTGCTACAATTTTCACAAAGACATGGTTATTGATATACTACTACTACATCTTCTGGATGATACTTGGGAACATGGCATATTTTGATGATGTTGAAGAATGTTTCTACACTATCCTACCTTACTTTATGATGATATTCTTGGTCCTCACTTATGTTGTTGTTGTTGCATACCTGGTCACAGGTTGATGATATTGAAGCTACATTGTCCTATCTTGCATATTGATGATGAGTTGTTGTTGACAGATGCTTATGGTGTAGATCCTACATAGTATATGATGGTTGTTGAAGACTATCTTGGTCTTTTTACCTCAATATAGAGGTCTTTGGTCTTTGTTATAAATGTCATATTTGTACTTTTACATAAAGGTCATGTAAAGACCTATGATGTAATCATTATAAAATTCATTCATGTATGAACTATTGTGGTCAAGTCATGTAATCCCATCTTTTGGGGCATGTGATGTAATTTGTAACCTCACTGTGATTGGGTGGTTGATGTAATAATGAAGTCAAATATGTAAACCCACTGTGATTGGGTGATTGATGTAAGTTTGAGTCCTTGAGTCATATTCAGTTGAGTCATAGATTCATGTACTTCATTGTAAATCCTTCATAAATTTTAGCATGTGCTTAGGAGGAGCATGGTCAGTATTCAGTATTCATACATAGCATTTTAGATCAACGGCGCTCAAGAAATAAGCCTTCATTCAACATTGGTCAATCCTTTTCCCTTGATGTCAAATGGGGAGAGTAACTTGGTGTTTGAAAAGCTTGATGTATCTTACAGGTATCTACAGGTAGTGGTGACCAAACACCTAAGTGGTTTCCATCAAGTCCAAAGGGGGAGATTGTTGTCATTATGACTAATGTGTTGTCCTTAATGGAAAACTATTGGATGAGTTATCTTTTGATGGAAATTTACTTGATGAATCTGTCAACCGGATGTGTCTACAGATATGAAAGAAATATTAGACAAAGGAATATCATTTCAAAGACAAAGGAATGATAAAGATGAAGTTTGAAGAAGTGTATGCAATTTTTGTGAAGCAAAGTCGAGTATACGCAGGTTCTATGAAGAAAAGTCATGTACATACTCAGGTTTGGTGAAGAAAAGTGGAGTATACATGGGTTCTGTGAAGAAAATCTGCATACACACGTGGGTATGAAGAAGGAAAGGTGTGTACAGTTTCTGCACCATGGTATTCTAAATACCAAGGGTCATTACCATGGTATTGAGCCCATCAATGGATATTTTATCCCATCTAAGAATATCATTGGAATTAGTATGGTTTTGACCTATGGTATTTGATAAGTTATATAAGGAGTTGAAGATCAAAGTGTTTAAGTGTGCAACTGATGTATATCACATGAATAGTTAGATCTGATTCAAGTGTGCATGTAATGGGCTATTATTGATTTGTTTGATATAAAACTAAGTATGCACCTGGGAACTTGATCATGGATCTGATCGATCTGAGATGATAGTTTTGTTTATGGTTTGATTTGATCAATGACGATAGTGTCTTGACGTGTGATTTGTTCTGTGTATGTCAAGATCTAGGTATGTCTGAAGTTTTGTGATGCAACGAAGGTTTGTGCCTATATGTGTAGATCTGTACATGGGTTTCATAACCTAAAAGGCGCATGCACATGCGGGTTTAATACTGGTAAGTTGCATATATATTCAGATTTGTACGCGGGATTCTTTCCTGAAAAGTGCATATACACGCGGAAATGTTTTGAGGAAAGAATGCATATAAACTAGGGTTTTGCTGAAAAATATGTATAATCAGTTAATCAGTCTTGTTGTGTTTTTGTTATCTGTCAATGAAGTATTACTTGATAATATGGGCTTAATAGTGATTTTTTTATTGAGGATTTATTGATTGAAGAATGATGAAGCTACTAATTGTTTGTGATTGATGATCAGTGATGGTTCTGTGATTATTTCATAATGATGCAGTGGATCTGTGTATGATTCAATATTTATTTCAGAGTGGCACAATTTTAGGGTTCAACATTTTGAGATCTATACACGAGTATTCTTCAAGGAAGTCAGTATACACGCGGGTTTTCTACATTAAAAGTAGCATATATATTATGATAGTGTATTGACCAAGGGTTTCAGTTGATTCAATAAGTTGACCTCGTGTTTGGATTCAGTATTAGCACTCTAGTTACAGTTATCTAACTTCTTTGGTTGTTTGAGGATAAGTTGATTGATTTGGGCTTCATTTAATTCAGTGATTGGTTGATGAGTTGTTTCAGTGATTGGTTGATTCAGTTGGTTCAACGATTGGTTGGTTCAATGGTTGAGTTACAGTGATCAGTTTTTATATTTGGTATTGGGCTTAAATGATGATAGTGGGTCCAGTCTGAAAATATGATGAAACATGGCCTATAGTTTTGATGTTTTATAGCAGGTGGATCCAGTATGAAAATTTATGAAATGTGGTACACGGAAGTATTGAGGGTTGGATTCTTCAATGAGGAAGTTGAATCTTCCTTCCAGTGGTAGCTAGTAAATGAGATCAGGGGATCGGAGCTCCTTTCCGGTGGGTACCAGTAAATGAGATCAAGGGGCTTGAGCTCCCTTCCAGTAGGTGTTGGAGAATGAGATAAGGTTGTAGCCTTCTGTAGGTGGGTGCTTGTGTACTGGTATGAGTTTGCGCCAGTACAAGATTGTAAGAAGTTTTTCTTTATAATAAAAAGAAGACAGAGACAATATTAGTGGTGATTTTTTTCCCACATTGGGTTTCCACCTAAAAATCATGTTGTTCATGTGTGTTGATGTATTTCTTATGTGTGATTGTTTATTTTGTTATTACTGCACATGGTTACTATTTAATTAATGTTTAATGAGGTACTGATACACTTGATCAAGTTAAATAGATGATGAATTAACTGAAAAATAAGTTTGTTGGATAAGCATTATTTTTCTGCATAACAGTCGCATACATATGTGGGTTCCCTTTAGTAAAGTCACGTACAAAAATTTGGATATGAAATTGAAAAGTTTAATGATTTGAAAATACTGATTCACCCACACCCCCCCCGGTATTTTTCCCAACAACATGTCACAGATTCCAAGTAGGTTTCTTCCACACATATACTTACTTTAAGAAAAACATTAGGTCCTTTGTCATTCTATTGTTCTAGGTTAACCACCAGACCTAGGGGAGCTATTTTTTCTGCAGTCATAAATCCTGCATAACAAATTATTTATGACTTTTATGCGGGATTTATGACTGCGGACATAAATATATCCCCTAGGTTTGGTGGATAACCTAGAACAACAAATTGACAAAGGACCTAATGTTTTCCTTAAAGTAAGTAGATGAGGGGAAGAAACCTACTTGGAATATGTTGTATGCTTTTCTCCTTTGGCTTTAATGCTCCAATCCTAGCCCTAGCTTCCAAAATTAGAACCTGCACCACCAAACAACACAAGACAAGAAACTACAAGATCTATGTAGAATCATCTATCTACTTCATTCAACATATCAACATGGTATTGAGATACATGAAATAACAACATAACATATAGGAAAACAAAGAACTCTTTGTATTGATATAAATGGAGTGAGTTACAACCACAAATAGGTGTTGATCTTATAGAAGAGCTCCGCCAAGTTGTTGACTTGTCCTTCCTTTATCACAAAGTGCACCTCCAATAACCCTAAATGAATGAAAGGATAACTCTAACAACAACAACATAAGGGTAGAATCACTCTCCAAAATCAAACCCTTGCATATGGAAGTTTGTAAATATATAGATAAGTAAGGTAATTTGGGAGTTCTTATCCTTTACCAATCTTGGGATTTAGATCCACTCTTGATGGGAGGATGAGATCTATGGATAAGGGATGGAAACTCCCAAGTAGGATAGGATAGGATTTGAAATTTTTATCTAAGGTAAATGGTTACAACATATCCTAGAATTTTCTAGAAATGGAGGCTTCGAGATTCTCTTTCTTTTTCCTGAATTCTTATAACCAACGCAGGTGCAAAGGGGAGAAACTTGTAGGTGATCAACGCGGGCCATAGTGGAGAAACCTATAGGTGAACTCTATCCAGCAAGAGGCCAGGGTGCGTTGGTCCTAAAAATGGCTCAGATGATACAATTTAGGGCAGAAACTCTGGGGAATGAGAGATTCATGCATAAGGATTTGAGAAATGACGATGTAAAGGGGGAATAGGATGTGAATGATCCCATTAGGAGGTTGATTGATCAAATGAGACAAAATATCCTATAATAGAGTGCTCCCTAAAGTGAAAAGTCAGAGATGATGATTCATGACTGAAGTGATTTATCTTGTGATAAGTCGGGAGTAAGAACAACCGGTGAGCTTCCTCTTCTGTTACAAAACATTTACATCATGACATCCTTTTGTTGAGGGAGGCATACCCATACGCATCACATAAGATAAAATTACATGTAAAATGATAAAAATACATGTCCATTGATGATTCATGGTGGACCCATGACCGGATGACTTTTAGTATGATCATAACCATCATACATAGAGATCTTTCTATAATCCTAAAATCACAACCCAGATGGCAGAAACTAGATATAGGGTCTTCTATCTCATTCAAACGACCAACCAACATACGATTCTAGCCAGTGAATCAATGAGTTGAAGTCAAACATGATATACACCATCTAATTACCTTCTAATGATGTAAGATGTTAACAAACACGAGAGAAACCATTGATGATGTTAATGGCTCTCAAGGTACTCAAGTACAATCTTTATGGTGTGAATAAATGAGTTGATTTCGAGCACCACACAAAATCTTTCGGTCGAAGGCCATTGCTGTAAACCTTTTGCCGATAGTGAGGACACTTTCCATTCATGTATGCAAGCACCAAGGTATTGATCGATGTTTCTATGTCAACTTCCTGGATAATGTGTTGATGTTAACAGGAAGAGACTCATCGCAGAGAGGCCTTGATGTATCCCCCATCAATGACAAGAAACAGGTATGATGATTAAGAAATAATTATGTTGATATGGGACTGGATAAGGAAAGGAAAACATGGAATGAAGGCTTAAGAGTATTGCAATGAATATAAGCTCAATGACTTCTCTTGAACACAACGGTGACACTGAATGGAGTTGGTAGCATTGACCCAAAACTGAAATGGAGGTTCTGTGAAGGTATGATGAACCGAAATACAAGCAGATTACCCAACCCAAAAGCAACATAGATGAAGTGGAAGAGTGTCGTGTTCAAGAGCAACTCGCTGCCATTAATAAATGGAGTACCCTATTTTCCCAATTTCCCCAACCATACTAGTCAATACCTCTATATATTTTAACAATCTTGAGGAGGATAACATATTCTTGATCTGTAAGTCCATCCTTCGAATGAATCTGTTCAATCATATTTAACGAAACCTGAGAAGGAGTGGATCGTCCTTGTCATGATCGACGAGTCCATGATTGTTTGATGTTTTAACGAGTCTAATGAGGGTAAAACTTGACTTATTTTTCATGTTTAAAGAGTTTGAAAAAGAGGCGAAAAAGAAAACTCCAGATGTCCCTTTTCGTAGGTAGTCCCTTAGGTCCGAAAAGGTAGAAAACAATACCCAAGAGAACCTCTTAGCCATGTTCAACTAAGGTATTCCTTTTTCGTAGCTAGTCTATCTCAGTCTAGAAAAGGGTTAAACTTATACTGAGTAGACTTCTTTTCATTTACTTTTACGAGTTCGAAAAGAAAAGTGTTTGGTGATCTTTTCATGTTTTGGGAGTCTGAAAAGAGATAAAATAGGACTCCAAGGGGTTCCTTTCTCGTAGGTTTAAAGAGCCTGAAAAAAGAGATAAAAGTGTACTCTTCAGTCAAAATAACCTATTTAAAGTGCAAGAAAATCCGTTAACAGTTGTCTACCTGATCAAAACAACATAGAAAGGATCAAACATACATGTTTCATAGTAAAAATGAATCATCACTAGGTCAAAATATTAAATATGAATAAAATAATGAACAATATGACCATATATACTCAAAAATGATGGTTCATCTTTACCATTTAACATTTACCTTCAATAGTGAGAGTTTTGAGTACTTTTGCCCTCGATATTCTATAGTTGATTGCAGCCAATCCAGTGGATGATTTCAAGTATCTTCACTTCCAGGTAGCAGCTAAAACCCTTCTCTTTATTTCAGTGGTTCCATTTTATAATTTTAAGCAAAATTTTTTAGTTTTTTAGGGCCCCGGGGTTCCAAAATTTCACCCTAGAACCAACGCAACCCTAGAGGGTTGAAAAGTGCATTGCACCTAAGAAATCATGCACTGCAGGTAAAGGTGCAACGCTTTGGTTTTCTCATCTAGGGTGTGTTGGGCACAAATCTATAGTTTTTTCAGCAATTTCCTCAAAATTTGTCAAGTGTTTTGCATGAAAAGGATCCTAATGAATATCTTGTTGATGTTTCATGGGTTCATCAACATAAAATGGCTTTCATATGGAGATAAAGAGAACATGATGAACAGGATTTAAATGCAGCAAATGATCCTTCTACCATCCTGGCATTAAATAATTGTGAATTATTAAATTTCTTTTGGCTTCCTGGTATGAGGCAATAGATGGAGTTATTGAAATACCTTGTTCGTTCATGGGATGTTCAGGCACAAGCGTTCATGTTTGGGGAACATCTGCTCATGATAAAGGTAGATGATATCTACTTTTTGACAGGTTTGTCTATGAAGTGTGACCCCATATCTCTCCTAAGTGGGAGAAGTGGTGGGGAGACAGTGAAAGATTCCATCACCACCTATTGTAGACCTCGAGCCCAGCCAAAAAATGATGGAAATGTCAGTATAAAATATGTCACCCAGTTACCTTTGAGAACTATCCTATTCATTATCGTGAGATTGGAAGGTATCTCCACATTGCATGTGGCAAGAAGATCATATATGAAATATGGATTGGAGTGTCTAGAGCCAACACTCTTCAACTGGAGTGAGGGGGTTCTGGTCAATATGAAAGAACAACTTTCTAAAGAAAAAGAGGGAAAACTAAAGAACTTTGGATACGGTGAAATCTTAGTTTCCTTTGCACTAAAATGGGTTCCATTGCTTTAGCCCCAGCAGATCACACTCGAGCCTATTGATCCGAGGGTGCCACAGATGAGGAGGTGGATAGATCACATGTCCTGACATGCAGGATCATCAGCGATAAGCTTCTCACCAGACTTCTTCGGATGGCTACATAGACAATTTATCATGATCAACGACTATCCTTACATAGGCATGGATTTCCACGATGACCCTCAGCTCGGTCTAAGGGTGAGGAATGGGGTGGTGCAGGCAAGGAATTTTGACCTTTTAAGTTTTGAAAGTTTTACATTTTTTGTGTTTTTTGATGTGTCTGAGACTAAAATATTCATTCAGATGTGGGACCAATATGACCTATTGGTGATTCATATCTTTGTTGAGTAGAGGAACAACAACAGGAGGATGTATTAGAACTAGCATGGGTAGTTGCAATGGGACGAGATATGCTACGGGATCCAGATGTAGCTAGGGTCCTATCAGAGGTAGAGTGTCACATGGAAGGGTTGACACATGGAATTGATAATACCGCGGTCGACCAACTTCCACTGCAACTTCAGCGATACACCATAGGAGTGCCTAGTCGTATTGGTCAACTACTGTGCAAGATGGCTCGTGCAGTGTCATTCTATCATGAGCACCTTTGATTTGTCTACTTAGATCTTTGCATGTAGTTTTTTATATGGGTGATGTATGCCATATGTGTCTCGGGCACAAAATTTTGTAAAACCAAACTTATATATATATATATATATATATATATATATATATATATATATATATATATATAGATATATATATATATATATATATATATATATATATATATATATATATATTCAGTGTTTTGGGTTTCTATTGTATTTTCAATATGATGTGATGTGAATTGAAAATTAATTACATTCGTTGCAAATGTCTATCTAAAACCTGATTAGCTAGGCCATCTCTCAATGTATTTAGAATTCTAGAAATGTCTTCATATTGTATGTAATCAAAATTTCTTTATAGAAGGCATACTCTTAAAACCATGTGTAATATGGTAGGACTTCTAACTAAATAGACACTAGCAATTTGTATTACTATGAGTTGTGAGTCAAGTCTGACGACTAAATGGAGGATACCATGTGAAATAGCATCAGATAGTAGCTCAACCACTATGCTATACTCAGTGATTTTGTTTGTGGAGCAACCAATACAAATCCCTTTCAGACTTACTAACTCGCCATTTGGAGCAAAGATAGCCCATGATGCGGAAGATGAGTTTCGAGTACTACGACCGGAACCATCAGCATAACCGATAAAAGTTTCAAGAGATACCAACATCTGCAAACTAAATGTAAAATGGAATCAACAGAAACTGTGTGAAAATCTGAAAAGACACACTGCAAACATACTCAACACACCTGTAGATAGTATGTACACAGTGAAAAATACACTTTAGATCAAGCATAGTATTTTTTGAGGTACAACCCATTTCTAGGCTACGCCAAGGGAATTCCATCAAAATATACTAACTCGTAGGCCCCTTTTTCTAGGACTCGTTTGAAAATGAATGGACCTAAGCACATGGGTTGAAACTTCCCATAACCTAATTTATCAAACTCATGGTCATATAACATAACAATCTCTCCTTCCGCGAAGAAACAAGGCTTGACACTCTTGTCATATTGCGCCTTGATGCATTTTTTATGAGCTTCATTAGCTATAGCAAGATCACATCGTGCTTCATCTAAATGAGTTAGATGTAAAAGACGCTCCTCCTCTATGGAAGTGGTAGGTATAATTTTGATAGCTAGTTTCAATGATGGAATTTCACATTCAATTAGGAGGATAGATTCTAGACCATCTACCAACTGCAAGGGTGTAAATTTGGTAGTTGTCTTAACTAAGGTTCAGTATGCTCAAAAATAAGCGTAAATGAGAAAAATACAATCCAACTTGTGGACTCCTAACATGCATTGAAACATGTTATTAAGAACTTTGTTGATGGCCTCAACCTATCCATTATCTTGAGGATAGTAGGGAGTGGAAATTTCATGGGAAAGTCCTAGCTTAGTTGTTTGTTTGGTCATCATATGATTCTGGAAATGTTTTTTGTGGTCTATAACTATTGCATGTGGAACACCAAACCGTGCGATGACGTGGTTGAACAAGAAGTGTGCAGTTGTTTCGCCAATGTTGTTAAATGTAGGCATCACCTCGGCCCATTTAGTAAAATAGTCAATATTGACAATAATATAACCATGCCCCCTGGCTGAGTAAGGATTACATGTCATGAAATCAATACCCCATTTCGCAAAGGAACCAACAGTGATAATGGAATACAACAAAAAGGGTAGAGAACGGGTCTTACGATCATATATTTGTCACACATGACACCTCTAGACGATGAGGATGTAGTCTTGAAATATGGTAGGTGAGAAGTAACCAACACGAAAAAATTTCTAGGTGGTAGCATAACTAGATAAATGTCCACCACATGCCCCCGAGTGGCATTCATTTAAGACCTTTTCGACCTCCTCAAGTTTGAGGCACCTTCATAAGATCGTATCGATACCATGACAGTAAAGGGTGTCATCGATAATGATGTAATTTCGAGATTGATAATGAATAATTCGTTGCTCTGAGCGAGAGATATTAGACTGGAAAGTCTAAGTCTGGAGATAAATTAGGAAATCTCCATACCACAGGTCAGATGATGAGATTAGAAACAATGACTCGTCGGGAATAGAATCTTCAGATGTAGATTATGAATCAAGGGAAGGGAGATCACACATTAGTTCCACAAACACTAGGGATTTCTTTAACCTAGATTTGATGCACTCCAGGTCAAATTCTTGTAAGATGACAATCCATTTTGAGTAGTTTCCCCCAAGCAATTGACGTGAGAAAATGTATGTCACAGGGTTACAATATAAAACGACCATAGTTTTCTGAAGCAAGATGTAATGGTGAAATCTTTGGACGGCTTGAATGGCCACTCAAGCCAACTTTTCTACATGGGAATACCTGATATTGGTATCATTAAGATTTTGACTCAAATAGTAGATGGGATGTTTAGTCCCTAAATCATGTTCTTTGACCAATACCATTGCTATAGTAGAAATGGAAGTAGAAAGATACAAGTAGTTGTGATGATAATCAGGGAGATAAAGAAGAGTTGCTCGAACTAGTACATCTTTTAGGGTATCAAACGCTTTCTTAATTACATCATCCCAATGAAAGGGAATCCCCTTTTTCAGCAAGTGAGTAAATACTTTTCTAATTCAGTGTAATTAGGGACAAATCTTTGTAGGAAGTTAGCTTTTCCTTGAAGTCGTTGAAGCTGAATAAGTCAAGAAAGTGCAGGAAAATCAACAATTGTCTGTACTTTCAATGGATTGATGTGAATTCCTTATTTTGATATAATGAAACCTAAGAGTTGACTAGAATTGATACAAAACACACATTTTTGTGGGTTAAGTCGAATATTATAATGTCTACAATGAAGGAAAATAACCCGAAAATACATCAGGTGATTAGTCTAATGTTTGGAGTGAGCGGGGAGGTCATCCAAATATGGTTGAATTATTTGTTTGATATCATGAAGAGCGTAATCCATGGCACGTTGAAACATGGTACCAATATTTTTTAAACCGAATGAGAGTTTACTTTAGGCGAAATTTCCAAAGGGACAAATAAAATCAGTTTTAGGTTGGTCCGTCGGGAGAATGTTGATTTGATTATAGCCCAAAAATCCATCCATAAATGAACAAATTTTGCAGCCAATACCGTCATCAACAATATGGTTAATAAATCAAGTGGGATAATTTTCGTTTGGACATGCATGATTCACATCCTGATAATCAATGCACACCTAAATGGTGCCATGTTTCTTCATGATAGGAACTACATTTGACACCCAATCAGTTAAAGGAACAGGGTATATGAAACCATCTCGAAGAATATTTTCAACTTCAGCCTTAATACCAACAACCTTCTTGGGATGGACGAGACGGAGTTGCTATCGGACTAGTTTTGCATAAGGATACGTCTTAACTTCATGTATAACTATATTTTGGTCAGTACTTGACATCTCCTCGTAGGTCTAGGAAAATACATCTCGGAACTCATGGAAAAGGGCTTGATAATTCTCGATCTCAGATGGAGAACAAGATGCTCCAATGTGTATATTTTTTACAACACATGGCTTAATGGAAATATCAAGAGGTATCGTCTCTTTGATATTCAAAAGGTTCTTTTCCAAATTGACCTCATGAATAGACACGAAATTCGTAAAGATATTGATAGAATTGGGCGAGTATGCATCCCTCAGACTATCCTCAAAGGAATCCAATAAGGAGGAATGATGGTGATGTTCGTCCCACAGCGCATCATCCGACATCATGATTTCCATGATGCTTTCTTCAGTAGGGAATACACATGAGAAAGGATCGGAAGACATACCATAGTCCTGCGATATTTCTAACCAATTAAGAAAATAGAAAGAAGAAACTACACAAGCTGAACAAATGGCTTCATAATCTGGCTTGATGGGGCTTAGCGACATTCGGTCACCAAAAAATTGGATGTGAGTGTTGCCTAGTACAATCCATGGATCTGTCAAGATAGTACAATATGATATCATGTTGATATAGGCTAACGAAGATTAGTTGTCGGGGAGGAGAGGAGGAGGGAGTGAAAAGGTCCCCATAAGCGAAGAATCCTTCAACAATCCAACTCCAACATGCTGATATGACTGTAGAGTTTCCCCTACAAGAGAGACACTTCCAATAAAATGTGAATTGAAGGGGAAAAGTGTGAGTTGGTCTATGGCTACAATTCTGCCTTTATGAGGAGAGATGATCATATGAAAGTAAGTTGAAATGACAACAACCATGGCATAAACCCACGTACATCCCAATAGAAGATTGTAATCAAGAGGTCCATCAATAACTTCGACTTCTATGGACACAGTTTTCCCCCCTAATTCAACTTGCAGGGAGTTCAAAATCCCACAAGGTTTGTATGTTCTCTTGTCAAAGGCTTTCAATGTAGTAGGTGACTAACTCAGTTGAGGAGAACCAATCACCTTCCAGCAAGACATGGACATAATGCAAGTCAAGGCTCCCTCATCCATGATAGAATGATGAATATTCTTACCATGGGCAATGAATTGGTTTATAAAATCTAACTGAGTTCGAAGCCAAGGGGTAAAGTTTTCATGACAGAAAACAACAAGGTTGGAATCTGATGGATCCACACATCCCATAGTTGAAAGTAAATCCTTCTTTAGGGAAAGGCAGTTTTGCAACACCTCAAGAGTTGACATAGTTGATGGAGACTGAGCTAAGTCTTCAACTACGTTATAATTCTAAGCGGTTCTTCCACGAAGGTTGAAAGTTGACTTATGAATAATTCCCTTTGGAGGTTTAATAATCAATTCAGTGGGAATTGATGATGGAGTGAGATCTGAAAAGGATGGTGGAAAACTGGCAAAATGATCAGTAGCCTGACCATTTGGTAGATTTGAATTACCATAATCCTTGTTTTGAGTAGCTACCAAAACATCAAATCTCATATTTGAAGAGGAAAGCATCAAAGCCATGTTAGAGGAAGATGGGTACCAAGTAAGCATACGAGCCTCTTGACTAGGAAATGAATTGGTCAACAGTATGGGAGAAGTGGAGGACTTAAGAAATTGATTCACTTCAGCACAGTGAGGACAATCACGTGTAAAGTGTTCCTCATTGTTGCAAATCAAGAAAGGATATCAAGGCTTTCGTTTCTCATCGGAAGACTGATTTGTTTGTTTATCCTGCAGAGATGGATCTTTCTTTTTCTTACCATTTCCTTTCTTCTTGCTTCCAAGTTGTTGTTGAGACTTTCCTTTATTAGATGAAACGACATTTATCTTTGAGGTAGAAGCTACAGGAAGATGGGATTGAGGGTTTGAGCAGATGAAGGTGGAGAAATACCAGATGGTTTACTCATCATCTGCAAGTTGGTAGAACCAATAATTCCATAGAGAGAAAGAGATTATTTACCACACAGAGGAGGAACAATATTTGAACATATCAGAGTGTTTGGTATCTTATCATAGAGTGTGTCAGATTGGTTATACATTGATCCAGGTCCGGATGTGACAGAGGACCCTTCCAAGACCTTTTACTTTCATGATGTGTTAAATTGCTTAAAATAACATAAATGAATACATCTGCATATTGCAAAGAATAGGAACACGACAATCATCAGCAACATAAAAACATAAGCCGTTGATAACAGAGTTCATCCAGGAGGGACTACGTCTCCGAGCCCTGGTGTCAAGATGGTGTAGGTCGCTACATTAAGTGTTGTCAATAGTGATGATGTACATAAGAGGTGATGTCGCTATCATACAAGGAAAATTCCCTCACGCAGGAGTGGCTCCAAGAGATGTTCCACTATAGGAACTCTCAGTCAAAAAGGACTCCTATTAGTATGACATAAACCTCATGCATGATGATCATCCCACCAACATGGCATAAAAGGGATCTCAATGCAAACATACATGACGACAACCTAAGTATCCCATCAACATACAACAAAGGGGTCTCAAAACACAACATGACGAATCATGAGAACAAGTAAATCACACATATGATTCCACATCACATCAAGCGGGAATCATGAAAACAAGTAAGAGACAAGATCCCACATCAAATGTCAAACAGGGATCTATGCAGCATAATGCATAGCAAAAGAAGTACATGAACACATTGCATATACCTCACATCCTGAGGCCATCTGAAGAAAAGGGTGCCAAGCTACTGAAGTTGTTTGGACCATCAATCTCACGGAATCGAATCGCATGGAAATCGTTGCTCACTCATAAATTCTGACACCTACACTCCACTTAGAAAAGTGGCTGAAAATAGAATGAGAAAATGGAAAATCTGAACACACCATTAGATTTGTGGCATTGAATAGTGAAAAATCCACTGTCAAATTTATGAATTCTGAGAAAGTGAGAATATGGGGATCAAGGAATCTTTTAGATTCCCCTTATAGATTCCTCAAAGATTCCCTCCTCTGGGTCCTATGCAAATTGGTTTCTCATATTAGGAAAATGACTGTGCCATTGGGTTCGTGTCACTAAGAGGTGTAAGATCGACATAAAATTTATCGAATTTGGACACTGCAAAAATTTCACCCTCCAAGAAATTTTGCTCAGCCATGGTTCCACCTGCAATCAATTAATTAAAAAAATATCTCACCTTGATTTCCATGCCCACTCCTAGTTCTTCTATCTACCCCCATGCACTGGTGAAAATGGATGTTTATATAAAAATCTCGGGCAGATTTAACAAGGAGTCAGTTTGGTGTGTTGGTAAAGTTGGTAGTTTGTTGAGGAGGGGTCGGGTGGTCAAACCCCGCCCCTCCCTTTTTAAACATATTATGGTTTGTTTTAAAACATAATGAATTTTGAATGGGGGGGTTGGGTTCGCATTGGGCGGCCCGGCCCATAACTCCGCATCCATATACGTTGATGACCGTGGCTTTGGGGTTACATTGCATTAATGAGTGGCACATCATACAGTTTGGTGTTAATGAAATCAGGTCACCTGGTGGGGGCCGGCCCACGTGGATCAGGCGGGTTCAATCACCATCGGCCTCGCCTTCATACACGGTGATTACGTTTAAATGTTGAGGGGGGGAAGGGTGGGGGGGGGTGGGCCGAGTACACTAGAGGTGGCCCATGCCCACCCCCGTATTATGTGTTGTATTGTTAACGTTTAAGGATTGGGATTCTGGTGGGGTCGTGGCTGCCGGACTATAAAACATATAATTACGGTTGGGATTGGGGTTAGGTCGGCAGGGGATGGCCTGTCGGCCTTATAACAATAAATTTTTTGTCATGAAATAGTTTTGGGAGTGGCGGGGGTGGTGGCCCGCCACCACAATATATATATATATATATATATATATATATATATATCTATATGTATGTATGTATGTATGTATGTATGTATGTATGTATGTATGTATTTTTTTTTTTTTAATAAAAACAGGGGAGATTTTCCAACCTTTAGAAAATAAGGGATATTGGGAAAATTAATGAGGCCACAATTTCGACCGATTTCGAGAGCTACGTTTCATGCCTCGGGATCGGTCAAATTGTAGGACACTTATACCTGGCCCACAGCCCAACTTTGACCAAAACTTTGATTTTCTTGTTCTCCCTCATAAGAGCTCGGATTGACAAACCGTTCACACTGCTGCAATGAGGACGACGAGATCTACATTCTTGTCCTAGTTCGAAAGCATTATGATCACTTTGATTTTCGAGCTTTCATAAGCCCTCTTTGTCCTTTGTGTGTCTCTAGAGCCACCTCGATAAATCCTCCCCACTGAGGAGCTTTTGTTCCTCCAACAGCATGAAAAATAAATCTGCAACTTTTTTACACCTTGTCTGCATCACAAGCATCCTGAAAGTTCTTGCTTCCATCTCCTTCACCTTTGTTCTTCAGAGCCTTAAGTGATGAGCCGACACCTACCATCTCTGCAACCTATAGTACATTTTTTGTCAATTTACATGCCTGAAATTCATGACCAACTAATGACCCAAGCATCCCACACTTGCCACGAGATTATAACACATACTTTGTGGTCAAGTTTACATCAAGATGGACGCAATACCCCAGCTACGAAAACAAGGCCAACATATCATTGTTGCTTCAACAAGTGATGGAAAACACAACATCACTGCAACACATGATTTACAATAAGAAGGCAAAACACTATTGTCTTGACAAGTGATGGAAACACGACATCGCTTTCATAGTTTAGCATGCTACTCAAAATAAGACCAGACATCATTGTTGCTAAACTAGTGTTGGAAAACACATCATCGTTTTACATTTTAAAATGCAACAAATGATTTACAAAAGTACGACCATGAAAGGCTAACATATCTAGAAACCATTTTTCACTTATCAAGGTGAATGGGTCATCACCTTGTGATGGTTTTGCTTGTCGAACAATTATTTCACCTGGTTCATGCACCGACGCTTTTTCTTTAAGGCGTTGCTATGGATGGAGCCTCCAAAAAGTGGCTCTTTGATGGCCACTTTTGTCACACTAACTGCAATAGGTTTTCTTCCTCTAGATTTTCTTAACATGTTTCTTTACTTGTTGTTGAGAGGGTCTTTCACGCCTCATCTTTTTGTGTGTTGCCATTCTTTTCCAACACTTGGAAAATGTATGGTTATGTGATCCACAAAAGGTATAGGTTTTCGATGCCATGTTTTTCATTCATCATTAAAAACATGATTATAATCAAAATGAACATTCGAAAATTGAAATTGGTTATATCTTTCCTTGCTATCCCTGGTGTAAGTATGGAGATGGGAGCTTGCCTTAGCTCTTTCCCTGCCATGGGATGAGAGATGTGTTCCCATCATTCTCTTTCCTCGATGATTTCGATGATGTCTAGGAAGTATATGACACCTTCGAGTCTTCTCCCTCGGTGTATCTCAGGCTTGCAAATTGATGTTTATGCACAACCTTCAAAGGTTGAGTTATGCCTTGGTTATTAACACCAAGTTTTTCTTCCTCCTCAGGCCTCGTCCTAGTAAGGAGCCTCATGTTTGTCCCTGTAATTGGGATCTCCAAATCTCCCATAGAAATCATACTATGTGAATACGAAATCGAAAGGAAATCAACATCTTTTACCTCCTTTATTGATTTGGAAAGAAATGATGAGAGCTACTCATCATCTATTGTTGGTGGTTCTCTAGTTGTCTTGGCGCATTCCCCAATTCCCTTTCTGACATACCCAAGTCCTACCTGATCGGGTAATTCTTCCACTTTGATGGGGTTGACAATACCTTGGCCATTAACACCCAAGCCTTTTCCTTCATACCCCATTCTCTTCAACAGTTTGGAGCCAATTCCTATGGTATGATTTTCAAAAACAGCGAAATCATCATCAGGACACATACATGAATTCAGAGAACTACTTTTTACCTCACATGGGTCATGCTGCAACTTTTCCAAGGCCTCTTCCTTTGCTTGCAGCTGTCGTGGAAAACCATTTTTTTCCTCTTTCTCTTCATGTAAACGCATCTTCAATTTAGTGTTCTTTGTTTGAAGATTATGTTTTTTGTGCTTCAATTCTTCCAGTGCCTCTTCCATGGCTTGCAACTGAAGCTGCAATCGCTCCTTTTCCTCTGTCTCTTTATGTAGAGTTTCATACATTATTTCTACCCTTTTGGAAATTTTGAGCATGGTCTCATACATCGCTTTTTCATCCTTTTCCGTTGCACGTTCCATTGTTCACACTGCAATTCACATCCACGCAAAGACCGCTTTAATACCACTTGATCCAAGTCTGGGTGTGACAAAGGAAACTTCCAAGACCTTTTAGTTTTGTGATGTGATAAATTTCATTTTTAAAAGAACATAAATGAATACATCTGCATTTTGTAAAGAAGAGGAACATGACAATCATCAGCAACATAAAAACATAAGCCATTGATAACGGAGTTCGTCAAGGAGGGACTACCTTCCCGGGCCCTGGTGTCAAGATGGTGTAGGCTGTTGCATTAAGTGTTGTAAATAGTGATGATGTACATAAGAGGTGACGTCGCTATCATACAAGGAAAATTTCCTCATGCAGGAGTGGCTCCAAGAGATGTTCTGCTACAGGAACTCTCAATCAAAAAGGACTCCTATTAGTATGAAATAAACCTCATACATGATGATCATCCTGCCAACATGGCATAAAAGTGATCTCAATGCAAACATACATGATGACAACCTGAGTATCCCATCAACATACAACAAATGGATCTCAAAACACAACATGATGAATCATGACAACAAGTACATCACACATATTATTCCGCATCACATCAAGCAGGAATCATGAAAAAAAGTAAGAGACAAGATCCCACATCAAACATCAAACATGGATCTATGCAGCATAATGCATAGAAAAAGAAGTACATGAACACATTGCATATACCTCACATCCTGGGGCCATATGAAAAAAAGGGTGCCAAGTTGTTGAAGCTGTTCAGACCATCAATCTCACAGCATCGAATCGCATGGAAATGGTTGCTCGCACATAAATGCTAACAGCTACACTCCACTTAGAAAATTGGTCGAAAAATAGAATGAGAAAATGGAAAATCTGAACACACCATCATATTTGTGGCATCAAATAGTGCAAAATCGACTGTCAAATTTCTAAATTCTAAGAAAGTGAGAATCTGGGGCTCAAGGAATCTTTAGATTCCTCAAAGATTCCCTCCTCTGGGTCCTCTAAAAATCAGCTACTCAGATCAGGAAACTAAGTGCACCATCGGGTTCGTGTTGCTGAGAGGTGTAAGATCGACATAAAATTTGTCCAATTTGGACACTGCAAAAATTTCACCCTCTTGGAAATTTTGCTCAGTCATGGTTCCACCTGCAATAAATTAATTAAAAAAATATCTCGCCTCGATTTTTGTGCCCACTCTTGGTTCCTCCATCTGCCCCCCCCCCCCCCCCCCTGCACTGGTGAAAATGAATGTTTATATAAAATCCTGGGCGGATTTAACAAGGAGTCAGTTTGGTGTGTTGGTAAAGTTGGTAGTTTGTTGAGGAGGGGTCAGGTGGTCAAACCCTGCCCCTCCCTTTTTAAACATATTATGGTTTGTTTTAAAACACAATGAATTTTGAATGGGGGGTTGGGTCCACATTGGGCGGCCCGCCCCCATAACTCTGCATCCCTATACGCTGTTGACCGTGGCTTTGGGGTTACATTGCATTAATGGGTGGCACATCATACAGTTTGGTGTTAATGACATGAGGCCACCCAGTGGGGGCCGGCCCACGTGGGCCGGGAGGGTTCGATCCCCGCCAGCCTCGCCTTCATACACGGTGATTATGTTTAAAGGTTGGGGGGGTGTGGGACGGGTCCACCAGAGGTGGTTCGTGCCCACCCCCATATTATGTGTTGTATTGTTAACGTTTAAGGATTGGGAGTCCAGTGGGGTCATGGCCACCAAACTATAAAACATATAATTGCAGTTGGGATTGGGGTTAGGTTGGTGGGGATCATTGCCCATTGACCTTATAACAATAAAAAAAAAAATCATGAAATGGTTTTGGGGGTGGCAGGGGTGGTGGCCCGCCACCACAATATATATATATATATATATATATATATATATATATAGATAGATAGATAGATAGATAGATAGATAGATAGATAGATAGATAGATAGATATATATATATATATATATATATATATATATATATATATATATATATATATATATATATATATATATATCTTATTTTAATAAAAACAGGGGAGATTTTCCAACCTTCAGAAAATAAGGGATATTGGGAAAATTAACGAGGCCACAATTTCAACTGATTTCGGGATCTAGGTTTCATGTCTCAGGGTTGGTCAAATTGTAGGACACTTAAACTTGGCCCACAGCCTAACTTTGACCAAAACTTTGACTAGCTCGTTCTCCCTCATATGAGCTGGGATTGACGAACCGTTTGCACCATTGTGATTAGGAGGACAAGATCTACGCTCTGTTCCTAGCTTGAAAGTATTCTAATCACTTTGATTTTTGAGCTTTCATAAGCCCTCTTTGTCGTGTGTTTGTCTTTGCAGCCCATTTTTACCAGTATCGGGGTAACCATGAATTTGTTGGCCTTGAAAAGGCACCTGAGGAATACCCTAATAAGGTCTATACAATTTCCCGATGGGAGTTTTCATTGTACCATGATAAAACAGGTTTGATTGATGTTGTGCCATGCTAAACATAGTCTCTCCTATTGGAATTCTAGGAATACCTTGTGCAAATGATTGATATTGTAAAGGAACTTGTAAAGGCTGAGTAAGTGGGACCTAAGAGGTACTAGATACTAAAGGAACAGGTTGAGATGCAATCACAGCCTATACAGGTTGAGTTACATGAATTTGAGCTTGTTGAGGTACAGATTGAGGAATAGGAACTTGAGATGATGGCACAGGTTTGGAAACAAGTAATGAACCCAACATCGAACTAGGTTGAACGGGAAAAGTAGGCTGCCAAACACTAGCAGCCATCCCAAGATAAGGAGGACTATAATAAGGTTGGTTACCAATTTGAGGTATACCAAAAACAGGTTTCCCCCCTACCAAAGGAGGAGGGGATGATGGAGGCAACTTCCCCTCATGTGGAGGGTACCCAACATAAGGATAGTTAGGTTGTTGAAGAATACCTTGCCCACTAACATAGGGGCCAACCTGTCATTCAACTATCGGTGTAGGAGGAGGATAAGGAGCAGGCTGAGCAGCACTCATAAGAGCAGCGCCAAATGGAATTCCCAAAGTGGAAAACATGGGGGATGTCCACAAACTGGAATATGCACCAAAGAATATACCAGATAAGGAATGATAACCTGGTGGGACATACGAACCACCATCCAAATGTGCCTCTAGCAATGTCAAAAACATAGATGTGGAAGCGACATTTGGTGTTTCAACCACAACGGTAGACATAGGATGGGAAGCCATATTAGTTCCAGTCATGGTTAATAATCCCAATGTAGATTTCCGTATGAAATTTGTGGGTGAGTCAAAAGAACCAGGTAGAGGATTCTATACAGGAGGTGGAGGAGGAAGAAGAGCATTATTGGGTTGTGTTATTTTTTTGGACCTTATATTAGGTGGGTAGACCTACCTATGGTTTTATGCATGGATTTCGCACATGGTTTTGGGCATGATGGTTTTATGTCCATGGTATTTTGTACATCTGGTCAAGGGAACGATGGTTATGTTCTAATCCAAGGTTTATGGATTGGGGTTTATGGATGCTTCAGTATGTATATATATGTATTCTAACATTGAAAGGAATATAATGAAAAATCAATCTGGTAGGCCTGATTTTGGGATCCAGGGAAACTATTTATGTATATATGTTTTATGTTTTATGCTCTCACCATTGTTTATTTTCTATTTTTAGAATTTGTATGAACGTAATTTATGTACAGGGTTAAAACCTACATTTTGTATCAGATTTGTTTTGGCTTCAAGGGAACACCTTTTCTGCTAAGGGGTTTTTCTTGAACCTGTGGTAGGCCCTGTTCAATGGGAGATCTGTGGGATCAATTCTTGTGGTGAAAGAAGATGGCGAGTAGTGGAAAGATAAAGATCAAGAAATTTAACAGTTAGAGTTTTGAGTTGTGGAAACTCAAGATGGAGGATCTACTAGTGGAGAAAGATCATTGGATCATGGTATCTCAGGGTACTAAACCAACAACAATGTCAGCTGAAGATTGGGTGAAGTTGGATTGGAAGGCAAAGGGAACAATACGACTATGTGTCTTAGATTCAGTATTGTTGAATGTATCAGGGGAAGCTTCAATGAAGGCCTTGTGGGAGAAGTTAGGGACTTTGTACCAATCTAAGTGTTGAGCACTAGAGAAGGTATGTAATTACCACTTATTTTTTCATCCTTTCCTTAAATTCATAATTTCTTTACATTATGAAATAGGTATATGGTGAAATATTATGATAAAGTTTAGAAGATTTGTGTGCAACGTAAAATGACTAATAATTACCCTTTTCCTATGCAGAAAAAGAGGAAAACGGAAAATCGCCATTCTAAAGGAAACGACAAGATGAAATCAATTATTGTCCCTTTAACAGGGAACCACATCCAAATGAGGCAATCTAGATGGGAGCATACAAGCCAGGAAAAGGAAGAGAAGATACCAAATCGGCGCAGGAGAACAAAAAGTTAACTGAGAGCTAACAATATGGCAAATCCCTTAGGATCCTTTGATCCTGAGGGATCGCTGCCTTAACAATTCTCTGTATCATTGATATCTCCACTCGGATGCTATAAGAAGGGACAGCATTGCTAACCCAAGGGGATGGACTATTGCTGTTTTTATGAAATTCACTATTGTAACTAAAACTTTGATCATCGACTCTCTTTAAAAGAGCAATTACTGTAACTCTGTTTTGATGCTTAATATATAAACTCTGTTGTCGTTCCATCTTTGATTCTGGAGCAATTATAAGCAGTGCATCCCTAGAGGCTAAGGGCCCGGCCCTGGTGGATCACTTGCTTCCTGTACCATTAATTCTCGATTCCAAGTCGTGTGGTTTGATTTCTTTTATCTACTTTGTTCAGTAATCTGTTGTTCCTTGTTATTTCATGTATTAGCTCTATTATATTTCATTCCTATTTGAATAGTAAGGTTATTCTCTGCACAGGCATGTTATGCTACTCGTTCTGAAGTTATATCGTATTGTTGTTCCTTTAACAAACTGATATTATTGTATAACATTGTTGTTCCTTAAATATTACTGTTACTGTTCGATTACAGAGTAACAATGTTGCATATTTATCGGTATTATTGTCTATTTATCTACGGTTTACTCTAAGTGTGATTGCTGTTCATTGGGACTGCTGTTCCATTGTGATTTCAATTGTTATTTCTTCACAACCGTGACTAATAGTTGTTATGCCAAAACTCAGATTACTACTTCTGCAGCAGAAAAGTGCTATGTGTAATATTCAATTTGGTTTGTTGTGCATTTACATTTGATTCCAGTTGCTTTTCAATATTTTATAGCTTCCTTTATTTTGCTATCCCATTTCCGTTTTCTGTTCAAATCATTTCTTAGTGAAGATTGCAATTACTGCTTCATTTTCGTAGGTGAAAGCTTTGTTGTTCAGTTGAGTTAAATAGATCAATCGTTGTTCCATTTCCTATTATTTGAATTATCATTGCTTTGATGTGAACAGAACGATTTGAAAGTGTAGTGAACATTGACAATTGTTGTCCAGTTCCCAAGTTGATGATCTTTTCCCTTAAATTGCTTCTCAATTACATCAGTTTACAAAGGGAGGAGTTATTATTACTGCACCCTTGACTGATAAGTTGTTGTAGTTTTCTAAGTGAATGATTTAAGTCTCAGAGTGTTAATTTTCCTTTTGAAAGTAGATATTATTCCAAGCATCCGTTTACTCTTGTATTTAAAGCACTATACTACTAGCATTACTCTGAGAAATGACCACCTCAGACTGAGTACACTCTTTGAGATAACAAATCGTACTTGGATTGACAACTAATGTAGGGTAAATAGAGGTGAAAAAGACCCTTTTTACTGTTTGACATTTTGGTGCAATTGCCGGGGAAGAGTGCAACCATTTGTTTCTTTTCAGAGTAGTGTAAGTACCTTCTAGGAGAGAATTGGGTTTTAAAAACGGAAGGTAAGAACCTGCATACGGAGCATGTAACAGCCCTGCTCCCCTACCCGCTTTCCTACAGATTTGTTTTTGTTTTGGGTAGAAATTAGCATTTTATTTGTGTGCATGACTAAGCAAAAACAGCCTGGAAAGAATCCTAAACCACTACCGAAACCTAAAAAATCTAAGGGGCCGATGACCCTTGGCCTATCAACCTTTATAGATGAAATCCTTAAGAAAGCAGAATCTCAACCTTCAGTAGGACCTAGAAAAGTTTCTTCTAGACAACCTGCTAGTTCCCTTCAGGCCATAGGATCACCATCTGTAGCCTTTGCTGAGGTGCATAGCCAAACTGAGGAGCAATATTTTCAAGAAATTGAGAATTCTAGCCCAAAATCATTACAAGAAGGGAACCTTAGCAACCTCTGTGAAGGAAGAGGAGAAACAAGGGAAACTGAAGAACCAAGATCTCCTCTTGGGATAATTCAGCCATTAAGCAACCTAGATAAGGGAAGTGTTGTAAAGATCATCCAAAACGAAGAATCCCCCCAAACATTGATTCAGCAAGGAACTCTCATTATCCCAGATCAAGGAAGTGTTGTTAAGGCCATTCCTGCTCCTTCTAGTCAGCCTAGGAATACCCTCCTAGACATCCCAGAAAGTTATTGGCACATATTTGACCAAATGACCCAGAACCAACCAAACACCCAAACCTCCACATTGCAATATCCCATTGTAGATATTGTAGCTAATGCACCCATGAATGTCATTCCACTCCAGTGCATCCCTACATTCCATGGCCTTACATCACAAGATCTAGATGCATTTTTATTTGAATTTGATGTGCTGTGCAGAGGATATGACTATACTACCGATCCCCAAAAGCTGAAATTATTTCCCTCTACATTGAAAGGGGTTGCTTTACAATGGTTTATGGGGTTGGGTGGAGGTGTTATAAATAACTAGGATCAAATGAAAGTTGCTTTTCTAAAGAAATATCAGGATTATTTTAGGTCTAGTGAGTTAAAAGATGAAATATTTCATATGGTAGCTAGACCTAATGAAACAATAGAAGAATATGTTGAACGTTTTCAATATAATCTTCAAAGATCTCCTTATGCATCATTAACCTTACCTGACAATGTATTAAAAACAACATTAATTAAAGGTATGAAGGAACAATGGATTGAAACACTAAATATTATGGAAAAGGAGATATTTATCAAGAAAATTTTTCTGACATTATTGATTTGTGCATCAAGAGTTCGCGAGGCAGCACAAGACTAAAACTAGCAGAACATGACAGGTTTACAAGGGACAACAAGATCTCTACAGAAGGAGTAACTCAAGAAGAAATTGGAAATTTATTAGAGAATTTCAAAAGTGATATATTGGGGACTCTGACAACACAGCTAGACATTATGCAAGCAAAGCAGAAACAAGCAAAAGCAGAGAAAAATTTGGCAATCTTCTGTCCCAGATGCAGAAAGAAACATAGCCACAAAGAGTGCCCATTAGATGCAGTTCAAGTTTGCGCCATTTGTGCAAAATACCACTCTACAGAAAGTTGTCCCTCACTTCCTGGTTTGAAAACAGTATACAAAGAAGCAGAAAAAGAACCAAAACTGGTGTACCTCCTTATTCAGCGCCGTCAATGGCAGCCGCGACAATCAGGTATGTTCCCCGATCCAACTTCTTCTTTTCATCCTCCATAATATCATGCTCAGTAATATAATACAATGTGGCAAAATAAACCCCCCTTCCGAAATTGGTCACAACAACCATTTCCTTCATCCTCTCCATTGCCGAACCAAACAAGCCAATCTAATTGGCCAAATTTTCCCTATGCTCCACCATATTGGCAAAATAATGCATATCCAACACAATGGTCCCCTCCGACTTTGCAGAGTCAAGCCTGGCAAACAAACTGGCAAAGACCGATGAATCAACCAGTAGGAACCATTCCACTCCCTCAACCTACACTTCCAACACTACAATAGAACCCCCACCCCAATTTAAGACCACAACTCCCAGCCCAACCCAACCAAAACCCAAATAAAAGACCGGTTCAAGCTATTCAAATAATTGAAACACTAGATCTAGAAACTGATCTAAGGGAGCGCAATGAACTTCAATTAAGGTCTGGGCATGTTGTAGAAATAGAGGGAGATAAAACTGTTCAAGTTGAAAATCAGTTACCTGTAGAACAACCATCACAAGAAGAAGATGTGATCAGACAACAGACTCATAATCAAACAACCACATCTTCTCCTCCATTCCCAGAACGATTAATTATACCACGACCTATAGAACATCCTAACTTTGATATTCTAGGAGAACTTAAGAATTTGTACATAAAAATCCCACTCCTCCAAGCCATCCAAGACATCCCAATATATGCAAAGACCATTAGAGAACTCTGTATAAAAAAACCAAGGAGGAGAATAACAAATAACCCAACAGTCCAAGTAGTTGGCACCTTATCTGACCTGTTATCAGGAAGAGAGGCACCTGTCAAATATGAAGACCCAGGAAATCCAATAGTGACAGTACAAATCAATGGGCAAACCTTTTCAAATGCCTTAGTTGATCTTGGGGCTGCAATTAATATCTTAACAACCACCACTTGTCAAAAACTGGGCATTACATCAGTAGAACTGACTTCCACTTTATTGGAACTGGCTGACCAATCAGTGGTTAGGCCGGAAGGCACACTACATGATGTCATGGTATCCATTGATTCCTGGGAATATCCTACTAAATTTTTGATAATAAACCCCAAAAACCGACTTGATGGACATCCGTTAATTTTAGGCAGACCTTAGCTTGCAACCGCTGATGCTTACATTGGCTACCGACAAGGTAGTATGACCATAACTCGAGGGAGTAACATCAAGAATCTAGCCCTATACCCTCCCACCTAGCCAAGTGTCATGATAATAAAAACTAACAAGCATCATGTATCATACCTTACCAAAAACATTAGATCCCCATTAACCATAGAAGATGCCCTCGATTTCAAAGATCAAATAGAGGATGATGTTATTAACAACTTTATTAACCAAGCTGAATCCAGATCCCACATACAATGTCACATGATAGGGGCAGCATTTGATAATGAATTAGAAGAATATCCTCTCAAATACACCCATGATCAAACAATACCTACTACCTCTGTGTCAAATAGCAAAATTGTAGAGATTGAGCCAAGAAAAACTTTAAACATTAATAGTAACCTGACTCCCGAACAAGAAGAGAAGCTAATCCAACGACTGAGAAAATACAAGGAATCATTTGCATGGGATTATCCAGACATGAAGGGAATCGATCCCCAGTTATGTACACACCACATTTACATAGAAAAGGATGAAAGACCTGTTCGCCAACCCCAAAGGAGAATTAGCCCTCATCTAAAAGACATTGTGAAAGCTGAACTACAAAAAATTTTAGATGTAAACTTTATTTATCATATCTCCGATAGCAAATGGGTCTCTTGGCTTGTAGTGGTGCCAATGAAGAATGGAAAGTGGAGGATTGTTGTAGATTACAGAGAACTAAATAAAGCAACACAAAAAGATCACTTTCCCCTTCCATTCATTAACTAGGTATTAGATACATTAGGAAAGAAATTCTTTTCTTTCTTGGATGGCTTCAATGGATACAATCAGATTCAGATTGCCCCTGAAGGCCAAGACAAAACTACTTTTAGCTATCCTTGGGGAACGTTTGCCTACAGAGTTTTACCTTTTGGCCTATGCAATGACCCTGCCACATTTCAAAGGGCTATCCTCAACATCTTTTTAGATTTAATAAATGAAGAAATCGAAGTATACATGGATGATTTCAAACCATACGAGATGATTTCGACCTAGCACTAGACACATTGGAAAGGGTGTTGCAACAATGCATTGCCACCAGGCTCTGCTTGAGCCATGAAAAATGCTATATGATGATGACTGAAGGACTCATCCTAGGTCATTATATCTCAACAGCTGGAATACAGGTAGATCTGGCCAAAATTCAAATAATTTTGTTAATACCTACTCCTACCACATAGACAGAGGTATGCAATTTTCTTGGATTTTCTGGTTATTATAGGAGATTTATAGAACATTTTTCTCACATTGCTGCACCTCTATACGCACTGACAGGAAATGTTGACTTTGTTTGGACAGATAAATGTAAGCATGCTTTTGAGGATCTAAAAAATCTTGTGTCAATAGCCCCAGTACTCAGAGGTCCAAATTGGGACCTGCCATTCCAAATTTCATTAGACGCTTCAGACAGCTATTGGAGCAGTCCTTGGGTAGGAAGAAGACAAAAAACCTTATGCAATTTTTATTAGCAAGAATTTGTCTCCTGCTGAGTTGAACTATACTGTTACTGAAAAAGAATTTTTAGCTGTGATTCATGCTGTAAATAAATTTAGGCATTATATTACTGGATATCTTGTTGTTTTATATACAGACCACTCTGCCATAAAATTTTAGCAAATAAACCAATCATAAAAGGTAGAGTAACCAGATGGATGATTTTATTGCAAGAATTCGACATCACAATAAAAGACCGACCTGGAAAAGAAAATCTTGTAGCTGACTTTCTCTCACGAATGCCAAAACCAGTGGATGCAGCAACAGTCGAAGATCAATTTCCAAATGAACATTTGTTCGCTGTTACTATCAAAACACCCTGGTATGTTGATGTTGTGAATTATTTAGCAGTAGGAAAATTACCAAAACATCTTACTCCCAATGAATGAAAGAAGATTGTCCAGTGTAGTACCCGATTTCTTGGATCGGGGGCTACCTATTCCATATAGGGGTCGATATGCACATCAGAAGATGCATCCGTGGAGATGAAATTTTTGACATTTTGAAAGCCTGTCACGACGGACCGTGTGGTGGACATTTCGCATATTGAATAACTGGTCACAAAGTTCTGCAAACATAGTATTATTGGCCCACAATCTTCAAAGATGCAAAGAAATTTGTTCAAGCTTATGACAGTTGCCAAAGAGCGAGATGCCTTGGACAGTCCGAAGAAATGCCTCTGAACCCACAGCTACTCATTAAACCTTCCGGACATTGGGCGCTTGATTTTTTTGGTCCGATCAATCCATCGTCAAACCAGAAAACATATATTTTGCTAGCAACAGAATATGTTACCAAATGGGTTGAAGCAGAGGCATTGCTAAGAGCTACAGATGATTTTGTCATTCAGTTCCTGTTCCACATATTTGTGCATATGGCCTCCCAAGAGACATAATCACGGATGGAGGACCACAGTTTGCTGGTAATAAAATTGCTACAACACTAAAAAACTATCATATTCAGCATAAAATTACCTCTCCATACCACCCACAGGCAAATGGCCAAGTAGAAAGCACAAATAAAGTAATAGAAGCAATACTGACAAAAACCATTGCGTCACACAGACGCGATTGGGCTACAAGACTGTCAAAAGCCTTGTGGGCATACAAAACAACATGGAGAAGCACTACTGGTTATTCACCATATCAGCTAGTATTTTGAAAGGAACCCATCTTTCCAATAGAATTCGAAATACAAACCTTGAGAACAACACAAGAAGTCGGTCTAGATTTAAACGAGGCCCAGATTAATAGACTACAACAGATCAATGAGTTGGATGAAATCAGGCTCTCTGCTCTTCAACATACTGCATTAATCCAACAACAAAGAGCCAAATGGCATGACACCCTCATCAAGAAGAAAGTCTTTCGTGAAGGAGATTGGGCGCTCCTATACGATTCCAGGTTTCAAAATTTTTCGAGGAAACTTCAGACTCGCTGGTTGGGACCATACGAAATCCAGAAGGTACATGATAATGGCACCATTAATTTAACCACCATCGATGGATCTAGACATACCTTTAAGGCAAATGGCCACCAAGTTTGATTGTACCGCAAACCACTCACTCGGGAATCCTTCTACCAGCAACTCCGGGAAGACTCCAATATGCAGATTCTGGTTGAGGAAGAGAACTCTTCCTCACCTTTGGTTCATTAAGTGATTTGATTGCTTTTAAATTTTGTACATAATTATTTTGTTTTGTTTTCTATATAGATTTCTGCATTTCTGCAACTTTTGCATTTTGTTGTTCCTTTCAAATGAAACAACATTTTCATCATTCTGCTGTTCCTTTTCGAAGGAACAACACTTCTGCATTTTGTTGTTCCTTTCCAAAGGCACAACATTCTCACTGCTTTGCTATTCCTTTTTGAAGGAACAACACTTTTGCATTCTGTTGTTCCTTTTCGAAGGAACAGTAGTTCCACCATTTTGCTGTTCCTCTTTGAAGGAACAGCACTTTTGCATTCTATTGTTCCTTTTGGAAGGAACGGAATTTTCGCCATTTGGTGTTCCTTTCCGAAGGAACAACATTTTTTTCATTCTGCTTTTCCTTTCCAAAGTAACAACATTCCATCGTTTTTATGTTCCTTTCCGAAGGAACAACACTTTCACATTTTGTTGTTCCTTTCTGAAGGAACAACACTTCTGCCTTTTCATTGTTCCTTTCTGAAGAAACAACATGTTTACGTTTTTCTATTCCTTTCCGAAGGAACAACACTTTTACGTTTTGTTGTTCCTTTCTGAAGGAACAACACTTATGCATTTTTGTTGTTCCTTTCCAAAGGAACACCACTTTCATTTTCTGTTGTTCCTTTCTGAAGGAACAACACTTTCATTTTTCTATTGTTCCTTCCCGAAGGAACAACACTTTCATTTTCTGTTGTTCCTTTCCGAAGGAATAGCACTTTCATTTTTCTATTGTTCCTTCCCGAAGGAACAACACTTTCATTTTTTTTTGTTCCTTTCCGAAGGAACAGCACTTTCATTTTTCTATTGTTCCTTTCCAAAGGAACAACACTTTCATTTTTTCTGTTGTTCCTTTTCGAAGGAACAACACTTTCATTTTTCCGTTGTTCCTTTCCAAAGGAACATCATTTTCACATTTTTTTGTTTGCGTTTGTTTTTTTTGTTGTTCCAATTGAGGGACAGCTGTTGTTCCTCTCAATGAACAACAGTTTCGAGCATATTTTTTCCTTTTTCTTGCGCTTTTTGTACAGTAGTTGTTCTATGTTGAGAACATCATTTTTAGAGTGCATTTTCTTCTTTGTGTGTTTTACCATTTAGATCGTTTTTGTAAGACATGCTCATTTAAAGCACATCTATACATTTATGCAATGAATACAAAAACTAGAGGATACTGAAATCAGAAAATTACATAAAAATCGTTATCTTTACAAGAAATTGCTTTGAATTGATAAGAGAAAAGAGGAAAGGACACAACTATTGATCACCTTGTTGTCATTATTCTACTAATAACAATATGATTGATTATTTTTATCATGATGGTTCTTCCTAAATCCACATAATTCTCTTTGATCATTATTAATGAATAAGAATAAAGGGCATATTTTCTATTGAAATGTGAAGACTTCTTCCACCATCCCTACTCTTAAGGAGTGTTGAACCACCCTCTATATATAAATAGGAAAAGTGCTATATAAAAGAAAAAAGAAGGAAAAAATGTTTATATGATTGCTAACATGGTTTATCAGATGAACGATAGGGGGTCTCATCAAGAGCTAGCCTACCATGATCATAAGGAATAAAGTGAAGTGGCATTCCCAATATGGCCACCACACCAGGGATCTGATCCAAGAGGCACATCAAAAAAAAAAAAAAGTCCTTGGAACAGGAGGTCTCATCACGAGCCGGCCTACCCGCCTTTCACTCCTTCCTAGTGAATGGCATTATGATTTATCTGGTTACGAAGCCAGCATAATGGCCTCCATTCGGACATTGCATAGCACTTTCCTAGGCATACACAAAGGATTATGGTTCCAAGGGTGAAATAAACAACTTTGTCAAGGTTATGGACACATGTGGGCAACAAAGCTCTATTGATGGTATTGAAGTCATATTTCTTATACACCAATAGCAATTATAAAACCCTTCTTCTTATATCCTTATAAATGGTTCAAATGAGATTATGTATATAACCCTTCCGAACCTTTGATACATGAAAATCAATTACAAATCAATTATGATGGTAAAAGTCGATAATGATCGCATAGGACCTTTTATGCACATCAGTTGTCCTATCCTCCAATTCTCGCATCATATCATGGCATTTCCTTATTTATTAAGTGATTCTATTATACACCTCGATTTCGGCAATCCGCTCATCATTGTAAACATGGAATTTCTATATATGTTGTTCCTTTATGACTCTGTACTATGGCAGTTCAGCATGTTGCTCCTTCATTTGACGGCCGAGGACGGCCTATCACATTGCGGGGGGGCACAGGTGACCTCATAATTTGTTGGCATACGTGTCAGCTTATCATTCGGAGAATTATGACTCGGGAATAGCAAATCTTAACGGTATTTTGTTTCCCAATTTTCATGGTTTTCTATTCCGAAGCTATTTCCACATTTTGCTCTATAAAACTTAGCAGTAAGTTCGTAATTCGAACAACTTGCTATTTCGTCATCTTCTTTGTGTTTGCTAACAGTGAGCTAAATAAATTTGAACAACCTATTGTTCAATTGCTATCTCTGTGTTTTTTTTACAGTGTGCTAAGCATGGGAGGAAGATCAATTCACAGAGAGCCACGGGTGTTGATGGTCTTTGATGCTGCACGAGAGATCCTAGCGAGGGCAGGATGGATAGTTTATCTTAACCGTCTACAACAATCCAATGAGATGGTGGCAATTGAGTTTTTACAAAACTTGCAAGAACATCATTCCATGGTGAGAGGGAGATAGATAGCAGTCACTGACAACATAATTGTAGAAGTTTCAGGATTGCCAGCCACTAAACTTGTGTGGACTCTAAAAAAGGTGAGACTGTAAGACGCCATGAAAATCTTCCAGGATGAAGGGAAGAACCTAACTGTAAAAGGGAAGGGAGTTTTATCGGCAGCCTTGGGAGAGCCGTGGGCAAAGCTGGCAAGAATTATCTAGAGCTATATCACTTGTGATGGTAGGAAAGATGTGGTAATACCACACCATCTTAAACTTTTAGTTGTGTTAAATCAAAAATGCGTTGTGAATTTGCCTGCCTTTATAAAAATTTTATTACACGATGTTGCCCGAAGCATGAAGAAATCTCGCCATGTAGAGTCAGTAGTAAGCCACCATGGGTTAATATGACTGATAGTTAGCTACAGTCTTGCTCAATAGCAGAGTAGTTGGGAAGAACTAATTTTCACGATAGATGGGGGACTGGCTTTGCCAGCCCCAAAACGAAAACATGTTGCCAATACATCGAGCAGACCACTGAAACGAAGAAAATCTGTTAGATTGGCATGGATCAGAGGAATGTTGGGAAATTCCTAGGGGAACATCAGTCAACCAGTGGAAATAGATGATTCAGGAGACGAGCAACCCCCACAATTGGAAGGAGGGGAGAACGAAAAAGAATTGGAGGAAAACGATGAAGGAGAACCGGAGGAAGAGACTGAGAAATCTGGTCAAGAGGAAGAGGAAACAGAGCAACGCAGTGGAAGTCCACTGCAAAACCCACTGCAAGAAGATGAATTGGCCCAGATTCTGGCCAATATGGGTGAATATGCCCAACCTCACAGCCCACTTAACCCCCACACCGAAGAAGAACCGCAAGAGCACTCTGCTCATGATAAAAGTGCATCCGAGGAACTGTGTGATGAGGAAGAAGGATCGCAGGAGCACTCTGTTCATGATAAAAGTGCATCCGAAGAACTGCGTGACAAAGAAGAAGAAGAAGAGGATCACTCTGCCCATGATGAGAGTGTATCTAGAGGGAAGAGTGACAAAGATGAAGAAGAGGAACAATCTGTTCCTAGTCAGAATACACCAGAAGAATTCCACGATGAAGAAGGGGTAGAAGAAGAAGTTACCCAGGAAACAGCAGAGCAAGCTAGGGTTTCTACCCCTGAACAACCCGATCAGTAGAACACTGAAGAAGCACCCCAAGAAGAAAATAAGGAAATTGGCCAAGGCAAAGATATAATACTGGAGGTACAAAGCCCAGGCTCGAGTAAACGAACGGCTGTTCCTTCCAAGAAAACAGAGGAAATTAAAAGATTACGAAAGGAACAACAAAGACTGCTTAACATAATCAAGCAAATTTGACAACAGATAAGGGTTTTGAAAATGGGGAAGAAATCAAAAGGAACCTCTATGGTAAAGCATGCAACCACCCAGGTGAAACCCCTTAAGGAAAAGATCAAGAGGACTCAAGTCCAACCTGCCATTCAAAACCGAAAGGAATAGCATCCGGCTATTGCCCATGTCGAAGTACAAACAGAGAACGTATCGGCCTGTGATAAGGAAATTCAGACAAAGGCACTGTCCTCTAAGGAAACTCGGACCATAAAGATGAGACATTGTGATAAGAAGACCCAAGTAGATCTCCCGCCTACAACTATTATGTTGGATAATGACCCAAGGACAGTAACTCCGTGAAAGATTTGGCACAAGCCTAGCAAACAATAGGGAAACTTACAGAGTAGACTATCCCTCGCGAAAAATACAAGAAATTACAATAGCAGTTGAACAACATTAAAGCATCAAAAACTCAGGCCTTTGAAGGATGGAAAAAAGCAAAAGAAAGAGTCACAAAGGTAACCCATAGACTAGACGTAGTCATGAAATAAATGGATACCTTATGCTCTCTGTATACTAATGTGCTAGCATGTAGGGCACCTGCTAGGAACTATGCTTTGTTTTTAATGGAAAGATATTTACAATTGAAAATTAAAGTTGTTAAAGCAGGAGTGCCTATAGAAATAAAAACCATTGATGACTTCATAAACTATTGTAAGCATTACAGGGTGAAAGTTCAGACACTGTAATGTGGTTTTTATTTTCACAATATTGTATTAGATGGAGAAATAGAGCAGAATCCTAGTCCTTTTGTGGGTGATATCCAACTGCAGGTGTTTATTTCTTTTGTTGTTAATCAAATAAAGTGGCTTAAAGCCTACAATTTCTTTCAAAGACAAGAGAATGGATTAGACTTATGGGTGAGGGCTGAACCTAGAGACCCACTGCAGTTATGGAATAAACATAGGAGCCTAATGAGAACTCAGGGAGTGATCGAAGCATTGGGACCTATTCACACAACAGTCATCTAGCAAGGGGTAGAATACTTCCTTGCCATCAAAGACCTTGCCATAGCAGCAGCCAAATTCCGATATCAAACTTCTAATCGGAACATCCAAAACAGGGAACCATTTAATTATGAGAACTTTAAGCTAGTTGTTGACCACTTGGGTATCTATGGTGACCTCATTTTGAGAGAAGGCCCATCTTGGTTAGGCTGTAGGTTCCGAAGTCCGGTCATTTGGCACCCTGCACCAGGATATCAAGCCTTATATGAAATGCCTGAAGGTCAAACAGGACATCTTTTTGAATACCTAGCTAGGCATCATGGTTGTAGACCACCTCATGAGATCCCTTCTCCAGCCTATTCCCTCACTGCCTTGCATGTCAATTACAATGTTTTCATGAGGGCATGAAAAAGGGTAAGCAGGGGGGGGGGGGGGGGGGGGGGGGGGGGTGTGGTGTTAAGCACTAGAGAAGGTATGTAATTACCACTTATTTTGTCATCCTTTCCTTAAATTCATAACTTCTTTACATTATGAAATAGGTATATGGTGAAAGATTATGATAAAGTTTAGAAGATGTGTGTGCAACGTAAAATGACTAATAATTACCCTTTTCCTATACAGAAAAAGAGGAAAATGCAAAATTGCCATTCTAAAGCAAACGGTGAGACGAAATCAACTGTTGTCCCTTTGACAAGGAACCACATCCAAATGAGGCAATCTAGATGGGAGTGTACAAGCCAAGAAAAGGAAGAGGAGATACCAAATCGGTGTAAGAGAACGAGAAGTTAACTAAGAGCTAACAATATGGCAAATCCCTCAGGATCCTTTGATCCTGAGGGATCGCTACCTTAATGATTCTCTATATCATTGATATCTTCGCTCGGCTGCTACAAGAAGGGACAGCATTGTTGGCCCAAGGGGACAGACTATTGTTGTTTTTCTGAAATTCACTATTGTAACTGAAACTTTGATCATCAACTCTCTTTAAAAGAGTGATTACTGTAACTCTGTTTTGATGCTTAATATTTAAACTCTGTTGCCGTTCCATTTTGATTCAGGAGAAATTATAAGCAGTGCGTCCCTGGAGGATAAGGGCCCAACCCTGGTGGATCACTTACTTCTTGTACCATTAATTCTCAATTCCAAGTCGTGTGTGGTTTGATTTCTTTTATCTACTTTGTTCAATAATCTATTGTTCCTTGTTATTGCATGTATTATCTCTGTTATATTTCGTTCCTATTTGAATAGTAAGGTTATTCTCTGCACAGGCATGTTATGCTACTCATTCTAAAGTTATATCGTATTGTTGTTCCTTTAACAAACTGATATTATTGTATAACATTGTTGTTCCTTACAGATTACCATTACTGTTCAATTACAGAGTAACAGTGTTGTGTATTTATCGGTATTATTGTCTATTTATCTACGGTTTACTCCAAGTGTGATTGTTGCACATGGGGACTATTGTTCCACTATGATCGCAATTGCTATTTCTTCACAACCGTGACTAATAGTTGTTATGCCAAAACTCAGATTACTACTTCTTTAGCAGAAAAGTGCCGTGTGTAATATTCAATTTGGTTTGCTATGCATTTACATTTGATTTCACTTGCTGTTCAAAATTTAATAGCTTCCTTTAGTTTGTTATCCCATTTGTGTTTGCTGTTCAAATCATTTTTGAGTGAAGATTGCAATTACTGCTTCATTTCCGTAGGTGAAAGCTTTGTTGTTCAGTTGGGTTAAATAGATCAGTCGATGTTCCATTACCGGTTATTTGAATTATCATTGCTTTGATGTGCACAGAACGATCTAAAACTATAGTGAACATTGACAGTTATTGTCTAGTTCCTAGGTTGATGATCTTTTCCCTTAAATTACTTTTCAATTACATTAATTTACAAAGGGATGAGTTATTATTACTGCACCCTTGACTGATAAGTTTTTGTAGTTTTCTAAGTGAATGATTTAAGTCTCAGAGTGTTAAGTTTCTTTTTGGAAGTAGGTTTTATTCCAAGCATCCATTTACTCTTGTATTTAAAGCACTATACTACTAGCATTACTCTTAAAAATGACCACCTCAGACTAAGTACACTCTTTGAGATAACAAATCGTACCTGGATTGACAATTAATGTAGGGTAAATAGAGGTGAAAAAGACCCTTTTTACTGTTCGACACTAAGTCCCAGACAAATAAATTGTTCCTATGGAAAAAGTTGTATAACCTAAGGATGAAAGATGGAGACTTGGTGAAAGAGCATATTGATGAGCCTCATCATTGGGTAACTATATGGAGACTTCAGTTGTATAAATAAAGAGGCCTAGAGCCTCATTAGGATTCAAATATTTGTTGTAAAAACACTAGTTATTTTTTAGCTCTAGACTTGTGGAAGACATTGTTATGTAATTTCCTATTTTGATAATGAGAATAAGATTTTTCTTCGTCTAGTACTGAGTTAACTCAGAGGGTTGAAGCTTTTTGGTTAGGTCCCAACCCTAGCAGCAAAGGATCATCTTCTTGTATCTATATGCTTAGATTGATTTCATATATTCATGGTTAAATTGTCCTTAGAAGTATTTCGTTGCAAGTAGTGTAGATTTGATTAGTTTGTTTATTAGTTTACTTTCATTTGTGCTTTACTATGGGAGTAGTTTAGAAGAGATCAAGGACCATAAAAAAGTTTTTAATAGGTGTTTTGGCCTCACTTATTCCTTCAGGGATCCTGATTTGAGGAAAGGACTCCTATACAACCCTAAAAAGACAGAATTCTACTTTCTCATAGAATTTAGAGTTTTCTGTACTTAAGACAACATTTGATCAATTTGCAAGAGTAGGACCTAGTCATCATTTCTTCCATCTTCAGCCTTACTGTAGATCTTGTCAATGATTCCATCTTATGCTGTAAGTTTTCCTCATGCGTGAAGTAGACAGCTAGCTCATTAAACTTTGTTTTCCTAGATTATTGAAATTCTCCTTGTTTACATGATTTTTGGGAAAATATCAATGTTTGATGTAGTGAAGGTGTTTCAGAAGTAAAGAGAGATATCATAGCCAGTACCCTCCTTCAAACTTCATCCATCCATGATTATTCATTTCTTTCATTAAGATCCTCACCAATTCCATCATTTTACAAGGAAAATTCTCCATGCATGTTGAGCAAATCCAACCATCTCCTGACCTTAGTTTTGAGTTCTGAGTGATCCTAGGAATTTTCTCACCCCATTCCATCCACCAACCACCTTCCCTAAGCCTTCTGTCACCTTCAGCACCCATCATTTTTCTCTTGATTGTATCCTGTAGAAATATAGGGAATCCTGTAGGTTCTTAGGACATCCTGTAGATTTTCCTGTAGTGGCCTGTTTTGAGGCTGAATTGAGGGAAAAGCCTCTAGGAAGCTAGACAAGGTCACCTAAGGGTCTCCCAAACCTTCCAACCAACCACCAACATTCCTAAGCCACCTACCACATCACCAAAAGAGATTATCTTTCACACTCTTCCATAAAAAAGATAAAAGGAAAATGAATTTATTCTAGTTATTTACATGCATAGTAGTAATGTTTGATGTTTCTAACTTACATGCTTAGGAGAGTATAATTTCATACATGTTAACTTATCATTCTTGTTGAAGCATAATCTCTTAGCAATTAGTTAGGAAATGGTGTGTTTTAGCATTGGATTTCAGTCGTTTTCCTTACTGCAATAGTCAAGCTTTCTCTTATAGTAGATTTCCCTTTCCCTCATCGGTAAGAAATCTTCTTCTGAATCCATAGAAGTTTGGCTTGAAAAACCCTAGTTGTCTCTTGCCAGCTGAATAGTGACAAAAGTGTAGAATCATCACTTTTACTTGTGTATATAGCATTTTCACCTACAAGTTTGTACGAACCCCGGTTTGATAAAGTAAAGTTGGTAGCCCTAAGAGTTGTAGCATTCTTGCTGCAATACTGGTGCTCATCACTTTTTGGCACCGTTGTCGAGGAGGTGTCTGAGTAATATGTGATTACTACTTTCTTTCTTCTATTTCTTGTTTCTGATATTATGCTATTAGTTTCAATTATGTAAGAGTAGTTCAGTTGTTTTCTTTTCCATTCTGCAATATTTCATTCAAATAGTTAATTTTCATTCAGTCAGTTAATTTTCATTTAGTCTACAATTTCAATTATGCAATCACTTTTGAAGTTTGAAAAAAACTCAAAACAAAACAAAAACATTTTTTTCATGCCTTGTACGAATGGGGATAACTTAGGGAATTTTTTGCCAAATACCCTCACTACTTCAAATAGACAACCTTTCCTCTTCTTTGGTGGCTGTGAATTAGAGGAACCCTTAGGTGAGCAACCTGAAATATTTTAAGAACCTACAGGGGAAGAAGAAGAAGAAGAACCCATTCCTACTGATCCAATGGCTGAAAATATAAATGACAGAAGAAATAGAGAAAGAGTTGAGGGTGCCTTCCCCATCACGAAAACTAATGGGGATACTAAGATCAATAATATAAGCCCCTCTTCCCTTCCTCATTTCCATGCCCTAACCACAAAAGATCTAGACACTTTCTTATTTGAATTTTCTATCATATGTTGAACCTATGACTACACCAATGATGAGCAGAAGTTGAAACTATTCCCATCCACTCTCAAGGATGCAATTTTGTGCTGGTTCATGGGTTTACCTAGGGATAGCATCACCACTTGGGCTCAGATGTAGCAAGCCTTCAACAACAAGTATCGAGACTATTGTAGGTCTAAAGACACTAAAGAGGAAATTTTTAGGATGACCTTAGGGCATGATGAATCCCTAGAAGATTATGAAGAAAGATTCCAACTTAGCTACAAAAGAGCCAGGTGCACACTTGACCCTGAGTCACTGAAGCTAGTCCTGCTTAGAGGAGTAAGGGAAGATCTTCTAGATACCCTAAACTTGTTAGCAGGAGGGGACATCTACCAGTTACCCTATGAGGATATCAAGATTGTCTTTAGAAACCATTCTAGGGCAGCTAGGAAAAGGGTAGGGGTAGTCAATCGATGGTCAGTCCATCCTCTTCCAATGCATCCATCAAGGGTGAAATTGGAAACATGTTGGAGGATTTCAAGAGTGAGATGCTGCAAACCCTTGCCCTACAGATGGACATTATGCACATTAAGAGAAAACAGGAGGAAGCAGAGAGAGCCTTAGCCATTTTCTACCCTAGATGCACCAGGAGGCACCCTAGGAATGAATGTCCATTGAATTCAATTGAAATCTGCTCAATCTGTGAAGAAAACCACTCCACAGACAAGTGCCCTTCTCTACTTGGACTAAAATTTGTATATCAAGGAGCTGAAGGGGTGACTGAACAACTCTGCTACATAAATCAAAGGAGACCCCATGGGCCTAGGCCATACCAGCAAGGCATGCAAGGGTCATCCCATGCATATTACAACCCCAACCAGACCACATCCATTCCCTCTTGGGGCCCCCCTTCTCATCCTTCCTGGTCTACACCTCCTCCTTGGTCCTTTGCACCTCAGTATCATTCCTAGCCAACCAGCCAGTCATTTCAACCATATGCTCCACCACAGCCTCAGTGGAATGCACCACCCTAGGGGTGGAGGCCCCCATACAACAATGCCCTAGATTTATTGCCTTCACCACATGCTCAACCACAACTTTTACACTCTTCTCAACCTAAACAACCCCATATTCCTACCCATCCAAATCCAAACCCGAAAAACAGACAAGCATAGCCAGTATACAATGGAGAGACATCACATCCAGCATATGTTGTGGAAATTCAGGAAATCAGCCTAAGATCTGGGAGAGTACTCCCTGAAAACCAACCTCTACCTCCACCTAGGGAGGTTGAGGAAGAAAGAGAGGAAAGCATGCCTAAAATAAATCCACCGCCCTTTCCTGAGAGATTAACCCAACCACTCCAGCCTACCCCAGAAGAGACTGAAATTCTGGGAGAATTTAAAAATCTATGTGTCAAAATTCCACTTCTCGAAGTTATAAAATATGTGCCTATATACATCAAGTTGATCAAGGAGAATTGTTTCAAGCATCCAGGGAGGTGAAGAAGAGATGCCCCTATCATTAATGTCATTGGACAACTGTCTGAATTAATGTTAGGGCAAGTAATCAGTCCAAAGTATTTGGACCCTGGAAGCCTTGTAGTAGATGTGCACATCAATGGCACCAATGTCCCACACACTTTGATTTATCTTGGGGCATCCATTAATGTGATGACCAAGGACATCATGCTCAAACTCAACCTCTAGGGTTCATTGAGAAAGACCACAACAGTCCTGCAACTTGCAAACCGCTCCACAGTGAAAGACCACAACAGTCCTGCAACTTGCAAACCGCTCCACAATGACCCCTGAGGGGATTGTGGAGGATGTGATGGTCTCCATTAACTCTTGGGAATACCCTATTTCCTAGTTCTCTAGCCTAAGTCCAAGCTTACTGGTTACCTCTCATCCTTGGCAAGCCCTAGCTAGCCACTATCGATGCCTACATTAGCTGTAGGGTTGGAAATATGACTATCAAAAATAGGCATATGTCCAAGCAGTTAGTCCTATACCCTCCTGCTCAGCCATCTCTAGAACATGACTTACCTTTATGGTTGGAAGAGGAGGAAGAAGATGAAGTTTATTCCACCCAACTCTATACCTTAGAAACAACCATGGGAGGGGGACAACTGGATGAAGATGATTTGATTGAACACATACTCCAAATTCCAACTCCCAATACATTTTCCTTAAAATAAGTAGTAAAGGAAACCCAAAGCAACCATCAAATTGATCTATGCTTAGCCAATTCCAACCCTATCTGTGTCAAAACCATAGAATTCGGCCCTGAGAGAACTTTGAAAATCAACCCATCTCTTTCTGTTCACCAAGAAGAAAAGTTGTGCAACATGCTAAAGGAACACCTAGATGCCTTTGCTTGGAGTTACAAAGAAATTAAGGGAGTGCACCCCTCAGTGTGTACTCACCACATTTATATCAAAGAAGGTTTCAAACTAGTTTGACAACCCCAAAGGAGGATGAATCCAACTCTCAAATATATAGTCAAAGAAGAACAGCAAAAGTTGCTAATGCAGGATTCATTTACCCTATCTTCGATAGTGAGTGGGTCTCTCCTTTGGTGTTGGTTCTAAAGAAAAATGGTAAGTGGAGGATTTGTGTTGACTACAGAGAGTTAAACAAAGCCACAAAGAAGGACCATTTCCCTCTACCTTTCATTGACCAAGTGCTCGATGGCCTGGTAGGGAAAAAAATTCTCTTTCCTAGATGGATTCAGCGGGTATAATCAATTCCAGATCAGTCCAAAAGACTAGGATAAAACCACCTTCACTTGTCCTTGGGGTACGTTCACCTATAGGGTCCTTCCTTTTGCCTATGCAATGCTCCTACCACTTTCTAGAGAGTAGTCCTGAGTTTCTTTGCCGAGTTAGTCCATGATGCAGTAGAAATTTATATGGATGATTTTACACCTTATGGATGTGATTTCCAGGAGGCTCTGTCCAACTTACGTAAGGTGCTAAACAAATGCATTGAAATGAACCTATCTCTTAGTCCCAAAAATGTGAGTTCTTGATGACTACGGGGACTATGCTAGGTCATTCAATATCCCAGCAAGGACTGCGGGTGGACCCAAACAAAATGGCTATCATCCAAAGGGTCCCACCTCTGCAAAATCAGAGAGATGTCAGAAGTTTCCTAGGGTTAGCTCGATACGATCGAAGGTTTATAAAAGACTTTAGGAAGTTAGCTTCTCCTTTATTTGGGTTGTTGGCCAAAGACTCTAAATTTGTATGGTCAAAAAGTTGTCAAGAGGCCCTGGACACCCTAAAGGACAAGTTAACCACTACACCGATTCTCCGAGGCCCAAATTGGGCCCTTCCTTTTCATATACATGTTGATGCCTCACACAAAGCCATAGGAGCAGCTCTAGGCCAAATAGATGAAAATTTTCCTTATGCCATTTACTTTATCAGTAAGAATCTATCAAAGGCCGAACTGAACTACACAGTGACCGAAAAGGAGCTCCTAGTTGTTGTGCATTCATTGAACAAATTTAGGAATTACATTACAGGTTATCAAACATTTGTACATAATGGCCATGCTACAATCAAATATTTAATGAATAAACTTGATCTCAATGCCCAGATTATTAGATGGTTACTTTTATTACAGTAGTTTGATCTAACCATTGTTGATAAGCCTGGCAAGGAAAATGTTGTTATGGATTTTTTGTCCAGATTAACTTTTCCTGTAGGTGAGAAAGGAATGGTTGATGATCAGCTACAGATGAACACTTATTCCCCATTTCAGTTCTCTCTCCATGGTTTTCTGACATAGAAAACTATTTGGTATCTGCATAGTTCCCATTGAATTTGTCCTCCAAAGAGAAAAGAAAGATTGTGAGGAAGAGTGCCCCATTCACTTGGATTGGGGGAAACCTATTCAAACTAGGCCCGGATCAAATTCTTAGAGGATTTGTTAAGGAGGAGGAAGTCTTTGGCATCCTTCTGACCTGTCATGATGGGCCTTGTAGAGGTCACCTTGCAGCAAAGAGGACAACATTCAAAGTGTTACAAGATGGTTATTATTGGCCGACTCTTCATCAGGATGTGAAAAGATATACTAGTTAGTGTGATCGGTGCCAAAGGATAGGAAAGCCTGCTCCAAGGGATGAAATGCCTCTACAACCTCAAGTGACTTTCGAGCCATTTGACAATTGGGGAATGGATTTCATTGGACCTATTGACCCTCCTTCCAAGAAAAATCAGTACACCATTGTGAGCACTAACTCTCTAACTAAGTGGGTGGAAACCAAGGCAATCAAGGCAGAAATAGAGCAGAAAGTGGCTGAGTTCTTAAGTGAAACTATCTTTTACAAGTTTGGTTACCGTATAGAACTGGTCACTGACCAAGGCAGTCAGTTTACCTCCAACATGATTGAATACTTGTTAAACTAGCACAAGATCAAGCATAGAACCTCCACTCCCTATCACCCACAAGCTAATGGGCAAGTGGAGATGACCAATAGAGTGTTGGAGGGCATCCTGACCAAAGTGGTTAGCAGTAGCATAAAAGATTGGGCAAATAGACTAGTTGAGGCCACCTGGGCCTACAATACCACCTGGTATACCACCACTAGATTCACACCCTATGAGTTGGTCTATGGGAAAAAAGGCCCTGTTGTCCACTGAATTTGAGTACAATACATTGAGGATTACAGCCCAACTAGATCTAGATCTCAATAGTGCACAAAAAGAGAGATTGCTCCAGTTGAATGGGTTAGATGAGTTTAGAATACAGGACCTCCTACACACATAGGTTACTCAAATTCAGAGGAAGATCTGGCATGATAAGAACATCAAGGACAAGAAATTTCAAGAAGGTGATTGGGCTTTGTTATATGATTCCATATATAAATACTTTAAGGGAAAGTTAAGGAATAGATGGTTAGGGCCTTATGTCATAGAGAAATATCATGATAATGGTTCAGTGCAGATCAGAACCATAGATGCAAAGGCCATTCCTTTACTTGTTAATGGGCACAGATTGAAATTTTACAAAATGCCATTGTCAAAGCAAGAGTTCGTTGATGGTATAAACAAAATAGTGATGGCGGTGGAGCAAGTCTTAGCTCCTACCTCATCAAGTCACTGAGAAAAAATAAAATAAGGAGACTCGAGTAAAAACCTCCATGAGGCGCCTGAGTCCCACTCTTGGGTTGAAAACCTCTTAAGGCAGCCCAATGATGTCAAAACAAAAAAAGGGAGAAATAAAAAGATCTCTTGATGAAAACCTCTCTTGAGGTGCCCAAGGCAAGTAGATAGGATGAAAACCTCTTGGAGGTAGATTAGTTGTTTTCAAAAATAAAAAATAAAAAATAAAAAAGAGAGAAAAGAAAACTTATGAAAATATTGTTTGCAGGACAGCAGGAGGACGATAAGAGCAACAATGGAGAATCAAAAGGACTTATTCAGCTCATATTTTTATTTCTTCATTCATTATCCTTCATCATTCCACCATTCCTTTCATTTTATTACTCAATTGGCTCAGTTTGCAAGGGTTATGTGTTTTCTACAGGATCCCCTAAAAACCTACAGGATCCCCTGAAAACCTACAGGATGATCTTGTAGGAATTACAGTAGCTTGGGAATCCTAAAGGAAGTGACCCTAGAGCAATGAAATGACCTACCCATGTCAAAGAAATAAATTCCTACATCACCATCTCATTACCATACCTCTCTCAACCATGATTACTCCTGCATTCATAAAAAAAAAAAAAAAAAAAAAAAAAAATAGTTTCCAAAAAAATTACAGTTTTCAAGAAAAAAACACAGGGAAAGAAGATGAAGACAGAGAGCCAAGGGACAACACCTGAAGGTTCTTTTTCATCATTCAAAAACCCCTATACCTCCTCTCTATCCATGCTCATCATCCTTAGTTCCCAACAATAGAATATGATTAAAATTTTTGAGGGAGAAGCAAATACAGGACATCTTATAGGAAATCTTGTAGCAACCTATCCCACAAAACAAAAATCATAGGTTGCAGCAAGTTTCAAGCATGGAGATCCAAAGGTAGAATAAGCTCCTCTAGAGCCTATCAGTAGTAGAAGCATCATCATCATCAACACCAGGTACCTGCACATCAAAGAAAATCATCAAATGACAATAAAAAAAGGGAGAAAAGCACATGCAGCCAACACACAACAAAGACCTCATTTCTTCAACAAACTGCAGCAAGGTATTGTTACCACAAGTAAGTATCTCACTTCCACTCTCTCATTTGCATAATGTGATCAAAATATGTAAAGATTGTGAACGAGTTGGTTTATAAGAGAAAGGTGGCCAGTTAACTTGGCCACCTTCGTTCAATGAGCGAGGACAAAACAGTTAGTCCTCACACAAGTGGTAGCAGTTAAGTCAAAGAAAAGGAGGATGAGGTCGAAAGAAATTAAGCTATGGATACCCAAAGTCGGAATTAATTACGAGGTGAGGATAATGATGATGTGGTAGTGGGACCAACGGTCCAAAAATAGATATTTGTACCTCGGCTGCCAGCACACCACCTCACTCAAATCAACCATAAGAGGAAATAAACGTTGATCCGCATGCATAAATGCATTCACATTATCAAGGCTCACACTAGCAAAGTTGCTCTCGGCCCTCAAGCATTCTACAGGAGAGGTAAATTTCATTTTTTTCCTGTGCAAGACCAATTACAAGATCCTACAGGGAATCCTACAGGATCCCACAGGAATCCTATAGGATACAGTCAGGCAGTCTACAAGATTGGCAGTGAGGGTTAGCTACATCAAGCATTGTAAGGAGGTAGGCTCTACATTTCCTCCTATTTTTCCAAGTGAAAGGAACATAAAATCCTCTAGTTTGTTGAAATTTATTGCAGTAAAAGGCAATTGTATCTACATAAATTTTAGTTCAATTTCCTCCTTCATTAAAATTTTGTATCAGACATATCTGCTCCTCCATCCATCAAAAAAAATGACAGGGGGATTTAATAGAAGGGAGCCCATCAACACCATGAGGATTCACCAACACCCTCCTGTGCTAGAAATATTCACAAGGCATAATTGGATGGGTTTCTTTGAGAAATTGAGGGGGTATGATGATGAAGTAGCCAAAGATTTTTCTCTCTCCCTCATTCCACTTACTAGGACCCATGCCACTATTGTGGTGAGAGGCCTCTCCATTTATCTCACCCCTGAACCCATAAGAAAAATTACCACACTCCCCTTAGGAGTGCCTTAGAGAAAGGAAGACAAGGGCAATAGCCAAACGGTAAAGAATAAATTCTTTTTAGAGGGAGAGGAGGCCATGGAAGACAAAAATGGAGTAAGAAAAGCAAGCCTACCATACCCCTGGAATGAAATAATCTACCACCTTATAAAATATATATCATGTGAAGGTAGGTACAAGGTGGTATATGGATACCACTTTAGGCTTCTTGAAGAAGTGAGGTTTGGAGCAAATACATCTCCTCACCACAGACTCAGCATACCCTACTTCCTTCTTCAACCACTGATAGATATGAGCATGAAGGTGCAGGAAGGAAACTACCAATAGTTAGCCCATCATGGGTTAATTAGACTCATCATATAAGATGCCCTCCAAAGCCTTAGAATTCCTATCACATGGGCAATTTTGAGAGACATGCAGATAGAGGAAGATATAAAAGCCATCGAATATGACAAGAGCCTTACTGCTAGTGAAAAGGATGAAGAAGAAACTGAAACAGATGAAGGAGAAGCAAAGAGGGATGAAGAGGAAATAGATGAGGAAGAAGAGGAAGAGAAAGAGAAGGAAAGTGGTGAAGAAACAAAAGAAGATGCCAAGGAGGAAACTGATGAACAAGGTGAGGATCTAAAGGGAGAAGAAGAGGAGAAAGACAAAGATGAAAAGGGAAATGGAAAAGAGGAGGCAGAAGACAAGAAGGAGTCACCCAAGGTGTCTCTAGAACCCACTGATAAAGAGGTAGCAACTGCCCTCACTTCCCTTAGCATCCCTATCAAACAATAAGGCAAAAGACAAAGACAAACTCCTTTGTACTTTAGAACAAGAAAAATCATAAGAATAAGGCAGGGAAAACCTCAAACTCCCACCAAGGTTCCCATTTTTATTGAAGACTCACCTAAATAGTAGGAGAAGATGGCTCCTCTTATAAAAACTCAAGGAGAAGGATGCTCAAGAAAAACCTCCCCTAAGTCTCCTATCACTTATGTGAGAAGACTTGTGACTAGATCTGCCTCATCTAAAGGAAGAAACATCCTACAGGATATGTTAGTGTCGGTATCTTCATCCCTCTGTCAGTGATCAAATTCTCTTGTTGCATTCCATATTAGGTGTCTCGCTCAGTCAGATGCATTCCTTTAGGATCATGGATCATCTGACGGTAGTGGCTTGTTATACATTTTACCTCATTTCCTTATCGACTGGCCCATTTTCATTCATCTAGATCATCTGCAGTCACTTTTTGTGTTTAAATTTGCAAGAGTAATTTCTAGCGTTTCAGTTTCATTAGGTCTAGGGTTTCATCAAAAAGGTCTTCAAAATCTCCAATAATAGTCAGCAAGCGCATGAGGAGGCTGAATAAAGTTCCAATATCAATAAATTTCACTCAGAAATGTTTTTTTCCTCAAAATTCTGTTTTGAGGAAAAACAGAGTTTATTTGTATAAATTCATGTATTTTCAGTTCTTTCATATGTACATCACTTCACTGGCAACCCTGGTCACCTTTCAAAGCTTCAGTAGCTCCATCCCCTACAAGGAAAACAAAGATCAAGTCATTCAGTTCATCAAAAGGCTAAAAAAAAGCAAACTGCTCAAAAAACAAAGGTGAAAAACAAAGTCACATTTCAAACATTCTAAAAGTGGGTTTTATGAATCAAAAATTAAAAAGAACTTGTATATAAATCATTTTTTACAATTCAAAAGCTCATTGGCATTCCAAGAAGAAAAATCGAGCAAAGTGAAGGTCGTGTTGAGCAAAGGGAGTGAACTTGAAGAAAAACTGTGTAAAATTGTGGGCGTGGCACACTAGGTGAGAGGTGCGGTGCATACAAGAGGCGCGGCACATAGGGCCGCCATCTTCAGTGTTAATTTGTACTGGCACAGCGCACACAGGAGGCGCAACATGTTGGGTTTGAGGTGCAGCATATAGAGCTGTCAAGCCCAATTCTCTCAAAAACTACCTCAAATTTCCAAAACCGCTCAAAACTTCCAGTGTGCAAGTAAGTTAAACCCTCTTCCATGCTAGTAAAGGAGTTTTTCTTGAAAAGTTATGGTGGTTGTGTGAAAAAGCTTAAACCCTAATACCTTGCAATTTCTCAAAAGCCATTGTCTATGGTTTATACTTGTCATTTTGCTGCTAAGTTTGTTCTATCACTCCCTCATTTTTTCACTCCCCCCTCAGCTTATCCACCCATTTCCTAACTCCCATATTTAGTCATCCCTATCCCCAATTCCCATTTTCCCAAATCCTAAATACAAATCCATAAACCCTAATAGTTGTCCCTAAGCTTACATATTTTCCTTAATCCCCTATTTCCAAAACAAAAATCCTGTCCTAACGTTCCCAAAACCCCTCATACTCTCTTCCCCCCACAGTCCCTCATATATTTTTTCCCTTGGTGGTAGAAAATCAAACAACACCATAAATCTCCTATTATTCATCAAGAAAACTCACCCACTAGCAAACATGGAATCTGATCCTTCATATGACCGTGATGAAGAGACACATAGTGACTCTCCTACAGATGTACATGCACCAAGGAGACCTCATAAGGGTGGTAAACATATATGAGAGGAACCTACCACACTTGCCAAGCTGCAAGCCTACCCTCTTGCTATCACATGCTTCCAACACCAATCCTGCTATGAGTTCTGTGAGATGGTTGCTAGAGTCCAATATCATCATGAGTTGGCCTGGTTGTTTGTGCTTCTTCTACATAATGGCCAAACCACTCTAGCTGCTGTGACATTTACCTTGTCACCGGAGTCTATTTCTCTAGCAACCGGCATTCCTAATGTCGGAGAGCAGTGGAATAAAAAGCAGTAGATTGATAGGGAACACTATGAACCATACATCAAGCCCGGTTATTTGAGACAACTCAGCAGAGTGTTTACCTTTCAGTACCTAAAAGACTCATATGCTCCCTTGATAAAACTCATAATGAAATATTTCAGATGTGAGGGCCGGTTTCCTCGCCTATATGCTTATCATATCAGATTGTTGATGCACTTTACTAGAGTGAGAATGATGAATCTCCCCTACTTCATGTGTCGAAATATTGAGAAGATGACCACACTAGTACAATAAAAGACCCCTCAGTAGCAGTTTAATAGTATATACCATTTTTCTCTCATCAAAATTGTGGTCATGCATCAGCTTGGTTTGCATGGCATCTCATGGGAGGATTTCATTTCTCATGAGTTCTTCACAGCTCCTCAGGTACCTCCAAAGACTTTTGATGAGATAGGTGGACCCTTCGCATCAGCAAGAAGGTCATGAGACATAGACTGCTAGTGTGTCGGCGTTTGTCTCCTATCAAAGGGGCACTAGACAGTTGTTTGCAACAGCAAAGCAAGTATTATCTCCTCCCGGGGTGGAAGGGGTCTCGCTTCCTTCATTAGCACAGTAGGTTCAAGACAAGGGAAAGGGGCCATTACATGATGAGGGGCCTTTAGGTGAGCAGGAGACTAATTTCATTCTCATTGAGGGTGATGATACTGATTTGGGCCCACAAAGCTCAAATCTCAAAGAATTCATCCAAGAGCAACAGGCGAACATCAATGCTTTGTCCCTCAAATTAGAAAGAGCTAAGTGGATAATAAAGTACCTAGAGCAAAGAAACAAGTATCTTGAGGATCAGCAAGCGATTATGGAGTTGCAAAACATACGAGAAAACCACCAAACTGCCAAAAGAAGGAAGGTGAAGCTCACATCACTTGAGAAAGAAATCAATGCTGATCGAGAATCATGGTTTGAAAGAGCTAATATCAACTTAGAGAGGAGGTTGGAGAAATTCATCAATGAGAATATTATGTTGAGAAACATGGCATATCATTATTTGTCAAGGAATATGGTGTGCCAAGCTAGAATCAGGAGCTTGAAGGCAAAATTGAAGAAGAGATCGAGGAGGCAAAAAGTGTAAGATAAACTTCAGATCTTGGTTGAGGCTTCCTTGGCCCAACATAGCACTTGATGGAGAGCACTCAGCCCAAATTTCAAAAAAGTTGGGACACTTTTTGCATTTTTGAAATTTTTGGGCTAAAACACAGAAATTTCTGCCCTATGCGTCGCGCCACCTAGAGCTCGCTTTTGATAGAGGCCTCCAAATGACAAAAACTCAGCATTTTTGGATTTGGCATGAAAAAATATGCTTGCCTACCAATGGCCAAGAAATTTTGACAGGTTTTCAGCCCTCAAAAAGGTCAAAAATACTCAAAAAATGACCTTACTACCCCTATTTTGACACACAGGAAGCAGTGTTGGGAGAACTCATTTTTCGAGGGGAAAATGGAGGCCAAATTCAAAACTTCCACTTGTTCTGGAAAGTAGACAGGTATATATTTCAAAAAAGAACACTTGGATAAAATTTGTAGACCGGTAAGGCCTCCAAAAGTGGCTTCAAATAGGCGCTACGCATAGAGAAATCAGCGCAGCGCATAGGGGAAATTTTGCTCAGTTTGACCAAGTATACTCTATTTTTCACCTAGTTCCTTGATAGTTTGACTTTTCTCTTTCTTAATGTCAAACTTATGATATAATTTAATGTCAATTAATGGATCTTGATGTAATTATGAAAAATTTTCACTCATGGAGGTAGATTCATCCATAAAAAGTTAGTTTACAACAGAATGAATCAATTCCCTAATTTTTAGAGGCATGTTGTTCCACTACCTAATTTGTAGTTATCAGTTTAGAACTAGTTGGAACAGGTCCTAAACTCATGAGATCGACCCCTGGAGGCTAGGATGAGTTGTCTTTTTCCTATATCTTATGTTTTTTCAGTCATTAGAATGGTTGGACTTTTGGGAAAGCTTGGAGCTTATTGTATACTCATTTCAGCAGTTTTGGCTAAGGAATAGACCAGTGGTTTGCAGCACTCTATGGGATTCATGTGGCATGTTGCTTTGATATTGTGTTTCCTTTTGTAAATGTAAGTTTATATGTTTTTTATGTATGCCATCATCTGTCTTGTTTCTTCTTAACTAAAACAAACAAGGATAAAGGTAGAATCCATTGAAATTGCAGTGCTCTACCTAGGGTTTGCTTAGTTATTGATGTTTTCAACTGTTTGAAGAGGATCCCTAAGGTTTTCTTGCCCTCTTCAACTCCTCACCTATCTAAATCTCTCCATTTCATTCAATTTGAAGTATCAAATCACTTGCCTACCTTGCCCTATTGAGACCTCTGCAAAACTGAGCCTCATTCCCAAGACCCAAAATTTGCCTTTCCATTTGAGCCAACAAAACATCATCAAATTCAATCAAACATCTGTGTACACATACCTAGCCTAAAATCAGTCATATCAAGCTTTCATTGGCTATCTTTTATGAGATTGACAAGGAGAGAGCCCTCTCCCGACCTAGTAGGGATAGCTACTAGGTTAAGCGTGGTTTGATGTTACCCTAGATCCTGCCTTTCTCAGCCTGAGGTAGATTTAGGAACTAACATTGTGGTGACCATACTGGGGAAGAAAATATTATTTGTTTGTTAGTGTTCTTGCTTTATAAACTACAAACGGAGCTTGAAGTTATGCCAGGAAGCCTTCGAACTGCACATTGCTTTACGAGTGCATAAGTAAATAAAAGTTGCTTCAGTCAATCTCCGGTCTAGTCTTATAAGCTGAACATCTGACTTGCAAATTTCCCCAGTAACATGTATCAAGTTCAGATCTTATTGTTGATGCTGGACAATGACCAGACACCAGAAAGGCTGAAATCATTCACCTGGCGATTCCAAATCGTTTTCAATATCAGATCCAAGGACTCCACTGGAGGATGAACCTGACTAGCAGAAACATGAAAGAACAATATGGACAGATCAGGTATTCAAGTTGGAATTTCATCCAAGACATTTTGTTCTTTGTTATAAATTATTTCTTCTCTTTTCCTGAGAATGTCAGGAAGGCTTTTCAAATTATATTGTATTTGAGAAAATATCCTCGGCCTGCATTTGATTCATTCCCTTTGAAGATTGTGAATACCAAAGATTTGCATGCCTTTGAGCTTGATCAAGACCCTTCTTCTGAATCTTTTGATGACCGTCTTCAAAACGATAAGCCTCAAGAGACCAAGACTGATCCTACAGCTTCTGTACATACCCCACTACCTTGTAAAATTGTGAATAGATACAAATCTCTGATTTTACCTCCTATATCCCATGCTTTCCCTAAAAATCATGATATAAATCTACCAAGATTTGATGGTGAACGCGACAACATCACTGCTGAGATACATGTATTGAATTTTGAGTACTTTCTTGACCTCTTTGAAGTTGATGAAGAAGATGTCAGTATTAGGCTTTTTGCTCTTTCTTTGCAAGGCAAAGTCAACAGTTGGTTCAAAACCCTGCCTGATGCAAGCATCTCAGATTTCCAACAGTTCGTCAAAGTTTTCCTCGATAGGTGGGTGGTCATACAAAACCCTTTCTTGATTATAGAAGAGTATAACCAGCTGAAAAGATTGCCAGGGGAGACAGTACACAGTTTTTTGCCAGATTTAACAAAGTCTATTTTTTGATGCCGGTTACTATAAGACATCCTCTTGGATCCGCTCTCTTGCACTACTCAAGTGCCTTTGATCCGGAAATGGAGTTCCAAATGAGAGAAAGGAATCTTGAAACATTTGAAGAGATGCTATTTACAATGCAATAGATGTAGAGGCTCATTTTTTGATATGAAGGGCAAAGTTGAAGGAAGAAGAGATGAAAAACATAGATCCAGAGAAATTGACATCTCTAGAGGTAAAGCTTGACGTTTTGGTAAGTGCAGTGGAAAAGATGATGCAAAGGATCACCACAAGGAATGAGTATAATGTTCAAGCGCATGGCTCACTGATTGAAGAAGAACAAGTTTCTGATCCAAAACATCTTCTTTCTTATCCCAGTTGTCATAGATCTGACAATGATTGTTTTGTAAATCATCTTGGAGAAGAAAGATATGTTGATATGACCTGTATGATTGATGATGTGTTTTATACTGATGATTTGACTCACTTTGATCAGTATGATGATGATTATGTTCTCCAAACAGAAGCTAATCTTGCAGACAAACCAGCAGCTAGTTTGTGGGAGGAGGAAGTACATTTTCAGTAGCTTGAATACAATGTTCAACCATCATATATCAGCTGTGGAAATGACAAGGAAAGTGCAGAAAATTTTGAAGTAGTGAAGGATCTTTGCCTTTTTGTTTTGCTTCATTTCAATTCATTAGAGACAACTTTCATGCAATCAGAAATCAACTGCCGACAAGTCTTGATCTGGACCATATTGAGGGCAATGAAAACCTTGTTCAAGACTTTTCATATCCAGATTTACAGCCCCTGAATGCCAGTGATTGTCAAGTTGCAGATGAAGACTTGGACGCTAGAACATATGATCAAATGATACAAGATGATTCCATACCTTTCTGTTTTGAATCATTTCAGTTTTTGAAGGGAAAACTGCATAGTATATCTTCAAATGAGCAGCCTCTAGGAAATCATGTAATCTCATTGGAACAAATAGAAAATGGGTTGCAGCAATCTTTTCAGGTTTCTCAAAATCCAATAGCTGATGTTTTGGATGAGGTCTGCATTCCAAGTCCTTCTCCATTAGTTACATGTGAGCCTAAAATGTGTACTGATATAAACTTGATCCGATAGCTGGTTTCTTTGTCATTTTCAGCAGGAGTCTCATCACAAAGCTCAGATCAAAGTTTGCATTCATGGTATGAGGAGAAGAAAAGTAATCCATTGCATGAGCTAAGTCCCAGTGTGCATGAATTTTGAGATCCTTATGCATTGTTTTTGGAGGCGGATAGAGAATCCATATCTTTCAACGGATCTATTTCCAAGTTGTCATGGGACTTGCCTTTCAGTAGTTCTCTCTTGTTGTTCATAAGCAAGCACTTGTAGAGAATTCAAACAGTAGTCAGAATAATCACTTGGTTGAATTGGCTGTTTCATTTCACTTGATCAGGTGATGAATGGAACAACTAGAGTAGGTTATATTGAATAAGCTACATATTGAGCATATTTTCCATTTTGACGGTTGTGTTTAAGTATGGAGTCAGTTTTTAGTTGAGTGAGAGTCAGTTTGTGTCGTCAAGTCGTCAGTTTTCAGTCATGCATTTCAACTTGAGTTATTGCCTCCATAGCCCAATGGATGAAGGCACTACCTACTTTCCCAGAGATATGTAGTTCTTGGCACCTCCAAGGAGCTACCATCCCCATTGGAGCCAACGTTAGTGTCGGTATCCTCATCCCTCTGTCAGTGATCAAATTCTCTTGTTGCATTCCATATTAGGTGTCTCACTCAGTCAGCTGCATTCCATTAGGATCATGGATCATCTGAAGGTAGTGGCTTGTTATACATTTTCCCTCATGTCCTTTACCTGTTGGCCCATTTTCATTCATCTAGATCATCTGCAATCACTTTTTGTCTTTAAATTTGCAAGAGTCATTTCTAGGGTTTCAGTTTCATTAGGTCTATGGTTTCATCAAAAAGGTCTTCAAAATCTCCAATAACAGTCAGCGGGCACATGAGGAGGCTGAATAAAGCTCCAGTATCAATAAATTTCACTCGGAAAACAGAGTTTATTTGTATAAATTCATGTATTTTCAGTTCTTTCATATGTACATCACTTCAGTGGCAACCTTGGTCACCTTGCCAAGCTTCAGTAGATCCATCCCCTGCAAGGAAAACAAAGATCAAGTCATTCAGTTCATCAAAAGGCTCAAATAAAGCAAACTGCTAAAAAAAAAAAGAGGTGAAAAACAAAGTCACATTGAAAACATTCTAAAAGTGGGTTTTATGAATCAAAAATTAAAAAGCACTTGTATATAGATCATTTTTTACAATTCAAAAGCTCATTGGAATTCCAAGAAGAAAAATCGAGCAAAGTGAAGGTCGTGTTGAGAAAAGGAGGCGAACTTGGAGAAAAACTGTGTAAAATTGTGGGCGTGGCGCACTGGGTGAGAGGCGCGGGGCATAGGGCCGCCATCCTCAGTGTTAATTTGTACTAGCACGGTGCACATAGGAGGCACGGCACATTGGGTTTGAGGCATGGCGCATAGAGCTGCCAAGCCCGATTCTCTCAAAAACTCCCTCAAATTGCCAAAACCGCTCAAAACTTCTAGTGTGCAAGTAAGTTAAACCCTCTTCCATGCTAGTAAAGGAGCTTTTCTTGAAAATTTATGGTGGTTGTGTGAAAAAGCTTAAACCCTAATACCTTGCAATTTCTCAAAAGCCATTGTCTAGGGTTTATACTTGTCATTTTTCTGCCAAGTTTCTTCTATCACTCCCTCATTTTTTCACTCCCCCCTCAGCTTATCCACCCATTTCCTAACTCTCATATTTAGTCATCCCTATCCCCAATTCCCATTTTCCCAAATCCTAACTACAAATCCCTAAACCCTAATTGTTGTCCCTAAGCTTACATATTTTCCCTAATCCCCTATTTCCAAAACAAAAATCCTATCCTAACATTCCCAAAACCCCTCATACTCTCTTCCCCCCACAGTCCCTCATATATTTTTTGCCTTGGTGGCAGAAAATCAAACAACACCATAAATATCCTATTACTCATCAAGAAAACTCACCAAATAGCAAACATGGAATCTAATCCTTCATATGACCGTGATGAAGAGACACACAGTGACTCTCCTATAGAGGTACATGCACCAAGGAGACCTCATAAGGGTGGAAAACATATACGAGAGGAACCTACCACACTTGTTGAGCTGCAAGCCTGCCCTCTTGCTATCACATGCTTCTAACACCAATCCTGCTATGAGTTCTGTGAGATGGTTGCTAGAGTCCAATATCATCATGAGTTGGCCCGGTTGTTTGTGCTTCTTCTACATAATGGCCAAACCACTCTAGCTGGTGTGACATTTACCTTGTCACCGGAGTCTATTTCTCTAGCCACCAGCATTCCTAATGTCGGAGAGCAGTGGAATAAAAGGCAACAGATTGACAGGGAACACTATGAACCATACATCAAGCCCGGTTATTTGAGACAAATCAGCAGAGTGTTTCCCTTTTGGTACCTGAAAGACTCATATGCTCCCTTGATGAAACTCATAATGAAATATTTTAGCTGTGAGGGCCGGTTTTCTCGCCTATATGCTTATCATATCAGATTGTTGATGCACTTTACTAGGGTGAGAATGATGAATCTCCCCTACTTCATGTGTCGAAATATTGAGAAGATGAACACACTAGTACAACAGAAGACCCCTCAGCCACAGTTTAATAGTATATACCATTTTGCTCTCATCAAAATTGTGGTCATGCATCAGCTTGGTTTGCAGGGCATCTCATGGGATGATTTCATTTCTCATGAGTTCTTCATAGCTTCTCAGGTACCTCCAGAAACTTTTCATGAGACAGGTGGACCTTCACATCAGCAGGAAGGTCATGAGACACATACCGCTAGTGTGTCGGTGTTTGTCACCTATCAAAGGGGCACTAGACAGTTGTTTGCAGCAGCAAAGCAAGTATTATCTCCACTCGGGATGGAAGGGGTCTCGCTTCCTTCATCAGCACATTAGGTTCGAGACAAGGGAAAGAGGCCATTACATGATGAGGGGCCTTCAAGTGAGCAGGAGACTAATTTCATTCTCATTGAGGGTGATGATACTGATTTGGGCCCACAAAGCTCAAATCTCAAAGAAGTCATCCAAGAGCAATAGGCAGACATCAATGCTTTGTCCCTCAACTTAGAAAGAGCTAAGTGGATAATAAAGTACCTAGAGCAAAGAAACAAGCAGCTTGAGGATCAGCAAGCGATTATGGAGTTGCAAAACATACGAGAAAATCGCCAAACTACCAAAAGAAGGAAGGTGAAGCTCACATCACTTGAGCAAGAAATCAATGCCGATCGAGAATCATGGCTTGAAAGAGCTAATATCCACTTAGAGAGGAGGGTGGAGAAATTCATCAATGAGAAGAATATGTTGAGAAACATGGCATATCATTATTTTTCAAGGAATATGGTGTGCCAAGCTAGAATCAGGAGCTTGAAGGAAAAATTGAAGAAGAGATCGAGGAGGCAAAAAGCACAAGATAAACTTTAGATCTTCACTGAAGCTTCCTTGGACCAACACAGCACTTGATGAAGAGCACTCAGCCCAAATTTCAAAAAATTTGGGACTCTTTTTTCATTTTTGAAATTTTTGGGCTAAAACACAGAAATTTCTGCCCTATGCGCCGCGCCACCCGATGCTCGCTTTTGATAGAGGCCTCCAAATGACAAAAAATCAACATTTTTGGATTTGGCATGAAAAAATATGCTTGCCTACTAATGGCCAAGAAATTTTGGCAGGTTTTGAGCCCTCAAAAAGGTCAAAAACACTCAAAAAATGACCTTACTGCCCCTATTTTGACACACGGGAAGCAGTGTTGGGAGAACTCAATTTTGGAGGGGAAAATGGAGGTCAAATTCAAAAATTCCACTTGTTCTGGAAGGTAGACAGGCATACCTTTCCAACAAGTAGACTTGGAACAAATTTGGACACCGAGAAGGCCTCCAAAAGTGGATGAAAATAGGCGTTATGCATAGAGTAATCAGCGCAGCGCATAGGGGAAATTTTGCTCAGTTTGACCAAGTATACTCTGTTTTTCGCCTAGTTCCTTGACAGTTTGACTTTTCTCTTTCTTAATGTCAAACTTATGATGTAATTTAATGTAAATTGATGGATATTGATGTAATTATGTCAAATTTTCACTCATGGAGGTAGATTCATCCATAAAAGGTTAGTTTACAACTGAATGAATCAGTTCCCTAGTTTTTAGAGGCATGTTGTTCCACTGCCTAATTTGTAGTTCTCAGTTTAGAATTAGTTGGAACAGCTCCTAAACTCATGAGCTTGACCCCTGGAGGCGAGGATGAGTGTTTTTTTGCCTATATCTTATGTTTTTTTAGTCATTAGCATGGTTGGACTTTTGGGAAAGCTTGGAGCTTATTGTATACTCATTTCAGCAGTTTTGGATAAGGAATAGACCAGTGGTTTGCAGCACTCTATGGGATTCATGTGGCATGTTGCTTTGATATTGTGTTTCCTTTTGTAAATGTAAGTTTATATGTTTTTTATGTATGCCATTATCTCTCTTGTTTCTTCTTAACTAAAACAAACAAGGATAAAGGTAGAATCCATTGGAATTGCAGTGCTCTACCTAGGGTTTGCTTAGTTATTGATGTTTTCAACTATTTGAAGAGGATCCTTAAGGTTTTCTTGCCCTCTTCAACTCCTCACCTGTCTAAATCTCTCCATTTCATTCAATTTGAAGTATCAAATCACTTGCCTACCTTGCCCTATTGAGACCTCTGCAAAACTGAGCCTCATTCCCAAGACCCAAAATTTGCCTTTCCATTTGAGCCAACAAAACATCATCAAATTCAATCAAACATCTGTGTACACATACCTAGCCTAAAATTAGTCAAATCAAGCTTTCATTGGCTATCTTTTCTGAGATTGACAAGGAGAGAGCCCTCTCCCGGCCTAGTAGGGCTAGCTACTAGGTTAAGCGTGGTTTGATGTTACCCTAGATCCTGCCTTTCTCAGCCTGAGGTAGATTTAGGCACTAACATTGTGGTGACCATACTGGGGAAGAAAATATTATTTGTTTGTTAGTGTTCTTGCTTTATAAACTACAAACGGAGCTTGAAGTTATGCCAGGAAGCCTTCGAACTGCACATTGCTTTACGAGTGCATAAGTAGATAAAAGCTGCTTCAGTCAATCTCCGGTCTAGTCTTATAAGCTGAACATCTGACTTGCAAATTTCCCCAGTAACATGTATCAAGTTCAGATCTGATTGTTGATGGTGGACAATGATCAGACACCAGAAAGGCTGAAATCATTCACCTGGCGATTCCAAATCATTTTCAAGATCAGATCCAAGGACTCCACTGGAGGATGAACCTGACTAGCAGAAACATGAAAGGACAATATGGACAGATCAGGTATTCAAGTTGGAATTTCATCCAAGACATTTTGTTCTTTGTTATAAATTATTTCTTCTCTTTTCCTGAGAATGTCAGGAAGGCTTTTCAAATTATATTGTATTTGAGAAAATATCCTCGGCCTGCATTTGATTCATTCCCTTTGAAGATTGTGAATACCAAAGATTTGCATGCCTTTGAGCTTGATCAAGACCCTTCTTCTGAATCTTTTGATGACCGTCTTCAAAACGATAAGCCTCAAGAGACCAAGACTGATCCTACAGCTTCTGTACATACCCCACTACCTTGTAAAATTCCGAATAGATACAAATCTCTGATTTTACCTCCTATATCCCATTCTTTCCCTAAAAATCATGATATAAATCTACCAAGATTTGATGGTGAACGCGACAACATCACTGCTGAGATACATGTATTGAATTTTGAGTACTTTCTTGACCTCTTTGAAGTTGATGAAGAAGATGTCAGTATTAGGCTTTTTGCTCTTTCTTTGCAAGGCAAAGTCAACAGTTGGTTCAAAACCCTGCCTGATGCAAGCATCTTAGATTTCCAATAGTTCGTCAAAGTTTTCCTCGATAGGTGGGTGGTCATACAAAACCCTTTCTTGATTATAGAAGAGTATAACCAGCTGAAAAGATTGCCAGGGGAGACAGTACAACATTTTTCTGCCAGATTTAACAAAGTCTATTTTTTGATGCGGGTTACTATAAGACCTCCTCTTGGATCCGCTCTCTTGCACTACTCAAGTGCCTTTGATCCGGAAATGGAGTTCCAGCTGATAGAAAGGAATCTTGCAACACTTGAAGAGATGCAGAACAATGCAATAGATGTAGAGGCTCATTTGTTGATATGAAGGGCAAAGTTGAAGGAAGAAGAGATGAAAAACATAGATCCAGAGAAATTGACATCTCTAGAGGTAAATCTTGACGTTTTGGTAAGTGCAGTGGAAAAGATGATGCAAAGGATCACCACAAGGAATGAGTATAATGTTCAAGCGCATGGCTCACTGATTGAAGAAGAACAAGTTTCTGATCCAAAACATCTTCTTTCTTATCCCAGTTGTCATAGATCTGACAATGATTGTTTTGTAAATCATCTTGGAGAAGAAAGATATGTTGATATGACCTGTATGATTATTGATGTGTTTTATACTGATGATTTGCCTCACTTTGATCAATATGATGATGATTATGTTCTCCAAATAGAAGCTAATCTTACAGACAAACCAGCAGCTAGTTTGTGGGAGGAGGAAGTACATTTTCAGTAGCTTGAATACAATGTTCAACCATCATATATCAGCTATGGAAATGACAAGGAAAGTGCAGAAAATTTTGAAGTAGTGAAGGATCTTTGCCTTTTGGTTTTGCTTCATCTCAATTCATTAGAGACAACTTTCATGCAATCAGAAATCAACTGCCGACAAGTCTTGATCTGGACCATATTGAGGGCAATGAAAACCTTGTTCAAGACTTTTCATATCCAGATTTACAGCCCCTGAATGCCAGTGATTGTCAAGTTGCAGATGAAGACTTGGACGCTAGAACATATGATCAAATGATACAAGATGATTCCATACCTTTCTATTTTGAATCATTTCAGTTTTTGAAGGGAAAACTGCATAGTATATCTTCAAATGAGCAGCTTCTAGGAAATCATGTAATCTCATTGGAACAAATAGAAAATGGGTTGCAGCAATCTTTTCAGGTTTCTCATGATCCAGTAGCTGATGTTTTGGATGAGGTCTGCATTCCAAGTCCTTCTCCATTAGTTACATGTGAGCCTAAAATGTGTACTGATATAAACTTGATCCGATAGCTGGTTTCTTTGTCATTTTCAGTAGGAGTCTCATCACAAAGCTCAGATCAAAGTTTGCATTCATGGTATGAGGAGAAGAAAAGTAATCCATTGCATGAGCTAAGTCCCAGTGTGCATGAATTTTGAGATCCTTATGCATTGTTTTTGGAGCGGATAGAGAATCCATATCTTTCAACGGATATATTTCCAAGTTGTCATGGGACTTGCCTTTCAGTAGTTCTCTCTTGTTGTTCATAAGCAAGCACTTGTAGAGAATTCAAACAGTAGTCGGAATAATCACTTGGTTGAATTGGCTGTTTCATTTCACTTGATCAGGTGATGAATGGAACAACTAGAGTAGGTTATATTGAATAAGCTACATATTGAGCATATTTTCCATTTTGACGGTTGTGTTTAAGTATGGAGTCAGTTTTTAGTTGAGTGAGAGTCAGTTTGTGTCGTCAAGTTGTCAGTTTTCAGTCATGCATTTCAACTTGAGTTATTGCCTCCATAGCCCAATGGATGAAGGCACTACCTACTTTCCCAGAGATATGTAGTTCTTGGCACCTCCAAGGAGCTACCATCCCCATTGGAGCCAATGTTAGTGTCGATATCTTCATCCCTCTGTCAGTGATCAAATTCTCTTGTTGCATTCCATATTAGGTGTCTCACTCAGTCAGCTGCATTCCATTAGGATCATGGATCATCTAAAGGTAGTGGCTTGTTATACATTTTCCCTCATGTCCTTTACCTGTTGGCCCATTTTCATTCATCTAGATCATCTACAATCACTTTTTGTCTTTAAATTTGCAAGAGTCATTTCTAGGGTTTCAGTTTCATTAGGTCTATGGTTTCATCAAAAAGGTCTTCAAAATCTCCAATAACAGTCAGCAGGCACATGAGGAGGCTGAATAAAGTTCCAGTATCAATAAATTTCACTCGGAAAACAGAGTTTATTTGTATAAATTCATGTATTTTCAGTTCTTTCATATGTACATAACTTCAGTGGCAACCTTGGTCACCTTGCCAAGCTTCAATAGATCCATCCCCTGCAAGGAAAACAAAGATCAAGTCATTCAGTTCATCAAAAGGCTCAAATAAAGCAAACTGCTCAAAAAAAAAAGAGGTGAAAAACAAAGTCACATTGAAAACATTCTAAAAGTGGGTTTTATGAATCAAAAATTAAAAAGCACTTGTATATAGATCATTTTTTACAATTCAAAAGCTCATTGGAATTCCAAGAAGAAAAATCGAGCAAAGTGAAGGTCGTGTTGAGAAAAGGAGGCGAACTTGGAGAAAAACTGTGTAAAATTGTGGGCGCGGCGCACTGGGTGAGAGGCGCGGGGCATAAGGCCGCCATCCTCAGTGTTAATTTGTACTAGCGCGGTGCACATAGGAGGCACGGCACATTGGGTTTGAGGCATGGCGCATAGAGCTGCCAAGCCCGATTCTCTCAAAAACTCCCTCAAATTGCCAAAACCGCTCAAAACTTCTAGTGTGCAAGTAAGTTAAACCCTCTTCCATGCTAGTAAAGGAGCTTTTCTTGAAAATTTATGGTGGTTGTGTGAAAAAGCTTAAACCCTAATACCTTGCAATTTCTCAAAAGCCATTGTCTAGGGTTTATACTTGTCATTTTTCTGCCAAGTTTCTTCTATCACTCCCTCATTTTTTCACTCCCCCCTCAGCTTATCCACCCATTTCCTAACTCTCATATTTATTCATCCCTATCCCCAATTCCCATTTTCCCAAATCCTAACTACAAATCCCTAAACCCTAATTGTTGTCCCTAAGCTTACATATTTTCCCTAATCCCCTATTTCCAAAACAAAAATCCTATCCTAACATTCCCAAAACCCCTCATACTCTCTTCCCCCCACAGTCCCTCATATATTTTTTGCCTTGGTGGCAGAAAATCAAACAACACCATAAATATCCTATTACTCATCAAGAAAACTCACCAACTAGCAAACATGGAATCTGATCCTTCATATGACCGTGATGAAGAGACACACAGTGACTCTCCTACAGAGGTACATGCACCAAGGAGACCTCATAAGGGTGGAAAACATATACGAGAGGAACCTACCACACTTGTTGAGCTGCAGGCCTGCCCTCTTGCTATCACATGCTTCCAACACCAATCCTGCTATGAGTTCTGTGAGATGGTTGCTAGAGTCCAATATCATCATGAGTTGGCCCGGTTGTTTGTGCTTCATCTACATAATGGCCAAACCACTCTAGCTGGTGTGACATTTACCTTGACACCAGAGTCTATTTCTCTAGCAACCAGCATTCCTAATGTCGGAGAGCAGTGGAATAAAAGGCAACAGATTGACAGGGAACACTATGAACCATACATCAAGCCCGGTTATTTGAGACAACTCAGCAGAGTGTTTCCCTTTTGGTACCTGAAAGACTCATATGCTCCCTTGATGAAACTCATAATGAAATATTTTAGCTGTGAGGGCCGGTTTTCTCGCCTATATGCTTATCATATCAGATTGTTGATGCACTTTACTAGGGTGAGAATGATGAATCTCCCCTACTTCATGTGTCGAAATATTGAGAAGATGAACACACTAGTACAACAGAAGACCCCTCAGCAACAGTTTAATAGTATATACCATTTTGTTCTCATCAAAATTGTGGTCATGCATCAGCTTGGTTTGCAGGGCATCTCATGGGATGATTTCATTTCTCATGAGTTCTTCATAGCTCCTCAGGTACCTCCAGAAACTTTTCATGAGACAGGTGGACCTTCACATCAGCAGGAAGGTCATGAGACACATACCGCTAGTGTGTCGGTGTTTTTCACCTATCAAAGGGGCACTAGACAGTTGTTTGCAGCAGCAAAGCAAGTATTATCTCCACTCGGGATGGAAGGGGTCTCGCTTCCTTCATCAGCACATTAGGTTTGAGACAAGGGAAAGAGGCCATTACATGATGAGGGGCCTTCAGGTGAGCAGGAGACTAATTTCATTCTCATTGAGGGTGATGATACTGATTTGGGCCCACAAAGCTCAAATCTCAAAGAAGTCATCCAAGAGCAATAGGCAAACATCAATGCTTTGTCCCTCAACTTAGAAAGAGCTAAGTGGATAATAAAGTACCTATAGCAAAGAAACAAGCAGCTTGAGGATCAGCAAGCGATTATGTAGTTGCAAAACATACGAGAAAATCGCCAAACTACCAAAAGAAGGAAGGTGAAGCTCACATCACTTGAGCAAGAAATCAGTGCCGATCGAGAATCATGGCTTGAAAGAGCTAATATCCACTTAGAGAGGAGGGTGGAGAAATTCATCAATGAGAAGAATATGTTGAGAAACATGGCATATCATTATTTTTCAAGGAATATGGTGTGCCAAGCTAGAATCAGGAGCTTGAAGGAAAAATTGAAGAAGAGATCGAGGAGGCAAAAAGCACAAGATAAACTTTAGATCTTCACTGAATCTTCCTTGGACCAACACAACACTTGATGAAGAGCACTCAGCCCAAATTTCAAAAAATTTGGGACTCTTTTTTCATTTTTGAAATTTTTGGGCTAAAACACAGAAATTTCTGCCCTATGCACCGCGCCACCCGATGCTCGCTTTTGATAGAGGCCTCCAAATGACAAAAAATCAACATTTTTGGATTTGGCATGAAAAAATATGCTTGCCTACTAATGGCCAATAAATTTTGGCAGGTTTTGAGCCCTCAAAAAGGTAAAAAACACTCAAAAAATGACCTTACTGCCCCTATTTTGACACACGGGAAGCAGTGTTGGGAGAACTCAATTTTGGAGGGGAAAATGGAGGCCAAATTCAAAAATTCCACTTGTTCTGGAAGGTAGACAGGTATACCTTTCCAACAAGTAGACTTGGAGCAAATTCGGACACCGAGAAGGCCTCCAAAAGTGGATGAAAATAGGCGTTATGCATAGAGTAATCAGCGCAGCGCATAGGGGAAAGTTTGCTCAGTTTGACCAAGTATACTCTGTTTTTCGCCTAGTTCCTTGACAGTTTGACTTTTCTCTTTCTTAATGTCAAACTTATGATGTAATTTAATGTAAATTGATGGATCTTGATGTAATTATGTCAAATTTTCACTCATGGAGGTAGATTCATCCATAAAAAGTTAGTTTACAACTAAATGAATCAGTTCCCTAGTTTTTAGAGGCATGTTGTTCCACTGCCTAATTTGTAGTTCTCAGTTTAGAATTAGTTGGAACAGATCCTAAACTCATGAGCTCGACCCCTGGAGGCTAGGATGAGTTTTTTTTTGCCTATATCTTATGTTTCTTCAGTCATTAGCATGGTTGGACTTTTGGGAAAGCTTGGAGCTTATTGTATACTCATTTCAGCAGTTTTGGCTAAGGAATAGACCAGTGGTTTGCAGCACTCTATGGGATTCATGTGGCATGTTGCTTTGATATTGTGTTTCCTTCTGTAAATGTTAGTTTATATGTGTTTTATGTATGCCATTATCTCTCTTGTTTCTTCTTAACTAAAACAAACAAGGATAAAGGTAGAATCCATTGAAATTGCAGTGCTCTACCTAGGGTTTGCTTAGTTATTGATGTTTTCAACTGTTTGAAGAGGATACCTAAGGTTTTCTTGCCCTCTTCAACTCCTCACTTATCTAAATCTCTCCATTTCATTCAATTTGAAGTATCAACTCACTTGCCTAACTTGCCCCATTGAGACCTCTGCAAAACTGAGCCTCATTCCCAAGACCCAAAATTTTCCTTTCCATTTGAGCCAACAAAACATCATCAAATTCAATTAAACATCTTTGTACACATACCTAGCCTAAAATCAGTCATCTCAAGCTTTCATTGGCTATCTTTTCTGAGATTGACAAGGAGAGAGCCCTCTCCCGACCTGGTAGGGCTAGCTACCAGGTTAAGAGTGGTTTGATGTTACCCTAGATCCTGCCTTTCTCAGCCTGAGGTAGATTTAGGCACTAACAGGATACACAGCAGGAACTACAGGAAGCAGAGGCAATCTTATAGGAAACTCCGCTAAACCTACAGGAAACTCAAAAATTGGATAAGGAAGAGAGCATGCAGCAAGAAACAAAGAAGGAGGATCTAGAGCTAAGGGAACCTAGTCCTCAACCTAACCTTGACTCCTACTACATATTTATTGAAGGGGGTAGGGTCATTCCACAAAATTTTCCATCCCATTATTCTTTGAGCTTGAGAAAGAAAGAGAAAGAACACATAGATGGATGCAGATTGCCAAGTCCAAGGGAGTGGAGGACATAGGTCACATGGAGGAAAATCTCAAAGAGATGGGCAAAGAACTAAGTATCCTGAGGGACAAAGAGGCCATAATGAAAGCTCAGTTGGAGGCAAAAAATGCATGGTTGAAAGGACAACTGCAAGAAAGAGAGAATCAATTGGAAACCATGGCCAGTCTATCCCTAGAGGCAATCTAGTGCAGGATGCTAGCTAAGTCCTATGCATTATACCTTAATGAACAATAGTTTTAGTTCCAAATCAAGACCCTAGCATAGAGAGGCACTATGCCATTCCAAGATTATAGACATTTCATTGATATTTGTGATCAAATCAAATTAGAGGATAGGGTTAAGATGTATGAGTTCTAATTGCATAACATGGCCTTGATAGATCTGAATGTATGGGACCCTAATGCAAAACTAGGGGATTTACAGTTCATGGCTTTGGCATCATGGATGAACCATGAGGAAGCAAGGGCTTCATAAATGAAGAAGATATTGGAAAGGGAACAAACATAGCCTCTCATGATAAGAGTTTAGCAATCGAATCCAATGGTTGTCATCAGCACACATAATTTAATTGCAAATGATCCTCAACTTGCACCCAGGTATCTTCTGCCCAGGAGCAAGCAATTACACTTTTGGAGGATATGTTCACGTTGTTAGGGGATGACAGCATGCAAGCTTGCCAAAGGAGATGGAATAATTTTCCATACAATTTGAATATCAGACAATACCATTCTCCTCAAAGAATGAGATAAGTGCTGAATAGGACACCCATGTACAAGCAAACCATCCAAGGGCTCAAAGTCAATTGGATTGGCTTGAGACTCAGTCCTCCACTGCTCTTGGGGATGTTAGAAGGAAGGAAGGAAAAGGAAGAAAGAACGCAATGGGAGGAGAGAGAAAGGAAGGCAAGATTCTATGCACAAGAAGAGGAAACCACAGTAGAAGCATGGGATGTCAGGGAGGCCACTAGGGCTATGAAAGATATGGATATTGATTGAGTTTCTAGGAGGATGAGAAACACTTTCATTAGGGGTTGATGGTGAGCCTCATCATTGGGTAACTATATGGGCCTTAATTAACCTCCTATCTTAGTCAAATCAACTCTTCTCACAATTTATTACATGTTTTGATTATATTTTGTTTAATGAGATGAATCAAAGTGAGAAATTATGCCTAGTGTACTAAAGTGCATTGAATGCAGGTATGTTAGAGAAAATCCAGGAATTTTGGCAAGGCTAAAACTCAAATGGGACAATGAACAGAGATTGTAGGAGGAAAATCCTCCTCATTTACTTTTCCCTCATTCGAATATTCCTCCATCAATCACACTAGCTTGGAGTACAAGCAGCCAAGTCAAGAAGATCAAAAGGCAGTCGAGCAAGTGACAGTCAAAGAGTTAGTTTATCTCAATTTTGGGAGCTGAGCCCCCCTAGATTTAAGGAAGTCATTGGAGACTTCAGTTGTATAAATAAAGAGGCCTATAGCCTCATTAGGATTCAAATTTTTGTTGTGAAAACACTAGTTATTTTTTAGCTCCATACTTGTGGAAGACATTGCTATGTAATTCACTATTTTGATAATGAGAATGAGATTTTTCTTGATCAAGTACTAATTTTACTTAGAGGGCTAAAGCTCTTGGGTTATGGCCTAACCCTAGAAAAAAAGTATCCTCTTATTGTATCTGTATGCTTAGATTGATTTCATAGATTCATGGTTAAATTTTCCTTAGAAGTATTTCATTGCAAGTAGTGTAGATTTGATTAGTTTGTTTATTAGTTTGCTACCATTTGTGCTTTACTTTTGAAGTAGTTTAGAAGAGATAAAGGACCATCAAAAAGTTTTCAATAGGTTTTTTTGCCTCACTTCTTCCTTCAGGGATCATGATTTGAGGAAAGGACTCCTATGCAACCCCAAAAAGACAGAATTCTACATTCTCATAGAATTTAGAGTTTTATGTACTTAAGCCAGTATTTGATCAATTTGCAAGAGTAGGTCCTGGTCATGATTTCTTCCATCTTCATCATTACATTATATTTCATCAATGATTCCATATTATGCTGCAAGTTTTCCTCATGCATGAAGTGGACAACTAGCTCATTAAACTCTGTTTTCCTAACTTATTTAAATTCTCCTTGTTTACATGATTTTTGGGAAAATATCGATGTTTGATGTAGTGAAAATGTTTCAAAAGTAAAGAGAGATCTCATAGCAAGAAACCCCCTTCAAACTTCATCCATCCATGATCATTCCTTGCTTTCACTAAGATCCTCACCAATTTCATCATTTTACAAGGAAACTTATCCAAGCATGTTGAGAAAATCTAACCATCTCCCAACCTTGGTTTTGAGTTCTAAGTGATTCTGGGCATTTTCTAACCTCATTCCATCCACCAACCACCTTCACTAATGTTAGGTTCCTATACCAATAGGTTTCACTTTTCATGATTGACCTGGGAAGTGCCAAATATGTTCATCTTTTCATGCTACAAAGGTTCCATATTTTGTAAGAGTATTAGAAGAAAATTAAAAAATGTAAAGAGGGTATGCCCTAAAAGAATTATTAAAGGGAAAAAAGAGTAAATTGGTCAGAAAAAATGATAGAAATGAACCCCAAAGAATGACCAGGAAAGTGGCTAGCCAAAATGCCACTGCTAGCTTGATGGATGGCCCAACAGTTCAATCTGGACCATGCCATGTTTTAAATTGCTTGTTCTAGACTAGAGAATGAATATCTGTCCAAACAGTTCAAGCTTGGCAGATGAGTAGATAGGCAGAGAGATGAAGGATTCCAACTGCTTAATCTGGGCCCTTGGAAGAAATAAGGGTAGATTTAGATAGGAGGAAAGTCAAAAGAAAAGAGGACAATCAGGGTTTGCTAGTTCAAATGCACCCAATCAAATGGAAGAAAAAATGCTAGGTATATTAGGTTGGGTAGGTAATTTGAGGTTGCAGAAGCAGATGGGTGCTCATTATTGACTTGTCAAGGGAGACTCATATCATCAGTGACATAAGCACTAAGGCAATTGTTTGAACTGTGGAACAATGGATGCATGACTAACCTCCCCTTTCCTCCCTCACAAAAAAAACTCACTAACATCCCTTAAAGAGATTGAGATCCGCTCAAAAACTCTTAAACTTCATTTCATATCCATGGAAAACTTAAGTAAAACTTCTGGTTTTCTTAAAGGCTCAAAGCCACATTTCTTGTGTAAAATCATCATTCCAACTTCCTCTCATGCCTGAGTTCACCTTATAAGCCTGGTATTCATCCATACAATCTCAATCCATAATGTCATATTAACTGCTAACTCTATTATTTAACTCCCTAAATTATTTTCCCTACCCCTAGTTCTACAAAAATTATACAAAAATCCAAAAATAAGTAAAAATATCCCTCCCCTTGTCACTATAGCCATTTAATGTAGTCTTGGGAAATATCTAGTCCATTCTGGCCTTGGTATTAGCCCTTCCGCGTCCAAACACATGGGAGTAATTTAACATTTGGTTAAATTATTTAACCACGCCTAAACCCTCCATAAACCTTACCGCACTACCCTCCGCGCTTGTATATTCTGGGATTAATTTAATCTTTGGTTAAATTAATAATCATGTATCAAACCATATAACACATATAACCCGCTTTCCAAAGGTTTGAACCCCCACCATATAAATAAATAAATACAATATGTAGCGGGCCCCCGTACATTAACATGCCACTAGCTTCGCGCTCTGTCGACCCTCCGATCCGCCCTCCCAGATCCGATGGCCCCCACCGATTTTGGAGCAACCCCTACGTACGGGAGTTAGCATCTGATAGCACAGCGGTTTTCCCGTCGTACAAAAGATGCGTGTCCATTTTTGATTGCGTTGGAAGGGCTCTAACACATACCGCCCCCGTACCAAAGGCAGTCCGATAAAACCGTTTACCGCCTTCTGTTCCTGCTGCCAGTGTCATATGCCACACTAGCCCCCACGCCACTGTTCTGTCCTACATGTCCGCCTAATCATCCGGCCATGTCATCATCCTAGTCAACTACCACATCACCATGTCGTACCCGCTACCTGCCAAATGATGTCATGCTGACGTCATCCCAAAAAAGCGCCAAAAGTGCCAAATTTTTATAAAATATGCCAAATTGACCATTTTGATCATTTTCATTGGACAATTTGGAAACTCTGTGCATGTTGTTTTACGTCATTTGTCCGCCCAAGTGCAAGTTCGACCATCCGAGCCACTGTCGCCGGCAATTTTGACTCCATTGCTTTCCATTGAACCAGCTCAACACCCTCGGCTGTATAAAAACCAAGTATTTGCCCAAATTTTACCTGTTTACCCCTATTTTCGTTGACTTCTCCATTTTACTTGCTTGTAACTCTGCAAATTCCCGAACTAAAGGCAATTATGCACCTAAATACTGCCTAAATTTGCTGAGTAACCCCCTGTTCAAAAGAAACCCTGCGAACCCGCGACCATTTGCAAAATTCAACGTCAAAAATAATTTCTAACTAAGTTTTGCCAAGAAAATCTTCATACTGCCCTTGCAGTGACTCCTTTTGCCAATATCCCCTACAAGAACTTCCTTCATTTGGCCAAAATCATCCTCTTTTCCCTCTGCAAATTTCCCACAGTCTCTTAATCCAGGGAATCCATTAAACAAAGGCAAGTCTGTCTGAACTCTACCAAAGTTTGCCTCCTTTATCATAACTACAAATAGTGAAGACCCTTGCCCCATTTAAACTCAGTCTGCATCTCTTTTGCAAATCTTCAGCAAGCTCTTCCATTAGTCTGTTGCTACACTAATCCTGGTTCCAGGGATAAACATAGATAAAACTTAAAATGGCCACTCCCACAGCATTAAATATTGCCCCCTTGAATGCACCACATAGGAACTTGGAATGGCTACCCCTTGCTGACAGGGATTATCAAATGAAGGAAACAGTGGAACTGACTAAAAAATATCACATTGAAACCTTTTGTGAGATAAGGAAAAGGTACAGAAGAAATGCTGATATCCTTGGTATCTTGGAGTCCAATCTGCCAATTTATTATCTCCCACAAGTAAATGTATTCCCTAACCTTATCCATCAGTGTTGTGAGAATTATGAGCCCACTCAAAGAGCAGTTTTAGCTCCATCTGGGACTGTTTTGTTTCACATCACCCCTCAAGCCATAAACAAGATGCTAAACTTTGAGCCAACAAAGCCTCTGATTCCTATGTCCATGAAGCTTTTGCTTGACAAAGGTGCCAAGCTACCCAGCTCAGAGAATGCTGGTAGACATCATATCCCACATCTTAGGATTCAATACCAGTGAGTATGTTGATGAGACAGTTTTAGTAATGTTGTCCATGTTTGCTCCAGGACAACCCCCTATTGTCCAGTATGATTATGCCACCTTCATAGCTGATAAGATTCATGAGCAATTCATGAACCTGGAGAGAGAAAGGGTGTTCAAACATACCTCCTACATATATCATTTGCTGTTGTACTACCAGCCTGATACTTTCCCAGTTTTCCTCAGAAAATTAGATGCCAAGGGGGAGCGAAGGTCTGTAATATTTTGGTCATCAGTTTGCCACCATGTTTATTATTCTTCATATACTTACTGCGAGTTTATTGACCTATTTATACACCCACCTTCCTCCTTACTGGTGAGCACTTCTCTTCCTAGACTCACTGATGAGATGCAAAAGATCTTGCAACTTTCCAAAAGTTACAGCGTTGGTGACTGGTATTTTTACCAAAACCACACAGTAATCAGGATTTATGGCTGTGAATTGGCCCCTTACAGACTGCCCAAATATGTCCCCATGAGACTATTTGCCTTGGAATACTTCCGACAATTTGGTAATGCAGATATGATTCATTTCTATGGCAAAAGCAAAAAGGCACAGCTCAAGATTAGGCATCAATTGGGCCCATTTATTTTCAATAAGAGAGAAGAAGCCTGGGTGGAGGCAGACAAGATGTTGAAAAATTTTTTGTTACTAAAAACAAGCTTTTATTGGGCACCATATGACCCCAATCACTTTATAAGCCTTAGAAGAATCAAATACAGGCTTGCAGCATATGAACACTGCAATATCCCTCAAATTGAACAATTTTCTAATCAACAAGAATGGGTAAAGGGCACTCTAGTTGAAGAATTTACTGAGGAATAAATAGCAGAAAAAGCAATCAAAGATCTTGAAAAAGTAGTTGACTTGGAATCTTTTGGACAAGCATTTTTCACAGCCCCTCGGCATCTTGGAGAAGGCACCTCATCTACCACTGCCTCCCAGCAACCTGCCAAAGTAAGTGCCCCACCAGCATCAACAGATAAAGGTAAAGGGGTGCAGCATTCAGAAGAGCAAGTAGAAAATTTGGAACAGCAAGAAACGATGGCAGATCGGCCTACTTCTACAGATGAACAAAGTCAAGGGCAAGACCCTTCTACTCAGGCAAAGGCGACAGAAATCCCAGTGTTACAGACACCTCTTAATGAGGAAAGGGCAAAGAAAAGGGATAGACAAGAAGAAACCCCTCTAGGGACATCCACTAAGCAGCAAGGGGAAAAGAGACAGAGGTTGAATCCTTTTTCAGAAGAGGAAATGCCAGAAGGACAAACAGAACAACAAGTTCCCCCTAGCATGGAGACATCAGCTAGCTCTTTTCAGCAAGAGCAAGAGAGACAACAAGGGGTGGAGGTAACATCCACCAACCAACAGAGCCGACAGGGCTCTGACATCAAAAAGGCATTTACTGAGATCAAGGCTAGAAATGAGCCAGTGAAGTACCAGCTGTACAACCAATTGCTAAGGATGGCACCCACCAATCAGAAAAGGCTAATGTCGGCCTATGACATCCAAGAAGGAAAAATGACTCTTAGTCATTTCAAACCTACAATGCAGCAACCCCAATCAGCTGCTAACTATATTAGAACCAATCTGGAAGTGTTCGCCAAAGATATCCATCCCATGGACCAAATTGAATTGCACAAGCAGACCGGGGAAATGGTATATTCTACCTTGGCAGATAAAACATTGTTAGCTCATAGATTGCAAAACTCTTTGCACAATACTTCTGCCCAACTAGAATTGGAGAAAGCTTCATCACAGGCCAAGGACAATAGAATCAAGTCCTTGGAGGAGATCATCATAGAGCTAGGACATGATCCCGATGATCCCAAGGGTGTGCAAGCTTTGATAAAAAAGAAGGATGAAGACATAGCCGCCCTTAGAAGACAAATCAAGCTGCCATCTACATTGCATCCTCAAACTACAGAGGTGGCACAACAAAAGGAAGAGCAGGATGTGGTAGCTTTGCTTATGACCTTGCATAAAAGGTTGGTGGAGATAGAGAGTGCCTTGGAGGCATCGTTACAGGGAAGACAGGGAGAGTTGGCCTCTCAGCCAATTCAAACGGCTCAAATCTTTACAGCTGCTCCTCCTACGGCCACCACAACACTCCCTCCCATTACTCCAGCATCAGAAGCAGGTACTTCAAGTTCAGCACCAATTTCAGCAACTACTACAGCACCTGCAGAACAAGGGACCAGCTTGAGAATGGACAATATGATGAAAGAAATAGAAGCTCTGGAATTGCAAATGGCGGAATTGAAAGAAACCAAAGAAAAGCTAGCTAAAATTGAGGAGAAATATGATAAGTCAAAGCAGGAGGTAGCTGAGAAGACAAGGGAAGTGAAAGCCCTAGAAAAAAGGATAAATGAACCGGAAAAAGAGCTCACTTTTGATAGAACTCTAGCTGATATCAAGAAAATTATGTGGGCCAAGATTGGCCAATCCATTACAGACCAATGGCAATCCATTGAAACCATGCATGAGCAAATGGATTTGATAGGCATAGCTCAATTTGAAAATGAAAAAGCTAGAGCATCTTTGGGTAATATGCCTGAGCAAGCTAATAGGATGATCCAATTCCTAAACACTCACACCAAAGAGTAGTTGGCAGCAATAGGAATCAGGAATAGGATTGACACTATCTTGCTAGTAAAAAGAGTGTTGACCTTAAGGAATTTTGTGCGACCTTGGAAAGAAAGTGCCAAGAGATGCAAGTAGAGGTAGATGAGTTCAGAATAAAGATCACGGCATTACAGAGCAGAGGGCTACCAAGCCTAGTGACCAGCGTCGGAAGACTGCTGTCACATGAGCATTATGCCAACAGGGTAAACAACTATGCTTCAAATCAAATCACAGCTTCCTCAAGCACATCAGAAGAAACAGGGCCTCCATCTAGACAGAGTGTCTTTGATAAATTAGAAAATCTATTCTACATTGCACACGAGATAAACCATATCTTTGAAACCCAGCCAAACGTTTATAGGTACACTGAAGCTAATGAGACACTGATCAAAATACAAAGGCATCAGCTACCTACAGAGGATTAGTGGAGAGGAATGATGGAGACATTGCTCAGGTGATTTTGATTATTAATTCTTTTTGTAAGCTATAGGTCAGCACATACAGATGGTATGCTCCACCTATCAAAAGGGTAGAAAAGGCAGTGCAAGGTAGAAACAGAATGATCACTACAGCTCAATAAATGTAAAGAAGTCGAGCACCGATGATGAAGACAAAGACAAAGATAGCAACAAGCAGTATACCAGCGACAGGACAGCACACGCAAAATAAATGTGCAGCAAGCAGCCGACTCATTCAGTCCAGAAAGTCAAAACTCCTCTGACAAATTGGACAGCTAGCGCATTCATCTTTACTACAGCATTTATTCCTTCACTTACTACTTCTTAAATAGTTGGTAAAGAAAGTTATGAGTTGAAAGCTTATCCTCATGATATTTTGTATCTTCCTTTTGTATAAATACCCCCCCACAACATGTATTTGGGGTTGGTAATTTCATTTTTGAACTGCGCTGTAAGTTATCAAGGCTATATAATACAAAGGTTGCTGGAATTTCATTGTGCTGAAGCTTCTGAATGTGGAACTGAAGTTCTGGGAACACTACAGAATTCTTGCGTCTTTTATGGATCAATAAGTCACTCTTCTCTGTGTTTTTTATGTTTTCTATGTTTGCAATTTCGTGTATGTTCCATAAACTCAGTAGCAGGGAAGAAGAATAGCACAGAATTTGCTTAAGGATACTCTGTGTTCAATCTCAGTTACTGTATATGTTTTCTTCAGAATTAATCATAAATAGGAATTCTTAATTGCTCCTATTTGCATTAGTTCTTTCATTCTGAATATTGCTTAGGAATTCTTCATTTCTCCTTAGTAATCTTCATGTACTTTCCCTCTACCAACATAATGAAAGATTCTTCAGTGCCTTTCATTCTCTGACTTAATTTCATCATTTCAGATATCAAAATTGATCCTAAATTGACTACCCTGCTCTGTAGCAAACTACTTTTGCCCAAAAGAGCACTTCAACACTTCAGCAATTCATTCACTCTGACTCCATCTACCCAATGGAAGAAACTGTTTTCTACTTGCATTCCTGTTCCACCTGAAATTACCCTCCAACAAATTCAAAACAAAAATTGTGCATAATAGATAGCCTAAAATAATCCATAAACAAAGCTAAATTTACAAAGAGAGAGCCCTCTCTGGTTGCAGGTAGGCTAGGACCTGCAGCTAAAAAATTGGTTAGTGGTTACCTCGGCCGTATTCCCTTCAGGAGGCAAGGAACAACCTGAGTGATAACATTATTGGTGACTCCACTGGGGAAGAACGAATTTTTCCAATTGCTGTCTATTCCTTAAAACAACAGATGAAGCCTGAATGTCAGCCAGAAAGCCTTTGAAACTGTTCTTACTTTGCATTTACAGGATTAAATAAAAGCTGCTTCAGTCAATCTTCATTCTAGTTTTAAGTTGTAAACAGTTGTTCCAAAATTTGACCATTTTCCTTCTAATCTGAAATATTCCTAGAAAAATACCAAAAACAAATTTGGAAGCTGGCTCCAAAGAAGAAAACTCGGTACACCAGGTCAAATCCTGACCCAGATCCTCCAGTTGTTTTTGAAAATCCCAACTTAATCCCAAAGATCCTTAGGAAACCAGAGGAACAAGAAGATCTTATTGATTCTGGCCCTGAAGCAGTTCAGCAACACTATATTCCAACCCCTGCTAAAGCTTCAGTCCGTCCTCACATTTCTCCTTCTTCTCCTTCCTCCTCATCCACTTCTCAAAGAACTTTCTCTACACCTCCATCCACTGCACATATTTCAACTCCATTCCCTGCAGTTCCAGCTGTCCCATTCCTTCTTGTTGTCCCATTTGTCCCTGTAAATATGGCAAATAGATATGCCCCTTTACAGCTACCTGCAAATCCAGGGGCTATGCCTCAGGATTATCAAAGTAAGAACACTTATTTTGATAGTACAGGTACATATACTACCCTACAGCATACAAAGAAGATGCAAGACTACTTTGAGAATTATGAAATTGACGATGATGATGTAAGAATGAAAATTCTTGTCCAAATTTTAACGGGAGAAGTAAGAACTTGGTTTAGAGCACTTGCTGCAAATTCCATAGCCAATCCGGATGCTCTTTACCACACATTTCTCAACAGATGGGAAAAGAAAAAAGATCCACTGCATATTTTATCTGAGTATGACACTATAAAAAGAGGCCCACAAGAAACTGTCCTAGACTATTGTGCAAGGTTCAACAATGTCTACAATGCCATCCCTCAAAACCTTAGACCTCCACCTGATTTAGATTTGATCAAATTCCCTGATGGATTTGATTCTGACATGGCATATAAACTGAGGGAAAGAGCCCCCCCAACCTTAGCAGATATGCAAAATATCGTTGTTAGTGTAGAGGCAAACCTAATCACTAAAAGAAATAGGGCAAGAGCTGAAAGAAGAACAACTTTCAAAGAAGAACCTTCAGCTTTTGAACAAAATTGGATGCAATCATCAAGGTTATGGACAGACTTGGGGATAGGGTGGAAACCATCAAGAGAAAGTCATCATGGGAAGGTCAACCAAGTACTGCTAGAAACCCAAACTTTAGAAAGAATCAAAATCCAAATGTTGGAAGGGCTGGTCCCGACCAGAACATCAGACCTCCTTTTCAAGAAAACTATGCCGAAGCCTCAACATCTAGTGAACCAACCGAGGACCCTCACATCAACTTGATGGGTTTGGACAGTGAACACCAAGTCTTTCTAACACAAGAAGATCAAGAGGCCCATAATTTCAATCAATTTCAAACCAAATCAGGAGAGTCATTTGATTTTAGGGAAGGTTATGATGCAGCAGTTTATGAGGTTCACAAACAGTACAAATTGAGGAGCAGAACCATAGATGTGCCTGAAACTATCAAACCAAAGGATGCTAAACAGCCAAAGAAAGTAAAAGATAAAGCTGCTCTCACAGAATTCTCTGATAAAATAGACCCAAACCCAAGAGAAGTCACTGTGGAGGACATATCAGATGTATAGCCCTCTAAAAATCAGCCATTCTCATCCGTCCCCTCAAAAGAAAATTCAAACAGCACTCCTAAAAATAAGTTCAAAACAGACCTAGTTCAAAACCGTACTCATGATGAAGAAAAGGTCGCTGAAAATTCAGCTGAAAAGGAAAAATTTGCTGCCTATAATACAAAGATTCAGATAGAAAAACCTTTTAACTTGGAAACAGAAATAGGTAAGTTGAAAATAGCTATTCCTCTCTCTGAACTTGCCAAACACGAAGTATATAGACAGCAAATCAATAGGTCACTCCAAATACCAGAAAATAGGGATGCTGTAAATGTTCTAGATGATCAACCTGAATTACTTTTTGGTCCTGAAGTTAATGGAAAGACAACAAATGGAGGAGTTCCACCTTTTTATGTTAGTTTAAACATTCATGACAAGGTGTTACACAATGAAATGTTTGATTCAGGAGCCTCCCATAACCTAATGCCTAAATCTGTGATGGAAAAACTAGACCTAGATATCACAAGACCATACAAAGACTTATTCTCATTTGATTCCAGCCAAGTCAGGTGTCTAGGCCTAATTAAAGATTTGTGTGTTTCCCTGGTCCAATACCCAACCAAAACAATTCTGATGGATGTGGTGGTAGCTGACATTCCACCCAAATACTGTATGCTTTTATCAAGATCTTGGGGGGCCAAACTCCAAGGATCTTTGCAATTAGACATGTCTTATGCCACTATTTCAGTCTTTGGACAGCCAAAGAGATTTTATCGTGAAACACTGATGAAATATGTGGTGAGTAGTCAAGAAAAGCCCCAAAACTTCCCCATCTATTCAATACATTCCGATATGGACTCATTCATTTTATATAATGCTGACATGTGTCCCAAAACTGATGCTAAACTCCTGATAACAGCACAACCAGAGGGTATAGATGAACAATCTGCTCCCCATGATCAAAAAACTGTTGATATGAGTGATGCAACAAATGAAAATGACACATCATATGATTTACAGGAACCCAATCTGCCCACTAAACAAATTTCCAAAACTCTCAATGCAAGTCATAACCAAGAAATCCTATGGTGTTTGTAGTTCGATGGATCAGTAAACAAATTGGGAGCAGGGGCAAGGGTCTGGATCCACAATAGGAAAAATGAGCATGCTGAGGGTCATGCATATAGATTAAACTTTAGATGCACAAACAATATGGCTGAGTATGAAGCCCTTTTACTAGGTCTCAAACTGATCAAGAGTCTAGGGGCAACCAAGGTTTCAATTCTAGGGGATTCAGATCTAATTATACAACAGATGAAGGGAAATTTTGTCACAAATGATCATAGGTTGAGAGTTTACAGAGGGGCAGCCATTGAAATACTTAACACTTTCACAGAATCTCAGCTCACCAAAATCTCAAGAGAGCATAATTTACATGCACATAGCTTGGAAACTTTTTCCAACACATGCAAGCTACCATTGGAACCCAACCACAATTTCACTGCTGAAATCAAACATAGGCCTGCAGTCCCAGATAATATTAAAAACTGGCAGATCTTTGAAAATGACACACAGATAAATAACTTCCTGACTTTGAAGGAGGAATTCTCCAGCATGAACATTGATACTAGCACTATGGATGATCAACAACAGACAGACAAAATTGAGCAGAATATATCAGCTGAAATAGCAAGTCTGATTTTGCATCCAACTACTTTCGATGACAAGGATGTACAACAGCTGAAGCAAACAGATTGCGATGAAATAGCTGAGGGAGAAGCTGAAGTAATTGAACTAAAAGACAATTTTCTGCCCACAGGTTTAACCCCTTTGGAGGATTTATTCGATTCAAATGACATCTCAAGGAAGCCAAAAATGCAACCACTGAATGCTGAAATTGAGGACTGCAACATTGGAACTTCAGAAAATCCCAAAATGGTAAAACTCTCCAAAGCCTTGCCTGCTGATCAGAAATTGAAATACATTGACTTGTTTAAGGAATTCCAAGATGTGTTTGCTTGGAGTTATGAGGACCTCAAGTCCTATGATACCTCAGTCATCCAACATACTATACCTTTGAAAGAAAATCAAAAACCGTTTAAACAAAAGCTTAGAAGGGTGAAGCCTGTCCTTCTTCCCTTAATTGAAAAGGAAGTTAAATGAATGTATGAGGCAAGAATCATAGCTCCAATTAGGTTCTCAGAGTGGATTTCAAATCTAGTGCCTACTAGGAAGAAAACGGGAGAGATAAGACTGTGTGTTGACTTAAGAAATTTGAACAAAGCCTCTCTCAAAGACCATTACCCCTTACCAAAAATGGACCATATCCTATAAAGGGTAGTAGGAGCCTCTAGGATCTCATTGTTAGATGGATTCTCAGGATTCAATCATATTTTAATACACCCGGATGATCAAGACAAAACTGCCTTTACAACACCTTGGGGAACCTTAAAATATGTGAAAATGCCTTTTGGATTCAAAAATGTAGGGGCTACCTTTCAAAGAGAAATGTACATAGCCTTTGCCAAAGAAATCCATGATTTCCTAGTCATATACCTTGATGATCTTACTGCCTTTTCAAAATCAGACCAAGAACACTTAGAACATTTGAGGCAAGTTTTCCTAATTTGCAGAAAATATGGCATATCATTGAATCCAAAGAAATCACTGTTTGGCCTAGAGGAAGGCAAGCTCCTAGGTCATATAATCTCAAAAGATGGCATTAGGATTAACCCGGACAGAATTCAAGCTATCCTTCAAGTGCCTCATCCAAGAAACATCAAAGAACTACAAGCTTTTCTAGGGAAGATTAACTTCTTGAGAAGATTCATTCCTAATTTGGCTGAGCTCATAAGACTGTTAAACAATATGCTGAAGAAAGATTCTAAAGTCAAGTGGACCATGGAAGCCAAACAAGCCTTTGAGGACATCAAAAGAGCTTTGACAAATACACCAGTCCTCACAAGTCCCAGGTTTGATAGAGATTTCATTATCTTTTCCTTTGCATCTGAGCATACAATTGTTGTTGTCCTATTGCAAAAAGATGACCAAGGGTGTGAGAAGCCCATTGCTTTCTTCAGCAAAGCTCTTAGAGATGCTCCCTTAAAATATCAGATCATGGAAAAGCAAGCTTATGCCCTTGTAAAGGCCATCAAGGATTTCAGAATTTACATTTTATACTCACATGTGATTGCCTATGTCCCAAATGCTGTGGTTAAAGACATTTTAACTCAAGAAGGAATTGAAGGCAAGAGGGGCAAATGGATAGCCAATATTTTAGAGTATGATATTGAAATCAAGCCTGCAAAAATAATAAAAGGATAGGGGCTAGCCAAACTAATGACTGAAACCAATTTCCAAACCCTTGATATCAATGAACTGGACAACGAACAAGAGATGGCGACTCCACAGATCAATCAAGCCTTTTTACAATCCCCTTGGTATGCTGATATATGTTTTGTATTGTTAAACCTACAAGCTCCTCCAGGGTTGTCCAGAACTAAAAAGAGATTCTTGAAAATGAAGGCATCAAAGTTTTGCATTATAGACAATGTTTTGTTTTGGAAAAATCATGAAGGAATTTTACTTAATTGCCTAACATTGGATGAAACTGACAATGTCCTCAAGGAATTTCATGCAGGTGACTATGGAGGACACTTATACTGGAAATCAATAGCTGATAAAATCCTAAGGGCTGGATTTTATTGGCCCTCCCTGTTTGCTGATGTGAAAAAAAATTTAATGTGTTGCCATAAATGCCAGATCTTTGAAGGCAAGAGAAAGTTGTTACCTTTACCACTCAAACCTATTTCAACTGAAACACCATTCCAACAATGGGGTTTAGACTTCATTGGGGAAATCCACCCTTCATCTTCTGGCAAACACAGGTGGATTTTGACTGCCACAGACTACTTTGCCAAATGGATAGAAGCCATCCCTTGTAGGCAAGCCAATGACTCCATTATTATGCAATTTTTAGAAACCAACATCTTGTCCAGATTTGGCTGTCCAGATAAAATTATTACAGACAATGTTGCTGCTTTCAAATCCAAAAAAATGATTAACTTTTGTCACAAATACCACATGACCTTGGGCCATTCCACAGCCTATTACCCTCAAGGTAATGGCCTAGCTGAGTCTTCCAACAAAAGCCTCATCAATATCATCAAAAAGGTCTTGGAGGAGAACAAAAAGAATTGGCATAAGAAGCTGGTAAATGCACTATGGGCAGACAGATTAACCACTAAAAGATCTATTGGTACAAGTCCCTATGAATTGGTTTATGGAATGGAGGTAAGATTTCCTTCATCTTTGGGAATCCCTGTGATCAAGTTATTACAAGAAATACAAGCAGAGCCTAATGATATTCAAAGAAGGATCAATCAAACTATTCACTTGCAACAGACAAGAGAAGAAGTATATCAGAGAACCCAGGTCCTACAAGATAAACTCAAGAAGATCTTTGATAAAAGAACAAAAGCTGAAGATTTCTTCATAGGAAACAAAGTGCTCAGATGGGACTCTAGGAGGGAAGACAAAGGGAAACATGGCAAGTTTGATTTCCTATGGAAGGGGCCATATATTATTCAAACTGTACAAGGTAATAACACTTATTTTTTGAGGAGTTTGGATGGCACAAATACTGAAGAAGGCCTAGTCAATGGGAGAATGCTCAAGCATTATTTTGATCCCCTTCGATGAGCACAACACAGCTATATATTGTACATAAGTATTTGTACTTCCAATATTTTTATTTACAGTGGCTAGATAAGGAACTAAATGCAGCAAATTTTGAAGAAAAATTAGGGAACTGCATCACCTTTTGATGTGTATTTTGAGTCCACCATAAGAAATCAAGAAAAGGACTTGGGAAGGCTAAAGATGTTGATAAGAAATCAGAAAAATCAGCAAATATTGAGCTGTAGTTTTGCACAGAGCAGCTCAAAAAGGTACTACATGCAGGTTACAAAGATTCAGATCATTGGTCTCCAAGAGAAGGGAGTTTTAGGCCACAGCAAAAGTTGAAAAATAAGGCAATCTGACCTGCTATTCATGGCCTCTCACAAGGAAAGGCCATCCTCAAGTGGAGCCACTGTTAGGTTCCTATACCAATAGGTTTCATTTTTCATGATTGACCTGGGAAGTGCCAAATATGTTCATCTTTTCATGCTGCAAAGGTTCCATATTTTGTAAGATTATTAGAAGAAAATTAAAAACTGTAAAGAGGGTATGCCCTAAAAGAATTATTAAAGGGAAAAAAGAGTAAATTGGTCAGAAAAAATGATAGAAATGAACCCCAAAGAATGACCAGGAAAGTGCCTAGCCAAAATGACACTGCTAGCTTGATGGATGGCCCAATAGTTCAATCTGGACCATGCCATGTTTTAAATTGCTTGTTCTAGACTAGAGAATGAATATCTGTCCAAACAGTTCAAGCTTGGCAGATGAGTAGATAGGCAAAGAGATGAAGGAGCCCAACTGCTTAATTTGGGCCCTTGGAAGAAATAAGGGTAGATTTAGATAGGAGGACAGTCAAAAGAAAAGAGGACAATCAGGGTTTGCTAGTTCAAATGCACCCAATCAAATGGAAGAAAAAATGCTAGGTATATTAGGTTGGGTAGGTAATTTGAGGTTGCAGAAGCAGATGGGTGCTCATTATTGACTTGTCAAGGGAGACTCATATCATTAGTGACATAAGCACTAAGGCAATTGTTTGAACTGTGGAACAATGGATGCATGACTAACCTCCCCTTTCCTCCCTCACAACAAACACTCACTAACATCCCTTAAAGAGATTGACATCTGCTCAAAAAATCTTAAACTTCATTTCATATCCATGAAAAACTTAAGTAAAACTTCTGGTTTGCTTAAAGGCTCAAAGCCACATTTCTTGTGTAAAATCATCATTCCAACTTCCTCTCATGCCTGAGTTCACCTTATAAGCCTGGTATTCATCCATACAATCTCAATCCATAATGTCATATTAACTGCTAACTCTATTATTTAACTCCCTAAATTATTTTCCCTACCCCTAGTTCTACAAAAATTATACAAAAATACAAAAATAAGTAAAAATATCCCTCCCCTTGGCACTATAGCCATATAATACAGTCTTGGGAAATATCTAGTCCATTTGGGCCTTGGTATTAGCCCTTCCGCGTCCAAACACCTGGGAGTAATTTAACATTTGGTTAAATTATTTAACCACGCCTAAACCCTCCATAACCCTTACCGCACTACCCTCCGCGCTTGTATATTCTAGGATTAATTTAATCTTTGGTTAAATTAATAACCATGTATCAAACCATATAGCGCATATAACCCGCTTTCCAAAGGTTTGAACCCCCGCCATATAAATAAATAAATACAATATGCAGTGGGCCCCCGTACATTAACATGCCGCCAGCTTTGCGCTCCATCGACCCTCCGATCTGCCCTCGCAGATCTGATGGCCCTCGCCGATTTCGGAGCCGCCCCTACGTACGGAAGTTAGCGTCCGATAGCACGGCGGTCTTCCCGTCGTACAAAAGACGCGTGTTCGTTTTTGATTGCGTTGGAAGGGCTCTGACACATACCGCCCCCATACTAAAGGCGGTCTGATAAAATCGTTTACCGCCTTCTGTTCCCGCTTCCAACATCATATGCCACACCAGCCCCCACGCCACTATTCCGTCCTACCTGTCTACCTAATCATCCGGCCACGTCATCATCCTAGTCAACTGCCACGTCACCATGCCGTAGCCACTACCCGCCAAATGATGTCATGCTGACATCATCCCGAAAAAGCGCCAAAAGTGGCAAATTTTTATAAAAATGCCAAATCGACCATTTTGTTCATTTTCATTGGACAATTTGGAAACTTTGTGCATGTTGTTTTACGTCGTTTGTCTGCCCAACCGCAAATTCGACCATCCGAGCCGCTGCCACCTGCAATTTCGACTCCATTGCTCACCATTGAACCAGCTCGACACACTCGGCTCTATAAAAACCAGGTATTTGCCCAAATTTTACCTGTTTACCCCTATTTTGGCCGATTTCTCCATTCTACGTGCTTGTATATCTGCAAATTCCCGAACTAAAGGAACTTATGCACCTAAATACTACCTAAATTTGCTGAGTAACCCCCTGTTCAAAGGAAACCCTGCGAACCCACGACCATTTGCATAATTCAACATCAAAAATCATTTCTAACTAAGTTTTGCCGAGAGAATCTTCGTACTACCCCTATAGTGACTCCTTTTGCCAATATCCCCTACAGGAACTTCCTTCATTTGGCCAAAATCATCCTCTTTTCCCTCTGCAAATTGCCCACAGTCTCTTAATCCAGGGAATCCATTAAACAAAGGCAAGTCTGTCTGAACTCTGCCAAATTTTGCCTCCTTTATCATAACTACAAACAGTGAAGACCCTTGCCCCATTTAAACTCTATCTGCATCTCTTTTGCAAATCTTCAGCAAGCTCTTCCATTAGTCTGTTCCTACACTAATCCTGGTTCCAAGGATAAACACAGATAAAACTTCAAATGGCCACTCCCACAGCATTAAATATTGCCCCCTTGAATGCACCACATAGGAACTTGGAATGGCTACCCCTTGCTGACAGGGATTATCAAATGAACGAAACAGTGGAACTGACTAACAAATATTACATTGAAACCTTTTGTGAGATAACGAAAAGATCCAGAAGAAATGTTGATATCCTTGGTATCTTGGAGTCTAATCTGCCAATTTATTATCTCCCACAAGTAAATTTATTCCCTGACCTTATCCATCAGTGTTGTGAGAATTATGAGCCCACTCAAAGAGCAGTTTTGGCTCCATTTGGGACTGTTTTGTTTCACATCACCCCTCAAGCCATAAACAAGATGCTAAACTTTGAGCCAAAAAAGCCTCTAGTTCCTCTATCCATGAAGCTTTTGCTTGACCAAGGTGTCAAGCTGCCCAGCTCAGACATCACAAGAATTTCCCAGCTGTTCATGCAACCAGATTTTTAGGCTGAGCAGCCTCCTCCTTATCTACATGTGTGGTTTAATGAAACAGGGAGAATACTGGTAGACATCATATCCTACATCTTAGGATTCAATACCAGTGAGTATGTTGATGAGACAGTTTTAGTAATGTTGTCCATGTTTGCTCCAGGACAACCCCCTGCTGTCCAGTATGATTATGCCACCTTCATAGCTGATAAGATTCATGAGCAATTCATGAACCTGGAGAGAGAAAGGGTGTTCAAACATACCTCCTACATATATCATTTGTTGCTGTACTACCAGCCTGATACTTTCCCTGTTTTCCTCAGAAAATTAGATGCCAAGGGGGAGCGAAGGTCTATAATATTTTGGTCATCAGTCTGCCACCATGTTTATTATTCTTCATATACTTACTGCAAGTTTATTGACCTATTTATACACCGAGCTTCCTCCTTACTGGTGGGCACTCCTCTTCGTAGACTCACTGATGAGATGCAAAAGATCCTGCAACTTTCCAAAAGCTACAACATTGGTGACTGGTATTTTTACCAAAACCACACAGTAATCAAGATTTATGGCTGTGAATTAGCCCCTTACAGACTGCCCAAATATGTCCCCATGAGACTATTTGCCTTGGAATACTTCCGACAATTTGGTAATGCATGTATGATTCATTTCTATGGCAGAATCAAAAAGGCACAACTCAAGATTAGGCATCAATTGGGCCCATTTATTTTCAATAAGAGAGAAGAAGCTTGGGTGGAGGCAGAAAAGATGTTGAAAAATTTTCTGTTACTAAAAACAACTTTTTATTGGGCACCATATGACCCCAATCACTTTATAAGCCTTAGAAGAATCAAATACAGGCTTGCAGCATATGAACACTGCAATATCCCTCAAATTGAACAATTTGCTAATCAACAAGAATGGGTAAAGGGAACTCTAGCTGAACAATTTTCTGAGGAAGGAATAGCAGAAAAAGCAATCAAATATCTTGAAAATGTAGTTGACTTGGAATCTTTTGGACAGGTATTTTTCACAGCCCCTCGGCATCTTGGAGAAGGCACCTCATCTACCACTGCCTCCCAGCAACCTGCCCAAGTAAGTGCCCCACCAGCAACAACAGATAAAGGTAAAGGGGTGCAACATTCAGAAGAGCAAGTAGAAAATTTGGAACAGCAAGAAACGATGGCAGATTGGCCTACTTCTACAGATGAACAAAGTCAAGGGCAAGACCCTTCTACTCAGGAAAAGGTGACAGAAATCCCAGTGTTACAGACACCTCTTAATGAGGAAAGGGCAAAGAAAAGGGATAGACAAGAAGAAACCCCTCCAGGGACATCCACCGAGCAGCAAGGGGAAAAGAGACAGAGGTTGAATCCTTTTTCAGAAGAGGAAATGCCAGAAGGACAAACAGAACAGCAAGTTCCCCCCAGCATGGAGACATCAGCTATCTCTTTTCAGCAAGAGCAAGAGAGACAACAAGGGGTGGAGGTAACATCCACCAGCCAACAGAGCCGACAGGGCTCTGACATCAAAAAGGCATTTACTGAGATCAAGGCTAGAAATGAGCCAGTGAGGTACCAGCTGTACAACCAATTGCTAAGGATGGCACCCACCAATCAGCAAAGGCTAATGTCGGCCTATGACATCCAAGAAGGCAAAATGACTCTTAGTCATTTCAGACCTACAATGCAGCAACCCCAATCAGCTACTGACTATATTAGCACTAATCTAGAAGTGTTCGCCAAAGATATCCATCCCATGGACGAGATTGAATTGCACAAGCAGACCGGGGAAATGGTATATTTTACCTTGGCAAATAAAACATTGTTAGCTCATAGATTGCAAAACTCTTTGCACAAAACTTCTGCCCAACTAGAATTAGAGAAAGCTTCATCACAGGCCAAGGACAATAGAATCAAGTCCTTGGAGGAGATCATTATAGAGCTGGGACATGATCCCACTGATCCCAAGGGTGTGCAAGCTTTGATAAAAAAGAAGGATGAAGACATAGCCGCCCTTAGAAGACAAATCAAGCTGCCATCTACATTGCATCCTCAAACTACAAAGGTGGCACAAAAAAAGGAAGAGCAGGAAGTGGTAGCTTTGCTTATGACCTTGCATAAAAGGTTGGTAGAGACAGAGAGTGCCTTGGAGGCATCGTTACACGGAAGACAGGGAGAGTTGGCCTCTCACCCAATTCAAATGGATCAGATCCTTATAGCTGCTCCTCCTACAGCCACCACAACCCTCCCTCCCATTACTCCAGCATCAGAAGCAAGTACTTCAAGTTCAGCACCAATTTCAGCAACTACTACAGCACCTGCAGAACAAGGGACCATCTTGAGAATGGACAATATGATGAAATAAATAGAAGCTTTGGAATTGCAAATGGCGGAATTGAAAGAAACCAAAGAAAAGCTAGCTAAAATTGAGGAGAAATATGACAAGTCAAAGCAGGAGGTAGCTGAGAAGACAAGGGAAGTGAAAGCCCTGGAAAAAAGGATAAAGGAACTGGAGAAAGAGCTCACTTTTGATAGAACTCTAGCTGATATCAAGAAAATTATGTGGGCCAAGATTGGCCAATCCATTACAGACCAATGGCAATCCATTGAAACCATGCATGAGCAAATGGATTTGATAGGCATAGCTCAATTTGAAAATCAAAAAGCTAGAGCATCTTTGGGTAATATGCCTAAGCAAGCTAATAGGATGATCCAATTCCTAAACACTCACACCAAAGAGCAGTTGGCAGCAATAGGAATCAGGAATAGGACTGACACTATCTTGCTAGTAAAAAGGGTGTTGACCTTAAGGAATTTTGTGCAGACCTTGGAAAGAAAGTGCCAAGAGATGCAAGCAGAGGTAGATGAGTTCAGAATAAAGATCACAGCATTATAGAGTAGAGGGCTACCCAGCCTAGTGACCAGCGCCGGAAGGCTGTTGTCACATGAGCATTATGCCAACAGGGTAAACAACTATGCTTCAAATCAAATCACAACTTCCTCAAGCACATCAGAAGAAACAAGGCCTCCATCTGGACAGAGTGTCTTTGATAAATTAGAAAATCTATTCTACATTGCACACGAGATAAACCATCTCTTTGAAACCCAGCCAAACTTTTATAGGTACACTGAAGCTGATGAGGCACTGATCAAAATACAAAGGCATCAGCTACCTACAGAGGATTGGTGGAGAGGAATGATGGAGACATTTCTTAGGTGATTTTGATTATAAATTCCTTTTTGTAAGCTACAGGTCAGCACATACAGATGGTATGCTCCACCTGTCAAAAGGGTAGAAAAGGCAGTGCAAGGCAGAAATAGAATGATCACTATAGCTCAATAAATGCAAAGAAGCCGAGCACCGATGATGAAGACAAAGACAAAGACAGCAACAAGCAGTATACCAGCGACAGGACAGCACACGCAGAATAAATGCGCAGCAAGCAGCCGACTCATTCAGTCCAAAAAGTCAAAACTCCTCTGACAAATTGGACAGCTAGCGCATTCATCTTTACTACAGCATTTATTCCTTCACTTACTACTTCTTAAATAGTTGGTAAAGAAAGTTATGAGTTGAAAGCTTATCCTCATGATATTTTGTATCTTCCTTTTGTATAAATACCCCCCCACAACATGTATTTGGGGTTGGTAATTTCATTTTTGAACTGTGTTGTAAGTTATCAAGGCAATATAATACAAAGGTTGCTGGAATTTCACTGCGCTGAAGCTTCGGAATGTGGAACTGAAGTTCTGGGAACGCTGCAGAATTCTTGCGTCTTTTGTGGATCAATAAGTCACTCTTCTCTGTGTTTTTTATGTTTTCTATGTTTTCAATTTTGTATATGTTCCATAAACTCAGTAGCAGGGAAGGATAATAGCACAGAATTTGCTTAAGGATTCTGTGTGTTCAACCTTAGTTGTTGTATATGTTTTCTTCAAAATTAATCATAAATAGGAATTCTTAATTGCTCCTATTTGCATTAGTTCTTTTATTCTGAATATTGTTTAGGAATTCTTCATTGCTCCTTAGTAATCTTCATGTACTTTCCCTTTGCCAGCATAATGAAAGATTCTTCAGTTCCTTTCATTCTCTGACTTAATTTCATCATTTTAGATATCAAAATTGATCCTAAATCGACTACCCTGCTCTGTAGCAAACTACTTTTACCCAAAATAGCACTTCAACACTTCAGCAGTTCATTCACTCTAACTCCATCTACCTAATGGAAGAAACTGTTTTCTACTTGCATTCCTATTCCACCTGAAATTACCCTCCAACAAATTCAAAACAAAAATTGTGCATAATAGCTAGCCTAAGATACTCCATAAACAAAGCTAAATTTACAAAGAGAGAGCCCTCTCTGGTCGCAGGTAGGCTAGGACCTGCAGCTAAAAGATTGGTTAGTGGTTACCTCGGTTGTATTCCCTTCAGGAGGCAGGGAACAACCTGAGTGATAAAAACTAAGCCTTCCATCACCTTCATCGCCCATCATTTTTCTCTCGGCCATATCCTGGAGAAATACAGAGAATCTTGTAGGTTTTTAGGACATCCTGTAGGTTTTCCTATAGTGGCCTATTTTGAGGACGAATTGAGGGAAAAGCCTCTAAGAAGCCAGAAAAAGTCACCTTAGGGTCTCCCAAACCTTCCAACCATCCACCGGCATTCCTAAGCCACCTACCACATCACCAAAAGAGATTATCTTTCACAATCTTCCATAAAAAAAGATAAAAAGAAAAACAGATTTATTCTAGTCATTTACATGCACAGTAGTAATGTTTGATGTTTTGAACATACATGCTTAGGACAATATAATTTCACACATGTTAACTTAGCATTCTTTTTGAAGCATAGTCTCTTGGTAGTTAGTTAGGAGATGGTGTGTTTTAGCATTGGATTTCAATCTTTTTCCTTACTGCAGTTGACAAGCTTTCTCTTAGAGTGGATTTCTCTTTCCCTCATCAATAAGCAAGCTTCTTCTGAATCCATAAAAGTCTGGATTGAAAAACCCTAGTGGTCTCTCGCCAGCTGAACAGTGACAAAAGGGAAAAACCATCACTTTTACTTGTGTATACATCACTGTCACCTCCAAGTTTGTACGAACCCCGGGTTGATAAAGTAAAGTTGGTAGCCCCAGGAGTTGTAGCATTCTTGCTACAATACTGGTGCTCATCACATCTGAATGCATTTAATACTATGGTAAGCTAGTTATTATCTTTTGATATTTAAATTTTAGATGAACATAAGTGTATCAGTTTATTGTGTTCTCTATTAGATTTGTGGGATAGTCTAGTGGTTGCAATAGGTATAAATGCAACTATTGTGCAGTTTGATGAAGTAGTTTCATCCTGAGAAAGGATTGTAAATCTAAATCTCCTGAGAAAGGAAAGGGATCTGATGATGCTTCTTCTGCAGAGGCGAAAACCACCTCAGCTGAAGGTTGGGATGTGTACTTGGCTTCTTCTTCAAGTACACATGTAGATCATGAAGCATGTTGATTGACTCAAGTGCATCCTTCCACTTCACTCCCCATAGAGAGTGGTTCTGCAAGTATGAGAAATATGATGGTGGTGATGTCTTCTTAGGGGATGAAAGAAAGGCTAAAATTGTCGGTCACAGAAAATTCAAGTTGAAGTTACAAGGTGGAAGGATTAGAACACTTCTGGGTGTTCTACATATTCTTGCATTGGCCAAAAATCTGATTTATGTAAGCAAGTTGGATGATGTAGGTGTAAAAAGAGTGTTCAAGAAAGATACCTACAAGATGGTTCAGGTAGCACTGGTATTGATGCGAGGAGTTCAAATTGGAACTCTATACAAGCTTCAAGGTAGCATTGTTATTTATGGGTGCAACATTTATGTGGTTCCTAAAAGTGGAGCAAAAAATATAGTGGTCTCTGTAGAAAAGACCATGTTATGGCATCAAAGGCTTGGACATATTGGAGAGAAGGGCCTTCGAATACTTCATGGTAATGGTATGATAGAAGGTATGTCTAATTTCTCTCTATATTTTGATTTATGTGAAAATTTTGTATATTAGAAGCAGAATCGAGTGAGTTCCCCTCTAGTGCTAAGAGGGTGAAACAGATATTATAGCTTGTGCACAGTGATCTGTTTGGACCTGTATCGATTCCATCACTGGGTAAGTATGTGTACTATGTATCATTTATAGATGACTTCTCAAGGAATACATGGATATATTTCTTTGGGAATAAATCTGAAGTCTTTGACAGGTCCAAATAATTTAAGGCTCTGGTGGAAAATGACACAAAGAAGAAGATAAAGGTGTTGAGGACATATAACGGTTCAGAGTTTTGCAAGAATGAATTTGAAGAGTTATGTAAGAAGTGTGGTATTGCACGACAGAACACTACTCCATACACACCTCAGCAAAATGGAGTTGCAAAAAGAATGAACAAGACGTTGATGGAAAAGGCAAGAAGCATGCTTAGTAGTGTGGGGTTAGGAAAGGAATTATGCGCAGAGGCGGTGGATACTGCATGTTACCTAGTCAACAAATCACCTTCATCGGCGTTGGAATATATGACTTCACAAGAGGTATGGATTTGTAAGAAACCTTCTCTTTCACATCTAAAGGTATTTGGATGTGATACATATGTACATGTTCCAAAGGAGAAAAGAACAAAATTGGATAGTAAATCTGAAAAGTGCATCTTTATTGGGTATAAGGATGGTTTAAAAGTTTATAAGCTTTGGAACCCAGAAACAAGGAGGTTGTGTATAGTCAAGATGTGGTGTTTAGAGAGGTGAAAGATGTTATTAAACATGAAGTCCTACCAAAGTAACCTGAGAAGATAGAGTTTGATCTAAAGGAGGAAGAATCAGACTCTACAGCAAAAGAGGAATCAGAAGATGAATAGCCACAAACTCCGGTTGTGAGAAGATTAGTTCGAGAAAGAAGGAAGCCAAAAAGGTATAGTCCATATTCTTTCTATTCAAATTTTTCTTTATCTATTACTGATGATGATCCCAGAACTCTGAGGGAAGAAGTAGATTCAAAGGATGGAAACCTCTGGAAAGACACCATGGTTAATGAAATGGAATCCTTGCACAAAAATGAGGCTTGGGATCTAGTGGAGTTTCCGACTAGAAGGAAACCCATTAGCAACAAATGGGTGTTTAAGAAGAAGAAGAATGCAGAAGGAAAGGTGGAGAAATAAAAGGCTTGATAGGTAGAAAAAGGTTATCCTAGGTGTCGTGAATTGATTTTGGTGATATTTTTTCTCTTGTTTCCAAGGTAGCTTCTATTAGATTACTTTTATCTTTTATTCTTGCTTTTCATTTTGAGGTAGAACAGATGGATGTGAAGACAACATTTCTTCACAAGGATCTGGAAGAATATATCTGCATGAAGCAACCTGAAGGTTTTGCAGTGAAGGGTAAGAAAGAACTGGTATGCAAGTTAAAAAAAAAGTCTTTGTATGGGTTAAAACAGTCACCAAGGATGTGGTATTAGAAATTTGATACATTTATATGGGGACTTGGCTTCACCAGAACAAATAAGATCATTGTGTGTATTTTAGATTAATTGGTGACCATGTTATTTATTTGGTCTTTTATGTGGATGATATGTTGCTGCTTGGAAATGACAAAGAAATTATCCAGGATTTGAAGACCCAATTGTCCTCCAAATTCAACATGAAAGATCTTGGTGCTGCAAACTATATTTTGGGCATGGAAATTAAATGACATAGAGTAAAGAGGAAGCTCTGGTTAAACTAGAGGGATTATGTCAAGACAATACTGCAACGGTTTAATATGCACGATAGTAAATTGGTGAAGGTTCTTATTCCTCTAGGTGTAAAGTTATCTACTGAACAGTGTCACAAGACATACGAAGAGGAAGAGGACATGTCTCGTGTTCCATATGAAAGTGAAATATGTAGCTTGATGTATGCAATGGTCTATACTATACAACACGGTGCACATGCAGTGGGAGTATTGAGTAGGTTTATGTCAAAACCAGGGAGCATTGGACAGCAGTGAAGTGGGTTTTCAGGTATTTGCATGGCACTAGTGATTATGGTTTGTGATACCAAGGAAGACCAGGATTGGACAAAGTTTTGGATATCTGTGGCTTTGTTGATACAGACTGCGCTGGAGATCTGGATCAGAGAAGATCTACAAGTGAGTATTTTTTTAACCTATTTAGAGGTGCAGTGAGTTGGATGAGTTGGAAAATAACCCTGCTTATCATTCAAAGGCAAAGCACATTGATGTTCACTATCACTTTTTGAGGGATATGGTTGAGGACAAAAAGGTGTTGCTGGTAAAGGTGGACACTTTGAACAATACTGCAGATGCATTGACAAAATTTGTGAGTACTGAGAAGTTCTCTTGGTGTAGAGAAGCAATGGGCAATGTAGGGTTGGATCAATGACTAAGCTCTCTTGAGGCCCCCTATGGAAAGAAAACAACAAGTGGGAGAATGTTGGGTTGTGTTAGTTTTTTGGACCCTATATTAGGTGGGCGGACCTACCTATGGTTTTGAGCATGGATTTTTCACATGGTTTCGGGCATGATGGTTTTCTATCCATGGTATTTTGTAAATACAGTCAAGGGAACTATGGTTATGTTCTAATCTAGGGTTAATGGATTGGGGTTTATAGATGCTTCAGCATGTATATATATGTATTGTAACATTGAAAGGAATATAATGAAAAATCAATCTGGTAGTCTCGGTTTTAGGATCCAGGGGAAAATCTTTGTGTATATATGTTTTATGTTTTATGCTCTCGCCATTGTTTATTTTTTGTTTTTAGAATTCGTACGCAGGTCATTTATGTAGAGGGTTAAAACCTATGAGGATGGGTTGGATAAAGGAAAATTCCCTCCAAATGAGTAGAAAGATGAGGCTCTTCTTGTGGGATCTCTTCGATACTCACAAGTCCAGGTGGAAGTGGTTCATCGTCGAGGTCGACGCATATAGTAGGCAGATATGTCTGAAACAAAGGAATAAAAGATGAAATACCTGCAGTAATAGGTAAATATGACTAAGGCTCCTCAAGTTCAATGACCTCAAGAAATAAATTTTCTGACTCAGGAAGGTCAAATTGTATAACCTCAGGCAACAAAGTTTCAGGTAATTCAGTATCAATTGTGTCAGTTTCACCGACAAGATTAGATGTAACCTCGAGTTCAGTACTCAAGGGGACAAATGTTTCTGGTTGATCATATTTAGGAGGAGGACTAGAGGTAGTTCATGATTTTCCCTATTCAATAGTTTGTGTTCTTTTATGCTTCTAACGACGACCAAGAGTAGCCTCTAGTCAAAGAGGAGGATTATTTTTCATTCTATGCAAACGATAGAGTGGGGGATCTTGTTGTTTCACATTGGATAGTAAATTTCATTAACACAAAAAGAAATAAATCAAAAAGAGGGTAATCTAGGCATAAAGGATTACCAAGTAACCGTGAATTACAATATACACCTTGGCGAACCAAGGACTTAACGTACAGAATCCAATCTCCCTAAATGTTGTGTTCAGTGTATCACAGTATACAATGTGACAGACTCGGTTACCTATGGATGGATAACAACCTATTGGGGACTTCAAAAATATATGCAATGGTTCGTGGGAGTGAAGTCTGTAGTAGTGTTGTATAATGTGTAACTCCTAGATGAGAGCATTCCCATATACTTTACGTGCATGGAGCACCACCAATATACCCAAAGGTAGGTGGAGTATGAACCTATACACTCACATACGTGGAACAGGATTTCACCCTTGGGATGCAACGCTGGAAAATGATGACAACTCCTACATTTAATGATGTAGGAACATGTCTCTATCTTAGACCTCTATGTGTTTGGGTTAATGTTACAAATGCTCCTTTAATTGATTTAGTAAATTTTAAGTTGATATTGAATTAAGTTTTATTTTTATGGCTCACCAAAAATTCACCTAAATTCCCTAAAATGAAAATCTAACATGAGGAAATGGAATCTTTCTCTTCAATGAAAATCTAGCCAAGAAAGGAAAGAGACAAACAATATGCAGCATATAAAATGTAGCAAACAATATGCACAATGCAAATCCCTTTTCATGAAAATGTTCCTAAATCAATATAGATGCAAAACCCTAAATGCCAATGCAATATTTTTTCTTTTCACCACACTTAATTTTCAAAAATGAGGAAAACTAAGATGTAAAGTCTAATCACTGATTCAAATGCACTTTTCAGAATGAGGACTAGAACAAAAATTCATCCAAGTGATCAATGATCAAACAAAACAAGTTTGCAAGCGACCTAATGATAAGAACAAAGAAAAATTGAAACCAATTCTTACCAAAGGCAATCAAACACAAATTCAAACCAAATGGAGGCTTCAGAGAGACCACAAGGCACTCAAGACTCAAGGAAGGTCAGCTAGAAGTAGGCTGATCAAGGAAAAACTGCACAAACAAGGAAAATTTTGTGCAAAAATAGGGATCAACACAGGTGTAGAAGAGGCACCAGTGCTTTGCAACACAGGCACAGAGAAGTCCCAAGTGGGATGCAAAGCTCTATCAGCATACCAAAGGGTGCATTAGTCATGGGAAAGAGGATTCTGACACAAAAATTGTGAACAAGGTTGAATGCAATCACTTCCTAGGTCTATTCTTGGTTGCTTAACGCAGCAAAGTTCTATGAAAGAGGTGAATCAAACATAATGGACAAAGAAACCATCAAGGGAAGACAATGTTCCCCAATGGAGTCGCCAATTTGTTATGTAGGATTTATGACTACGGACAGAAATATCTCCCCCAGGTTTGGTGGCTAACCTAGAACAACATAATGACAAAGGACCCAATGTTTTCCTTAAAGTAAGTAGATGAGGGGGAGAAACTTACTTTGAATATATCATATGCTTCACTCCTTGTTTGGCTTGAATACTCCAATCCTAGCTCCCGTTGCTAAAATTAGAACCTACACAATTAGACAACACAAGCCAAGAAACTATGATATCTATGTAGCATCATCTATCTACTTCATTCAACAGGTCAAAATCGTATTGAAATACATGAAATAGTGACATCACATATAGGAAAACAAAGAACTCTTTGTATTGATATAAATGGAGTGAGTTGCAACCATAAATAGGTGTCGATATTGTAGAAGAGCTCCTCCAAGTTGTTGACTTGTCCTTCCTTTGTCACAAAGTGCACCTCTAATCACCCTAAATGCATGAAAGGATAACTCTCACAACAGTAGCATAAGGGTAGAATCACTCTCCAAAATACAACCCCTTGCATATGGAAGGTTGTAAATATATAGAGAAGTGAGGTAAGTTGGGAGTTCTTATCCTTTTACCAATCTTGGGATTGAGATCCACTCTTGATGGGAGGATGAGATCTAAGGATAAGGGATGGAAACTCCAAGGTAGGATAGGATAGGATTCAAAATTTTTATTTGAGGTAAATAGTTACAACATATCCTAGAATATTCTGCAAATGGAGGCTTTGGGGTTCTCTTTATTTTTCCTAAATTTCTAGAACCAACGCAGGTGAAAATGGGAGTAACCTGTAGGTGATCAACACAGGCCACAATGGAGAAACATGTAATTGAATGTTGTCCAGCAAGAGGCCAGGGTGCGTTGGTCCTAAAACTGGCTTAGATGATGTAGTTTAGGGCAGAAACTCTATGGAATGAGAGAGTCATGCATAAGCCTTTGTGAAATGATGATGTAAAGGGGGAATAGGATGTGAACGATCCCATTAGGAGGTTTATTGATCAGATGAGACCAAATAGCCTATAATACTAGGGAAGGTTGGTTCTTGTGAAATAAGTTGGTGCTTGCAGGGTGTAGTTGGAGCTGATAAAACTAGGGGGTTGGTGCCTCCTTCTAGTTGGTGTTGGATAATATTGGAAGTTGGTGCTTTCTATTGATGTAACCTTTAAGAGATATATTAAAATTGTTCCTTTGTTTTCTCCCATTTTTGTTTCCACGTAAAAACTCTCTTGTTTATTGTGTATGATTTTATGCATTATCAAATAGCATTGTTAATTGTTAATGTTTAACATGATATTATTAAAATTGTAAAAATTTTCCAATACGGATTCACCCCCCCCCCCTTAGTATTGGTGAATATTCCATCATGGGATACCTCAAAATGTTATTTGATTTATGGGTAAAATTCTCTTCGATGCCCTTTTATCCAGCCTATCATCTATGATGGGTACCAAGGTGACCAAATCAACTGTCTTGCATCCCTAAATAGATGAAAAAATAGAATTTGTCCACAAGATGATTGTGCATATCTTACACATGTACAACTCCAAGTATCTTTGTACATAGGATGAAAGCCTTTTGTATCTTCAATATATCTATAGTAGAACCCTCCATAGCTTTATTAGTTATGGTCCTTTTCAATTATCCTTGGGGTTCCAACCATTGGCCTCTATTAATGTAGCTTTCCCATTGCATATTCATTGGTATAATTCTCCCATGCTCACACTAAGGTGGATAGAGTAACCAAACTTGTTTAATGGATTCAAAACCTCAAACAACATGTTCATGATATCCTACATAAAGCCAATGCCAAGTACAAGCATCAACATGATAAGCATTTGGTTCCACACAAGATTCAGATAGGTGATAAGATGTGGTTGCATTTATAGGAAGACAACCTAACAAGTCCCCATAGGAAGCTCAAACCACTTGATATAGGACTTACACAATCACAAAAGTTGTGGTTGAAAGTGATTTTGAATGAAGCATTCACTCTTTCCTTGGTTTGCAACCAAATTTTAATGTGGAGTTGCTTCGACCATATTTTCCACTTTTTTCTCCACCTCAAAGGTAGTTGAGAAATTGGCCCCCACAAAACTCAATCTTTACTGCATTCAACAGGATACAATGGACTAGATCATAGATGCCAAGATGAAGGATTCTCGCTAGTAGAACATACAACTTTACAGTGTTGTTAAAGCAAGGAATCTTCTTCACCAAGGAAAGTGTCTCACCATGAGCCAATTCAATAGAAATTTCCCCGTATAATGAGGAAATTAATGTAATGGAGACCAATGCTTCCTAAGGTGGGAGGACTAATCTAGGTGGATATCAATAGCTACCCTTATATTCCACTAACTCAATGGTTCTCTATCTTCTTGGCAGTTTTTTGTGGCTTTTTAGGTCTCAAACTTCTGAGGTTGTTTTGAGGCCCTAAACGATGTTTTTCATCATTTGAGGGACCAGGGATTTCCATCGCATGCCTTGACACTAGCCAAAACTTGTAATCTTCAAGTAGTTTTTTCCAATGAGCTATTGTGAAGAAAATGGATATTGTATGCAAAATTTGCACCCCCAAGAAGTTGATGTACCAACTAACTACCTCAAGGGCCACAAACCTTTTAGTAATTCATTTTCTAGAGTTATGGTTTTAAACTTTTAGGGTTATTTTTTATGTTAAAAGGCCATTCGTTCGACATCTTGTAGTATATTTTTGGGAATACATGTAGCTACCATCTCTCTCTCTCTCTCTCTCTCTCTCTCTCTCTCTCTAGCCAATTTGTGTTCTATAGTATTATGTTATTTAATTATTTGTAGAAGTTGGGTTTTCACTATATTACTGTGAACTCTACTATATTTCTCTATGCATGTGTTTCATTTCCTTTCTTTCATTTAATTTCATTCCTTGTACAACCTAAATCAATCATTTTTAGAAAAATGGAAATTAGTGAATCTTTTTTTAGGAGAAAACATTAACATTAGCCCATTTCCAAAGTTTAGCCCTAAAATTTTCGCTTCCATGCACCATCCTTCCCATGTAGCCTCTAGTTGTCGATTAATGTTACTTTCATATCGGATCGGGTGCCAATAAATATCCATTAACACATAGATCATTGGATTAAGATATATCTTAATGCCCCATTTTGCTTAGGACACCTAGATCTAATGTTATTGCAACCTTTTTCCTAGTGGTACTCTTCTCCATTAATTTCCCTCTTGATGTGGTCAAAGGAGACATGATCAAAATATAGAATAATTTGTTTAACTAGAGATATGATCAAATTAGATTTTCTCCCCTTGGGTAAGCTAGGTTGACCATTTATTTCATAATCAACAATGAGTTGCAAAACACTGTTATAGTCTTTAAACCTTCTTCCTTTCAACGGAGAGACCTCACCACAATGAGTAATTTTTAGCTAAGTTTTTCAAGACATTCCCTAGTCCCAAGGTATAATAGACAACCTTGTTTTCTTCAGGACCAAGAGTTTCCCTTCTACACTTGTCACCCTTGTAAATGAGTTAGTGTATTAGTGATAAAAGACATGTCAATACAATCTTCAGGAAGAGTGTCTCTTGACCCAATTCCCTTGCCCACTCCATGGCCTTTCATGTTGAGATCATTGTATCCAAGATAAATAATCCCTACACAAATCCTATGTTCCATCCAAACAATATTTTTGGTAACATTATGAATCTGAATATAAGTTCCTTAGTTGGGATCTTTTAGGCTACCACCAACAAATTCATATGTCTATAATCCCTATGGAGGCTCTCAAAGCATACTTGGGAATCAATGTACTTAAGCTTGTTTAAAAGACTCAATCAACCATCTTAAGGAGAAAGCCTTAGATGTCAAACAACAAAAATCATTTGTTACCATATTTCACCTCACGTTATATAGCTCACAAGGATACCAATACATACCTAAGTACTTTCCATTTTTCATTAAGCAAAAAGAAAAAAAATGTTCCTCCTGCAAAAATTTATTATCTAACATATCTTCAGCCATAATGAAGACCATATGAATAATCATCTTATAACAAGAATTTCTAGTAGACATAATTGAATCTGCTAATGAAAAAGTATTCTAAAAAATTAAATTAATCATACCTTTAATCTTATTGGGGTCCTCTTCAAGAAAACCATTAGAATTTCATAAGACAAAAACCATGTCTACTACTGCCTTCCTTTTCAAGAAGTCAAAAAGAAACTTGGAACCCCCACCCCAATCTTGAATCCACTACCACTAGATGAATCCTAGCCCTTATGGAAATACAATTCTCTTTTATGTGCACCACCGACTCCAAACAAGCAACTTCTTCTTAAGGGGTAGTGTTATGAAAATCCTACTTAAGAAAAATACTCATCTCCTCAAGATTTTGTCTATTAGATTAAAAATCCAATTTGCACATGTGAACCATCATTCTCTCACTTTAGTTTATTTTATAAAAGTTCAATTTATTATGTTATTCTTTTTAACTCATGAAGAATCTAAACTTCATTGTTTTAAATAAAAGAATTAAATTGGCAAGACCATTTACAACATTTTATAAATCTTGTGACTCTATACCACACTAATCATAAAAAAAAATCTAAATAACGGAAAATTATCACAAACTTGTTTAATTATAAGTGGAAAATTCTAGCCAAATCTTATAAACATCTCTACACAGACTTACCCCATATAGAAGGGGATGAAGGAATATCATATTGATATGTAAACGGTTGTGAATATTCTGCTGGACAGTTTGTCACAACAGATCTGAAGAAAATAATAATAATAATAATAATAGTAATAATAAATTAAAAATAAAATTAATTAATTAATTAAAAATAAATAAAATTAAAAAATAAATAAATAAAAAACAAAATTAAATAAAATTAAAAAATAAATTATATATATATATATATATATATATATATATATATAGATATATATATATATATTAAATTTGAAATCTACACTATTAGAGTATTATTTCTCTTTAGATTTATGGATCTTTAGATTATTTTAATTGTGTATGCATGAAATTTAAAATTATGTAGAAAATAGAGTACAACGAAATAAAAACTCACAAACCACTATTTGACACAAGATATAACCTAGAAAACCCTTTCGGCAGAAACCTAGCTCAAAGATGAGGTTGGTATGCTCTCTTTCTCTGAATAAAAAATAGTTACAGGTAAAAGAAGTATGGCATGTGGCCCATGGGATACTATAGAGCACAAATCATCCCTTTGTTCTCTATCTCCTATCCCTCTCAGATATTTTTCTAATATATTGAACAAATGCACTCAAAAAGAAATGGAACCCATTTTCCTCCTAGTGGTCTGGTTATAACATAGCTTAATAGCCTACTAGTGGTTAAGTTTGACTCCATCAACTATTAACCAAAGTTACAATATGGACTCTTCTAGAGTCTTCTTCATCATAATCACGTGGCTAGCTCCTTTTCCATGAATAATGGGGACTAACATGGCATCCTCTCGAATTATGGTAGTAAGTACGCTTTTTTGATGCCTCCAAATGCTCCTAGTAGGTTTCAGACCCCAATTTGCCAACTAGGTCCTACCAGTAAAAATGGCCTTCTAAGTTGATTCGTCCACGTTTTCCACTCTAAAGTAATTAATATGGACAATAAATATTATAATGATCCAATCTGAATCACACCTCCTAATTTTTGGAGGCTTTTGGTCCCAAAAATATTTTACTAAATGAGGTGAGGAAATTTTTCCTCGACCTTCTCTCGGGTGTATCATTTAGCCTTTCTTGGAAGTTTTCCTTTCAACCCAATCTACCAAAGGCTTTGCTACCCTTGTCTCATAGTTTTGGACCTCTTCTACAAAATTGTATCTTCTGTCAACTCTTCCTGAGCATCTAATGCCAAATCCTCCATAGAAGGGAGGACCTATTCCTCTCCCTTGTCTAACATTGAAGGTTCATAGAGTTTCAGATTCTCTACATTCACAACTAGGTAAATGCTCATGTATGGTGGTAAACTAATTTAGTATGCATTATCACCCACCTTTTCTAGTATCTTGAAGAAACCATATTGTAGAGCCTTGATTTTCTTACCAGGACTCTATAGCGTCTCCTTGATCTACTGTAGCCATACTTTGTCTCCGACCATGAACGATTTCTCTATTTTGTAATGATCATGCTCAACCTTAAATTTTTCTTGTGACTTGTGAAGTCATTTTGAACTTGTATATGGATCTGCTTGATCTTCTCTACAATTTTTTCAACCCTCAAGGCATCCCTTGTAATATCCTTCCTCGCTCCTCCTTACTACCCATATGCAAGATCCAAAGGGGAAGGTGGCAAATATCCAAAGCAAGTTTCAAATGGGGACATACTAGTGGAAGTTTGGACTGCTCTGTTATAAGGGTGTTGCATATATATTATATTTTTATCCCATGCCTTCGAATGCTTTTGGTTGTATCCCCTCAGACGTTGCACCAAAGTCCAATTATCTACTTTTGTTTGCCCATCTGTTTGTGGATGACATGTTGTATACCTCTTCAACTTTGTGTCCATCTTCTCCCACAATGTATTTCAAAATTCACAGAGAAATATCATGTCCTTGTCTGAAACAATTCTCCTTGGTATTCCAAAGTGCAACCAATCTTGGCCAAGAACAAGTTTGTTGCTTCTTTCCCACAGATGGAATTTTTACATGGCATTAGAACACACATCTTATTAAACCTATCAACTACCATGAACAGGTAGTCACGTCCCTCACTGGTTGTTGGTAAGCCTCCCACAAAGTCTATGGAAATCCTTTCCCAAGGATGAGCGGGTACAGGTAAGGGATGATATAGACCTTGTTTCCTATTGCTAGGGTTATTGGTACAACATAGATGCATCCTCTTATGAACCTATCTATCTATTCTTACATCTTGGGCCAATGCACATACCTTTGCAAGTTGGAAACTATAATCCCTTCACCAAAGTGCTCTACAACCTTGGAGGTGAGAGCCTCTCTAATTAGCTATAATCGCTCACCTTTAGGAACACATAGCTTATCCATCCTGGAGATGGTAGTCAACAGTTTTGTCTCCATCATTCACATGAAACTGAATCTACAGCTTCTGAAACACCTCTCTGAAGTCCTCATCCTATGAATCTGCCTCTTTGTATGCATCATGGGTGGATTGCTCCATGTGCATCAGAGTTCCCAAAGTTTTCATATTTGATGTGGATGGCTTTAAAAGCATGTCAACCAACTTTTTTGTGTTTCCCTTCTTGAACTTGATCACTAAATGAAACTATTGTAGAAACCCAATTCACTTGTAATGATTGTCCTCTTGTAGCTTACTATGGGTCTGTAGGTACTACAGTGGTGGGTGATATATGTGGATTACTATCTCCTTTCCCATCAAATAATGCTTCCACTTCTTAACCACTTTCACCAATTCATAGAACTCTTTTCCGTAGGTAGGTAATTTAAGAACTGCCCCATGAAATACTTAAGCATGGTAACATATAGGCCTTCCTCATTCCATTAAGACCACTCCCATAGTTTACCAAATCACATTTGTCTCCACTTCAAAGGGTTGCTGCAAGTTTGGCAATATTATAATTGGTGATTGATTATTCTTCTTCTTTAACTCCTCTAAGTCCCTCTGTTGACCCTTTCCCCAATAGAAACTCGTGTCACTTTCTATTATGGATTGGAGTGGCATTGCTACCACTGGAAATGAAGCTATGAATTTTCTTAAATCATGTGTTTCCCCGATGAAACTCCTAACCTAAAAAAAATTAGTAGGAACCGAGCATTTCATGATGCCCTCCATCTTGGCAGAATATATTTTTACCTCTCCTCCCCTATAACATACCCTAGATACACCAAATATTGTTGTGCAAACTCACACTTCTTGAGATTTTCTATCAATTGGTCCATCTTTACTGTCTCCAACACCTACATCGAATGTGATATGTGCTCCTCCCAAGTATCATTGTATACCAGCACATCATCCAAATAGATAATAACAAATGAACCTATAAAAGGTCACAGTATATAATTCATTAACCTCATAAATGTAGTTGGTGAATTACATAGGCTGAATGGAATGACTAAACACTCATACAAAACTTCCCTAGTTTTGAAGGCACTCTTCCAAGTATATTCTTCTTTAATTTGAACTTGGTCATATCCAAACTTTAATTCCAATTTGGTTAAGTATTTTACTTGTTGTAAATGATGTTGTGGATCATCTATCCTAGGCATGGGGTACCTGTTCTTGAGTGTGATTTTGTTCAACACCCTGTAATCTATACAATTCCACCAAGTCCCATCTTCCTTTGTTAAAATTATGATGGGTGCCCCACATGGTGACATACTCGGTTGAATGACACCCTATTCCAGTAGCTTTTGCATTTGTTGATTCACCTCACTTGCTTCTATAACAAACTAGTTGTATAGCCTAATGTTTGGCAATGGGGAGTCTAGTAATAGCTAGATCTTGTGCTAAACTTCCCTCTTGGGTGGTAACCCTTTTGAATCCAAGAACACATCCCTATATTCCAATAGAAACTCTTCCAGATGTTGTTTATGTTTCATGGTACACCCCTCCACTTTGCCTCCTACAGACCCTTCTATAGACTGATTTTCCTTAAAAATAGTAAAATATACTTCTTGTTGGAACTTATCAATTTCTTGATGTAGGTTTTAACCCCGTACATAAATTACCTGCATACGAATTCTAAAACACAGAAAATAAAAAATGCGAGAGCATAACACATAAAACACATATACACAGAATTTTTCCCCTGGATACCAAAACTGGGACTACCAGCTTGATTTTTCATTATATTCCTTTCAATGTTACAATACATATTTATACATGCCGAAGCATCCAATACCATGGACCGAAAAACCATCGCGTCCAAAACCATGGACCGAAAACCATGTGCCAAAACCATGCACAAAACCATAGGTAGGTCCGCCCAACCTAATATAGGGTCCAAAAAAAAAATTCCCGGGGCACCTCGTATAGGGGGGATACCCACCCCCCTCACTGCGCAATCGGGGCAATGAAGGGGGGGCTTTGCTCCCCCTCTAACCCCCCGGTTAACTACATAGGCTAGTCGTGGAAAGAATATAACACAACCCAACATTCTCCCACTTGTTGTTTTCTTTCCACAAGGGGCCACAAGAGAGCTTAGTCATTTATCCAGCCCTGCAACGCCCATTGTTTCACTACACCAAGAGAACTTATCAGAGCTCACATATTTTGTCAATTCATCTGCAATATTCTTCAAAGTGTCCACCTTTACCAGAAACACCTTTTTGTCTTCTATCATATCCCTCACAAAGTGATACTGAACATCGATGTGCTTTGTCTTTGAATGGTAAGCAGGTTTCTTTGCCAAGAAAATTTCACTTTGGTTTTCACAGTCTATCCTTATAGCTCCCTGTACTAACCCCATACTTGAACACAATCTCTACAACCAAACTGCTTCCTTCCTTGCATTAGTGGCTGCCATGTATTCTGCCTGTGTAGTTGATAGTGCCACTAGAGATTGTTTCTTACTCATCCAAGTGATTGCACCTCCAAATAGGTTAAACACATACCCACTTGTAGATCTTCTCTGATCCAAATCTCCATCCCAGTCCACATCAACAAGGCCACAGATATCCAAAACTTTGTCCAATCCTGGTCTTCCTTGGTAGCACAAACCATAATCACTAGTGCCATACAAATAACTGAAAACCCGCTTCACTACTATCTAGTGCTCCTTCCCTGGTTTTGACATAAACCTGCTCAATACTCCCACTACATGTGCAATGTCAGGTCTAGTACAGACCATTTCATACATCAGACTACCGACTGCACTAGCATATGGAACACGGGACATGTCCTCTTCCTCTTTTTGTGTCTTGGGACACTGTTCAGCAGATAGCTTTACACCTATAGGAATAGGAACCTTCACTGGTTTACTATCCTGCATATTAAACCTCTGCAATATTATCTCAACATACTTCCTCTTATTTAACCAGAGCTTCCTCTTTTCCCAATCTCTTTTAATTTCCATGCCCAAAATATAGTTTGCAGCACCAAGATCTTTCATGTCGAATTTGGAGGACAATTGGGTCTTCAAATCCTAGATAATTTCTTTGTCATTTCCAACCAACAACATATCATCCACATACAAGACTAGATAAATAACACGGTCACCAGTTAATTTAAAATACACATAGTGATCTGCTTTGCTTTTGGTGAAGCCAAGTCCCTATATAAATGTATCAAATTTCTGATACCACATCCTTGGTGAATGTTTCAACTCATACAGAGAGTTCTTTAACTTGCATACCAGTTCTTTCTTACCCTTCACCGCAAAGCCTTCAGGTTGCTTCATGTAGATCTCCTCTTCTAGATCCTCGTGAAGAAACTTTGTCTTCACATCCATCTGTTCTACCTCAAAATCAAAAGCAACAGCAACAGATAAAACTAATATAATAGAAGCTACCTTGGCAACATGAGAAAAAATACCACCAAAATCAATTCCTGATACCTGGGAATAACCTTTTGCTACCAACCGAGCTTTGTATTTCTCCACATTTCCTTCTGCATTTGTCTTCTTCTTGAACACCCATTTGCTGCAAATGGGTTTCCTTCTAGCCGGCAACTCCACTAGGTCCCATGCCTCATTTTTGTGCAAAGATGCCATTTCATCAACCATGGCCTCTTTCTAGAGTTTGCCATCCTCTGAATTTACTACTTCCTTCACAGTTCTGGGATCATCGTCAGTAATAGATAAAGCAAAATTTGAACAAAAAGAAAATGGACTATACCTTTTTGGTTGCCTTCTTTCTCGAACTGATCTTCTCACACCCGGAGTTTGTGGCTCTTCATCTTTTGATTCCTCCTCTATTGTAGAGTCTGATTCTTCCTGATCCGGATTTAAACAGGAACGCAACAAATTACAGAGATAACCATATACACAAAGATGCAGCGGAAATAATACTTCATTTCATTAATGGAAAATATTGAAATATGCTTACAACCAGAAATGGAAATAAACCAACTAAGGCGATGGTAGCTTATCTCTGAGAAGAGATGTGATGGCTACATGCCTCTGAACTGTGTTACAATGAGGCTCGAAGGCCTATTTATTGTTGAGAAACAATGAAAAACCCTTAACATTCCAAAACCTAACCCTAGGAGATGAAACGCCAAACTGTGGGCCCCATTTGGGGTAAATTGGTACATCAACTTCCCGGGGTCGTAACTTTGGCATATGATCTCCGTTTGACGCATACAATAGCTCGTTAGAAAGATCTATCCGAGTACTACCATTGTTGAAACAGGCAACATCGGTCCATTCCATGGACCCATGTTGCCCCCGGATTCCCCAAAAAACGTCGTTTAGGGCCTCAAAACGGCTCCGGAAGTTCAGGACCCGAAAAACTGCTAAGAATAGTAAGTTGTGCTACAATTAAGGAAACTGAAAATGCTGAGAAAGACAATGGTGGGGGTCCAGGTGGACTTGGCAGGTGGCCACCAATATCCACCTGGATCATTCCTCCCCCCTTAGGAAGCAATGGTCCCCATTGCGTTGAGCTCCTCCATGAGATGAGGAAACTTTTGTTGAACCTGTTCCCTGGTGAGCCACTTGCCCTGCTGAAGGAGTTGGCCGGCTTTGACAACTCGATACAGTTGGATATTCTGTTGGCGAGTGTTCTTGATCTGTGTGTCCATGATCCGATCAGTTGCAGCTTGTTCCATGCAATCTAGATTTAATTCTGTGGGTTTGAGCTGTTCTGCAATGTCGGATGTGTCTAGCAATGGTGGAAAGTATGGCCGAAGGCGGTCCACATTGAACACTGGGTGCAGGCCAAGGAATGGGGGAATGCTGAGCTCAAATGCATTGTCTCCCATAGCCTTAGTAATGGTGTAAGGACCATATCGGAGTGGTCTCAATTTCCGATAAGCTCCAGTAAGGCGTTCATTTTGCAAATGCAACCAGACTTTGTCGCCCACCTGAAACTTGTGTGGCACCCGATGTTGATCATGTCGCTGCTTGTACTTGGCATTTGATTTCTCAATAATTTCATGGACCTGCTGACGAATATGTCGGATGTGCTCAATGAAGCTGGTGGCCTTATCTGTTTCGGACTGGACATGAGCTGAATTCATGTGAGTAGCTGCAAGTGGCATGGCCACATCAATGGGGCATAGTGGCTAGAATCCCAAACCCACCTGAAAAGGGCTATGGCCAGTGGAGCTATGAAGAGCTCGGTTGTAGCTGTGCTGAACATAGGGGAGGCTCTCGTCCCATGTGCGTGGATGCTTTGAGTTATACATGCGCAGAATGTGAACAATCATTCTATTGACAACCTCTGTCTGGCCATCAGTTTGAGGATGGAAGGCTATGGACTTCGTGAGTTTAGTGTCCAACATTGACCAGAGACTGGACCAAAATGCACTGAGAAACCGACTGTCCCGATCTGAGATGATAGACTGTGGGATCCCAAAGTGCACCCACACTCGTTCAAAGAAGAGATTAGCAGTGGCTTCTGTTGTGATATTCTTCTTGCAGGCCACCATAATGGCCATCTTCGAGAACCTGTCGACGACCACAAAAACACAGTCATTTCCATGCTTAGTGGAAGGAAGGCCTGACATGTAATCCATGGAGATGGATTCCCAAGGTCGACTAGGGGTAGGCAACGGGGTATAGAGGCCGTGCTTCTTAATGGTCGGTATGGAAATGGCACAGGCAGTACATGATCTGATGTACTTCCCAACATCCTGTCGAAGATTCGGCCAATAGAAATAATTTTGCAGTACTGCCACTGTTTTCTCGACCCCGAAATGCCCAGCAGCCCGACTGTAGTGTGCTTCCCAAATCATCTTGGCACGCTCGCTTGAAGGAACACAAAGGTGACCGAGGTGGCATAATAGGGCATCCTGGAGGTGAAAATCTGCAACACGCCAACCCTCCAAGAGTGTCTGGTATGTGTGGCCGAATTCTGGGTCGCTTTTGTAGAGAAGTGGCCAATCAGAAGTCTCGTGCCCACAAGAGTTGAGCACGGTGGTTAACGCCATGATCGGTGGTCGACTGAGGCAATCTGCAACATTATTGGTGCTGCCCTTCTTATACTTGATATTCAAGTGGAACTGTTGCAGGTATGTAGACCACTTCTGATGGCGATCATTCTGCAATTTCCCTTGGGTCTGTATGAACTGCAGGGGTCGGTGGTCTGTGTGGATGACCATTTCTTTCCCAAAAATGTAATGCTTCCATTGTCGGCAGGCCTGTACAATGGAATACATCTCTTTATCATAAGTTGGGTACTTCCGGACTGTGTCTGAAAGTGTTTCACTGTGATATGCCACTGGATGTCCATGTTGAGTAAGGACTACCCCAATAGCATAGTCAGAGGCATCTGTCTCGACCTCAAATGGTTGTTGTAAATTTGGTAACGCGAGCACTGGTGCCATGCAGAGGCGATCCTTCAACTCCATGAATGCCTTCTGTTGAGATTCAGACCAAAAGAATTTTGCTTTCGCCCCTCCCTTGGTGACCTGACTCAAGGGCCAAGAAATATGAGAAAACCCCAACACAAACCTGCGGTAGAAGTTGGCAAGACCTAGAAAGCTGCGGAGCTCTGTTAGAGTGGTTGGAGAGGGCCAATCCCGAATGACTTGGATCTTGGCTGGATCGACATGGGGTTCATCAATGATGTATCCCAGATACTGAACCTGGGTCATGCCAAAAGTGCATTTCTCCAAATTGGCACATAGCTTGTGTTGCCGCAGTGTTTGGAGAACCTGTCGGATGTGGTGGAGGTGCTCTTCCCAACTCTGGCTGAAGATCAGAATGTCATCCAAGTATACTACTACAAAGGATTTGGTGAATGGCCGCAAGATTTCATCCATTAGCCTCATAAAGGTTGCAGGAGCATTCGTCAATCCGAAAGGCATGACCAACCATTCGAAGAGGCCCTCCTTAGATTTGAAGGCAGTCTTCCACACATCAGAGGGTTCGATTGGTACCTGGTGATATCCTGACTTCATATCGATCTTGCTGAAATATTTCGCCCCCTTTAGTTGGTCTAGGAGGTCATCAATCCACGGGATCGGGTACCTATTACAGACAGTGATCTTGTTTAGTGCCCGATAGTCAATACAGAGTCTCCACATCCCATACTTCTTCTGTACCAACACGATCGGGCTCCCACAGGGTGATGAACTCGGACGGATGTGACCTTTCTGCAGGAGCTCCTGAATCTGCCTCTTGATTTCATTGTTCTTCAGAATGGAGTGCCGATAAATTGGTCCATTGGGTAGCGGCGCACCTGGGGTCAGATCGATGGAGTGCTTGACTTGACAGTGCAGAGGAACCCCTGCCGGGGAGGTGAAGATGTCCTCGTACTCCTCCACAATCTTGTCCATCTGTAGTTGTCGTGCAGAGGGACCTCGTCTGGAGGCCGCGGCCACTGTCTTCTTCTTTCCTTGAGGGTGTATCATCAGGAAAACAAATTTCCTGGTTTTGGAAATGATCTTACTGCATTGTTTTACAGTAATCAAAGAGATGGCGGCAGGTGGTGCTACCTCTGGTATCCTGAACAACTTATTTCCCAATGTAATAATAACAGCACGGGGCCTTGATTCATACACAGCATGTCGCTTCCACAAGTATGGTTGTCCTAGCAATACATCACAAACTTCAAGGGGAGCAATGTCACACAATACCTCATCCGTGAAGGGCTTGATGTTGTATCGAAGGCGACACTATTGGCTCACGCGAAGATCTCGTCCTTGGTGAAGCCACCCAATGGTGTATGGTTGTGGATGTGCTGTGGTCGGTAGGCCCAACCGCTTCACGACCTCTGCCGAAATGAGGTTCTTTTGACTCCCGCTATCAACAATGAACTGTATCGGGGATCCCTTTACCCACATCTGAGAGTGAAAGAGACGCTCCTCCTCCTCTAGATCTTCGAGTTCATTTTTCTGCATCTTTGCGGTAGCAACAGTGGCACTGGGATCCGCATCAATGATCTGCTTCCCTTTTTCATACCCCTTATCGGGTTCTGACTCAGAGTCGGAACATGCATCTGATTCTGAAACCTTTAGCTCAGCCACCAGTGACTACTTGGCCCGACACTCACTTGTGTTGTGAGTGGAGCTCTTATGGAACTCGCACCATTTTCCAGTGTCCTTTCTCGGCTTCGCGGCGCTGTTCTTTGCTTGCAGCTTCGGCTGGTTGTCTTGGGCTGTCCCGCCTTGGCTTTGTCCTTTGTTCTGTGGTTTCGGGGCACCTTTCCCCTGCTTTGGATTCGCAGATCCAAAGTCTCGCTTCTTTTGTTTAAACTTCTGCTCGACCTTGACGGCATATCGGTATGCTGCGCCGAGCGAGGGGATGTTTAGGAATTGTATTTCTTCCTGGATGTACTTGTGCAGGCAGCCATGGTATTTGAGTATCAAATGTTGCTCCGAATCCTTGATACCCAACTTTGTGCGAAGGGTATGGAAAAGATTGGTGAACTCCGGCACGTCTTGGTCCCTTCCCTGCCGCAGCGTGGTCCACTTTATGTATTCATCCTCGTAGCTTCCAACAGGGTAGTACTTCTCCTTGACGGCATCCCGGAACGATTCCCAGGTGGGTACGGCTGAAAATAGTGAGCCAGTACTTTCATCCTTCTGCTCGCAGTAGGTTTCCCACCAGTCCTTGACGTGGGGGGCTGCTTTGAGGAGAGCAAAAACAATCTTTTCCCGACTCGAAAATTCATGAACAGAAAAATAACCCTCTAGCAGATTTAACCATTTATCTACGGCATCTGCATCTATCTGACCCTCGAATATGGGGATTTCAAAATTAACTTGTACCTTACAGGGTGTGGCGTTTCCAGAGTAGCTGCTGGAAGCCGATGCTTTGCTTCTGGTTAGCCGCTGAAGGATCTGGGCAAAGTTGTCCATCATCGCGTTCCGTTGTCGCTCGAGGGCTTCTTCGAGCAAGATTTTGATGGGATCTCCTGCCCCCTCGTCTTTCTTCTCGTCTGCCATGGGAGGCCGTCGGGATTTGCGAGGCTGGTCTTGCAAAGGTTCAACCAGTTCAAGCCCTAACTCCTTATATCCCGACCTTGTTGGGGACATGCAAAGAAAAACAGAGAAAAAGCAGACCGCTCTGATACCACTGATCCGGATTTAAACAGGAACGCAACAAATTACAGAGATAACCATATACACAAAGATGCAACGGAAATAATACTTCATTTCATTAATGGAAAATACTGAAATATGCTTACAACCAGAAATGGAAATAAACCAGCTAGGGCGATGGTAGCTTATCTCTGAGAAGAGATGTGATGGCTACATGCCTCTGAACTGTGTTACAATGAGGCTCGAAGGCCTATTTATTGTTGAGAAACAATGAAAAACCCTTAACATTCCAAAACCTAACCCTAGGAGATGAAACGCCAAATTGTGGGCCCCGTTTGGGGTAAATTGGTACATCAACTTCCCGGGGTCGTAACTTTGGCATATGATCTCCGTTTGACGCATACAATAGCTCGTTAGAAAGATCTATCCGAGTACTACCATTGTTGGAACAGGCAACATCGGTCCATTCCATGGACCCATGTTGCCCTCGGATTCCCCAAAAAAACGTCTTTTAGGGCCTCAAAACGGCTCCGGAAGTTCAGGACCCGAAAAACTGCTAAAAATAGTAAGTTGTGCTACAATTAAGGAAACTGAAAATGCTGAGAAAGACAATGGTGGGGGTCCAGGTGGACTTGGCAGGTGGCCACCAATATCCACCTAGATCACTTCCTCCTTAAGCTCAAACTCTATTTTTTCAGGTTCCTTTGGTTGGACTTCATGTTTAATAACATATTTTACCTCTCTAAACACCACATCTCGGTTGTACACAACCTTCCTTGTTACTAGGTTCCAAAGCTTATAACCCTTTAAACCATCAATATACCCAATAAAGATGCACTTTTTAGATTTACTATCCAACTTGGTTCGTTTCTCCTTTGGAACATGTACATATGCATCACATCCAAATACCCTCAGATGTGAAAGAGAGGGTTTCTTACCAGTCCATACCTCTTGTGGAGTCTTATCCTCCAACGTTGATCAAGGTGATCTGTTGACCAGGTAACATGTTGTCTCCACCGCCTCTGCCCAGAATTCATTTCCTAACCCAACACCACTGAGCTTGCTTCTTTCCCTTTCCATCAACGTCTTGTTCATTCTTTCTGCAACTCAAATTTGTTGAGGTGTGTATGGAGTAGTCTTCTGTCGTGCTATACCACACTTCTTACAAAATTCTTCAAATTCCTTACTGCAAAACTCACCACCATTATCTGTCCTCAACACCTTTATCTTCTTCCCTATCTGGTTTACTAGAGCCTTAAATTATTTAAACCTCTCAAAGACTTCATATTTCTTCTTAAGGAAATATATCTATGTATTCCTTGAGAAGTTATCTATAAATGATACATAGTACACAGACTTACCCAGTGATGGAACCTTCACAGGTCCAAACACATCACTATGCACAAGCTCTAATATATGTTTCGCCCTCTTACCACCAGAGGGGAAACTCACCCGATTCTACTTCCCATATACACAATTTTAACAGAAATCAAAATCTAGAGAGCTATTACTCATACCTTCTACCATACCTTTACCATGAAGTATTCGAAGGCCCTTCTCTCCAATATATCCAAGCCTTTGATGCCAAAGCATGGTCTTCTCTCCAGAGACCACTAGATTTTCTTCTCCACTTTCAAGAACCACAGAACTATTGCACCCATCAAAAACAATGCTACCTTGCAGCTTATACAGAGTACCAATCTGAACTCCCTGCATCAATACCGGTGCTCCTCGAACCATATTGTAGGTATCCTTCTCGAACACTGTTTTTACACCTGCATCATCCAGTTTGCTTATAAAAATCAGATTTCTAGCCAATGCAGGAATATGCAAAACACCCAGAAGTGTTCTAACCCTTCCACCTTGCAACTTAAATTTACTTTTCCATGACCAATGATACTAGCCTTCCTATCATTCCCTAAGAAGACATCACCACCATCGTATTTCTCATACTTGCAGAACCACTCTCTATGGGGAGTGAAGTGAAAGGATACACCTGAGTCAATCAACCATGCCTCATGATCTACATGTGTACTTGAAGAAGCCAAGTACACATCCCCACCTTCATCAGAGGTGGTTTTCACCTCTGCAGAAGGAGCATCATCAGATCCATTTCCTTTGTCAGGAGCTTTAGATTTACAGTCCCTTTTGTAGTGCCCTTCCATTCTGCATTTCCAGCAAACCACCTTTACAGGTTTTCTTGGAGATTTAGATCTCCCTCTAGATTTATATCTCCCACTCGATGACTTATATTTTTTTCTGTTCTAGGACTGTCCTCGTACAGACAAGGCATCACCATTCTGACTCTCCATATTTTTCCGTCTCATCTCCTCCGTCAGCAAGGATGAGACTATTTCATTAAACTGCAAGGCAGTTGCATTGCTACTTATTGCAATAACCAGAGTATCCCACGAATCTCGTAGAGAACACAACAAACTGATGCACTTATCTTCATCTAAAATTTTAATATCAACAGATAATAACTGACTTACCACAGTATTAAATGCGTTTAGATGCTCTGTCACCGAGTCTCCATCTTTCATCCTCAGGTTATACAACTTTTTCCGTAGGAATAGTTTATTCACCAGAGACTTAGATTGGTACAAATTTCCTAACTTGTCCCACAAAGCCTTAGTCGTAGCTTCCCCTGATACATTCAACAATATTGAATCTGAGACACACAATTGTATTGTGCTCTTTGCCTTCCGATCCAACTTCTTCCATTCTTCATTAGACACTCCCGTTGGTTTAGTACCCGTATCGATCGTGATCCACTAATATTTATCCACAAACAAATCCTCCATCTTGATTTTCCACAACTCAAAACTCTGACCATTAAATTTCTCAATCTCTGTCTTTCCACTACTCACCATCTTCTTTCACCACCAGAATCAATCCAATAGATCTCCTACTGAACAGGGTCAACCACAGGCCCGAGCGAAACCCTTCAACAACAAAGGTGTCCCCTTGAAGCCAAAATAGCTCTGATACCAAATGTAGGTTTTAACCCTGTATCGAAATTACCTACATACAAATTCTAAAACACAAAAAATAAACAATGAGAGAGCATAACACATAAAACGCATATACACAGAGATTTTCCCCTGGATCCTAAAACCGGGACTACGAGCTTGATTTTTCATTATATTCCTTTCAATGTTACAATACATATTTATACATGCCGAAGCATCCAATACCATGGACCAAAAAACCATCACGTCCAAAACCATGAAGCGAAAACTATGTGCAAAAACCATGCACAAAACCATAGGTAGGTCTACCCAACCTAATATAGGGTCCAAAAAAGAAAATTCCCAGGGCATTGCCCCGGACCCCGTAGAGGGGGGCTACCCACCCCCTGTGACCCCCTTGTTGTGCAATCAGCGCAACGAGGGGGGGGCCGTCTAACCCCTCGGTTAACTACATAGGCTAGTCGTGGAAAGAATATAACACAACCCAACACTTGGCTTGTTTGGAATTTACTAGTTATATTTTCAACTTGCTTTTACACACATTGATGGTGAATTTTTTTATCCTTGACAAAGCGGTACTAGTTGGCTCTCCACATGAATATTGCATTACGCATATACATGTAGGGACTCCCAAACACCACTCCACATACATAAAGGGTAACTACATCTATTTATACTTCATTTATAAAGTCAACTCTAATGGAAAATCTAATTTTTAATTATTTTGTTTCCTTTAACTTTGAATCCTTATTTAGCCATCCCAATGGATATGGGCTTGGATGGTCACAAACTTCTAATCAAAATTTGTTGACCAGCTCTGCTGCAATGAGATTCACCTATGATCCTAAGTCAAATAGACCATCAATATTTGTCTTCTTGACCATGTATATGGATAAACTTGGTCATTTCCTTATCTTCTATTTCTAAAGGATACTCAGATTCACCTCCTTTTGTACTGATGTACTGAAAATATTCTCATCCACATCTAAGCTTCTTTTAACTTGGTTGCTCACATCAGTGGCTATGAGATTCTTCTTCTTATTTTCTTTGTTTTTTTTGTTCAAGTTAATCTCTATATGAAGCTTCCAGCACTTCTACCCTCTATGGTCGTCAATGTTGCAGTGGTCGTTGAGACCTTTACACTAGTGTGTTGCAGCTATTGTATTTTTATCTTTTCCTCATGTTATCACAAAAACTGACCTTGATAGGATCTTGATCAAGTAGACTCTGAGTAACTCTTTCAAACCAATCTTTTGGTTGAGGCTTATCCTCCTTAACCTGAGAGGGCTCCCTCAATAGGTTTAAGATTTTTGATTAATGATTAGATGGCTAACTCTAGGAACAAAATGGACAAATGTATAACTGATTGACTGGTTGAATCAAATATTAGAAAACACCTATTAGGCTATGGAGTCAAGATAGTCTTCAACAAAACAACATGATCAGCAAAACATGGAAGTCAAGGCACTTAGAGTTTAGGTTTGTAAATAAAACAGTAACACAGTGAATCAACACAGTCTACAAGCATATGAAGGAAGTTAGAGAATTTTCCAATGAATTCTAAGTATCACAAGCTCATGATACTGCAAATAAGTAATTGTAAAAGTCCATAGAAACATCAAACACATAAACTCCTTGTGAATCTTGAGTAGTCAAATTGATCTTTGTATTAAGTTTGAAAAACCACAGTTTCTTACAATAACACAACTTTCTTTTGCTAATGAACTTACCAACACTGAGGAATTTGATTATCAAGCTTTATATAGAGTTTTACAACCTTGGATACTATGATCCATCTTTGGAGGAATTCGAATTCCTAACTTTGACACCTATCTATTCATAAAACAAACTACTTAATTACAACTTGACAGCTAGCTGTCTTTAAGAATCCTAATACAAATAGGAGTGAAACTCCTAAAACATGCTCTTAACAACCTTATCTATGACTTAAATACATTCTTTAATTAGCTTCCAAGCCATGTCTTCAAGCTTGATGATGTCCACAGTGCTATTACAAAACCTGTTGAATCATGACCTAACTGTCCTGAAAACTAGGAGACAGAGTTCCTCCTTTTAAGGCCCTTAATCTTTTATGCTTATCTTCGAGCAGTTTTGCTGGTGTACATGTGGCATGCATTAATAATCCATTAAAACATCATTTTCCACTTGTGCAAAAAGGAAACTCGAATATATGGAGGAAAGGATGAAACATTACTGTGCTACGAAAATACTCTGTTTTCGTAGCATAGCCTTTATATCACTTATGAAATAATTCTTAGAAGTTTGCTTTCTACACCACTGCCATCTGAAAATTCATATATGATCCCATGTCTACTAGAAACTTCAAAATTTGGAACTAATCAGACCTTACCTCTGGAAAACATCCATAAGTTCTAAATGATCATCTTCAGCAGTTTCATAGCGTGCTACGAAACTATTGTGTATGCTCTTTTTCAACACGGCCTTCAAAAATTTTTGTAGTTTGGAAGTTTTTCAAAATTCCATGAAGACTGATATTATTAACCAAAAATCAAAACCACTTACCCTTTTAAGATGTTCTTCTTCACAGCTATCCTTCCTTTTATATGCCCAAAACTCTTTTTATGTGCCAAAACTGTTTTAGGACATATCCTTCACTGCCCTTTTTCATCACCCTCTTTCATTATTGCTGTAGACCCTTTTCCAGATTTGGTTAATTTTATTTCTAGGTCTTCAATTTGTCTCTTCAATATCCTATTTGTAGCTCTCAGCTGAGCATTAATCCTCCTTACAAATCTGGCTTCTTTGCTTGCAGGAACAGTCTAGGTGTAGTACTGAGTTTCACTGTTTACTATTTCTGGTTTGGAAACCTTTTTAGCTTCCTAGAGATCCTTGATCCTTTTGAAATTTGTCCTTTCAGAAGCATGCCCTCTTTGTCTCACTCTTAGTCTAGCAATTTCATTGTTAGCAGCTTTTAACCTTTCTTCCATAACCTCGTAACTGGATTTTTCTGTTTGAGTGGCAGGAACTGTGTTTTTGTCACCTTCAGGTCTTGGAGACAGAAATTCTATCAACTCTTCTTGAACAGCAGAGGCTTCTTCTATTCTCTCCAGCTCAATTTTGGACTCTTGCATCTTCTTGGATTGCCTGGTTAAGGGTTTTCTGGGTTTGAAAAAAAATGTTTTAACATCATCTTCAAATTCCAATTTCTTGGAGGGTTTCATTTTCTTTGACTTTCCTTGATCAAATTTTATCACATCTGCCTATACAAAAGGGGATTCTGCAATATCACCGGCTTTTAAAATATCATTTAAATCACCCTTCAAGCTTGAACCTTCTCCCGAGATCACTATTTTACCTTTCTCCTTGAAAATTTGACTTCTAGTCAATCTCCTTTGAACTGGTTTGTTGGTTGACTGTTCTTGTGTCATTCCTTTAACCTCAAATATCTTTTCCTTTGTAGATTTAGGAGTTTTAAGAATGAATATTGGTGTTTTTCTTACTTTCTCTTTCACTTGCTTCCTAGGTTTCAACTTAACATACCTTTTTGCCCTGGACATTACAAACTTGCTAGTTTCTGCTGATGGAGTTCCTTTAACCCTAGGGCTAATGTCTACACCTTGTTTTTCTGCCCCAAAGTCACATAAAAACAAAAACGAAGACCAATCTTTGTTGATCCTTTTGAGTTCATGTAGAACTATCAGTTTAATTAGACCATGATGAAACAGGGAAGTTTCACATCCTTGAGATTTCAACTGTACTTTATCTGCCATCTTAGCTACACTTTGAAATAAGAAGGAAAATCTAAAGAAATCATACCAGTAAAATGTAACAGGAGTTTAAAATGATATGAATAAACCTTTTGATATATGCATTCATAGGTAAAATAACGTTGAATGTTGAAGAGCAAATTCGCATAACTGTCCTTGATGTAGTCTCTAGGAACTGCCTTGGTTAAGTCGGTTTCTACAAACTCTGGTTTTAGAAACACCTTACATGGTTCCATGTCAAATCTGATTTTTTTGAACCATGTATCTTGGCCCCTAGGGATCTCTATCACCAAAGCTATGACCTCTGGAGAAATTTGCAAGTTCAGGATTCCGACCTTTGTGCTTGAGCCAGTGAAATGTAGTGCAAACTCCTTTGTCACCTGAGTATGTCCTCCCTACAATTTCTTACAAAACTTCCAACATCCTGCTTTCTTGAAGGCTTCTACAACTGATTTGTCTCTGACTAAGACCTCAGTGCTTTTAGGCTCTGTTCTTAAACAATGACCAGACCTGTGACGTTTCTTCTCCTCTGTCATCTTTCCTTCTGAATTCCTGTAACAAAACCGGCCTCGCTTGAAATTCTGTTGATCAGCCTCGCTTGCCAATGGTGGTCAGCCTCGCCTGAATTATGGATGAGGAAAACCTTGGTGAAAAATTACCAAAGGCTTACTGTTAAGTCCCAAACTTGCATCTTCCCTATACACCTTTTTAGCCATTTTTTCCAGTTACCTGAACCTCCAAGTTGTCAAATAATTGCATATTAGTTTAAAAAGAGCATATAAAATGGTTTCCTAACTTTGTCTTGTGACTGTTGTTTGATCTAGATGTTTTCTCAGTCAGCTGCAGAATCTTGTCACTTTCCGCAGCCTTTTTGTTGAAGTCTATGTTACAGGTGTCTACTAGAGAATCCGGCCACATGGGCGAGCTGCAAATGATGTGGACATGGAACGTCTCCCCTTGGTTCAGCCGAATCCCTCACAAAAGGCCATGGTCAAGGACAGTGAAAGCGGTGGTCAACCTAAGAGTTTTACGGTGGCAGAACTCTGTTTTTCACCACGTGAATACTTGCGTGGAAAATTCCTCAATCTTAGGAGGCATGCTAACACCTATGGACTGCTCCATGAACCAAATCTAACAGCCACTTTCCTTGGATTTAATTGTCACAGCTACCATCAAGCTAGATTTCTGGACGTGTTATTCACGTGTCTGTTTATCAGCGCAGATTTTAGGAAGTAGTTGTATCATCCTCAGTTATAAATAACGTGTTATCATACGCATATTAGCTAGATTTTGTGTATGTAATTTCGACTGTTTTACGAGCCCACTGTGCCATGATTTAATCCTTATGTTATGACTGCATTTTAATACATGAGAAGACAGTGTTCTTAAGTTCAATTTGTGGTTGATTGCTGATTGGCCGAGGTTGCAGAGGGCCCCTGTACACCAAGGTTCTGTAATTACTGTATAGTTTCATGCTTTCTTCCTTTATGTTACTGATTCCATAATCGTTTGCTTGTATATATATTACACTACTTATGGTATTCATGTTGATTGTTGTCCATAGTTTCTTTTATGCTTTCTAATGATTGTTAACTGATCAGTGTTTTTCTTTCAGGTTCTAATAGACAGCCCGGGCAATTGCACATAGCTTTTTAATGACTAATGACATGAAATTATCTTGTCCTTCTGCTGATTTATTTTCTTAGTTCTAATTCCAGCACTGTTATTTCTTTCAGTTTTGTTTTGTTCATTTACTTTTCTGTAAGATAGATATTAGACTACTCATGTCATTTTCAGTTACCTCCTATAGCCAGAGCGAGTCGAATGGTGAGGGATTGGAGTATGAATGCGTAGTTTGATATTAGTTTATTTTTCTGCAAGTTAGTGATTAGATTACTCATGTCATTTTCAGTTACCTCCTATAGCCAGAGCAAGTCGAATGGTGAGGGAGTGAAGTATGAATGCGTAGTTTGTCTTAGTTTCATTTTATGCAATTTAGATATCAGATTACTCAATTCGTTTATGATTACCTCCTATAGCCAGAGCGAGTCAAATGGTGAGGGGTCAAAATATGAGTTGATGTAATATGATTTAGTTTACTTTGCTTACAGTTTTTGAATTGCTTTGAGTCCAGTTTTCTTTTTATACAGCAACAAGGATAATGGGTTTCATAGTCACTAGCTCACTGTTTGGTTTAATTAGAATTTAGGTACATTTTTATTTTCTCTTAGTAATTGATTTCACCATTGCAAGTTTGAAAACCTTTTTGAAGACTTTGAAGTTTGGAAATTATTTTAGAGGTCACCATTGCCTTGAACACTTATATCCATACTTGACTTTTAGAATTTCCATCTCACATTAGGGAATCAACAAAAGATAAACCCAAAAACAAACCAAAAATCAAAAACGACAAAGAAGTAAGAAATCGGTTATCTTGCATATATAGTGTACTTCACTTTAGTAGTTTACGACTCCCGGATTGACAATTTATATAGCAATTTAGGACACACTAAATTGACCAAACATTTTGGCGCCGTTGTCGGGGAAGTGAAACTAGGTAGCCAATTTCTTAAAAAAAAAAAAAAAAAATTCAAGGAAGGTAAAAATTGATAACTTCTCAAAGTATGCTCTCCTCTCGCACCTAGTGTGACCTGGAGGATCAGAAAAGAGAGTTATTGGTTCAATAATTTCTTGAGTATGCTCTCTTCTTGCACCTAGAGTGATTTGGAAGATCAGAAAGAGAATTATTAGCCCGACTTGAAGAAAAATAAAAAAAAATGACATGCATAGAGCAAGAGATTCTAGGGAAAGGTTTATAGCTAGGGCCAAGAGTTCGATTTTTACAACTCCGTCTACTTCAAGTTATAGACAAGATACACCTCCATCATCTACAACTCACACTCCTAGCCTTACGATTCCTGGAATTCAAGAGGCAATAGCTGAATTAGGAGACTCTCCCACACTATCCATCGAATCTGAGTTAGGAAAAGACCCTTTCATTACTTCTACAGGAAAACACATTGTAATCGAGGAAGTAGAATCACCTGAAGAAGAAGAGGGAGAAATTCCTCCTCGTTCGCCATTAGTAGAAGAACCAGAGGACTATGAAATCTCTGAGGAAGCTATCATGACAGAGGAAGTAGTAAATGGATTTGGAGGAGGTAGAGGTAGAGGTAGAGGAGGAGGAAACAATGGAGGAGGTAGAGGTAACAATGGGGGAAATAGGGATGGAGATAACTCATTTGGATTTCCTATAGTTGATGAGGAATCTTGAACAACAATGAAAAACATCTCCCCATCTGTCCTCCCAAACTTTTATGGGTTGCAAAGTGAGGATCCTGAAACATTTCTATTTGAGTTTGAAGTCGTATGCCGAACTTATGATTATATGGAAGACTCTCAAAAACTCAAATTGTTTCCTTCAACATTGAAGGGAGCTGCTCTAAAATGGTTCATGGGATTAGTCACTCAATCTATTAGGACTTGGAATGATATGAAACAAACATTTTTGGATAGATACCTGGACTATTGTATGCCCACCAATCATAAGGATGAGGTATTCAAAATGGTGCAAAAAGAAGATGAAAACTTGGAGGATTTACTTGAAATATTTCAATACAACCTGAAAAGAGCAAAAATGAATAACCTAGATGAGGAAACCTTGAAATCCCTTCTATTAAAATCCATTAGAGATGAATGGATAGATATTTTGAACATGATGGGAAAAGGAGATATATCTCAACTTCCACTTCATGATATAGCAGAGCTATGTGTCCATCTCTCAAGGGGAAAATCTAAAACTGGAAAAGGGCCTAGAGATCCTTCTCTCATTAGAGCAAACAAATATGCAACTGGATCAGTAAGTAGGGCTGAGATTGGCAACATGCTTGATGAGTTTAAAACTGACATTTTAGGGAGTCTTAGTGAGCAACTAGACACCCTTAAGATACAAAACAAACAGAAAGCAGAAGTTGAACCTTTGGCCATCTTTTGTCCAAAATGTAGGAAGAAACATGCCCTAAGGGAATATCCCTTGGATGAAAAAGTTGTAGAAACATGTATTATTTGTTCAGAAAGCCATGAGACCAAGGATTGTCCTTCAATTCCTGGGCTCAAAGCTGTATTTCAAGAAGACCCAAATTCAATTGAGTCTCTCTGTTTTGTTTCAAGGAGACCTTGGCAGGGGCAACAAAATCAAGGGTTTAACAACCCCACGAACTTTCAACCCCCACCAAATTGGAATCCTTGGCAACAACCTTGGTCCCAACCTCAAAATCCATTTCAATCATGGGTACAAGGTATGCAAAATCCTTATGGGAGATTTGCTCAATTTTATCAATATCCTCCATCTTTTCAAAATCAACAAGCTCCACAACTTCCAAATCAAAATCCACAACTTTCATTGCCATTTCCACAACAACAACAACCTTCTCAACAAAATCCAAATTCCCAACTCTTGCTTCCATTCCAACAAAAGACAAATCAACTACCTTCCCAGCCATTGCCAAATCCCAATAATAAAAACCCTCAAAATTCTTACATGGTAGAAGGACAACAATTTCCTACCTATATGATTGTTCCTCTCAATGATGTACAACTCAGATCTGGTAGAGTTTTAGACAAGCCTTCTATAGATGCTCAAAAGAAAAGCATTTCTGAGGAAGATTCTCTTGAAGCCAATAAAGGTTCTAAAGCATCTCTTCAAAACCCAAGCACTCAAAAAGAAAAAGAAAAAGAGTCAACCCCCACAACTCCTATAGTTGAGCAACCTGCATCTTCATCCACACCTCCTTTTCCTGAAAGATTACAAATTGATAAAGGAGTGGAAAAACAAATCTTGTTGCCTGACTATGATTTCCTAGATGAATTAAAGAATGTCTGTATCAATATTCCCTTGCTACAAGCCATTAGAGAGATTCCTATTCTAGAAAAAACAATAAAGGAGTTGAGTCTCAAAAGACCAAGAAGGAAACCAAGAGATACAAGAAGAATCCACCTGGTAGGAAAGATTGCAGATATCATGATGGGAAAAATTACCATGCAGAAGTATGTAGATCCCGGTAGTCCAATTGTCAAAACACATATCAATGGGGTAGAAATTCCAAATACTTTGATTGATTTAGGGGTTGCTATCAACATTATGAGTAGACAGACTATGGAACAACTAAAACTTCCTAATCTTCTTTTTACACCTACTTTATTGCAACTTGCAGATCGATCAATTATCAAACCAGATGGCGTATTAGAAGACATTTCGGTCTCCTTAGATTCTTGGGAATATCCAATAAATTTCATGATTTTAACTCCCAAGAGTAATCTAGGAGGGCACCCACTCATCTTAGGAAGACCTTGGCTAGCCACAGCTGATGCTTTTATCAGTTGTAGATCTGGGGATATGTATATTTATGATGGTAATTCGACAAAGAAATTCAATCTGTATCCTCCAGCAAAAGAAATTACAGTAGGAGATAATGAATGGGTCGATGATGAGGACACTATACAACTTGTCTTTACCATTTCTGAAATCAGTGAAGATAGTCAAATTCTGAACACATTAGAAAACTTTGAAACATATTCAAAATATGACCACACACAATTTCAGTTAGATTCTGAAATTGAGTATCTATCATCTAGACAAATGTCTCTTTACTCTATGGAGGAGTTTGGTAGTCCTGCCATTGAGATCTTTCCAGGTAAAACATTGAATATCAACAAAAACTTGGAAAAATCACAACAGGAAGAGCTAACCAAAATCTTGCAAAAACATTCTACTGCATTTGCATGGGAGTATACTGATATGAAAGGTATTGACCCTAAGACTTGCATTCATCACACCTACATTGAGTAAAACAGTAGACCAATCAGACAACCTCAGAGAAGGATGAATCCAAACCTTAGGGAGATAGTGAAAGAAGAGCTCCAAAAACTACTCAATGTAAACTTCATTTATCCAATTTCAAATAGCCGATGGGTTTCTCCTTTGGTTATAGTACCTAAGAAGAATGGTAAATGGAGGGTATGCATTGCTTACAGGGAATTGAATAAAGAAACTTTGAAGGATCACTTTCCTTTACCCTTTATCGATCAAGTATTAGATACTCTAGCAGGCAAAAAGTACTTTTCATTTTTGGATGGTTTTAGTGGCTATAATCAAATTTAGGTAGCACCTGAAGATCAAGATAAGACCACATTTACCTATCCATGGGGAAATTTTGCTTACTAAGTGCTTCCTTTTGGATTATGTAATGCACCCACAACATTTCAAAGGGCAGTACTAGGAATCTTTTCTGATCTAATCCATGATTGTGTAGAGGTCTATATGGATGATTTTACAGTTTATGGTGATTCATTTGAAGAGGCATTAGAGAATTTGGAAAAAGTCCTTATAAGATGTAAAGAAACAAACCTTTCATTGAGTCATGAAAAATGCTTTATGATGTTTACTGAAGGTATTGTTTTGGGACATCACATTTCAGGGGATGGGATTAAAGTTGATAGATCAAAAGTTGAAGTCATCTCCAAGTTGCCTATTCCAAATTGTCAAAAAGATGTTAGAAATTTTCTGGGATTTACTGTGTACTATAGAAGATTTATAGAAAACTTCACCAAAATAGCATTTCCACTCTTCAAATTGCTTACAAAAGACTGTGAATTCAAATGGGATCCTAATTGTCAATCAGCATTTGAAACTTTGAAAACAAGAATATCTGAAGCACCCATTTTGAGAGGGCCAAATTGGAAACTTCCTTTCCATATTTCTACAGATGCTTCAGATACAACTCTAGGAGCTGTGTTGGGTCAAAAGGATTTAGTTCCTTATTCCATTTACTATACCAGTAAAAATTTGACTCCCACTGAGTTGAACTATACTATGACTGAGAAATAGTTCTTAGTTGTTGTTCATGCAATCAATAAGTTTAGACATTATATAACAGGCTATGAGACTTTTGTCCATACTGATCATTCTACGATTAGATATCTAATGAACAAACCTGTTACTAATGGCATAGTTACAAGATGGCTCTTACTTTTATAGGAATTCAATATTACTGTGTTGGATAGACCAGGGAAACAAAATACAGTAGCTGATTTCTTGTCTAGGATCCAAAATACTAACGAAGATATCTAATGAACAAACCTGTTACTAATGGCATAGTTACAAGATGGCTCTTACTTTTATAGGAATTCAATATTACTGTGTTGGATAGACCAGGGAAACAAAATACAGTAGCTGATTTCTTGTCTAGGATCCAAAATACTAACGAAGATTCTCCTGTAGAGGATAAGTTTCTAGATGAATATTTATTTGCAGTAACTACTAAGACTCCTTGGTATGCAGATATTGCTAACTATTTGGTTACAGGGAAGCTACCTCCACATCTATTTCCTAGTGAAAAAGGAAGAATTATTCAGGAAAGTTCAAAATATTCATGGATTTCTAACGAATTGTTTAAAACAGGGCCAGATTGTGTGATCAGAAGATGTGTTAGGGAAGATGAAATGCCTGACATCCTCAAGGCATGTCATGATGAACCATGCGGTGGACACTTTGCTGACAAAATGACGGCCTATAAAATCCTTTCTTTAGGATATTATTGGCCTTCCCTCTTCAAAGATACAAAAGAATATGTCAAAAGGTGTGACAGCTGCCAAAGAGTAGGGAAACCGACTCTTTCAAATGAAATGCCATTACAACCACAGGTACTCATCAAAACCTTTGAAAAATGGGCTTTAGATTTCATTGGACCCATTAATCCACCATCTAAACAGAAGAAGTATATATTGGTATGCACTGATTATGTCACTAAATGGGTAGAAGCCAAAGCATTACTTTCTGCTACTGAAAATTCAGTTGTTAGTTTTCTTTATGAGGATATTTTTACTCGCTTTGGTGTCCCAAGAGAAATTGTGATAGATCAGGGAAGTCAATTTACATCCAACATGATGGAGAAGCTGATGGAAGAATACAAAATCAATCACAGAAAATCTACTCCTTACCATCCACAAGAAAATGGCCAAGTGGAGTCTACAAACAAAGTTATTGAAAGCATCATCACCAAAATTGTTCATCTACACAGAAGAGATTGAGCAAAAAGGCTTCATGAAGCCTTATGGGCCTACAAAACTACATGGAGGAACACAACAGGACATTCTCCCTATGAACTTGTTTATGGGAAAGAAGTCCTGCTCCCCATTGAGTTTCAAGTCAAAACCTTCAAGATGGCAGTTCAGTTGGGGATGGATCTATCAGAAGCCCAAAAGCACAGAATGGAGCAGCTGAATGAGCTACATGAGATCAGACAAGAAGCAATCCTAAGAACTAATCTAATTCAACATCAAAGAGCTAAGTGGCATGACAGATACATCAAAGAGAAAAAGTTTCAAGAGGGAGATTGGGCATTACTATTTGATTCCAAGTTTAAAGACTTCAAAGGTAAATTTCAAACCCATTGGCTTGGGCCATATGAGATTGACAAAGTCTTTAGCAATGGAGTGGTAAGAATCAAGACCATTGATGAATTTCAAACTCCTCTTATTGTGAATGGCCACAAATTAAAGATTTATCATAAGCCACTCTCAAAAGAGGAATTTGTCAAAATGTTTCAAGAGAATTCTACAATAAGGCTGGTGAAGAAGAATCCTTCTTCCCCACCAGCCTAGCCTTTGTTCCTTTCTGTTAAAAATAATAATAATAATAAAATAAAATAAAAAATTGTATAAGCCTGAAAAACAATCATTGATTGGCAGTCTTATACAGAAAATGTAGAGTGAAAATCAGGGACACCTGACACTATATTTTCCAAAAAAAAAATTCTCATTCTTTCCCATTTTCACTTCACTTCATTGCCATCCCACTCCATCTCCATTTCATTTTCATTTCACTCCACTCCACTTCATCTCACTCCATTTCATCAATAAAAGTCTCTTTCATGACCATTTCCATTTAGTTACTTATTATCTAACTATCTTTATTCAGCCAAGTGGGTGCTATGTCAGTTTCCGCGGCTGGAATCAGTTTCCGCATCCAGAAGCAGTTTCCGCAGCCACCACTCTGTTTTTCAAATTTATAATTAAGATGTTAGTGCAATAATCATGAAAATGCAGGTATGACTGAGCATATGCTATGAAGACATGGATCATCTACAGACATCAATAAGGAGCATTTGATTAAAGGCTAATGGACAACAAATGACAAGGATTCCAAGGTATGAGTAAAAATTTCTTTCAAATAGCAATCAAAGGCACAATTTTTATCACGATAGCTCCATTACCATTCCACGACATTATTCCATAAACCATGCATTTATTCCCTAAACGGTCTCATGATTAATTTTCAGGTTTAACTCGTAGTTGACTACACTTTCACACTCCATTTGTAATCATGAGATGTGACCTATTTCATTACAGCTCCTCTCCACCACATTTTTCACAACCATTCCATAAACATGTAACATCTCGTACGCAGTCGTTCAATTCAAAATTTCGGCTTCACTTCACTACCCTACCATTTTGTTAAAGCCACGGCTACATTACCACCTCATTCATATACGTCTCCACTCCATTTTGTGAACTCACCTCGGCTGCTCATCCTCTGTTTCCTCTTATAGTTCCTGAACACTCCCGTTACCTGTTATCCATCTTCCAATTGCAGCCACTTTTTTTTCCATAAACCCTGTAACCTAGCCATCTTACCTCTACTAAACCCTCACATGTAGCTGAATTTCAAACAGAGGAAAGGATGGGACGATTATTAAGGGTAGCACCGGAAGGGCCTAAGTTCTTAGAAGGATACCCTCAAGTAAAAGATTTGCTGAAGAAGGCAAAATGGCTACGCTTCATTCAAAAATTTAAGGCCCACAATAAGGAGGTAACAAAAGCCTTTGCAAGGTCTTTCAATGGCCAGATGGTGGAAATTGGAGACCTGAAGTTCATGGTCACTGAAGCATCAATAGCAGCTACCACAAACCTGCCCCAGGAAGGTGAGCGTTGGTTTAAAAACAAAAGTTTGGATGAGCAGGCATGGAGAATTATATTACATAACCCAGGTATGGACGTTACTGTATTTACAAAAGGAATTCTTGTTCATGAATTAAAAGAAGAGTGGGCCAGCTTACTGTTAATCATTCAAAAGTTCATTGCTTGTGAAGGCCGCTTTGGAGCAATGTACATGTATCATACTAGGTTATTGATGAACTTATTAGAGAATCAAACCCTTAATCTGTCTTATTTCTTACTGTTGAGCTTGAAAAAGATGAGCACCACAGTCCAAAAGAACATAGGAGACATAGAACCTCATTTATATCATCATGGACTTGTGAGGATTCTCATTGAAGACCAACTGAAGAAAAAAAAAGATACCTGGGAACGGTTTTTAGTAAGAAATTACTTTCAAGGGCCATCTGAGGCACCTGAAATCAGTACACCAAAGACACCAAGAAGAAGTAGGAGAAAATAAAAAGGTGCCATAATCCAAGACTCTCCTATTAGCAAAACTAAAGAGGTTGGTCAAAAAGAAAAGGAGGAAAGAACTAAGGACAGAAAACAGAGGAAATTGAAAGGAAAAAGAAACATAGAAGATGTCTACCAATCACCAGAGCCATCTATAGAGGAAGACTAGCAAGTGTTGTCTAAGAGACTAGTGCATCTTCGAAAACAAGCTGCTACAGCAAAGAAGAAAGAAAAAGGAAAACAAAGCATAGAAGAAGAGAGTACTAGCCCACAGTATTTAAGAGGAAGCAGCAGGCTTATAGGAAAGTGGAGGAAAACACAAGTAAAAGGACCTCACTTCATCGACTTGGGTGGGGAAACACCCAAGAAGCCTCCAGCTGGCCGTAGTCCACCTCATCCTCAGCCAAATATTGAAACCAGTCCTCGAGATGTTGATGTAAGTCCTTCTCAGCCAGAATTAGAAAGCAGCCCTCCTCCTCAAATAGACTTTGAAGTCAGCCCAAGGAAAACACCCAAAATAGATCCAAGTCAGCAAGAGTTGTATGATTACCTCGAATCCTTAGAAAAGACAGTTGTAGGCCCGAGCACATCAACCACTCTGCCTCACATAACACAAGATGCACAAGTCCAATCCTTGAAACAAGAAGTGTTTGAATTAGAGGTTCTAAACAGGCACATTAAACAAGAAAATGAAGCATTAAAGGAGCAAATCAAAGGGGACAAAATCATTCATGCTAATACTATTCTACATTTGAGACTATGGCAGAAAAGGAACAAGAAACTAAAGAAAAAGTGCAGAAAGTTGAGCAGGGAATTAATCAATCTCAAATTCAGATGTTTGATAAGGAAGCCCAGGATGGTGGTAGCACCAAGAAAGAAGAGAAGAGGACTGGATGTACTAGCAGAGGCTTCAGAACATATGGACTAAAGGGGGATGACTAAAATTTTGGTTGCATGAGGACATGCAACACCTTCACAGTGGGGGTATGTTGAGTCCCAAACTTGCATCTTCCCTATACACCTTTTTAGCCTTTTTTTCCAGTTACCTGAACCTCCAAGCTGTCAAATCATTGCATATTAGTTTAAAAAGAGCATATAAAATGGTTTCCTAACTATGTCTTGTGACTGCTATTTGATCTAGATTTTTGCTCAGTCAGCTGCGGAATCTTGTCACTTTCCGCAGCCAGCTCAACTTTCCACAGCCTTTTTGTTGAAGTCTATGTTACAGGTGTCTACTGGAGAATCCACCCACATGGGAGAGCTGCAAATGATGTGGACATGGAACTTGTCCCCTTGGTTCAGCCAAATCCCTCACAAAAGGCCATGGTCAAGGACAGTCAAAGCAGTGGTCAACCTAAGAGTTTTACGGTGACAGAACTTTGTTTTTTACCACGTGAAGACTTGCGTGGAAAATTCCTCAATCTCAAGAGGCGTGCTAACATCTGTGGATTGATCCATGAACCAAATCTAATAGCCACTTTCCTTGGATTTAATTGTCACGGCTACCATCACGCTAGATTTCTGGACGTGGTTATTCACGTGTCTGTTTATCAGTGCAGATTTTAGGAAGTAGTTGTATCATCCTCAGTTATAAATAACATGTTATCATACGCATATTAGCTAGCTTTTGTGTATGTAATTTTGACTGTTTTACGAGCCCGTTGTGCTGTGATTTAATCCTTATGTTATGACTGCATTTTAATACATGAGAATACAGTGTTCTTAAGTTCAATTTGTAGTTGATTGCTGATTGGTCGAGGTTGCAGAGGGCCCCTGTACACCAAGGTTCCGTAATTACTGTATAGTTTCATGCTTTCTTCCTTTATGTTACTGATGCCATAATCATTTGCTTGTATATATATTACACTACTTATGGTATTCATGTTGATTGTTGTCCATAGTTTCTTTTATGATTTCTAATGACTGTTAACTGATCAGTGTTTTTCTTTCAAGTTCTAATAGATAGCCCGAGCAATTGCACATAGCTTTTTAATGACTAATGTGTTGTAGGGAAAAGTATCCGACTCGGATGACCCTATCCCACTCTAAGGGTGATAGTACCTCAGCAACAACTGTAAAGAAAACTACTTAAGGTTTACTTCTTTATGAAAGCAGGAGAGAATGAAGAAATGTACTAACCGTTGCCTTGCGCTTAATGTCGAATCCAAACTCTTCTCTTTGCTTGCTTGCTCCCAGCTCCTTGCTCTTTTGCTGGCCCAGCTACAATGAGATCCTGCAAAATAACAAAGAAGGAAACTACAAGAAGCATGCAATCATAACTGATTCAAGGATTAGCATAAATCAAATATACAATTATCACAACACATCATTGAAACAAGTGCATATAGAAGAACCTCAATAGCTTTTATTAATGGAAGAAGTAAAGTTCTGAGAGTGTTACAACCATTGAAGGCCCCTGTTAGCGCTTGGAATTCACCTAGGCTGAGATAGACAAACTCTCAAGGCTACATCAAACCATTTCACCTCGTAGCTAGCCCTACGAGGTATGAGAAGGCTCTCTCGGGTCAGATTCGATAGATCTTTCAATATGATTAGGCTGACCAATTAATAATAAAGATTTTAGGCTAGTAAATTGATAAGGGGGTTGATTTAATGATTTTTGGGGTTTTTTGGTGGCAATTGGTGGAAGTGCAATTCAAGGTGCAGGGATTGAGCACAGTTTTCACAGGGGGATCTAAGGGGCAAGGTAGGAATGAGTGCTGATGCCTTAATCTGAGATGGATGATCAGAGATGATAGAGGAGAAGCTAAAGAGGGCAAACACACAATTCGAATCCTCTCTAGACAGTAGAAAACATTAAAATTGAACAAACTAAAAAGCTGAGCATGTCAAAACATGAGTTCAAACTTTACCACTTCATCTGTCCAATTTAGAAGCATAAGAGAGATGTGAAACACATAAACAAATTTACAAGAACATGTAGAGAACACACCATCAACAATCAGATCCACAAGAATCCTCAAAGATGTCTGTAAAACCCTGGCTTTCCTTGCCTTCAATTGCAGAAATAGATGCACAATATACAATAAAGCTTCCTTACACAAGAGTCCAACCTCCAACCTTGAAAAATGAGTAAGAGAAGGCATAATATAGACCATCTAACTCCTTTCCCCACCTCTAGGGGTCGAGCTCAGCTTCCTAGGAGCAGTTTGAACTAATTCTAAACTAAGAACTAGAAAATAGGCAGCCAAACAACTTGCCTCTATTACTTAGCTAACTTATCCATGCATTAATTTTTCACTTTTTACATCATGGAAGCTTCTAGAAGGGTAAAGAAAGATAAAATCTACCAAAGTGCCATGAAAATATTACATTTATCCATCATCTACAAGTAAAAATAGTCAACCATAGTCAAAACAGTGTTTTTTGACCAAAAACGTGAATTCTGGCAAATCTGGAAGTTCTGGTCGCGCCCCTGGAAGTTCTGGTCGCGCCCCTTCACAGCTATTTTTGAGTGGGTTCCACTGGTCCAAATCAGGTGCAAGATGGCTCATTGGAAAGCTTGGCCTGTCTACTTTCCATCCCAAGTGGAATTTCTGAATTTGGTGTTGATTTGACCCCTCAAAAACCATTTCTCCCAAGGTCACTTTCTGCAACTCAAAAAGTGGGCAGAAAGTCATTTTTTTGATGTATTTTGAGCTTTTGGAGGCTCAAAACTCAAAATCAGGCTTCTCCCAAGCATTGGTAATTTTTCTTTTTGCATGCCCTTTCCAAAAATGCCAAGTTTTCAAAATTCCGAGCAGTCCTCCAAAATGGTCTCACCCGGGGTGAGACCAAACCGTGGGCAAAACCTGTAATTTTACCAAAAATTTCCAAAATGCTCCAAAATTCTCAAAATTTTCACATTTTGATGCTAGATCAAGGCTGATCAGTACCATGATGAGTGAGAGATGCCTCAGCCAAGATGTGGAGTGGATTTGTCCTTTTCTTCTTCTTCGGGGCCTCTGACAGCTTCCTTTGGAGAATTTTCATTTTTGCCTTGCGAACATGTAACCTCTATGATGAACACCTTTGCCACCCTTACGAGGCCTCTGCTGTGTCTCAACCTCTGTAGAAGAAGACCGGTCATCACCTTGCTCATTAGTCTCAGTGGTTGACATGGTGTTATTGAGCAAGGTGGAATAAACAAGTCAAATTGACCGCTGCCCTGCCTGCAAAATGCTGTGAAGTATGTTGTTTTCAAGGGGAAACATCATGAGGGACATGTTAGGGGGGGGAATTTACATAAGGAAAGGGAAAAAATATATATAAACAACAGGGAATTTTGAAGGAAACAATCACATAATGCTAAACATGTCATTCCATCTCTCACCATTTGCAAATCAATACTTTATTTAGGGAAACTGTGATTTTTAATCACCAAGGGAAAGGACAATGAAAATCATCATGATGGAGGGGAGGATGTCATAAGCATAGGGGGATAAGGCAGCATCATCTATATACAAGTAACAGGCAGCTCATTTCAATTTGTTTTGAATGTCATTGAGGAGCATACTCTGTTTTTCATAATTTCAAAATGACCATTTGATGCTTTGGGAAACAGGGATTTAGGGTTTCTGATTGTAAGAGGAAGGGAAGGGGTTGTTGTGATCATTTTACAGTGGAAGGGAGAGGGGATTGTATCATAGGAATGAGGGAAAATAGAGGATATTAGGGATTAGGTTTAGGGGGGATAATGGAACCCATCAACAAAGTCTGCTGCCAATCAATTTTTGTAACAGCAATTCATTTAAAACAGAGGCAGCCTTATTTTTTCATTTGCCATGAGTAATTAGGGTTTCACTGTGTGATTTGATCATAGGGAGGGATATTCAATTGCCTAGGGAGTTTAACTGAAGGGACAAGCAATTGAATTAGGGTTTACATAGGGAATTAGGTAGGGGAAAAAACAGAGTTTTGAGGAGGGGAAAAAGATACCATGTTACTGCAAACCCTAACCACAGCAAGTCTGATTTCTTTGATGTCTATGCAAATGAAATTTTGTCATGACCTTATTGAGCTTTGAAGTCTTTGACATATACACAAGATGACATTTTCCTTTATTTTTCTAAGGCTATGCAAAATGGCAAATTTCACTGTTTTTACAATTTTTTGAGTGCATGCCTTGTCATCACTTTTCTATTTGTTTTTTACCATGTTTTCTTTTCATTCACTGCTGTACATTTACATAGGCATTTTGCTGTGTTACTAGTGCTTAGGGTTTGATCATTATACATGGGGAAAAGGCAGGGTTTATAGGGTTTAAAAGGACTAGGGTTTGAGTATTGTTTGCAAATGAGATTAATGATAATGACATTTTAGCACCTGTGATTAATCATGGGAAAGTGAATGGAAGGGAATAAGGAATAAAACACCTTGAATAACAAACAAAACTACCAAAGCATATGCTTTCAAAAACCTCAAGCCAATTTAACCTATTCTTACATTGACTTCTTGCATGAATTTTATGACCATAATCCACCTTTGAAATCATGACACATTTCAAAACGATGTGATGGAGGCATACCTTCAAACCCACGAGCAAAATTTGGTGAAATTAGGGAGTTTGGGTGAGTTTCTGGGCAGACAGAAGTTCTGGTCGCGCGCACCTTCAGACTGGTCGCGCCCCTGTAACTGGTCGCGCCAGTGTATTTTTAACACTGTGCGTTGGGCTGTAACTGGTCGCGCGCACCCAGATGGTCGCGCACAGTCTCAGACTGGTCGCGCGCACCTCCAAGCCTTGTGCTTTGCAGAAACTTGCTCGACTTTCCTCCTCTTGCTTCTAACACCAACTTTTGTCTTTCAAATGCACAATGAGAGTGAATTTAGAGGGAAATTAGCTTTTATAGGGTCACTTTAAAAAAAAATTAACTTTAGAACCCACTTTCCAATGTTTTGAACTTGCTTTGCTTTTTAACACTGTTTAGAGTCTTTTTGTCCTGAAATGAGCTCTTTTAATGCGTTTGACTCCGTTCTTTTTGCAGGTTGACCGCCTGAGGGACTGTAGTGAAGGAACCAGGGTTATTGCCGGCACTTTTACAAATTTTTGAGAATTTCTTTATTTTTTCAAATTCCACATGGCCTTGGACTTAAAAACAGGGTTTTTAAATCCAAGGCATAAAATGAGCTGTAGCTGAAGAAAAGGATAATGAAACATATGTACAAAACTCCTTCCGGCTTGCTGGGCACTTACTGACCATGACTCATTACCTTGAAATGATTTTGACTCAAAACCCTAGACCTAAGACCATGGAATCTCAAGACAAAAAATAAGAACAAGCATGACTCAATTACATTGTTGTATGACCTGATCCAGCAAAGCCAAGAAGGGAACAAAGACCAGCTCCTCCATTCAGTGTTATGGCATGCCTAATGAGATGCAAAATTGACACTGAATGAGACACCTAACTATGCATATGCAAAGAGCTATTGATCACTGATGGAGGGCTCAAGACCGACACTAACATTGGCTCCAATGGGGATGGCAGCTCCTTGGAGGTGCCAAGAACCTCAGACCTCTTGGGAGAGCAGACCAGTGCTTTATTCATTGGGCAATGGAGTCAACTTGTACACTTATGACCAACCATGAAATGAATTTATTCGACTTGGACTAAACTGAAAATTTAAAGGGACTAAGACACAAACTGACTCATGACTGACTTAACTAAAACAAAAACGTACAAAGCTTATTGAAGGGCAGCAGTCCATCAAGATTTGAAATCATGATGACAACCACCGGTGTTTCTTACAAGACTATATACATCAAACTATATCAAAATGCCAATGCAACCAATCAAGCAGATGCCTTCTTGATTGATTCTCCTAATCAGATCGCATGATCAACAATAGATACTGGTAACCGGGCATCCAAAAACATAGCTGACCATGATCTCCTTCATCACTGAACACTGCAATAAACATTATCACTGCTGGCTGCAACAAACTTGCTAGAGGATCGTGAAAAACATGAAGATTTGCCACTGCCACCTCCTGCTGAAAGAACAAGGTATCCTTTGTTTCAAACTCTGATCTGTCTTCATCATGTGCTTCAGTAAAAGTATGCTCATGGGCTTCAAAAATCTCTGAACAAACGGATGAGCAGATCTCTTCTTGGAAAAACATTTCGGCACATGAAACATATGAAGAATCTGAATGGAAATCCTGAATGCTATGATTTGCGGTAGTTTGACAGTATGGTAGGTCATCTTCAAATGATATGACAGCCGGATTATCATCTTTGTGAAAGAAAACATTATCTATTTGCTGATCTACAAGACAATCATCTTTTTCAACAAAGGAAGAAGTTTCCCCAACACTTTCCTGACTATGTGTGCATTGCAAATCTGCTGTAGCTTGGGCTGTAACAAGACCTTTCAAAAGCTGATCTATCTCCTCTTCAGACAAAGGAGACAATGCCTTTTGGTTTCTTTTGCTTAAACAATAATTATCTTCATATGACAAGGCATTCAAACTATCATTTAGTACTGAGCTATTGAAAGGAGATTCATCACTTACTTGCACAAAGATCTCACCTTGTTGTTCATGAACATCTGAATCCACAACTTTGTCTATGATCTCAACAGTAGAGCTTTCTTTGATGGGTTGCATGCTGCTGTCTTCTGTGGGCAGATCTGAAACAAGCTCTTCTCTTTCATCATCTACAGCCATATGACCATCTTCAACCTGCTGATCTTGACAAATATCCTCTAAGATTTCTGTGTGCTGCTGAAATGGATTCTCATACAAAGCCTCCATGATCTCTTCATCTATGAAATTATCATCTTCATAAAACTTCTCAAGGCTTTCAATAAAAGTATAAGCATGTTGGCAACAATCTTGAACTAGATTTAATGATGGATAAGAGTCCTTATATCGTTCAATGAACAAGGCATGAAAATCCTTTAAACAGTAAATACAAGCAGGTGGCAAACTTTCATACCATGATTGAGCTTTACCTTCCAGAGTGGCCAAGAATATCTTCATCAAGCAATCTTCAGGAAAATCCACCTTCAACTTGCGAATATGCATATGAAATCTAACTAGATGAAGAGCAGCATCCTTCTTACCATCATCATTAAATGTAGGCAAATTCCTTGACCAATCTACCTTTGGAATTTTATTTGGAAAACCAGGGATGTGATCTCGGCTCAAGGGAGCGTATCTTCTTGCAATCCGATCCATCTTGAAAATCTCAAAGCTACTGATCTCTCTGCAGTGAAGTCACCATGAAGCACTGATTGCTGGATTCTTCAGTGAAAGGAGTCGCCAGTGAATGATTTCAGCCTTTCAAGTGTCTGATCGTTGTCCACTATCAACAATCAGATCTAAACTTGATACATGTACTGGGGTAAAGTGTCAATGAAGCGCTATGTTCACAAATCCCACGGAGATAGACTGAAGCAGCGTTTATCTACTTGCGCTGATGTAAAACAAGAGCGTTTTCGAAGGCTTCTGGCGTAACTTCAGGCTCCGTCTAAGACTTATGAAATAACACGACAATGAGCAAACGATTAATATGTTCTCCCCAGTATGGTCGCCAATATGTTAGCGCTTGAGATTTCACCCTAGGCTGAGGAAGGTAAACCTTCAAGGCTACATCAAACCATTTCACCTCGTAGCTAGCCCTACGAGGTATGAGAAGGCTCTCTCGGGTCAGATTTGATAGATCTTTCAATAGGATTAGGCTGACCAATTAAGAATAAAGATTTTAGGCTAGTAAATTGATAGGGGGTTTGATTTGATGATTTTTGGGGTTTTTTTTATGGAATGACGGGGCTTTTCTGGGCTACATGGGCAAAATCACAGCTTCAAACAGAAAAATATAATGACTACACAGGTTGTCAACTGAGGCAAGGTAGGCATGCAATTTAACACCAAATCTGGTTTCAAATGGGATGGCAAGACTGGTGAGGAGCTAAGGAGGGCAGACAATAACTCTGAATCCTCCTTAAACAGTAGAAAACATCGAATGCGAACAAACTTATAGGAGGAGCATATAATACTATGAATTCCTACCTAATCACTTCATTTGTTCAGCTTGAAAGGGTCATGAAATGAAATGGAACATAACTGATTACATATGAGACAAAGGGAAAAACTTATGCTAAATCAACATACCACATGAATCTCGGCAAACAGAGCTGTGAAATTCCATTAAATTCTCTGTCATAAAACTGTACAATAAAAAGCTCTCTGCTTCTCCAGCAGCTCCCAGCGCTCAGAAAAAACTCTCCCTCCTTCACTCACTCTCTCCAACTTTTTTATTACAAAATCATTATTTTTATAAACTATTCTAAAACAAAACAACAGATTGACCCACAATCTGGGCGCTGTTTGAAACTGAAATTACAAAAAATTCGAAAAGAAAACAGCCTTCTATCATAAAACAGTACCATGTCCCTAAAAATCCTCTGATTGACTAATAAAAATATAAATGCTGGAGCGCATCTCTTTTTGGTTTCTGCGGTCTTGAAATAGGAAATTAGTTCCTATTTTTCTGTTTGCGGTTGATATCTTTGTGGCGTGAATGAGGACCTGGATTTGGTGCTTAAAAATACCACATGAAATTTGACGGTGGCAAAATGTTCTACAAGTACAGAATCACAAACATGCCACGCGGCATACTCATGATACAGTTTGCTTGAATGACAAAGGCAGCCATATAGAGCGCAGATCTTGTTGAAGCATTGATTAAAGTCTGGGAAATAGGAATCGAATCCTATTTTGTTGTTCTGGCACCGTTTGAATAGCGGTGGCATTACACGTTTACCCTTGGCACTCTTCTGCTTCTCGTAAGAATCTAGTAACTTTTGGTGTGTAAACAGCATCAAAAACAAGATCGTATGCCACCTGGAGCTCCACATCAATATAGTCTTGATAGCAAAACAGAGAAACATTAACATGACTTTTGGCAAATTGAACCGATAAGGAATTATCTGAGGAGCCGAAAAAATGATTCACTGTGTCAAAAATGGTTTTAAAGCTGAAGTTTTCAGGAAAAGACCCTGGCAATGCACACCAAATACCATCTGTATCCAGCTCTAAAGGCTTTCTAATTTTCTCTACAAGCAAGCGGGCATTTTGAATTATCTTCATGTCGTCTGAAATAAGGTTCAAGTTTGTTAACAAGAACATCACACTCTTCATCAGAAAGGCCTGTTCCAACTCTGCAAAAGGAGAGAAATCTTGTTGGGTAACCACTGGAAGTCGAATTCTGTGCAAGACCCAGTAAAAACTGTGCCACCTCTCCTCCACGGCGTCCAGATCCAAAATAACCACCTATGATGAGAACATCAAGATCAGATCCGGTGTTTATATAATCTGGTTTCAACTTGAGCCATTTTCCACTGCGATCACTAGGTTCCCATTTTGAATCTAAATCCTTCAAAATTATGCCTTTATCTCTGTTATCAACAGTTCCTTGAAAAAATTTAGCAACCTCTTCAACACTAGCAGCAATAAAGGACCAACAAGGTTCACCAAAAGAGTGACATGAATTCAAACTCCCTTCAGGTAACAATAGCTCTAACCGACCCTTTAAAGGCTTCACGACCTCGCAAAGAAGTTTATGGCGCTCACGCAAGCTTTGGTGTCATTGGATGCTATGTAATCTGTTCAATAAACCAATCTCCTTACTATGCGCATCTGTATGGGTGGGAGAGCGCTATCTGGCAGAGCATCTTATCACAATAATGGAAATCAACCCCTGGATGGAACAACGCTTGAAGAATGCCGAGAAGAAAAACGAATATGGGATTATTAAGTTAAAGCAACCATGTAGAGATATTGCTGCTTTACTCTGATGCCACCGCCACCATCAAACTTATCTACAATATATAGATACTCTGTTTCTGCCTGCGCTGTCTAAACCGCTTCCAAACCGCTTCCATCAGCATAAACACAGGCTTATGATTTTTTATTTGACTTCTCATCTGACATACGAAACCTATGGATCGAATCTCGTTCGATAGAAACAAACAGCGGCACCAAAATGAGATTGCGTGTCTCTAGCCAGAGTTTCAACTAAGGCAGACATCCCAATCTTGGTTCTAGCTAACAATTCTTATCCCATGTCAAAATGACGCTCCAACAGTCATCCAACCTCTATCAATATACAGCAGGTGACAATGGCGATCAATGAATTTAGTTTTCTGCTTTGAAAATGCCATGGCCCCTTTCAGTTCAAGGAATAAGTCCTGTTGTAGAAGAAACTGCTCTTTGGCTTTCATTGCTGATTCCCTGCGCGAATGCATTCCAATGCTGCCCATGGAAACTGTCAGATGGACTACTTAAATAAGAAACAATGCTATCGGACACTGAATATTGGTGATTTGAAGAATGATCGCTGCTTATCCTACTTCTGCTTCCTTTACTAGTTGAAGATAACGAAGATCCATATAACTGAAAGCCATGCAAGCCAGAGTGAACTTTCCATATATGGCAACAGACTTTAACTCGAACTCCTGACTGCAATTAATTCCTTTGTTCACCAAAAACGTGCAATTCATAATTATAGTGCTCCTTCCTGTTCCTGTTAACATGTTTTTGACAAATAAATGCCTTGACAAACAGCTCCTTTGCAATCATCACTTTCCAGCAGAATTTATGGACCAAAAAATTCATTAACACACGGTAGATGATATCCATAGAATACATGTAATACTTCCTCCAGTCATATTCTCCAAATCACTTTCTGAAAATAAGATCAGACCTTCAATCCGCCTCTTCCAGGCCCATGTGTATTATCTTTAAAGACCCAATCCTTTTATTCATTCAATAGAGTACATTCATTTTGTGATAAACACCAACGTCCATTAACAACTAACAAAATACTGTGTAAGAGCGTGGGCAAAGCACTGTATACAAAGCACTGTATGCGTGGACAAAGCACTGTATGCGTGGACAAAGCACTGTAACTCAATCAACCCTAATTGAACATATCCTTGGACCTTTGGAAAACCACCAAATTCTACATTTAGAACATCTGCATCAAACATCTGGCCCAGAAATTTGTACAGGCTATCATCATGGATATTTTCTTTCATTGCAGCGACTAATTTCATAATCCAAAGAATGGCCACCATCTATGGATAGCAGCCCTTTCAAAAGATTTTAATAATGGCATATCCCATGAATGATCACTGTCAGCAAAGTGAGGCAAAGTATAACCATTATACTTACTTTCAGACATTAAAGCGGAAAGAAATGGATTTGAGGGTAGACCATTCTGTGGCCAAGTTGTTCCTCTTTGATAATCTGAAATAAGGGACTTGTGCTTTCTACTTGTTGCAAACTCAGATAAGATGAGTCCTGAAGATGAGCTTGATTCCGAATCTATACAAGCCACTCCAGAACCAAGTAATGTCCTCGATCCTACTTCATCATAAACGCTTGAAGCCCCAGTGGCATGGTCACCTTTTTTGGATTTCCTTGTCCACGGAAGTATTGAAACTTTATCTTCTGATTCACTTCATCTCTTAATATCAGACCTTCCATTAGGTGTTTTGTGTTCTCTGTCAGCTGATACTATCTGTTTTAACTGAAACATTGATACTACAGGACTGATATTTGGCACACTATCACTTTGAGAATCCCAATCTTCCTTTACAGCACTCGGCATTGTTTTGTCATCAACTGGTCTCAGATTTTTCCTGGAGGTTTCCCTTGCAGAATTTTGTCGATGTTGCATGTGCGCCAATGTCAAAATAAGATGACTCAAGTAGTCCCAATACAGTTGAAGAATTTAGATGCCAACATAAAGACATAATGGATGGATAATTGTGTATTGCTGCTCTAAGGGCCTGCAAAGCTTCGAAATGAATGACTGGATGTGCCACTGTAGAGAACCTCTGTACCATGATAATTGAAACCATATGAAGATAAAACTTGACCAAATTCATCAACAGTAGAGTCTGATGTATGCTTTGTTTTCTTTGTGCTTTTACAGAGGTAGGAGCTGCAATCACTGCCTTTTGAAGAGCTGGAGCATAAATTACACAAATTTAAACAACAAATTAATGATTTCTTCTTCAAAACAGGGTTTTGAAGAAGAATCAATCTCTGATATAAGACAGAGTCTAACATCGGCTCCATTTGGGATGGCAGCTGCAGCTTCCTGGAGGTGCCAAGAACCGCAGAACTTTGGGAGAGCAGACCAGTGCTTTATTCATTGGGCAATGGAGTCATCTTTCCAACAAATCAACACAGCTGAAGACTTATTTTCACACTGAAACTTAACTCAATCAAACTAAAAGCCAACTGAAACAAGATGCTGCCCTTATGGCTGCTTATTTATTTACAAAACCTACTCTAATCTGCTGTACAAATAATAGATCAAGTAATGCTAAAATGCCAAATTAACCACTCGAGTAAACCTGGAAATGAAGCCGCTTGAGAATGCTGCCACGAAGTCCCAGATGCAATTACTGGCAGCCCTTCATGCACATACTGATCCTGGTCACCGAGAAGACAGCCCGATCGATCAATCAAGCTGAAAAATGTGTCCATGTAGGCCGCAATAGGATCACGGACACCGGCCTCTGTAGGCTGCCCCAACTCTGCAATACATACTTCCAGCTGCACAGTGTCAATGTAAACCTCTATAGGCAAATCTATGATTTCTTGTTTCGATGAAGGAAGGATTTCCAAGAACTTTTTAGGGTCTTGGAAATCATAAGAGTGGATCTGCTCATCGAGATATTGAATCTCATTTTCAACTCTTTCAACCACTAACTCATAAAATCTAGTTTTGCCTTCAAAAAGAAGCTTCGGAGATTTCCAACATTGAAGGAAAATACTGAAAAATTCTTCATTAATTTCAATACCTGCTAACATCTCTCTAACTCCATCTAGAACTTCACAAAGTGCAGGGTCTGCCACATACCCTACCATTGCATGAACATATCAACAGGCACTGAAATGTCTGGATTGAGTTGGAGCCGCCAGGTGAATGATTCAGCCTTTCAAGTGTCTGATCGTTGTCCACTATCAACAATCAAATCTGAACTTGATATATGTACTGGGGTAAAGTGTCAATGAAGCACTATGTTCACAAATCCCACGGAGATAGACTGAAGCAGCGTTTATCTACTTGCGCTGATGTAAAACAAGAGCGTTTTCGAAGGCTTCTGGCGTAACTTCAGGCTCCGTCTAAGACTTATGAAACAAACACATCAATCAACAGACAAGTTTGTTCTCCCCAGTATGGTCGCCAATATGTTAGCGCTTGGAATTCACCTAGGCTGAGATAGACAAACTCTCAAGGCTACATCAAACCATTTCACCTCGTAGCTAGCCCTACGAGGTATGAGAAGGCTCTCTCGGGTCAGATTCGATAGATCTTTCAATATGATTAGGCTGACCAATTAATAATAAAGATTTTAGGCTAGTAAATTGATAAGGGGGTTGATTTAATGATTTTTGGGGTTTTTTGGTGGCAATTGGTGGAAGTGCAATTCAAGGTGCGGGGATTGAGCACAGTTTTCACAGGGGGATCTAAGGGGCAAGGTAGGAATGAGTGCTGATGCCTTAATCTGAGATGGATGATCAGAGATGATAGAGGAGAAGCTAAAGAGGGCAAACACACAATTCGAATCCTCTCTAGACAGTAGAAAACATTAAAATTGAACAAACTAAAAAGCTGAGCATGTCAAAACATGAGTTCAAACTTTACCACTTCATCTGTCCAATTTAGAAGCATAAGAGAGATGTGAAACACATAAACAAACTTACAAGAACATGTAGAGAACACACCATCAACAATCAGATCCACAAGAATCCTCAAAGATGTCTGTAAAACCCTGGCTTTCCTTGCCTTCAATTGCAGAAATAGATGCACAATATACAATAAAGCTTCCTTACACAAGAGTCCAACCTCCAACCTTGAAAAATGAGTAAGAGAAGGCATAATATAGACCATCTAACTCCTTTCCCCACCTCTAGGGGTCGAGCTCAGCTTCCTAGGAGCAGTTTGAACTAATTCTAAACTAAGAACTAGAAAATAGGCAGCCAAACAACTTGCCTCTATTACTTAGCTAACTTATCCATGCATTAATTTTTCACTTTTTACATCATGGAAGCTTCTAGAAGGGTAAAGAAAGATAAAATCTACCAAAGTGCCATGAAAATATTACATTTATCCATCATCTACAAGTAAAAATAGTCAACCATAGTCAAAACAGTGTTTTTTGACCAAAAACGTGAATTCTGGCAAATCTGGAAGTTCTGGTCGCGCCCATGGAAGTTCTGGTCGCGCCCCTTCACAGCTGTTTTTGAGTGGGTTCCACTGGTCCAAATCAGGTGCAAGATGGCTCATTGGAAAGCTTGGCCTGTCTACTTTCCATCCCAAGTGGAATTTCTGAATTTGGTGTTGATTTGACCCCTCAAAAACCATTTCTCCCAAGGTCACTTTCTGCAACTCAAAAAGTGGGCAGAAAGTCATTTTTTTGATGTATTTTGAGCTTTTGGAGGCTCAAAACTCAAAATCAGGCTTCTCCCAAGCATTGGTAATTTTTCTTTTTGCATGCCCTTTCCAAAAATGCCAAGTTTTCAAAATTCCGAGCAGTCCTCCAAAATGGTCTCACCCGGGGTGAGACCAAACCGTGGGCAAAACCTGTAATTTTACCAAAAATTTCCAAAATGCTCCAAAATTCTCAAAATTTTCACATTTTGATGCTAGATCAAGGCTGATCAGTACCATGATGAGTGAGAGATGCCTCAGCCAAGATGCGGAGTGGATTTTTCCTTTCCTTCTTCTTCGGGGCCTCTGACAGCTTCCTTTGGAGAATTTTCATTTTTGCCTTGCGAACATGTAACCTCTATGATGAACACCTTTGCCACCCTTACGAGGCCTCTGCTGTGTCTCAACCTCTGTAGAAGAAGACCGGTCATCACCTTGCTCATTAGTCTCAGTGGTTGACATGGTGTTATTGAGCAAGGTGGAATAAACAAGTCAAATTGACCGCTGCCCTGCCTGCAAAATGCTGTGAAGTATGTTGTTTTCAAGGGGAAACATCATGAGGGACATGTTAGGGGGGGGAATTTACATAAGGAAAGGGAAAAAATATATATAAACAACAGGGAATTTTGAAGGAAACAATCACATAATGCTAAACATGTCATTCCATCTCTCACCATTTGCAAATCAATACTTTATTTAGGGAAACTGTGATTTTTAATCACCAAGGGAAAGGACAATGAAAATCATCATGATGGAGGGGAGGATGTCATAAGCATAGGGGGATAAGGCAGCATCATCTATATACAAGTAACAGGCAGCTCATTTCAATTTGTTTTGAATGTCATTGAGGAGCATACTCTGTTTTTCATAATTTCAAAATGACCATTTGATGCTTTGGGAAACAGGGATTTAGGGTTTCTGATTGTAAGAGGAAGGGAAGGGGTTGTTGTGATCATTTTATAGTGGAAGGGAGAGGGGATTGTATCATAGGAATGAGGGAAAATAGAGGATATTAGGGATTAGGTTTAGGGGGGATAATGGAACCCATCAACAAAGTCTGCTGCCAATCAATTTTTGTAACAGCAATTCATTTAAAACAGAGGCAGCCTTATTTTTTCATTTGCCATGAGTAATTAGGGTTTCACTGTGTGATTTGATCATAGGGAGGGATATTCAATTGCCTAGGGAGTTTAACTGAAGGGACAAGCAATTGAATTAGGGTTTACATAGGGAATTAGGTAGGGGAAAAAACAGAGTTTTGAGGAGGGGAAAAAGATACCATGTTACTGCAAACCCTAACCACAGCAAGTCTGATTTCTTTGATGTCTATGCAAATGAAATTTTGTCATGACCTTATTGAGCTTTGAAGTCTTTGACATATACACAAGATGACATTTTCCTTTATTTTTCTAAGGCTATGCAAAATGGCAAATTTCACTGTTTTTACAATTTTTTGAGTGCATGCCTTGTCATCACTTTTCTATTTGTTTTTTACCATGTTTTCTTTTCATTCACTGCTGTACATTTACATAGGCATTTTGCTGTGTTACTAGTGCTTAGGGTTTGATCATTATACATGGGGAAAAGGCAGGGTTTATAGGGTTTAAAAGGACTAGGGTTTGAGTATTGTTTGCAAATGAGATTAATGATAATGACATTTTAGCACCTGTGATTAATCATGGGAAAATGAATGGAAGGGAATAAGGAATAAAACACCTTGAATAACAAACAAAACTACCAAAGCATATGCTTGCAAAAACCTCAAGCCAATTTAACCTATTCTTACATTGACTTCTTGCATGAATTTTATGACCATAATCCACCTTTGAAATCATGACACATTTCAAAATGATGTGATGGAGGCATACCTTCAAACCCACGAGCAAAATTTGGTGAAATTCGGGAGTTTGGGTGAGTTTCTGGGCAGACAGAAGTTCTGGTCGCGCGCACCTTCAGACTGGTCGCGCCCCTGTAACTGGTCGCGCCAGTGTATTTTTAACACTGTGCGTTGGGCTGTAACTGGTCGCGCGCACCCAGATGGTCGCGCACAGTCTCAGACTGGTCGCGCGCACCTCCAAGCCTTGTGCTTTGCAGAAACTTGCTCGACTTTCCTCCTCTTGCTTCTAACACCAACTTTTGTCTTTCAAATGCACAATGAGAGTGAATTTAGAGGGAAATTAGCTTTTATAGGGTCACTTTAAAAAAAATTTAACTTTAGAACCCACTTTCCAATGTTTTGAACTTGCTTTGCTTTTTAACACTGTTTAGAGTCTTTTTGTCCTGAAATGAGCTCTTTTAATGCGTTTGACTCCGTTCTTTTTGCAGGTTGACCGCCTGAGGGACTGTAGTGAAGGAACCAGGGTTATTGCCGGCACTTTTACAAATTTTTGAGAATTTCTTTATTTTTTCAAATTCCACATGGCCTTGGACTTAAAAACAGGGTTTTTAAATCCAAGGCATAAAATGAGCTGTAGATGAAGAAAAGGATAATGAAACATATGTACAAAACTCCTTCCGGCTTGCTGGGCACTTACTGACCATGACTCATTACCTTGAAATGATTTTGACTCAAAACCCTAGACCTAAGACCATGGAATCTCAAGACAAAAAATAAGAACAAGCATGACTCAATTACATTGTTGTATGACCTGATCCAGCAAAGCCAAGAAGGGAACAAAGACCAGCTCCTCCATTCAGTGTTATGGCATGCCTAATGAGATGCAAAATTGACACTGAATGAGACACCTAACTATGCATATGCAAAGAGCTATTGATCACTGATGGAGGGCTCAAGACCGACACAAACAGCCCCAATCCAGCAACACCTCCCAGCAGAAAGAATTTCTCCTCTTCACCTCCTTCAAGCAATCACCCAATAGTTCTATAGTGAAACCAACAGCATATCATTACTTTGCACAAAATTCCAGCCTCTTGAGCTCATAGGAGAGAGCTCAATATATAGATGAATTGAGAAAGGATGAGTCAGCTTGCAACTGATGTGTAGCTGCCTTGTGTCCTCTCTCTCTTCAGTTGATCTTCAGTTCTTGAGTCCACTTGGAGAACCTTGCTTCCACTTGGAGAAACAGAGCCTCTGACTCATCACAAGGCGAAATCCTTGATCCAAGTGTCATTTTTGGAAGATTCCAGAGCAATGACTCAGTGTGCCACTTGTCCCATCTCGCTCAGTGCAGGTGGCCTTTGTTCTACCTGCTTTGCAACGCAGGTACACCATGGAGGAGTTGAGTTTCAGCGCAGAAGCCTAGTGGAGCACCTGCTTTGATTTCAGGATTGCTTGTTTTTTAGTGTTTTCAGGTGGAGAACTGATCTGAGAGCTGTTGGTTTGCTGACCTTGTTCCTCTAGGGGCAGGAACATCATGTTTAGGGACTTTGGATCCCTTGGATTATTGACAATTCATGCCTGATGCTGCCAGGCACAAAATTGCCTATAACAGATGCCCCCTAAAGTATGAGGTCGTTTATCGGGTGAAATGCTTTATTAGGAGGATCCGAAGTTCATTCAATCTGCTGAGAAGTGTCCTGTAATAAGATACAATACAATACATTATTTTTCATTCTTTTTCATGATCTAGCTGAGGCGGGCATTCCCATGCTCAGCTTTATAAATTCATTTTGGTACATAGCACAGACGATCGTCTGATGATAGACTGATAATTCTCTGCTGGAATTATCATCTTTTGAGAAGGATGATCATCTGCTGCAATGATGTACATATCAAATGTCTTTATATCTTGAATATATATCGCAGCCCGGATGGATGAAACTAGATCCGGGGTCTTCAATCTCTTCCGATCTTCACTCGATGTACAAGTCGATCCATGTGAGAATTTCTTGAAGTCGAACATGGAAAGACATCGCTTGATTACCGGTCAATGATGTAAACCGTTAACAAGCGCGAGAGGAATCACCGATAAGGATGATGACCCTCAAGGTACAGCAGTACAATTCACATGGTGGGAATAAAGGACTTGGCGTCGACCACCATGCAGAATCTTCTGGTCGAAGGTCATTGATGTATACCTGTCGCCGGAAGTGAGAAACTTGCCATTGAGGCATGCAAGCTTCAAAGTACTGAAGGGGTTGTTCCTAGATCAACTCCTTGGATAATGAGCTGATGTCGACAAGGAGCGATCCGTCAAAGGAGGGCCTTAATGAATCCCACATCATTGACACGGAACGGAGCTAGTGATTGTGATGAGGTGAAAACAAACTGTGATGTATGATTCAGGGTGGCGGTCATGAAATGGATGAAGGACAATGTATGGCAGTGGATGGGACACGGTTGACTCTTTGCAGAACAACATCTCTTGAACATATAACGACACTGATGTGATGGATCGGTAGCATTACCCCAAATGTGGATGGTGTGGCGAGGACCATGGTGATGAGACCGGTGAATGAAACAACCCAACCCGATGTGATACGGAGGACAAAGTGTCATGTTCAAGAGCGACTTGCTACCATTAAAGCTGTGAGGTTCTCCCAATTTTTCCCCAGTCATTGCTGACCAGTACCTCTTTATTTTTATCAAGCTTGAGGAGGATAACATATGCTTGTTCTATAACCTGCCCTTTGGGCAAGCCCATCGCTATGTTTTAACGAGCCTAGCGATAGGGAAACTCGTTCTGGTCTAAAGACAAGTTTGTCGCTATTTAATGAATTTAACGAGTCTAACGACAAGGATAACTCGGTCCTTTTCATTTTTAGAGAGTCTGAAAAGGTACATAAAGTCAACTCCAGAATTCCTTTTTCGTCATCTAATCCCTTAAGTCCGAAAAAGTATAAAACAATACAGAAGGGATGAATCTTCGATTGTTTTAACGAGCCGAACAAAACAAGCGCTCGATCTTTTTGTGCAATAATCCCTCAGGTCCAAAAAGATTAAAATCTAGAGGAGGGATAGCTCTTCCGGTCGTTTAACGATCTGGAAGGCCAAAACTCGGCAAACTTTTCATATTTTACGAGTCAGGAGAAAAGAGCTCAAAGAAGACTCGTCTTTTGAGGAACGAGTGATAAACAGGGATAGTAGCAGATTCTAGGTACAGGTTGGAATATTCCAATCACGGCAGTGTCACAAGGATGGCTAAGTGAAATCACTCTTCGCAGCTGTTCCTCAAAATGGGTAAACAAACATATGGAGATGAACGATTGGCCAAATGAACGGATGGAGGTGAGACTGCAAGAACACGACCAAGGGCTTTTAAATGGCTGTCAAAGGTTACATTTACCAAGGTTATTTACCGGGCTGGGTTCGTTTTTTAACGAGCTTGAACACTGCTCAACCTTATGTTTATTTTTTAACGAGCATGAACTATGTGCTAAAACTGCTCGGATCTTGCGTTTATTTTTTAACGAGCATGAACTGTGTGCTAAAACTGCTCGATTATATGGTTTACTTTTGATTTTTTACCATAACTAGCTTCTCTTTTTCACTGATAGCACTGCATTTTCAAATTGCTGCAACAAACTAGTTAGAAATGAGTAATATTTACATGACAATGAGATTAACACATTAATATTTACCTTGAACTACGTAAAAAAGCAAATAAAAAGGGTTTTTACCTCTCACTTTACCATTTCATTTGCATTTTGCTTGTTGGAGCTTTGGAGGAGCCTCTTTCCCCTTGATTTTCATCAGCTGATTCCGGGAGATTCTGCGGACGATTTTTGGCGCCGTTTGGACCAGGTAGGAGCTAAACCTTAGCTCTTCATTTTCATGGTTTCATTTTCCTGTTTTATGCCTGTTTTGCTGTTCTATTGAGCCTCTGGGGTTTTGCCAGGGCGCCCTCTGATCAGCGTAGGTTCCCCATTCGAAAACTGCGTTGGGATTCAAGCTGTTTGAAGGCAGCTTGTCCCCCAACGCAGGTAGTACACTGGGCACCTGCGTTGGGGCATAAAAACAACAATTTTTCACAGATTTTGATGAAATTTTCGCCAGTTTTTCATCAATTTCAGGAGCTGACTCATTCTCTTGTTTGTTTTGCAGGGATTCTTGATCAATATGGCCCTAACATGGCGAGAACGAGAACATGAAGAAGAAGATATGATTTCCCTTCATGATCCTGTTACGGTGGGTGCATTACGAGACTGTGGTTTGCTGAAGTTTTTCCGTATCTCTAGCATGAGAGCACAGATTTCTCTACTGCAGTATATGCTTGATGCTTGGGATCCTGTTAACCAAGTATTCCAGATCAGGAACAAACCTATTCCATTGACCGTGACAGATATTTATTTCTTGACTGGCTTGTCAAGGCGGGGTGCCCCCATTTCTTTATCAGGCACAGTTCGGGGGAATGATTCCGTGAGAGATTATGTCCGCCAGTACTGCAGGGAGGGGTCCCAGCCGAGCAGAGACGGCAAGGTGGTTATCCGTGATGTTACTAGCAGGCCTCTCAGGTCCATTCTGTATACTCTTGGTAGGATGGCCGGTAGCGCATCTTTACATGTTGCCAACAGGTCTCATATGCAGCACGCCTTGGAATGTCTCCAACCGAAGATCTTCAACTGGAGTGATGCGGTGCTTACTCAGATGAAAAATCAATTGAACAAGGTGAAGGATGGGAAGCTGAAGAACTTTGGTTTTGGTTCGATTCTGACTGCCTTCGCCTTGGAGAAGATCCCTCTGATGCAACCTCAGTACATTGATCTCGGAGTGCCTTCTCCTACCGAGCCACGTATGCAGCGATGGGTCGATCACATGTCCATACATGCAGGTCAATCCCAGATTTCTTTCAATGCCGCTTTCTTCAGGTGGTTCGATCGCCAGGGGATGGCTTTTTCCGAGTACCCATATGTTGGTATGGATTTCCGGGGTGATCCGGATATGGTACTGCGAGACGGTGCTCAGTGGGATGCTACTGGTAAGAACTTCAACCATATTATTGTTCATTGTTTTCATTTATAATGTTCTTGTGCTTTATTCTATCAAGACTTTAATTGAACCCATGTGTGCTTGCAGATGTCGGTCCTGTTCGTCCGGCAGTTCGTCTGAGACCACCTGTTGCTGCTCCGGCAGAGGAACCTGCTCGGAGAGTTATTATCCGTGATCTTAGCGATACTGAGACCCTTACAGCTGTGCAGGGGCAAGTTGAGAACCTTACCCATGGTCTTCCGGATGTATAGATTGACGAGTTACCTTTACCGATGCAGCAGCATACTATCGGTGTACCTAGACGATGGACCCGTCTTCTGCGTATGATAGCACAAACTGTGGCTTACTATCAGGAGCATCACTAGGCTAGGGTGCCCCCTAGCACTTTTGAGTTTTTAGGTCACATGACCAATTTTGTCTTGGTTACAGAACGTTATGTATGAACTTTATGAACAGCTTATATATATTTTGATTTTCGATTTTCATTCGGGTTGATTTGGATGATTCATATGTACACTTTTTATGATGTGTCCCTTTTATAAATGTTGCAGATGTCTATCTAACACATAGTTTGCTAATGAGTCAGTTAATGTGTTTAAATTTCTTGAAATATGTTGATATTGAATTGAATCAAATCGTCTTTCCAAGATCTTTACTCTTAGGAACATGCGATAAATAGCTGGATTACGAACAGAGTATATGCCATTGAGTTGTAGTACTACGAGCTGTGAGTCTAGCCTGATAATTAGTCGGCGTATGCCTCGTGTGACGGCATCAGAGAGTAGTTCTATCAACGCGCTATACTCAGCGATGTTATTCGTTGATTGCCCAATACATACACCTCTGAAACTTACTAACTCGCCACTTGGATCAAAAATGGCCCATGCTGCGGAGGATAGGTTCCGCGAACTACGACTCGCTCCGTCTGCATATCCAACACATGTCTCCATAAGGTTTGACATCTGCAACGAATGAAAAAGGGGAATCACTCAACCAGAACAAGAACTTTGGCGAAAACAAAATACAACAAAAGCATGCAGGTTACTATTTAAGCATAGTAACGCTTGAGGTACAGCCCGTTCCGGGGCTGCGCCAGTGGGATTCCGTCGTAATCTATTAACTCGTAGGCTCCTTTTGCTAACACTCTTTTAACAATATAGGGGCCCATCCATAAGGAATTGAATTTACCTGCTCCTAATTTATCGGATTCTTGGTCATAAAGCAAGACCAAATCACCTTCTGAGAAGACACGGGGTTTGACATTTTTGTCGAACTGAGCCTTGACTCGTTTCTTATGGGCTTCGTTAGCCAAAGTGGCATCACGACATGTTTCATCCAAGTGGATTAATTCCAAGAAACGAGCCTCTTCTTCCGAAGTTCCGGGGAGGAGATCAATTGCGAGTTTAAGCGACGAAATTTCACACTGGATCGGTAAGACTGCTTCTAGACCGTACACCAATTGGAAAGGTGTGAATCCGGTTGCGTTTCTTACCGAAGTTCGGTAGGCCCACAAGGCTGCATACAGGATTAGGTGCCATCTTCTTTTATGAACTCCGATCATCCTTTGCAACATACGCTTCAAGACCTTGTTGATTGCTTCAACTTGTCCGTTGGCTTGTGGATAATACGGAGTAGAGCTATCGTGAGATAGCCCTAGTTTGGCAGCTAATTCGACCATCATGTGATTGCGGAAATGCAATCCATGATCTGTAACTATAGCCTGGGGTACGCCGAACCTGGCGACTACGTGATTGAAAAAGAATAGGGCCGTTGTTTCGCCGGTATTGTCCAATGTAGGCATCGCCTCGGCCCACTTGGTAAAATAGTCTACTGCGACTATAATATACCCATGCCCCCCGGTCGAGGTGGGGTTACATTGCATGAAATCGATGCCCCATTTGGCAAAAGGCCCAACTGCAACTATTGGTTGCAGGGGTGCGGGCGGTCTTCTGGTTTTGCTATCAAAGATTTGGCAGGAATGGCAACTTCGGACTGCGATTATGCAATCTTTGAACATTGTTGGCCAAAAATATCCTGCTCTTAATATCTTTTGGGCTGTAGCGAAACCTGATTGATGCCCTCCACACGCGCCTGAATGACACTCATTCAGGGCTTTTTCGGCCTCTTCATGGGTGAGACACCTCCTCAGAACTGTATCGATACCACGACGGTAAAGGGTATCACCGACGATCACGTAGTCTTTTGCTTGGTATCGTATACGTTTCTGTTCGGAGTGTGAGGTGTCTGGCCGAAACTTTTGAGTTTGGAGATAGATAATTATATCTCCATACCATTCATCGCTTGCAGATATCAAAAATAAAGTCTCGTCCACGATTGATTCCTTGGAAGTTTCATCGTTGGACGACGATGGGAGATCGCATAATAATTCTGCGAATACCAGAGCTTTCTTTGACTTGGATTTCACAAATTCCATATCAAACTCTTGAAGGATCGCTATCCATTTGGAATACTTGCCCCCCAGCAACTGTCGCGACAGTATATAAGTCATGGGGTTGCAATCTGACAGAATGGTAGTTTTCCTAAAGAGGATATAATGTCGAAATCTCTGTACCGCTTGAACAGCAGCAAGCGCTAGCTTTTCAACGTAAGAATATTTACTTTCTGTATCGTTTAAGTTTTTACTTAAATAATATACAGGATGTTCAACTCCATCGACTTCTTGAACTAAAACCATCGCAATGGTTGTATCCGCTGCAGCTAGATACAGGTTAAAATCCCTAAGATAATCCGGGGCGTACATTAATGATGCTTTTACTAGAGACTCTTTCAAAGCATCAAAGGAAGCTTGCGCAACCTGGTCCCAGTCGAAGGGTACATATTTTTTCAAAAGACGTGTGTAACCTTTAGCAAGTTCTGCGTAATTTGGAATGAACCTCCTCAGAAAGTTTTCTTTCCCTTGGAGTTTCTGAATCTGAAGCAAATTTGAAGGTGGAGGAAAATTGATGATTGCCTGAACCTTACAGGGGTCGAGACGAATCCCATCTTTAGAGACTACAAAGCCAAGTAAACGACCAGAACCGACGCAAAACACACATTTGTGTGGATTGAGTCTTATCTTGTAGTGTCGGCAACGTAGAAATATCGCTCTTAGATGCTGCGGATGATCAGTCCGCTTCCGCGAATGAGCCGGAAGATCATCGAGATATGGTTGAACAATGCTCTTGATGTCGTGGAAGGCATAATTCATAGCCCTCTGAAAAGTCGCCCCTGTGTTCTTCAAACCAAAGGGTAATTTTCGATAAGCGAATGTGCCCCACGGACATATAAATGCAGTCTTAGACTGGTCCTGTGGGCGGATATTAATTTGATTATATCCGGAGAATCCATCCATAAAGGAAAATATTTCACATCCGGTGCATTCATCAATTATCTGGTCGATGAAAGGTGTAGGGTAGTTGTCCTTTGGACAAGCTTGGTTTACATCCCTATAATCGACGCACACTCGTATTGTTCCTTGTTTTTTCATAACAGGAACAATGTTCGATACCCAATCGGTTAGAGGAACCGGGTAGATGAATCCAGCATGGAGAAGTTTCTCAACTTCTCCTTTAATGGCAGCGGCTTTCTTAGGGTGCACCTGTCGAAGCCGTTGTCTTACTGGTTTGACATCAGGATACATTTTAATTTCATGTTCAACGATACTTGAGTCGATGCCTGGCATTTCATCATATGACCAAGCAAAGACATCTCTAAATTCGCGAAAGAGAGCGTTATATATTTCCAGTTCTGAAGGGGAACAACCTTTGCCAACATGAATATTCTCTACAATACCTATTTTGGTCGAGATATTTATGGCTATAGTCTCTTCAATATTGGATAAGTTTCACTCAAAATCCACCGTGTTTACAGTATTTGTTAGGAATTCAAAGACTGAAGGGTGGTAAAGATCTTTCTGAGTATCTTCTTCGTATTCCGGAAGAAGGGAACGATGGTGGTGATCATTCCATGGTGCCCCCTCAATCATCATTGATTGCAAGATTCCTTCGTCAGTCCCATGTACTTTCGACCAAGGATCTAATGGGGTACCATATTCTCTAGATCTATCTACCCAAACGCTCGAAGAGTGCTGATTGGGATTCGCCTCCCAGGCCTGAAACATTGATTGCTACAATATTTCAATGGGGCTTGGTGGCAAAACCATTGCATGATCCATAGCGACTTTGCCTTCTGTGTCTTTCAAGGTGGATACCATATTGCATGTTGCTACAAATGGTACATTTCCTATGCAACTAGGAGGTGGTAGCGCGAAAGTTCCCATCATAGTGGGATCTTTCAACAGACCTACTCCAATATCTTGAATCGACCGGTCGCTGCCATGGATCATGGGAACGCTTCCTGTAACTTGTGAACCATTAGGGAGGAAGTTTTGTTGATCGACGACCGTAATCCCTCCTTCAAAGGGGAATGCGATCTTCCTAAAATAAGTCGACACAACAGCTTGCATGGCATAAATCCATGGCCTTCCCAGTAGGATGTTGTAGTCAAGATTGCCATCAATGACTTCAACATCTATTTCTACTGTTTTGCCCCCTAGTTCAACTTTCAGGTTACTAAGGATACCGTAAGGGGTATATATCCTTCCGTCGAATGCTTTTAATGTTGTCGATGATCACAACAAGGTTGGAGATCCTAAAGTTTTCCAGCAACTCATCGACATAATACATGTCGATGCCCCCTCATCAATAATCGTTCTATGAACTGTTTTGTTGAGGGCTTTCACTTGGACGAGGAAAGCTAGTTGAGCTGGTAACTGAGGATCATACCCTTTGTGATCAAAGGATACCAGATTGGAATCTTTAGGATCCACCCCACCAATTGCTGATAACAATGCCTGCCTTTGGGATGGGCAATGTTGTAGTACCTCAAGAGTCGACATAGCAGATGGCGATTGTGCCAAATCTTCCACTATGTTATAATGCTGTGCCGCTCTGGCACGAGGATTAAATGTAGACTTGTGTACTACTCCCTTTGGCGGTTTTATCGTTAATTCGTGCGTGATGGGGGGTACAACTTCTGCCGAAGTTGTTGTCGAACTGCTAGGTTGATCTTTACCTTTATCGTTCGACACCTGTGGATTCCCGTAATCTTTGTTCCTTGTCGAAATCAAAGCATCATTTTGCTGTTTTGAAACCGACAACATAAGCACTTGAGATGGGGAAGCGTTTCCACTATCAACCAGATTTTGACCTGGGTTAGGAAATGGATCACTTGACACAGCTGAGGTATGCGGACTCTTAAAGAACCTCTTTAGCTCAGCTTTGAATGGGCAATTCTTAGTGTTATGATCCTTGTCATCGCATATTTGACATGGATTCGGTTTCCTATTCCCAGGAGGGTTCGAAGAATTTTTCTTAGGGGATGATTCACCTTGTTTATTCTTCTTCCCTTTGTTTTGCTTCTTCTTGCTTCCTGGTTGATTGGTTTCTTTGCCTTTATCTGTCGATACGGCATTTACTTCCGAAGCAAGAATTTCTCCATGCGCATTTTGATTCGAATCCTTACAGGCCTTCTTTTGATTGGTCCTTTTCGGATTTGTGTTTGCCGTGCCAATCACGCCATCGCCGGCATGAGAGTCACTATTTGATTTAGGAGGAGGAGGGATTGAAAACTCTGGTCTAGGGGCGTCTGGTATTTTGTCATAGAGCGTGCCGGACTGAGTATATACTAAGTCCAAATATTGTGCACGAGCAATAACCTGCTCTTCTGTTACGACTCCCCCCTTTGCCACATCTTTCGTTATGGCCGGAAGTAACGACTTTATAAACCACTCAGCTAAAAGCTAATCAGGAACGTATGTTTTAACCATTCTTCGTCGACGTCGCCACTCATGTATATGATCTGATATATGAGTTGCGGTTGTCTGTTTGAAGTTAGTCAATATCTCTGTTCCCGTTTCATACCTTATCGGTAATTGAAAGTGGGTTAAAAATGTCGTGGCAAGGGAGCTAAAATTGTCGAACGAAGCTCTTGGCAATTCTATATACCATTTCGCCGCTGGACCTGTCAATGTCCTCTGAAAGAGGCGAAGCCTTATCGAATCATCATTTAAAGTGTTCGACGAACACCATAGATGAAATGTCATCACATGATTCGACGGGTCTTCACCTGGATTTCCATTGAATTTAGGAATGTCGGATGGGAGTTTGTGCGGGATCACTGGCCACCATGGGGCGTAAGCAATTGGATCATTGGTTAACCGATGTAAATCAGGCAACTCTAAAGTCGCCACGAATGGTAACTGTTGATTCAAGTTAGGGGAAGCGTATCCAGGGTATGATGGAATCGCCTGAACAGTTGGTCTTTGCATACCAGCATAATGGAGTTGATGTTGGTATGACTGATACGGTTGATGGACTTGACCACTTTGGATATATGGTTGTCCAGTATTCGCAAAGATTTGCTGTTCAGAACCTTGGTACACTTGTTGGAATTGTGGCTGTTGGTATTGCACTATCCACGGTTGCGATACCATGGGTTGTTGTGCTATACTAACCATTGGACCAAGATGTGGGGTGATTGTACCCGATTGTACTTGTGTCGCCCCACCAGTAGGTGATTGTGGTTGGGTCGCAGGGTCAAGGGGCTGTTGCATGAGAACCTGAGAAATCTGAGGTTGACATACAACAGGCATCGTTTGAACTTGCGACACGGTTACAATAGCCGGTGTAGTTGGGATGTTCGTCACAGGTACACACTGTTGCATAGAATATACAACTCTTGGTGGCTGGGATAGCATAGGTACCCAACTACTCGTTGCAATTCCACCATAACTTGAATAAGGTTGAGAACTCCCGTATGGGTACCCTCCCAGAGGGGGTAATGAAAGGGCGTACTGCCCCCCATACGGTGGTAATCCAGAACTCAAGGCAATTGATTGTCCTGGAGGACTGGATGGCCTAAATTGATTCCCAAAAGGGTCAATTTGTTGAGTCTCACCATAAGAGTTACCAGACATTACTCCGGAACAAACAGGAACAGACCATACTGCCGATATAGTCCCTTGGTGGACTCCTTCTAGCGACTGAGAGCTAGTTGGGACAGATGGTATGCCGGCGAACATTGTTGGATTTGCAGCAGGTAATTCTGCTGTCGCCGTGTCATTTGACACAGTCCTAGATGTCGACGGTTGTTCAGACATTTTGAGTCTATCCAATTGATTGCCTAGTGATTCTACAGGAACTTCCACTGGTGATGGACAAACTTCTGTTGTAGCAGGAAATAGAGTGACCCCTACTCCAAAATGAGTTGGAGTGGATACTTGCGGTTCCTCTATAATTTCCTCTATCGCAATCAGACCAGGTGGAAGAGGAAGACCGTCAGGTCCGTAATAGATTTCCGGTGCCGAAGAAGGGGTTGTATCAACAGCGACAGATGTTTGAGGAACAAAACTCTCTGGACCAGTTACAGATGGAACTGGTTCAGTTATTCAAGTATTTGCCCCCATACTAGGATCAGTATTACTGTCCTTCTGCGGCGGTCGAACTTCTTCTATAGAGGCAGGGTTTCCGGAAATGTTTGGAGTAACCAGAATCTCAGATGTTGTTGGAACACTTGTTCTAACTTTTAAAGGAGATTTTGAACTGGTTCAACGAGCTCGCTTCGTCCGGACTGTTTTCGATTCCGGAGACAAAGACGGTTGACTCGCAAGCCTCCGAGAACGACGGATATTCAATTGACTTTCTTCCACGATTGCGGATTACTCGATCAACTAAAATATAAAGGGGAAAATTTGCGTTTCCGATTTGAATGAATTTTATTAGACGTTTTTAAACATAACTTTGCTTTTTCATGTTTTAAGAGTCGAGAAAAAGCTAAAGATGACTCTAGTCTCCTTCGATGTATTAACGAGCCCAAAGTGACAAATGCTCGGTTGGACTTTTTCAGTTATAGAGTTTGAAAAAGGCCAAAAGAAACTGCTCTGGAGATCTAGGCAGAGGGTGTGCCAAACCTTTCGCAAAACCACGGAATACGTTTTACGGTACGTGTGGTCAATCTTCGTGAATGCTGTGTTCACTGCATTGCGATCAGTAGGGCGGCCGACACGGCTTCCTAAGGATAAAGGATATATGCCTATAGGGGTCTCCCAATATATACTCGACGGTACGTGGGAGCACAAGTCTGTATTAGTGCCACCGACTCTCAGGAGGAATCACCCACCTTCGTAGAGATCGACAGTCACTACATTTAACGACGCCGGAACACGTCTCTAGCTTAGACCTCTATGTGTTTGCGTTATGTTTCAATGCGTTGTTAGGTTCATTCAGTATATTTTAAGTTGATCTTTTTAAAGTTTGCCTTTCAAGGTTCACCACGAGATGTATATGACAAAAATCCTAAATGCAGCCTAAGATGAGAAGCAAGATTTTTCAAATCTTTTTGACTGATGAAAATCTTAACTACTGAGGGAGAAGAAAGGCAAATATTTTCACACAGTTCATACAGCACAAACTAATGCACTTTCTCCTAAATCATCATGCAAACCTTTTTCAAATGCAAAATGCACAATGCATGTATTTTCTTTTCCCTTTCTTAATGTTGATGTATTACAAAAAGAAAGTTGTTATTTAACTTTGATTTCGATTTAAAGCGAAAACAAACAAGCTTGTCCAAAATCAAAAGACGCCTTAAGATTTACTTGTTTAATCACTGGAAATACATGAAATCAAACCATAATGACGAAAGTAAAAAGACTAATCAGCTATGGACAGCAAACAAGCTAACTCTTTAGACCAGCAAAATGCCTAACACAGGTTCAGATCTAAGAGGCCAAAGCAAGACTGGTTCAATTTCGTTATGGGAAATTGTAAATGATGTAAGAAATACAAAAGAACAAGTACAATTTCGTTATATAACAGAGGCGGAATGATGGCAAGTAAGGTTGGTTTCAGAACAGGTACAAGACTGGTAACTGGCTGCAAAATCTATAGTGAAAACAGGCAAGAAAAAGGGAGGAAACCCCAAATGCACAAGGCAAAATTGGGCCAACGCAGGTGCTGCACAGCCAGTCTGGCTCTCAGCGCAGGTAGCCCCTTCGGGACCTGCGTTGCAAAGCAGGTAGCCTGTGTACTACCTGCTTTGGAAAACGAAAGTTGCGTTTTCTCAGTTTCCGGGTCACAATTTTCTCAAAAATTCACAGTTTTTGCTCAAATCAGAAGCTATCAGTCAAGCACACACTAAGGGATGACAAGGAAGATGAAAAGCTATCACTAAGATCTTACAAGGATCCTTGTAGATCAGCTCTTCAAATCATGAACATGCTCAGAAATGAGCTAGAGTAGCTGCCCTCTACTTCGCTTTTGATATAGTCAAAAGCTTTTCGATTTGGTACTCTTTTGTTCAGGAAATGAATAGCAAAATACTACAAACAATCAAACAGATACGATCCCCAGCGGAGTCACCAGTTTTTTGTAGGGAAAAGTATCCGACTCGGATGACCCTATCCCACTCTAAGGGTGATAGTACCTCAGCAACAACTGTAAAGAAAACTACTTAAGGTTTACTTCTTTATGAAAGCAGGAGAGAATGAAGAAATGCACTAACCGTTGCCTTGCGCTTAATGTCGAATCCAAACTCTTCTCTTTGCTTGCTTTCTCCCAGCTCCTTGCTCTTTTGCTGGCCCAGCTACAATGAGATCCTGCAAAATAACAAAGAAGGAAACTACAAGAAGCATGCAATCATAACTGATTCAAGGATTAGCATAAATCAAATATACAATTATCACAACACATCATTGAAACAAGTGCATATAGAAGAACCTCAATAGCTTTTATTAATGGAAGAAGTAAAGTTCTGAGAGTGTTACAACCATTGAAGGCCCCAATCCAGCAACACCTCCCAGCAGAAAGAATTTCTCCTCTTCACCTCCTTCAAGCAATCACCCAATAGTTCTATAGTGAAACCAACAGCATATCATTACTTTGCACAAAATTCCAGCCTCTTGAGCTCATAGGAGAGAGCTCAATATATAGATGAATTGAGAAAGGATGAGTCAGCTTGCAACTGATGTGTAGCTGCCTTGTGTCCTCTCTCTCTTCAGTTGATCTTCAGTTCTTGAGTCCACTTGGAGAACCTTGCTTCCACTTGGAGAAACAAAGCCTCTGACTCATCACAAGGCGAAATCCTTGATCCAAGTGTCATTTTTGGAAGATTCCAGAGCAATGACTCAGTGTGCCACTTGTCCCATCTCGCTCAGCGCAGGTGGCCTTTGTTCTACCTGCTTTGAAACGCAGGTACACCATGGAGGAGTTGAGTTTCAGCGCAGAAGCCTAGTGGAGCACCTGCTTTGATTTCAGGATTGCTTTCTTTTGAGTGTTTTCAGGTGGAGAACTGATCTGAGAGCTGTTGGTTTGCTGACCTTGTTCCTCTAGGGGCAGGAACATCATGTTTAGGGACTTTGGATCCCTTGCATTATTGATAATTCATGCCTGATGCTGCCAGGCACAAAATTGCCTATAACATAATGACATGAAATTATCTTGTCCTTCTGCTGATTTATTTTCTTAGTTCTAATTCCGGCACTGTTATTTCTTTCAGTTTTGTTTTGTTCATTTACTTTTCTGCAAGATAGATATTAGACTACTCATGTCATTTTCAGTTACCTCCTATAGCCAGAGTGAGTCGAATGGTGAGATATTGGAGTATGAATGCGTAGTTTGATATTAGTTTATTTTTTTGCAAGTTAGTGATTAGATTACTCATGTCATTTTCGGTTACCTCCTATAGCCAGAGCGAGTCAAATGGTGAGGGATTGAAGTATGAATGTGTAGTTTGATCTTAGTTTCATTTTATGCAATTTAGATATCATATTACTCAATTTGTTTATGATTACCTCCTATAGCCAGAGCGAGTCGAATGGTGAGGGGTCAGAATATGAGTTGATGTAATATGATTTAGTTTACTTTGCTTACAGTTTTTGAATTGCTCTGAGTCTAGTTTTCTTTTTATACAGCAACAAGGATACTGGGTTTCATAGTCACTAGCTCACTGTTTGGTTTAATTAGAATTTAGGTACATTTTTTTATTTTCTCTTAATAATTGATTTCACCATTGCAAGTTTGAGAACCTTTTTGAAGACTTTGAAGTTTGGAAATTATTTTAGAGGTCACCATTGCCTTGAACGCTTATATCCATACTTGACTTTTAGAATTACCATCTCACATTAGGGAATCAACAAAAGGTAAACCCAAAAATAAACCAAAAATCAAAAACGACAAAGAAGTAAGAAATCAGTTATCTTGCATATATAGTGCACTTCACTTCAGCAGTTTACGACTCCTGGATTGATAATTTATATAGAAATTTAGGACACACTAAATTGACCAAACACTTACTATTCGAAAACAATTCTGTTTGAGGGTTTGCATGCAAACTAAAATGATGAGACTAGCCAACCCTTTCGAATTTGAAATTATCTTTCATAATGAGTCCTAAATTTGAAATGATGAGTTTGGATGGCGGCATGCTTAAGGACTGACTCATAGCTGACACCTAATAATGAAAATTTTAACAGAATATTAACATATTGATGTTTGACAAGATTGTTCTACGAATTTGCGCTTTCGTAGCGCGCAGGGAAAAGAACTACAAAAAGAGCAGTGTTTTCATGGCACGCAAGGAAAAGCGCTACGAAAAGAGCAGTGTTTTCGTAGCGCAAAACAGACATTTTACACTGTCTGCGCTATGAAAGAGTGGTTTCGGGGCTAATTCCAAAAATTTTCAAAATTTCTTAAGCTATGAGTTTCTAAAAAGAATATAAGACTCATGAAACATGGAAAAATGATGTTAGACTTTATTTGGATATGAAAAATGAAACCTTTGAGACTCCTAACCTATCACCTACCCATTATTCAAGACTAAAATGGCTTTTAGACCTCCTTGAAATCATGAACAAAAGAAGAGTTGACACAATGATTTTTTGAAAAAATTTGGGTGATAACACCTCCTTTTAACATCTTCTTCCCCTCCATAGAAGCATCTTGTTGCTCCCTCTGCATCGATCAACTTGATTTCCCTTTCTTCAGGCCTATGTTCTACAAATATTGTGCCTTTACACAAGCCTCATCCACCGATCTAGCCCTAAATAGCATCACTTAGTTCCATAGATGGCTGTGTAGACCCCCCAAATACTTGAGGAATGCATTTTGATTCTTTTGGGAGATACCTAGCATTATCACCATCTTTATGAACTCTATTGCTATACCCTTTCTTTTTCCTAAAGTAGTGTCACAGGATCCAATGGTCCTATACATACCCAATAGGGTAAAATTATGAATTTATGAAGGTTTTTAAGTCCTCCCACTTAGTCACAAGAGGATCTCCCTCCAACCTTGGGGTTTTTGTTTGGATTTCCAACCAAGTGAGGGCATGGCCTTCTAATTTCAGCTGTGTAAATTAAATATTTTGTTCTTCCTCAACATGATGGACATTGTCCGCAAATCCAAGTGATAGATAAGAAATCTAAGGCATTTACTACATTCATGAAGAACACCTATAGATTATATGACATGGAAATTTGGCGGCACCACTGGCATGCCTTCCATAGTGTATCAAACTTGGAGCAGGGAGGTGGTGGAAATCCGAACCTCTTCCTACATTTAAGGTTTATGAACATTGTTGACATATGGCAACAAGAATATTCCAATTTAATTTGTCCTTGAATTAAATTGTGAATTAAAATCAAATTTAGTCTTAAAAACTACTTGGAAATAATTAATTAATTAATTTTAAATTACTTAGTTGGAGAAATTCAATTAGAAGTCTTTCTGAATTCATGCAAGAGTTATCCCTTAAATTAAGGAGATAAGATTGAGTTATATTTAAGTTGTAATTAGTTAACTCAATTTACTGAGTTAAGTCCAGTTAAATTAGTTCCAAATTGTTTGAGGAACTAATAGTGAGTTAACAGTCAGTTGATGCATTAATGCACTCAACTAGTGCTACTCTAGTTAACTGAAGATTCCCTCATTAGAAACTCATGCATGTTTATTTTCAGAAATACCCAGTTGAGATTAATGTTCAAGGATAGTGTACTATTAGTTGCATGTGTTTTCTCATGGAGAAAACTCATGCATGTAGTCAAGGATTCATCCTTGAGGATTGTACAGTTTTGAAGTTTGGTTTTCCACTTGGTAATAGGCAAATCATCCATAAGGAACATCGCAAGGAAATAGGAGCTTGGAGGGCAGAGAGGAAGGCTGGAGAGAAGCCAAGATTTACTGTGAGCATCTGTGAGGATTGTACTGGGAGCTGGCTAGCTGTGAGAGCTAATTCTTTGTATAATTCCTATGTATTTCCACCATGTATGATAATACAATAGTGTGGGATTTTTAGTTGAGGCTCTCCTCAAAGTATTTTCATGTGTATTGTGCCATTGATTCTTCTTCTTTTGGTTATATTGTTCAGCTCAATCTTTAAGCTTCTGAAAATTGATAGTAGAAGTAGGTTATAGTATTCTAATTTGATTTATATTGCATTATCGGGTTAATCTATCATAGATTTTCTACATGGTATCAGAGATGTGAACAGTATACTAAGAAGAGAATTCGAAATTTGAAGTTTAGGGTTGCAGGTGCAAATCGAATTCAAGGTTGGCCAATGGCATTCTATGGCTTGAGACTCAAGTACGTCTTGGAAGGTAGCTCGAATTACATAGCATGGAAAGATAGAATGGAGGCTGTATTAGAAGACAATGGCTTGAAGGAATTCATTGATCAAGAAATCCCAAAGCCAGCTTCAACTAATGCACAAGAGTTGGCTGAGTGGAAGAAGTGTGTGGTGAAGGTGAGATAGGTCATCCTTGAGGGAGTTTGAGACCATATTTTCTTGAGTCTCCATGGGAAGGATACTCCATTTTCAATGTGGAAGACATTGAAGGACCTCTACCAGAACAGTAGCGACTAGAGGAAATTTGCGCTCAAGGATAAGCTTCAAAGAATTAAGATGGAGAAGGGCGATACTATTTCCACATATCTGAACAAGCTCACCACCTGCAGAGATGAGCTTGGTAGTGTGGGAATAACTACTGCCGATGATGATATGGTGAGCCTCGCTCTCCTTATTCTTCCAAAGAGTTGGAATAGCTACCAGGACTCTATGAATGGATGGGAGAAACTGCCGGATTGGGAACAATTCTAGTCGGGTCTTATGTAGGAGGAGATTAGGAGGAGCACACGAGATGGTTCTTCATCCAAGAATGATGATGAAGAAAATCTGGCCTTAGCAAGTAAGGCAAGGAAAGGAAAGGGGAAGGATTCCCATTTCAAATCGAATTCTTCTCATGGAGGGAAGAAGGGTGACATGTCTAAAGTAAGATGCTTTAATTGTCACAAGATGGGACATTATGCGACTAATTTCCCATCGAAGAAGTCCAAGAAGGGATCCTCAGAAGGATCGAAAGGTGAGGCATTAGCCTCTCAGTTCAAAATCGACTTTACCCTCATCGCATGCATGGTGTCATCGATGATAGGTTGTGTCTGGTATCTTGACAGTGGAGCCTCATTCCACATGACCAGTAATAAAAATTTATTCAGTGCCTTGGAGGAGAAAGACCTCAAGATGTGCATAGAGATGGGTGACGGTGGAAGGTATAGTGTTTCAAGAGTGGGCACAGTTGCTTTTCAGAGGGAGCATGGAGCTCCTCTCACCTTGACATATGTGATGTATGTGCCTGGACTGAAGAAGAACTTGGTATCAGTTGCGATGTTGGAGGAAAAAGGCTATGATGTTGTCTTCAGTAAAGGAAAGGTGTTCCTAAGACACATAAACACGAGTCAGACTAAGAGGATAGGGATTCGGGTGAAGAATCTCTATAAACTAGAGGTAGATGATTGTGCAGCATTGAGTACGAAAGCAGAATTGGTGCAAAGCCAAGACATTGGCGAGTTGTGGCACAGGTGGTTGGGCCATTTGCATCATGGGGCTTTGAAGATAATGCAGCAGATATCTACAGGACTTCCCAAAGGTAAACTTGAGCAAGTTGACACATGCAAAGGTTGTACCTTGGGAAAGTACACCAAGTCTTCCTTTCATGATCGAGACAGTTGAGCAGAGGCTATCTTAGAGCGAATTCATACTAATTTGTGTCGACCATTCTCGACGACATCCATAGTGAAGCAAAGGTATTATGTGATTTTCATTGATGACTATTCTCGTAAATGTTGGATTTATTTCATACAAAAGAAGGACCAAACTTTCACAAAGTTTTGTGAGTTCAAAGCTTTAGTCGAGAAAGAGTCAAGGAAGAAGATCAAGGCCTTGAGAAGTGACAATGGTGGAGAATATGTCTCTCAAGAGTTTAAGGACTTCTATGCAGTGAAAGGAATTAAACGAGAGTTGACGGCACCTCATAACCCACAGCAAAACGGGGTGGCCGAGAGGAAGAACAGAACTACTGTAGGGGCAGCATGGGTAATGCTACATGACCAAGGCCTACCACTTCACTTGTGGGCCGAGGCATGCAACACAATGGTCTATTTGCAAAATAGAAGCCGCATCGCATACTTGGGACGAAGACACCAGAGGAAGCTTTCTCGGTAAGAGACCAAATGTGGGTCACTTCAAGATCTTTGACTCATCGATATATTTCCATGTGAAAATGATGCACGGAAGAATATTGAGCTGACAGAAAAGTTGGGGATATTTGTGGGGTACATTGATACACCTCACAACTATCAGGTGTACTTGCCTACTAGTCGAAGGATAGTGATTCGCAGAGATCTCAAGTTTGATGAGCAGAAGGCCATACGAGTTTCCCTTGAGAAGGAGCTCCAACTACAGGTTGTGGAGGAACTGTTGGTTCCTAAGGAGGAGGAGCCTCAAAATGATGCGGAGCAGCCACATGCGGAGGTTCCAGAAGTGGAGACATCCACTCAAGCAGAGTCTTCCAGAGATGGATGGAAGCACACAAGAGAAGCTGACAGATTGTTGGAGGATGCGAGAAAGAATGTGGGAGCACCATCTTCTCAACGCAGATAGAGGAGGTCACCTGAGAGGTACACTAGATACATGGCCCTTGATGGGGAATGTGTTGAGATCGAGCCATCTTCCTTTGAGGAAGCAGTGTAGCATCTGATTTGGGTTGATGCTATGGTGGAGTATGACTCCATAGTTCGTAACAATGTTTGGGACATGGTTCCGAGACCGGAGAACAAGTCAGTTGTGAGTTCCCATTGGCTTTACAAGGTAAAGCAAGCTACTTATGGTAGTGTGGAGAAGTATAAGGCAAGATTTGTTGCCTGTGGCTTTTCACAGGTCGAGAGGATCATGTTGTTGCAGTATATTTTGACAGAGGAGAAAGATGTTGACATTTTGACAAAGGCATTGTCAAAGTGTAAATTCGAGTTCCATAGAGACAGGATTGGGGTGGCAGATAATCCCTTACTTGTTGAGAGGGAGTGTTGAAATATGGCAACAAGAATATTCCAATTTAATTTGTCCTTGAATTAAATTGTGAATTAAAATCGAATTTAGTCTTAACAGCTACTTGAAAATAATTTATTTATTTGTTTTAAATTAATTAGTTTGATAAATTCAAGTTAGAAGTCTTTCTGAAGTCATGCAAGAGTTATCCCTTAAATTAAGGAGATGAGATTGAGTTATATTTGAGTTGTAATTAGTTAACTCAGTTCACTAAGTTATGTCCAGCTAAATTAGTTCCAAACAGTTTGAGGAACTAATAGTGAGTTAATAGTCAGTTGATGCATGAATGCACTCAAGTAGTGCTACTCCAGTTAACTGAAGATTCCCTCATCAGAAACTCATGCATGTTTATTTTGAGAAAGACCCAGTTGAGATTAATTTCAAGGACAGTATACTATCAGTTGCATGTGTTTTCTCATGGAGAAAACTCATGCATGCAGTCAAGGATTCATCCTTGAAGATTGTGCAATTTTGAAGTTTGGTTTTCCACTTAGTAATAGGAAAATCATCCATAAGGAACAGTGCAAGGAAATATGATCTTGGAGGGCAGAGAGGAAGGCTGGAGAGAAGCCAAGATTACCTGTGAGCATCTGTGAGGATTGTACTAAGAGCTGGCTAGCTGTGAGAGATAAGGCTTTGTATAATTCCTATGTATTTCCACCATGTATGATAATACAATAGCGTGGGGTTTTTAGCTGAGGCTTTCCCCAAATTATTTTCATATGTATTGTGCCATTGATTCTTCTTCTTCTGGTTATATTGTTCAGATCGATCTTTAAGCTTCCGCAAATTGATAGTAGAAGTAGGTTATAGTATTCTAATTTGATTTATAATGCATTATCGAGTTAACCTATCACAGATTTTCTACAAATAGTTTGTACAGTCACCCTTCCACCTGACAACAAGATCACATCATTTTAAGGCTCGGCTTTGGTTGCAATGGCTACACAACTCTTCAGTTTCTCAAGGGTGGAGAAGCAGTTCAGGTTAAGGAAATTGAGATTGATTTCATTGAAAACATGGTGCAGGAACAAGGATGCCCCCACAGAGGAGGCCTAGGAATAGATAGATCTCCCCTCTCACCCTGGTATGGGAAAGGTGACGAACATTTTGATGGAAACATCCCTCATCACTATCGCAGAATGGTGGCCAATGCAGAAGCCTAGGAGCTCAGCGTCAAGGGACACCACCTTTGGGCACTGTGTAATATCCTTGGATGACATTATAGGGATCAAGAAGACATCAATGTGTGGTATGAGGGAAACATCTTTGATATGGAATTCCATCTGAACAAGGCCAAAGCATCCTACTGCCACATTTTTAGCCTCCTGGGCATGCAACTCTAAGGCTTTGTGTCTCCCTCTAGTGACACTGTGGATGACTCCCCTTCCCTCTCTCCAAAGCATACTGAAGCTCACCATGATATGACTCACATCCCTTCACCAAGGCGATGATAGGCTCGTGGTGACTCGAAGCCTACTTCAGCTAGCTTAGGCCCTATAGCAGCAAAAGCAGTAAGGTCTGCATCCAAGGTGTCTTTCCTTTCTAGCAGCAAAGTGTAACGAACAAAGTTCGTATAGATAGAAATAATCTTCAAAATACTTCAAAGACAAGAACATCCATTGTAGGAAAAGTAATTGAAAATTGAATATTATATAAAGAAATTGATGAGATGATGTGAATGTTAAAAATGAGGCTTGCTTATATACCTAGGCAAGTGCCTCTCCATGAATGGTCATGTCTTTAAGACATGCCTTTTCATTACTAATGACTAATTAATTAATCATTATTTATTATTATTATTGTTTACTAATTTTTATTATTTTATACATATTTAATTTAATATTTCCTTCCTCTTCAAAAATCTTTTTCCTCAAAGCTTATTGCTAACAAGGTATGTCATATGTTTCTTTGTATTGTAAACTATTTGTGTCTTTCCATATTCTTCGAGTTGTCATCTTCATTGACACAAGATGATAAGATCCTTGGAGCGATAAATAAAATTGTCAAATTGAGAAGGGATCTAACCATCCTAAGTTAATATTCTGTGGAACCTTGCAATGACTAGAAACTTGTGATGAATTGTTATCAAAGGACCAGATTGCATAAACTTCAATATGCCTTGGAACATAAGTTTGTTGTTAATTTTTTGGGTGATACTGGTACTTAGATTGATTGAAAATTTTCCTCTTGTGATTCATAAGTTGATAAGGAGTTCTTCTTTTTTGACTTTCCCTTATCATGTGTGTGGTAATTTCCTGATTTACTTTAGGTATTGATGTTGCTGAATTCGTTACAAAATCTTCACTTGGAGTTTCCATCGTCTGAACTGCAATATCTAAATATGTTTTTCTTCAAATGGTTTTTCATTTTCTTGAATTGTGATATTGATTGCATTGGTGTTCATATCTCTTTCTTCGACATGGACTAAAGACTTCGACAATTATTTTGTGCTAAATTCTTCTAATTTGTTGTTCAATAATTTATTATCATTTTTAAGTTTCTTAATTTGAGTGAGTAAACTCTAATTATGATTTTTGAGACGTAGGAGTTCCTCATTTTCTGATTCAAATTTACTTTGGCATTCAAACTTCTCATCTTTTAAACACTTAATTTGTTCTAATAAATTTTTATTAAGATCTTTTAAGCACAAATTTTCCTTTTCCTTCTCTAATAGATTTTCGTTGACTTTCCTCTCGAGACATTCTTTTTCTTCTTCTAAGTTTTTATTTGTAGCTTTGGACTTCTTGACCTTTTCAAGTATTTTTTTACTATGATCTCTTAGATGCCAAATTTCTTTGTTACTTTCTTTGATTCTTCGTAAAATCGATCATTGAGATCCTTATATATTTTTTTCCAATGCCTCATTTTTTTGTTGAAGTTCTAAAAGCTCTTCTTGTAATCTTTTAGCTTGTATATGTGCATTACCTTGATATTCTTCCAAAGTAAACAATTTTCTACATGTTAGACAAAATATGGTGCATTTTTTAAAAGATCAATGAATAATTATATTATGTTCAACAAAACAGACATCTGGTCCAAAATGTAGAATTATGTATGAAATCCATAACTCCTTTATTCATCCTTGAATTAGACTCCAATTTTTTTCCCTTCAATTATGGACTCCATTTTGCTCGAATTAGACTCCATTCTTTTATAAAACTTTAAGGTTCTTTGACTTTAATTTAAACTCCTTTTTTATAATAATACTTCCTTTATATATATTGTTCTTCACTTAGAAAAATATCCTTACCTTTAAAAGACTTATGGATTTCCCAAAACTTCTTTTTTTAAATAACCTTTCTTTAATTAAATCCCTCTTTAAAATTTAATATTCTGAAATTACCCCTTGGATTTGTGCACACAAGTCGGTTTGTAGGAACATGACTTTGTGTTGTACAGAATGTAGTGTTTTTTTTTTTTTTTTTCAGTTGTTGTATTAGTTATTCGTTGAAAACAGGCGATTATGCCTCAAAATTTTGTTCTGCGATATGACAGTGGACTTGAAATAAATTCAATGGTAGATTGATTATATGGACTTAGAATTGTATAGATTGATTATCGTTTAAGTGCTGCAAAAAATCACTAGAGTTTTTGTTGTGATGGATGTATAATGTGGCACTTCAAATTTTTGTTGGCTGGTCGACGATTTATTTATTTTCCAGTTCGTACATGGTGGTTTTTTCGGTGGTACAGATTGAAAACTATTGGTCGAGGTCGCTGGAAACTATGGGGATCGGCTAGTGTCAGCAGGTTGGAGTGTGGTAGGGCAGTTGTGATAGGTTGCAGCGATAAGGAATTTGAAGCAACAGACGGTAGTAATGGAAGGTGGTGGTGTATGGTTGAAAGGATAATGACGAAAGAACAAAGCAGTGATCAGTGGGGGGGGGGGGGGACGACAGTGAGGTCAATTAGCAGTAGAACATTGGGACAGAGGTTGTTTGTCATAGTAACGGTAGCGTTTTATGGATGTGATAGTCTGGAACCGAGAGCTAATGGGAGTTTGTATGATGTTGGAAGTTCATACGGTGGACAGAACCACTTAAAGTTATATATATATATATATATATATATATATATATATATATATTAAATTTTTCACTCTTGTTTTTTCTTTTTTTGTCAATATATTTTGTTATAATTTTTTTTTTTAAATAATATTTTTTTTTATAATTTGTTTCCCCTTGGAAAAATTGTTATTTTCATTAATAAGAAAATTACATGTTGTAGATGCTATGAGCATATGCAAAATATAGTGGTTGTGTGCTAGTCCAAAATTTAAGAACCAAAAATATGTTCTCCACGCAGGGAGACAGTCTTTTAATAGTGTTGTATAAATAAACTTCAAAATTTGTTACTCTACGCATAGAGTACTCCTAAGGACATGTACTGATTATGTATAAACATAGTAAATATAAACAGAAATAAAATGGTCAATTATCAAATGATTTCAGGCTCCTGTTGAGCCTGATCTGCCTGGTCCATATATGGACGGTGGTAGTACTGGAACTGTTCACCTCCCCGCTACTCCTGGATCATCCAGATGTTGCATGGCCTGATCGCTGCCGTTTTGGAAAGTTTGTCAGCGATGGAGTTTCGTTCCCTATAAATATGGTGACAAGAAAAATTGTCAAAATATGTGATGTATTTATGCACCTCATCCAATATATGTCGCAATGTGAATGCATGACATGTTGTTGTTTTATTAATCCAGTTGCAGACAATTTTTGAGTCACCAAAAACTTGTAGATTATGACAGTCTTTTTCAATTGCAAATTGAATGAGGTATTTGGGAGTGATGAGTTCAGCAAAATTGTTTGTGCCATTTCCAAGTCCCATTTGAATATGATAGTAATGTGTATCTGAAATATATAGGACAGCCCCACCTCCACATCTTGTTTCTTGTGCCTATCCATCAAAATATGCCCAAGGTTGTGAGTGATCGATGGACTCAGGGGTGATGGTTCTGGGTGGAGGGGCTGCCTCATCCTCGGGTAGTGAACTGTAGTCAGCTATAATTTTGGCTGTGATGGATGGTCAATGTGGGGTGGTGTCCTGGAAGATAGTGTGGTTCTTGGCTATCCATATTTCCCAACTAATGAGTAGTGGGAGGTTTCTAGCTTTGGGTGGTGTTAGAGATGACTACCAATTTTCCCTTACCTCCTTAGTTGTCTGACCCCTCCAATTGATATGTGAGAGTGTGTGATATAGAATGGAGTTCCAAAGATCAATTGTGATGGGACAGGAGAGGAAGAGGTGATCCAAAGATTCAGTGTTGTCCTTACAGAGGCAGCACCAGTAAGGTCCATATAGCCCTCTTCTATTCAAGTTGTCTCCCATCGACACCTTATTCTTCAGTATGGACCACATGAGTAATATTATTTGGGGGGGTTCTTTGAGCTTCCTGTTGGCTGGATAAATCGATCTTGCGGACAAGGTCGATCTCCCTAGTATCAAAAGATATCTAGCAATAAGCAGGACAAGCAAATCTACCTTTCTCTAAACATATTGTGATTCATTAATAAAAACTATAGAGGTGTTTAGACCCTACCTTAAGTCCAACACTAGTTTGTAGCAACCATCCTTCAACTGTCTGAAATAGTTTCCTTTTGAGAACCTACAATCACAAACAAGCACACATTAAGTAACACCTACATAGCTAATATCATAAATCATGTTCATTATGGTGATCAAGGAATCCATAAAATAAACCATAAAACACAGCTTATTGAGAAAAATAAACTTATTTGTATTAACTTTGAAATAGAAGAACCTTACAACCTTTGGTTCCTTGATGTTGTACAAGCTCTTCCCAAGGTCTGAAACAGGAGTCTCCTTCACTTTGACAAGCCTCACACTCTTCCAAATGAGATCAAAGAGGCATGAAATCTTTCCTCACAAAAGCTCAATTAGGAAGACTAAGTTCCAATAGAATTTCACCTCAAAAATATTCAGCTTTCAACCCCCCCAGTAACCAGCCCAATGCTTAATTTTATAGTGCAAAGGAAGGAGTTTATAGGTCCACCTATGAAGGGATAGAGTCCTCCTTGAAAGGGATAAGCTCCTCACATCAAGGGGTTAGCTCCTTAAGGCATGGGATGCATGAACCTTAAAGGATCGAACTTGCCACCTCAAGATTCCTTCCAGAAGCTTCTATAAATGACTCAAAGTGAGTTTTTAAGAATATACTTGTGCCTTTTTGACTTTTACAGGGGTCCGCACCCATAACACAGAGACAGAGCGGTCAGGTGCGCAGGGTACATGACCTTTAGGTGCAGGACCGCAGGTAATGCTAAGAGAAAGTGCAGAACCAGAGTTTTATAGACTTTTGAGGGCTTTCTCTTATTTTCAAGGCTTGATATGAAGAACTAAGGCTTAAGACTTGTAAAGGAGGAAAGTATGAGTGGTAATGGACTCATACAGATTGCAGAATGTCAAGGTGACAATTTTTAGTGCAATAGATTGCCCCCTAAAGTGCGAAGTCTATAATAGATGAAGATAGAATTTGTCATCTAAGAAGAGTGAAGTACTTTATCATTTCAAGGATCATCCTGTGGACATCCCAGTCGGAACCTGTAAAAATATTCAATTCAAAATATATATATGTGAACATATCCTCACTGAGGTAGGCATTCCCATGCTCAGATCAAAACTGACTAGAAAACTAACTAAACTGCTCTGATACAAGAATGATTTTGTAATAAATCACGAGTATAGACATATGTAGACATAGTATGGGCACAGCCATCTGTTTATGAATAGTCCACTGTATAATGAAAAACAAAATTCCTCCCAGCCTGGATGGTAGAAACTAGATCTAGGGTCTTGATTTCTGCTTGCCGAACTAGTATGATTATATCTATGTGAATGAATGTGTCGAAGTCAAACATGGTAGAAACCACTTGATTACCAATCAATGATGTGAACTGTTAACAAGTGTGAGAGAAACCACCAATAATGTCAATGGCTCTCAAAGTACTCAGTACAATCCATGAAATGAAAATAAATGAGTTGATGTCGAACATGTCATAGAATCCTTTGATCGAAGGTCAATGATGCAACCTATCATCGAAGGCGAGAAACATGCCATTAGGGCATGCAGATTCCAAGGTACTGACGATTTCTAGATCATCTTTCTAGATAATGAGCTGAAGTCGATAGAAATCGATCTATCGTAGGCAAGCCCACAACACGAAATCATAGATCAAGTTTTGAAGAAATATATTTGGCAAGGACTAACTCAGGGATAATCAAAATGGATGACAGATATTTTGCAAATGAATGGTTTATTTTAACTGACCTCTTGAACACATAACGACACTGCAGATGGTTTGGTGACAATTGACCCAAAGCTAATACCTAGAAACCGGCTGAAGACTTTTAATATGGTTTGATTAACTGTTGGGCAAAGGATTTCCCAACCCAGCTAAACAAAAAGTGTCGTGTTCAAGAGTGGTTGACTTCTTTTCTAAAACACAAAGTATAGCAAACAGGTTCATTTTTCTCTCTTTTCCCCCACCATTTCTGGCAAGTACCTCTTTATTTTTGACAAGCTTGAGGAGGATAATATTTGCTTGGTTATAATCTCATCCTTCGGATGAGTCCAACTTAGTTTAAAATTTGAACCCTAAGAAGGAGTGGTTCGTTCTTGTTTAAAATTGAACAAGTCCTTTACTGTAAAACTTTAACAAGTCCAGTATAGGAAAAACTCAGTGTTTTTCAATTTCAGGGAGTCAGAAGAAAAACTTAAGGAAACTCCATGGGTGTCCTTTTTCATAAATTTGTGTCCCTCAAGCCTGAAAAAGTATAAAATAATACTTGAGAGAACCACTTAACCATTACGATCAAGGAGTACTTTTCATAATTAGTGGCTCCGATCTGAAAAAGTAAAAAAAAAAGATCAAAAACACGTCGTTTTATAACCAATATCGAACTTGAAATGACAAAAGTTTGGCGATCTTTTCATGTTTATACGGTTAGAAAAGAGTTGTAAGTGGACCACCTTTTTAATTCTGTTTAACGAGTTAAAAAGGGAAAACTCGGCTATCTTTTCATATTTTATGAGTCAGAAAAGAGCTTAAAGAAGACTCGTCCTAGAGGAACGAGTGGTATAAAGGATAGCAACTAGTTCCGGCAATGGAGGAACTGCTCAAAACATGTAATGGTTAAGAGGTTGGCTAATAAAACCACTCATAGAGGTGGTCCCTCAAGAAAGGAGAAACAACCAATTGAAAGCATATGATCAACCAAAGAGATGGTGGTGATGGAATGAAAACAACCAAGGCTCATCTAACATAATTTAGCGGATAAAGATGGCAATCACGAGATGTAAATCAGGTATGGGTTCATTTTTACACAAGCTTGAACCTTAGAGAACTCTGCTTGGATTTGGTTTCATGTTTACACAAGCTTGAAACGAAAAACTGTGCTTGTTATAAGTTCGCATGCCCCCAACATAATGACTCAAAACGAGGTACATGCCCCCCAAGCTTCATTGCATTCAACGAGGTGGATGGAATGAAGGTTCACTTTCAAGATCTTGGAAAGACTCGACTAGGAAAGCGAGTTGTTTCATTTGTTAACGAGCTTGACACAAGACAAGGAACTATGCTCATGACTCCTTGTTTTATTTTTTAAACGAGCTTGACACAAGACCAGGAACTATGCTCCAGACACCCGGTTTCATTTTTTAACGAGGTTGAGATAGGAAAAAACTATCCTCGAGACATCCAGTTTCATTTTTTAATGAGGTTGAGACAGGAAAAAACTATCCTCGCAACATCCACTTTCATTTTTTAATGAGGTTGAGACAGGAAAAAACTATCCTCGCGACTTCCAGTTTCATTTTTTAACGAGGTTGAGACAGGAAAAAATTATCCTCGTGACATCCAGTTTCATTTTTTAATGAGGTTGAGACAGGAAAAAACTATCCTCGTGATAGGTCAGGAATCAGAAAATAATTGTACCGCCTGATATGCAATTTCAAAGGGATTCAAAAGCATCGCGCCATCAAATGAATCCACCTCGGAATCGGAAGGTACGATCCAAGGATGATCAAAAGTAATAGTGTTCGATGAAATCATATGAATAGTTGCAATAGAAGGCGATACATTAGGAGGGACAGAAAAAGTTCCTAGTAAACTAGAATCTTTAATCAAACCTACCCCAACATCCTTGTAAGGGATATTCGTTTTACCAACGTGCTGAATGTTATCAGTAGAGGCCAGGTTGGATGAGAAATAATTCAACTGGTCTATCGTAATGATCTTTCCGTTATGAGGAAACTTAATAAGCCGAAAGATCGATGAAACAATAGCAGTCATAGCATAAGACCAACTGCAACCCAAAAGAAGGTTGTAATCTAGAGGGGCATCAACCACTTCCACATCTAGATTTACAGTTTTGCCTTCGACCTCTATAGGTAAATCTTCCAAAATACCAAAAGGATGGAACCCTCAGCCATCAAAAGCCTTTAAAATTGTCAGAGACTGATTGAGTGTAGGAGAACCAAGATATCTCCAACACTGGATCGACATAATATACGTAGAAGCTCCCTCATCAATCATAGTCTGAAAGCAAGGTCTGTTTTTTACTAACACTAGAATCTGGAAAGCCATTTGATGAGGAAGGCAGGGTGTACTATTCTCTAAATCGAAGATTATAAGGTTCGAATCCTGAATATCAACAGCTCCTATAGCAGACAATAGTAATTTACGTTGTGCTGGGCATGATTACAGTACTTCCAAAACTGACATTGCTGAAGGGGCAACGGCTAGGTCTTCAACAATGTTATAATTCTGAGCAGCTCTCGCATATGGATTGAAAGCTGATTTCCGAAATATACCTTTAGCAGGCGGTTTGGTTACTAAGTCTGGGTTGGGTTTCTCAATCTGTAGTGGAGCAGACCCAGGAGGAGGTGTAGTTGATGTGTTTGAATTAGAAGATTCTGCTTCTTTACCATCAACAGGATTTTTACTACCATAATCTTGTGATCGTGTCGCAATCCTGACATGAGACATCATCATAATGGGTTCTTCCAAGGTATTCGAGGAAGAAGCAACCACTTTACTATCTTGAGTAGGAGAAGGATCCTTCAAGATAGCAGGCGTTTGAGAACCTTTAATGAATTTTGAAAACTCTACTCGATAGGGGCATTCTTTAGTAAAATGATCCTCATCGCAGATGAAACAAGGATAGCAAGGTTTTCGTTTTTCGTCAATAGATTCATTTTTATTTGTTTTATCTTTTGAATTTTGATTGTTTTTGTTCTTCCCCTTCTCTTTACTACCAGATTTGGTCGTAGATGAATCTACGACATGGACGTTAGCAAAAACTTCAGCGGAAGAATCTCCTTTCGGGGAATCAGGTAAAGTTATTGTAGGAGAAGAATTCTTTGAAGATTTCTTCTTGCTTTTAGTACTAACTGAACCAATCATACCATCAGCGGCATGAGACCCTGAAGGAGCTGTAGTTTTCAGAAGATTAGGTATTTTTTCGTGTAAAGTACCTGACTGCATATAGACGAGGTCAAGGTACTAAGCCTGAGCAATGACTTGCTCTTCAGTTACAACTCCTACCTTAGCTACATCTTCAGTGATTTTAGGTAACAATGATTTAACGAACCATTCTGCTAAAATTTTATTCGGAATAAAAACTTTCACTAAACACCTTCTATGTCACCATTCATGAATATGATCAGAAATATATTTGGACGTGGATTGTTTTAGTGAAGTTAACAATTTCGTGCCAATGCCGTATCTGACAGGAAACTGAAAATGAGTTAAAAAAGCAGTGGCTAACTGACTGAAATTATAAAAAGAGCTTGGTGGTAACTCAATGTACCATTTGGCAGCAAGACCAATAAGAGTTCTTTGAAAAATATGCAATTGAATTGAATCATCAACGATGGAATTAGATGCACACCAAAGGTGATAATTCATCACATGATTTGACGGATCCTCACTTGACTTACCCTCGAATTTTGGGATATCATTGGGCAACTTATTAGGCATTGGCGGCCAGTACGAAATATAGTAAATTGGATCATTCGTAAGGCGCGAAAAATTAGGTAAATCCAAAGTTGCAATAAATGGTAACTGACGGTTAGGTTCATGAAAACCTTGTGTAATAAGAGCAGCTCCAAGAGGAGAATATCCAGGATAACCTGGAATCGAATTTTCATTAGGAATGTTATAACCTCCCGGGAAACCAGGATTAACCGGACCAAACTGGGGTTGTTGAGGTTGTTGATAAGTATAGCCAAGGTACAGTTGATACTGATAAACTAGGTTTTGTACAGTAGGACCAGATTGATACTGTCCCTGGTACGGTGGACTCGTGGAAATTGTACTTGAACCAGCTTGTCCTGCAGGAATCTGGACCGAAGTCTGAACTGTAGGTCCTAACTAGGGCACAGAGACTTGAGGAGTTTGCACTGATGCAGGGATAGTAGAAACCGGAGCTACAGATACTCCAAAAACAGGTGTGGTAAATTGAACAGAAAATGCAGGAGTTGCAACAGCAGTTCGAGGTGGAGTCTTAGGTGAGCTAGGCCCAGGTTGTTGAACTAAACCAGGTGCAGAGGTTTGAACTGTAGGTTGGACAGGTTGCTGGGTTGGACCAGAAACCAAAGGTTGTCCAGTTTGATTAGATAAATGCACATTAGGTTGCACAGTCTATTGAGTTTGAGATGGATCCCACACCATATTCATTCCGGGACCCATAAAAGGTTATACATATGGAGGACCATAACCTGGTTGAACGTAGGGCTAATAATTAGGAGGTACATTTCTAGCTCCTAGTAAAAATGACTGACCAGAAGGTGGTTGGAAACCTTGAGTTGGGTACTGACCTCGAGGATGATAACCCTGAGGCACGTACTAAATGTGGGATTGAAAAGCATCCTGAGGAATATGGGGTTGACATTGGGGTATGTACTATCCTAAAGGTTGAAAACCTTGAGGTAGCCCTCCAAGCATAAACTGACTACCTTGGGGTTGCCCCCCAGGTGATAACTGACTACCTTGAGGTTGCCCCCCAGGCAATAACTGACTACCTTGAGGTTGCCCCCCAGGCGGTAACTGACTACCTTGAGGTTGAGGATTTGGAATACTACCAGACATCATAAAGATCTGTTCTATGTTCAATGTTTTAGTTCCATTATTACCAGGTGATAACTGATGTTCATTCGGTCGAGGAGTTGCTCCTGAAAAAGTACCAGAAAGTGACTGGTACCCCAAAGGAATAATAGGACCGCCATATAAAAATGTTTCTGGTGATTGGGAAAACATGGATGACTGTCTTGACATGATTGATCAAGGATAATAATCTCTGGGTGTAGGATGAAAATAATCACACACAAACAAAGAAAATTTCAATAAAAACACCTAAAGTCTCTAAAGAAACAAACAATTGAATCACACGCCTAAAAAATCTAAGAGTTCAAACCACTCACAAACAGTAACTTCCCATACTAAAAACACTAGTTGGTGATGAAATCCAACGTCGTAGAATTTTAATACAGAAAGGGCGGTTGGAACAATTACCCCGACAACCTGCTTAATGAAACAGACTAGCACTGTAAGTTTCTTCACATAACCATCTCGAGTGAAGATAACCCCCCAGAGAGTCCAAGTAAGTCTAGTCGATGTCTGCTCTAGGTACAGTGAGACCCGTCCTTCACCGTCACCTTAGGAAATAATCTTAAGTTTATGGCCACTAAGGTTTACCAACAGCAACAAATACAACTGGGGGAACAGTCTACAATCCAATCTACACGCAAGGGCAGAGTAACAAAGCTCAATCCCCTTGAAGGCTCCTCGACATGATCAATCCGAGGTTTACCAACAAGTGACCCCAGGCTCCTCGACAATGGTTAATCTGAGGTTTACCGTTTATGATACACGCCAATCTTCTATCATTCCCAATGAAATAGACTAACAGACTTGATTGTCTCAAAGGTTCGGACATGATCTCATGATTGACTCCTTTAAGAGAAGCTTCCCAGATTATATCAATTACAATTGGATTTATTTCCTACTGCAAGATATAACTACTTGTTTGTTTTAACTATCTTGGAGAGTTAATTACTCCCTACTCCAAGATACTAGCCTAAGCTATATTGGTGATAAGAGCCCTAGAAACAAAAAAGATTTCTAGATCAATTTGAATTAAGCGTTGCTTTATGGGTTGTTTCTTAATTCAATAGGTATGGAAATGAAACTTTGATGGTGTGAAGAATCGACTCCAAAAACACTAAATATTACCCTAAAATGATAAACAATTCATTTTTCTTTCAATGAATTTCTAGCTAAAAGAAAGAGTTCGAGAATGCAATTTTTGAAGAAACAAATCTTTCTTTCAACATGCAGATGAAAATAAAAACTTTTTGTCTTTTTCAATAAGAACTCAAAATGAGACTACTAATTAAAGCTCACAAAAAATCCCTTTCCTTTTTGAAAACTCAAAACTACAAAAAACAATTTCTTTCAAAAGAGATCTAGAAGTTCTAAGAAAACACTCAAAACTACAAAAACTAATCGTGAGATCTAAAAACTTCTAAAAACCTAATGATATAAAACCTTTAATTCTTTTTGAGGACGTTTTACTTAGTTATTCAATAAAATAAGGATTAATTCGTTCAGAATAACAAATCAATCAAAAAACATCCAAATATGTTTTCTTTTATAAAAATGAAATTCAAAACTTATAACCAAGTTCATTCAAAGATTTGCAAAGAGAAAACGAAATCTATTTCTCACCAAGGACAGATTTCACAAACCAGTCAGACTCATCAAGAAGACAAAAAGACACCAGGGTAATCTAAGGTTTCTTAGGCTTCTAATCTTTGAGTCACTACATAGACCAAGTGAAAACCAATCCAGGCATGCAAAACTTCTAGAAAATCATCTAAAACAAAAATACCAATGGAACTTACTTGCAAGAGATTTTTGACAGAACACATGCAGATCTGGGTAGACACTAAAAGCTGTAAATAAAACCTAAACTTAACTGGAAGAAACCATTTTAGGTTTTTCAAAAATTTAACAGGGTCTGCAGGCTTCCAGAAGAAACAGGAGCGGTACTGCTCTGTGTACTAAAGGAAAATTGCGGGGATGCCCACACTGTCTGTAAAAAGAAAGTGCAGTCCTCTGAAAACTTTGAAAAAACAAAAAATAATCCAAATCCTAAAAACTACCCAATCCCACACACATCAAGAAAAAACCAGAAACAAGAACAAGTTTCTCAAGTCAAAGAAAAAGGAAAACCAAAAATCAAATTCAGTTCCCCAATGGAGTCGCCAATTTGTTGGCCGGATAAATCAATCTTGCGAACAAGGCCAATCTCCCTAGTATCAAAATATATCTAGCAACAAGTAGGACAAGCAAATCTACCTTTCTCTAAACATATTGTGATTCATTAATAAAAACTATAGAGGTGTTTAGACCCTACCTTAAGTCCAACGCTAGTTTGTAGCAGCCATCCTTCAACCATCCGAAAGAGTTTCCTTTTGAGAACCTGCAATCACAAACAAGCACACATCAAATAACACCTGCATAGCTAATATCATAAATCATGTTCATTATGGTGATCAAGGAATCCATAAAATAAACCATAAAACACAGCTTATTGAGAAAAATAAACTTATTTGTATTAACTTTGAAATAGAAGAACCTTACAACCTTTGGTGCCTTGATGTTGTACAAGCTCTTCCCAGGGTCTGAAATAGGAATCTCCTTTACTTTGACAAGCCTCACACTCTTCCAAATGAGATCAAAGAGGTATGTAATCTTTCCTCATAAAAGCTCAATTAGGAAGACTAAGTTCCAGCAGCATTTCACCTCAAAAATATTCAACTTTCAACCCCCCCAATAACTAGCCCAATGCTTCATTTTATAGTGCAAAGGAAGGAGGTTACAGGTCCACCTATGAAGGGATAGAGTCCTCCTTGAAAGGGATAAGCTCCTCACATCAAGGGGTTAGCTCCTTAAGGTATGGGATGCATGAACCTTAAAGAAGCGAACTTGCCACCTCAATATTCCTTCCAAAAGCTTCTAGAAATGACTCAAAGTGAGTTTTTAAGAATATACTTGCGCCTTTTTGACTTTTACAAGGGTCCGCACCCATAACATAGAGACAGAGCGGTCAGGTGCGCAGGGGACATGACCTTTAGGTGCGGGACCGCAGGTAATGCTAAGAGAAAGTGTGGAACCAGAGTTTTATAGACTTTTGAGGGCTTTCTCTTATTTTCAAGGCTTGACATGAAGAACTGAGGCTTAAGACTTGCAAAGGAGGAAAGTATGAGTGGTAATGGACTCACACAGATTGCAGAATGTCAAGGTGACAATTTTTAGTGCAATACTTCCACATACCTTTCCACCATGTTTCTATGTGATGTGGCTTGTGTCGATTCGCCAGTTGTAGATACCCCTCTTTTGGGGAGTATCGGCCATTTTTTACGATGGCCTATGTGATCTCATCTTCCCCTTCTCTTAGTCGAATGTGAGATTCCATGAGAGTTGCAGTCTAAGTACTCCAAGCTTGGTGCCACTGTAAAGGAAGGAGCAAGTTATGGGTTGTCTTCCAAGCTTGGTGCAGGAAGGTTGATCTCTCCTAGTCCGCAATGTGCACTATGTGTGTGATTCCTTTCTCGTTAATGTTCTGGAGTAAGCCCTCAAGTAGCTGGTGTGCATTCCCACATCCTATCCAAGGGTCATGGCTGATTCGGACGGATGTCCCATCATATATTCTCCAAGTTAGGCCATCCTGAATAAGAGGCATTGAGTTCAGAACCGCTTTCCAAATATTTGAGCCCCAGTTTTTTCCAGCTTGTTTGTCTCATCCAGTCCAGTGGCCTTAATGGTGTAATATATTTAGTGATTGCAATTTTGTTCCAAACACTGTTGGTGGTGACTAATTGCCACCCTAGCTTGGCCACCAGTGCTGAGGAGAAATCCTCCAATTTCTTTATACCCCACCCACCCCATTTCTTAGGGATAGACAGAAGATCCCATCTTGCCCATGCATATATCCTTCCTATTTGTTTGCCTTTCCACAGGAATCTACAACAGAGGTTTCGTATTCGGTTGAGAATGAATTTTGGGATCCATGCAAGGGACATCCAATATACAGAGGTGGCCTCCAGTATGACTTTGATGAGCACCAATCTTTCGACTCTGGAGAGATGCTTATGATACCATATATTGAGTCTTTTCTCAAGCTTGGAGATCAACCATATCCAGTCCACAATTTTATATCCAAGCGGTTTCAGTCTGTATCCCAGATACCGGAGGCCTCCATCTATCTGGGTCAGGGTGAAAGGGAACCTTTGTATCGCAAAGTGTATCTCGTGGGGGGAGCATTCTGATACCATTATGGTGGACTTAGAGTTATTAATGATCATGCCTGTAGCAGTTTTGAAAAGATTGATGGTGTGCTGGATGGTGGTGAGGTCACCTATCCCTCCATTTAGGAACATTAGTACATCGTCCACGAAAAGGAGGTGTGTTATAGTACATCCATCCAATATCCTGATTCCCAAGAGTCTACCTCTATGGTGCATGTCCTTGATCAGTCTGCTTAGTCCTTCCATGACTAGGAGAAAGAGTAGAGGAGATAGTGGGCACCCCTGTCTGAGGCCTCTTTCAAAGCCAAAGAAGGGAGATGCATACCCATTTATCAGTACACTAAAGGATATATTATTAATGTAGCACATGATCCATTTAATGACTCCCACGACAAATCCTAAATGGGTAAGAAGCATTATGAGGTAAAGCCAGTTTACCTTGTCGAAGGCTTTTGAGAGATTAGATTTGAGGATCATACCTTTGATATCCTTGGTCTGAATGGAGTGCAGTACTTCTTGAGTTGTGCCTATGGCTTCATGAATCCGACGATCTTGTAGGAAGGAAAATTGTTTGGATGATATGTGGTTGGATAGGATGGGGCAGAGGTGATTTGCAATGATTTTGGATATGATTTTGTATAGGAAGTTTCACAGGGAGATGGGTTGAAAATCATTGAAGGATGATGGATTGTCCGATTTGGGGATGAGGGCAATGAAGATGGAGTTTATAGCCCCATGCATACATCCAGTCTTCCTGCATTCCTTGATGACCTTGATAAGATCATGTCCGAGAATGTCAAAAAAATCCAGGTAGAACTCTACAGACCACCCATCTGGACCAGAGCTCTTATCCTACTTAAACCATTTCAGAGTGGCCTCTAGCTCCCTTAATGTGACTTCTCTGTTAAGCTCCTTAGCTTCCTCATGTTCAATGAACCGAAGAAACATTTGCGCTACTCTAATGACCTCTGCTAGGGTAGCATTAGGGGGGGCCTGATAGACCTACTTGAAGTGAGAGGTGGCCAGGGAGGCCAGGTGAGGGAAGGTATCAACCTCAGCTCCTTGCTCATTTGTCAATTTCCATATGGTAATAATGAACTTCCTTCCATTAGCAAATTTGTGGAAAATTTTGGAATTAGCATCCCCTTCCCTCAGCCATATAGCTCTACTCCGTAATCTCCACGTTTCCTCCCTTTCCTTGAGAATGTTTCCTCTTTTGACTGTTAATTCAGTGAGCTTGTCCTTGAGCTCATTTGAAGGGAAGGTATCCTCTAGGTCGGCTATCTCCATTTCAATCTCATTTAACTGATGCTCTTCGACACACCTCTTGTTGTGAGCCCAAATCTTGGATATCTTCTTCAATTCCTTCAGGTTGGCCACGAACCCTTCAGTGATGTTCCCTCCTCTTGCTGGTGGATGAGCCTTCCAAAAGTCGAAGATGAGGTGGATGTAGGAGTTATCTTTCAACCATGTAGAGTTGAATTTGAAAGCTGCTCAAGGTTTGCTAATATTGCCTCAAATTTCAAGGTAAATTGGCAGATGGTCTAAGAGTCCGCCAGATCCCACCCACTAGCAATAAGTGAAACCCTACTCCAGAAATTGTTCCTTGATGAGGAATCGATCCAGTCTCCTGGCAAGGTTGTCCTCCCCACTTCTTTTGTTCCTCCAGGTTGGGGCTAGTTTGGCAGATGAGATATCAATGAGCTTGTGTAAGTCAAGGTGCTACTCAAAGAAACCCGCTAAGGGGTCAGCTTGATCATGGTGACCCCAAGACTCCAAGTAGCCTAGGGAGAAATTTAGGTCTCCTCCTAGTATGATATTATCAGATTGAAATATGTTGGCTGCCAAAATCCTTTCCCAGAAGTTCTCTCTATGATGGCAAGGCCCATATATGTTTATCATTCTAATCTCAGTTCCCAGCTCTGTAGAGTATATGTCTTCCCCTATGAACCCTATACCCCGCCAGGTGCCCAATAGATTAATTGTGCGAGGGTTATATCCCAGGGAAATTCCCCTCGAGCAGCCATTTACATCAATGGCTTGGAAATGCCATCCTGGGATCATAGATTCCATTAGATGGGAAATGATAACAGCCGCACCCAATATTTCCTGTAGGAAGACCAGATCAATCAGCTCCTTCTGGAGAAGCCTCCTCAGTGCTAGGTTTTTTCTGTTTAGCTTTTGACAGGGAGGAAGGTCTGCCTCGGGGGAGCTTCAGAGTGGAGGAGGAAGGGATAAGTCCAATGCCAATAGCATCTGACATTAGTGCTCCAGTATGCGATCGGAGATGATATCGGTGGGGAGTGGGGTCAGATCCCAGGATTGATTCCTTTGATGTCTCCATTAATGTTGTGGGGAAATCTGAGAGGAAATAGGAATATGAGAATTGAGGGGGTAGACTGGGTGGCTTAGACAGGGATGAGGTTTTTCCTAATCCTGCCCATATTCCTTAAAGTTTCCCTTACATGCAGATGAATAATTGATGGATGCAGAGCAAGGGTTAGGATTGGACATACCCGAAGATAGCGCGACTCCAGCGGCCACCTTAGACCTGGTCAGTGGAGGTGAAGGTGGCCGAAGAGGTGCTTTCCCACGCTTCTTCAGTGTCATCGAGGCAAGCCTAGATCTGTCTGTGCTAGTGTCCATCTTATCAACCCCATCTAAGTGTTCCAACTATGTCTGAGCTCCCCCCGCTGATGAGGTCTTCCCTTTGTTGCCCATCTTTGATTTCTCAAGGAGAGGGTTGTCCTTGTAGAGGTGTCCAACCTTGTGGCAGGGACTGCAGTGAAAGGGGACCCCTCATAGTCCAGAATCTAGATCTGGTTATATTTCCTCCAACGAAGAGTGACTTTTTCTTGTAAGCCACCTCTAATGTCCAGGTGAACCAGTAGTCTTGCATAGACCATGACCCCCGTAGAGAGATAAGATTTGTCGTAGTCTAGGTATGTCCCCAGAGAATTACCAATTCTTCTGAAGATATCCTCAGTCCAGAAATGGAGAGGCAGACCAGGAAGATGAACCCATATTGGCCCCACCCCAAGTTGTTCTCTGTCTGAATCAAAAAGCGGACTCCATCTCCTTAACATAACCGGGGCCTGTTCGATGTGCCAGAAGGAGGATAAGACCCAGTTGGTGTGTTCTACTCACACGAAACGCAGGGAAAACCATCCATGAACAAAATTTTGTACAATAGACAGATCAGCTAGGTGATGGGCCCAAATTTCTGCAACCCACTGCTTAAGTCTTGTTGCAGAGTAGTTCCTACCCCTCACCCTACCAACCAGAACTATCACCGCCATATCCATGGTGTCTTGCCACTAAAATTATTCTTCCCAATCAATGAATACTTCCTGTGGCCTAGACTTGACACACCTTTGCTTCTTCCCGAGAGCAGGCTCTGCTTCCTCTGTCCCCTCAAGGGTTTCTTCAATATTAGGGTTGGAGAGGTAGGGTTAGGGTTGGGGTTTGGAGATAATGGAGCAATGCCAAAAGGGAAGGTGTTCGGGAGGGGAGGGACATTTTTGTAGCTACCAGAAGGTTGTACAGACTCTAAGGGTGTGGTAGTGTGTGCAGAATAGGGTGGATCTACTCTGTTTGGGGACTGAGATGGGAAATGAGAGGATTCTGAAGGATGGAGGGAGGATATACAGGATGATCCAGCCGCCTATTTAGAGCCAGATAGTCTGGAGCAAAAATGATGGGGGATTGGCATCAGGGGGGGTGCAGTGGATGTCGACCAGGTCACAGGTACTTTCGGGAGGTCGATAACGGTGCTGGGTTGTCCCATGAGTGATGGAAGAAGAGCGATAACATCAGTGAGTTCCTTGCTGAATGGAAAATATACCTCGGAACTGGTCTGCCTACCGAAAATGGAGATGCCCTCGAGGGGGTCCTCCAAATAATCTATAAGGTTGCTCTCTATTGATGCTCTAGGGGTTATACCAGCTATCGCCATAATCTGGAGTAACCGACACAGGCGGAGACCAAACCCTACAGTGCGAAACCGAAAACGATAGCTCAATCACCGTTTTGGGAGGTAAGCAGGAAGCGAAGAAATGGGGGTCGCCGGACAGTTACGGACAAGGTGCTATAGGGGAAACAAACCTAATCTGCTGCCTAGACCCAGGTGTACTGTGGAGGGCCTACCTCGTGTCAAGGCGTGGTCGCGCCAGCTCTGTCGTCCTAATAAAAAAAAAAAATCAATAACCTTTATTTTTTAATTATGGTTTTTCCTTTTTATCTTTTACTTTTATATATATAAAGTTTTTTTTAATTTTTTTTAAAGATTTGTATACCCTTTTTTATTTTGTTTTATTTATTTATTTATTTATTTATTTATTTATTTATTTATTTATGTATTTTTAATTATTATTCTCTTCTTTTTCCCTTTTTTTATGGCGGCCTAATGGAAAAATCACCAGAACGGAGAATCTCCAACTATGTAACGAAATGCTCTATTACAACAACAATGAAGATGATGGAGAGTTGATGGCTAATGGTCGGGATCATAGAACATGGCTTTGATACCAATGTAATGAACAAAGTTCATATACGCGACAATAATCTTCATAATACTTCGAATAAAAGAATATCCATTGTAGGACAAGTAATTGTATATTGAATAATATATAAATAAATTGATGAGATGATGTGAATGTCACAAGTGAGGCCTATTTATATACCTAGGCTGGTACCTCTCCATGAATGGTCGTGTCCTCAAGACATGCCTTTTCATTACAAATGACTAATTAACTAATTATTATTTATTATTATTATTGTTTACATTATCTATATATATATATATATCTATATATATATATATATATATATATATATATATATATCTATATATATATATATATATATATATATATATATATATATATATGTATATATATAACACAAAGAGAACATCCAGCCTCCTCCAACTCGTTGGCCTCCACAAGGATCCCTCTCCTAGATGATCTAGATTACTACAAGCCATGCCTAGTGGTCCAGGAAGACCCTCCAGAGCACTAGTTGAGTGTCACTCATCCTCTAAAGTAGCATCGTCTATGGTTTTAATGTCTCTCTATTCTCGTCTCTCTTAAGGATTTTGCTTGTTTTGTTGCCATGTAATTGTCAGGAGGTCCTTTGGTTTCTCCTCTATGGGTAGATTCATCCTCATGATTTTCTAAACCATAATGTTTCTCAACCTCGGGCCTTTATTCATGGTTGGTTTATGTTGAGCTTCAACACTTAGAAGTTTGTAATTTTTGTACCACCAATGTAATACAAAGCTCTTTTACTTTAAGAAAAAAAAACATGATGGACACTAAATTAAACTTCTAATTGTTGTAACTAGTGATTTAGCTTTAGAGTGTTGACCTCGCCTTGCTACAACTTGACATCGACCTTCACTTCCATTTTGAACAGGGATTGTGAATGATTCATGACACTTACATTGGGTTGATCTTTCTAGTGTCCTTTCTTTAGTTGGATCTTTGTTTCTTCTCGGTCTCCTAATCTCCCCTCTAATTTTTCCTCTCCATTAGAACCCTCATCTTCTCCCAATAGCCCAAGCTTATTGCTCAAGTATAACATGAGGAGATTTACATTACGATTTATATCTGCTACTTGTGCTTCCAGCCGAGAAAAACTCTCCTTTGCAGGATCAAGGCAGATATTCACAAATTTGTCGGCCATGACTAGGGTTTTACGACTTTTGGCATCGTTGATCTAAAGCCCTTGAAAATTTCCACAATTACCCAAAGAATCCTACTCTGATACTAATATTATCCATAAACATCTATAAATATTCCATTGGAAAATTCATCACAATAGATCTCATAAAATTATATTTAAAAAATATGAAATCTACACTATTAAGTTTTTACTTCTCTTTAGATTTCTGCATTTGTATATTATTGTTAATTGCATATGCATGTGAATTATATTATGTAAAAAATATAGATCAATGAATAAAAACTCATAAACCATGATTTGGCACAAGATATAACTTGGGAAACCTTTTTGGGAGAAAAAATGGCTAGAACTTGAGGTCGCTTTTCTCTCTTTCTATGAACAAAAAATGGCTACGAGTACAAAGAAGTATGGCATGTGGCCAGTGGGATACTACAATGCACAAATCATGTCTATGTGCTCTATCTCCTATCCCTCTCAGCTATTTTTTCTCATCTATGGACTAAATGCACTTGAAAAGAACTGGAACCCCTTTTCCTCCCACTCGCTCGGTTATAACACAGCCCGATAGCCTACTAGTGGTTAGGTTTGACTACCTCAACTAGACTTAACGAGAGTTACAATATGGACTCTTCTAGAGTCTTATTCATCATAATCACATGGATATCCCCTTTTCCATGAATAATGAGGGCAGACATGGCATTCTCTCGAATTATGGTGGTGAAAATAGGAAGGTCAACTTCTGAGTGGCATAACTTTTGCATACGAACTCTGATTGAAATGATTCTTGCATCGTTGGAAAGGTGTTTGTGTGTAGAACATGAAGAAAAATAATAACACTAAAGCAGAAAATTTTTACCCCAAAAAACATCGTTCAATCACTCAAAATGCTCCCGGAATGTTTCAAACCCTCATTTGCCACATTGGGTCCCTTCAATAAAAATGGTCCTATGAGTTGATTCCTCTACTTTTTCCACTCTAAAAGCATCGAGATTATTATAAATAAGATGGAATCTTCTTGACAAGTTTTAAAAATAGCCACCTCTAAATTTTTCAAACATCATTATATTAATTTATTATTATTATTATTATTATTATTATTAATTCTAAATAGATTTATAATATTTTATATGTTTAAAATTAAAGGAAAAATATAAAATATATAAATTTATTTATTTTTCAATTTATATCAGCTCCCATGGCCCCTCCGGACTGCTCACCGGAGGGGGGCAATCCCCAGCATGCATTCTCTGCTCTCGTCAAATCTCTCCCACCACAACGGCCTTGCCCAACAATATCAAAGTTTGTCAAAAAGCTGGACATTCTCCAAGAAGTTAATCTACCTCCAGCCATTCCTCGCATGGCAGCCCTCTCTCTTGCAGAAAAAGGTCTCATCAGCCAGTTCACGGGCCTCTGGCCATCTCCTAGAATTGTGCTACGTTGGGTTGAAAGAAATTGGTCCAACAAAATACAAGGTAAAATCTCCATTAGATTCTGTGGAAAGGGGTTCTTTACCTTCCACTTTGAATCTAAAGAAGACAAGGATTTAATCTTCAGGAATGGGCCTTACTTCATGGACTCCAGAGGACTATACTTAAACAAATGGACCCCGGATTTTGATCCAGAACTGGATGTCCCCAATGTTGTCCCTGTCTGGGTCAGACTCCCTCATCTCCCTCTTCACTGCTAGGGAGATGACTCGGTTTGTGCAATTGGAAACACTGTAGGCAAGTACATAGATTGCAGCGAGCCAAAGGATAATATGCAAGCATGCGCGTGCATTTGTGTGGAAGTGGATCTCGATAAAGGCATACCGGAAGCCATCAAACTCAAAGTGGATGATTGGAGCCATATACAGTAGCTTGATTATGAGCAAATACCGTTCAAATGTAAGGTATGTCATGAATACGACCACTTTTCCAATCTATGTCCCTCTCTTGCTAATGTTGAAAATGACCCACAAGAAGAACAGTGGGAAACAGTAAAAAAAAAAGAAGTCGGCTCCCTCAGCTAAAGCACCACCAGAATCTGAACCCCCTGCCTCTAAGATTGCCCGCCCCTCCTCATCCTCCCTTCCTTCTCTCTCCCCTCCCTTGCCCCCTTTTACCTCCAATCCCTTCTCGATTTTATCTGATGCTCCACCCTTGGAACCCTCACATCTTCCCACGATTCATTCAGCTACCTCTGATCCTTCCCCTCCTCTAGTTATCCCTTCCCAATCTTCCCTTGAACACCCCCCCCCCCAGACTCACCAGGAGCTCATCCAAAGACCATGGAGCCTCTAGCGACTCTCTTAAGAAACCTGGCCCAGGCAAAAAATCTGCAAAACAACACCGAGATGAGAATGCCCAAAAGGACATAGCAATGGGCACTCAAAGCCCTATTGAATCTTACATCTTAGGACAACATGATAAAGAGAAAACTCACAAGGATCAAGGGGGTGAGCACCTCTCCGCACACCACTCTCCCAATGATGAAAATCCTATCTTGGAATTGCAAGGGTATAGCGCACCCCTCCAAAGTTGCAGCCCTAAAAGATCTTATTTATTGTGAAAAACCAGGGATCTTTTTGTTATAGGAAACAAAGCAAATCCTGCAGGATATGACTAAAATCATTGAACAGAACAAGCAGTACAATGGAAGCATCAGTGAATCCAGGGGAGCTTCCGGAGGAATCACTACAATCTGGAATCAAAACATTTGGAATTATAAGTCAGAAATTATTAACCAGCATTGGATCCAAACAGTGTTAGAAAACAAATAAGATCAGCAGATTCTAGTTATATACAACATTTATGTGCCTAACCACTTTAGGGATAAGGAGTGTTGTTGGGAGTATATCAAAGTCAGCATGAATGCAGAGGAGAATACCAATGTCATACTAGGAGGAGAAAAGAGGAGGTATTTTCTCCCCAGATCCTTTCAGAACTCAGCTAGAAGACATTATGCATGACCACGACCTAGTCGATATCATTCCAAAAAATAGGAGATACGCTTGGAGCAACCGCAGGCTAGGTACAAACAACATAATGGGGAGACTAGACAGAATTCTCATTAACATCATGCTTCTCTCTTCCTTCACTGTTGGGTATGCTAATATTATTCCCTGTTCAACTTCCGACCATTATCTAATTTCTCTTAACCTGGAAAAGCATTGCCCTCTCGGACCCATCCCGTTTAAGTACAGCCCACTTTGGAATGGTATTACAGTAGTTAAAGATATTGTGGAGAAATCGTGGAGGCAGCATGTAGAAGGATCTCCCGGATTCATTTGGGAATCCAAGCTTAGAAACACCAAACAGGCGATAAAAGAATGGACAAAAATCAGTTATAAGGAGCCTAAAAGGATAAAAAAGGAGATCAAAAATACTCTAAACAACGTCCAAAAGGAAATAGAAGAGCAGGGCCTCACCCAAGAGAGAAAAGTGCTAGAAAGCAAACTATATTCTCAGCTTTGTCGTGTAAACATAGAGGAGGAATCTAAATGGAGGATCAAATCGAGGCAACTCTAGCTACAAGGAGGGGACCAGAATACAGCTTTCTTTCACAAACAGACTATTGTGCGGACAGTAAGCAATATCGTCAACTCAATCTTGGATGCTGAAGGTGTTGGAAATAATACTGAGAGGGGGGGGTGAATCAGTATTATCAAATTCTTTTCAATATGCCTTCCAGATTTATACTTTAATTTATTCTTCAGATATTGATCATTAATTTGTATGTTAGTGCCATATAATAATGAACAAGAACAAGAAAAATAGATAAGCACACCAAATAACACCAGATATAAGGTGGAAACCCAATGTGGGTGAAAACCACCTGCTACAATATGTCTCTATCTTCTTTCAATTAGAAACTTCTTTTACAAGGATTTTGTACTGGTGCAGTCCTTTACCAGTACGCAGGCTACAACCTGCAGAGAGCTACAACTCTCTCTCGTTTTCCAGTCTCTCCTGGAAGGGAGCTACAACCCCCTTTGCTCTTTTACTTCTTTAGGGACCACGTTTCATTAATTTTCAAACTGGATCCAAGAAGATCAAATAATCATCAAGTACATGCAAATCACCCATTCTCCTTATACAATCAACCAATGAATCACCCAACTTCTCAGAATGCTGTAAACAAAAAAGTACTACCAGAAATCTAAACCCAGAACTCTGCAACAATAGATAAAAGACAGCCAACAAATGTTTCAAGATAGGTCCGCAACTTCACCAATAGTGGCCTGCGAATACCCGCAGCTCTTTTGTGTCTAAACTGCGTAGATCCGCACATGGTCAATCTACTGCTCTGCATATCTCCGCACCACTTGTTCTGCTGCCCTGCGTACCTCTGGTCAGATCCGCACCTACACTGCCCGCCTGACAACGTACCTCCGCGACTTGTTCTTCTGTTTCCCTCCGTACCTCCGCACTGCTCCTTCTCCTACGCTACGTACCTCGCACTGCGCCTTCTGCTGCACTACATACCCCCGCACTGTGCCTTCTCCTGCGCTGCGTACCCTCGCACTCACGCCATGGATCGCCTGCGAACCTCTGATTAGGGCCAAATTAATAGTCCTCCAATGTGCCACAGTCAATCAGATCCACAGATTTGATCATGCGCCCGAGAGATCACGACTTATCAATAGATTCGCCTTAAATTTTCTCCTTGATTTAGATCTAGCTTTTAAAACCAATCACCCAAACTTTCAGATCTTAAGATATTCAAATTTCACAAGTGTCTAGCCAAGTGATCTCTTTTCCTTTTTATAGGCAATCCCTTATTCAAACCATGAGACAAAACCATCGAAAACCAATACAAGGGATCCAAACAGGGGTTCAAATAATTTAGATCCTAAACCACGGGCCAAAACCATAGGATCATGAACGACAGGCTAAATACCAAGGGCCAAACATAAGAAACCCCACGTGAGTGCGCTTCTCTGCATTGGAGAGAGTGAATCTTGGGGACTGCACCTTATGAACGGATAACCTGCGGGTATGTCCGCACTTCCTGGATGGAGAACCTACGAGTCCACACCTTTTGAATGATGCACCTATGAACCTCTTATTTTCCATCATTTTGAGAACCTGAACAGAATTTTGCCACTTGAGTGAGTTTCCATCAAGTACAACACCTGTACCATAGAGCCAAACCAGAATCATAATGCCAACAATCTCCCCCTTTGGACTTGATGGAAACCTCAAGATCCTCAACATCATTCTCCCCCTTTGACATCAAGGGCAAAGGGTTGTGCTCCCCCTGAGAACATGCTCCCCCTGACTATAAACCAGATCTGCAAAAGGAAAGAAATTTCTTCAAGAAGAACCATAATCCACCAAACACCATAATTGACCATGAAAGAGATAGAGACATATTGCAGCACTATTCAGATCAGCATCCATGATCTCCTTCTGTACTTCCTCCAAGATCTTCTACCATAATGCCAACAATGCATTATATGCTCCCCCTAAACCTATGCCATTCGATCTTCGACCAATCTGCAACCCAGCAAATGTACGCGTATACCCCATATGAAACTTGCGTACAACCAACAATCTCTGAAACAGATGAGATTCAACAACAGGATGATGCATCAACAACCCCCAGCTTTTGCCTGAGGTATTCAAAGGTCTCCCTGGGAAATGGTTTGGTGAGTATATCAGCAACTTGTTCCTTAGAAGGAACATACTCCAACTTGACCTTTTGTTCAAGCACTTGTTCCCTGAGAAAGTGATACTTGATCGGTATGTGCTTGGTCTTTGAATGCATGACTGGGTTCTTTGAAATGCTGATTTCACTTGTATTATCACATAAGATGGAGATAGGTGGAGTACAAGTGATCTAAAAATCCTGCAAGATTTGCATCATCCAAAGGAGTTGAGTGCAGCAAGATGCAGCAGCCACATATTCTGCTTCAACTGTAGATAAAGCAATCGAACTCTGTTTCTTGCTGAACCAAGATACTAATCTGGAACCCATAAAGAATGCACCACCACTTGTGCTCTTCCTGTCATCCACGCTTCCGGCCCAATCTGCATCTGTATAAGCATGAAGTGTGAGATCTGTATCTCTAGGATACCATAAACCATAGTTTTGAGTTCCTTGAAGGTACTTGAAAATTCTCTTCACTGCCTGAAGATGAGTTTCCTTTGGATTTGCCTGAAATCTTCCAACTATTCCCACTGCATGCATGATGTCTGGTCGGGTACCTGTCAAATAAAGAATACTTCCAATCATAGATCTGTAGGTTGGTTGATGCACTGCTGCTGATTCATCATTTGCACTGAGGCTACATCCTGTGACCATGGGGGTACATACTGGTTTTGCATCTTCCATGCCATATTTCTTCAAAATCTGCTTGAGCTACTTGGTTTGAGACAAAAATATCCCGCCTTCATTTTGTTGGATTTGTAGTCCAAGAAAATATGTCAGTTCTCCAAGCAAAGACATTTCGAATTCTTTCTGCATCACCAAGGCAAAGCTTTGACTCATAGCTTCTTCATTGCTGCCAAAGATAATATCATCTACATACACAACAAGTATTAGTAATTTGTCATTTTCAATTTTTATATAAAGATTGCTATATGCTGATCCCTTTGAAAAACCTTGTTGATGAAGATATTTGTCCAAGCGGTAGTACCAAGCCCTTGGAGCCTGTTTAAGACCATAGAGAGCCTTTTTTAGTCTGCATACAAGATTTGGATCATTCCCAAGGATGAACCCATCTGGTTGCTCAATGTACACTTCTTCTTCTAAGTCTCCATTCAGAAAGGCTGATTTTACGTCCATTTGAAATACTTTGAACTTCTGAAAGCTTGAGAGAGCAAGGAACATTCGGATGGCCTCAAGTCTAGCAACGGGAGCAAAAGTTTCTTCAAAGTCTATTCCTTCTTGTTGAGCATACCCTTTACAAACAAGTATGGCCTTGTTTCTAATTACTTCCCCATTTTCATTCAACTTATTTTTGAAGATCCATTTTGTCCCTATGACATTCTTATCTTTTGGTCTAGGAACCAATTCCCAAGTGTTGTTCTTTTCGATCTGCTCAAGTTCTTCATCCATCGCCTTGACCCAGCATTCATCTTTGCATGCCTCTCTTACATTTTGTGGTTCAATGGAGGAGAGTAACGCCAAATAGCTTGAGGCTTCTGCAATTGTTCTTCTTGTTTGTACACCTGCCTCTTTCTACCCCAAAATCTGAGATTCTGGATGATTCTTCTGAACGTACCTAGATGGAGTCTTCTCTTCTATCCTTATCTGTTCCTCTGGAACCCCTTGAGGTTCTTCTTCATCATCAATATGATTTGGAGAGTAGTCTTCATCCTCTTCGATATTTTCATAATTTACTTGCCTAGGAATGTATCCTTTTTCATCAACCACTACATCAATGCTGTCAACAATTCTTCCAAGTCTTTTATTGTAACACTTATATGCTTTTCTATGGGGAGAATAACCAAGGAGAATGCCTTCATCTGCTCTAGGTTCAAGTTTTCCAAGCTGTTCATCATTATTCTTAATATAGTGTTTGCTTCCAAAAATTTTGAAATGCTTTACCGAAGGAGTCTCACCATACCAGAGCTCATGAGGATTTTGAGTGTTGTTCACTCGGACATTTGTTTTGTTGAGAATAACAACCGCAGCAAAAGCAGCTTCACCCCAAAAGGTTGCAGGAGTCCCAGACTCATCAAGCATAGCACGAGCCATTTGTTGGACCATTCTGTTCATCCTTTCCACCACTCCATTTTGCTGAGGAGTCCTAGCTGTAGAGAATTCCCTTCTTATTCCATGTTCTTCACAGAAATCGAAAAATTCATTTGAGGTAAACTCCCCACCTCTGTCGGACCTAAGGCACTTAATTTTGTGATCTGATCCATTTTTAGCCAAGGCTTTGAAAGATTTGAATTTTTCGAATGCTTCGTCCTTGTGTTTCATAAGTCCCAACCAAACCATCATAGAGAAGTCGTCAATGAATAATATAAAGTATTCTTCTCCTCGAGGTGACCTTGTCCTAAATGGACCACATACATCTGTATGGACTAGTTCAAGAGGCCTGCTGGCTAATCCTTCCTTCTCAAGGAAGTTAGTTCTGGTTTGCTTACCAAACTGACATGATTTGCATATGGTGTTGTCTGGAATCTTGATATCTGGAAGACCACGAACTGCCTGGTATTTGCATGCTTTCCTTATTTGTCAAAAGCTTAGATGCCCCAACCTTCGGTGCCATAACCAATGTTCATCATCCTTTCTCAAATAGCATTGTTATTGCCCTTCTTCAAATATGTATAGATTATTTGGAGTTCTTCTGCCTTTGATCACTGTTTTTCCTGTATCAAGATCACGAACACTACATCCATTTGATCGAAATATTACCTCTGTTCCTTGATCGCACATCTGACTGACACTTAGTAGATTATGCTTCAAGCCATCAACATACAAAACATTTCCAGCTTTGACCTTTTCTTTCAACTGAGCAGTGCCTTTTCCTTTTATGGCTGCAGGGGTATCATTTCCAAAAGAAACTTTCTTTCCCTTTTCTAAAGCAGTATATGATTCAAGTTTTTCTTTATCACCTGTCATATTCTTCGAACATCCGCTGTCGATGTACCATAGATTTTCTTGTCCTTCTGCATAAAAAGCTATCCCACATTTTTCTGTTTGTGGTTCCTTTATTCTCCATGTTCTGGTGCTTGAGGCTTGTTTCTTTGTCTGCCGAACATTCAATTTCATTTTCAAGGGCAGAAAAGTTGTTGTAGGTCCTTTTCATAATCCCAGTCATACTTCTTTGTTTTTGAGCTTCTCTAGTCATGATTGTCTTATAAGCAACACATTGAGCTGCTTTGTGACCAAATTTATGGCAAGAGAAACATTGGCCATTGAAGAAACTTTTGCGATTGTCAAATCTACTAGCCAAATGATTGAAATTTCTATTGTCATCCATTCTTGAAGCAAATTGAGAAGTTTTTACCTGTGGCTAGTTGTAGCTTTTGTTCACCCTTAAGATGGATTGCCCCTGGTTTACCTGGTAGTCTTTGTTTGTTCTTGATGTAATTCGTCCCTGCCTTACCTGGTGATCTCCATTGGGCTTTTGCTCATTCCTCCTTGTTGCATCAAGATAACTCTTTGAGGTGGATGATTAAGATGTTTCTCCATTATAACCCAGACCTATCTTGATTAGAGGAGAACGATGTACATTGATAATCTCATCCAGAGTTTCAGATCCTTTAACAAATTTAAGATTAAGAGCCTTTGTTTTCTCAATTTCTTTTCTAACGCCAACAATTTCACATTCTAACTTCTCAAGAAATTTTTCTTTTTCATCAAGTTGGAATTGCAGAGTTTCAATGATCATATATTTTTCTTCTAAACATATTTTGAGTCGAGAAATCTCTTCATAAAAACCATCTACATCTATAGCATCCATGTAATCATCATCTTCAAAGGCCATTAAAAGTTTATAATCATTACCTCGTACATCTTCGTCACTATTTGATAGTCCATCACTGTCTTCATGAGTGTAGTAACTTTTCTTAGTTGCATTTTGTTTCTTGTTCCATCTAACAGGTTCCTTCCCTTTGTCAATCTTATCCTTGTGAGGACATTTGGTAGCATAGTGACCGACTCTTCCACAAGCAAAGCATTTGAAAGGTAACTTACCTCGGAAACGACCAGTACCCCGTTGAAGATTTTTGACAAAATTTGATTCTTCTTCTTCTTCTGACACGTGTCCTGACTCATAGTACTCTCCTTTGCCTGAAGCCTTGAAGACAGCTTCTCTCCTGTCTGATGGACCTCCTTTCCTCATTTCATAAGCAGTTAGAATTCCATGCAGCTGTGACATTTTAAGGCTTTGTAGATTCTCTTTTTCTTCTATTGCAGAAACTTTAGATTCAAACCTAGGGGACAAAGATCTTAGAACTTTTTCAACCACAACAGCCTCTTTTATTTCTTCACCCAAATTTTTCATACAATTAACAATCTCATCTACACAAAGAAAATAGTTAGCCACACTTTCATCATTATGCATCCTGATATTTTCATACTGAATTTTTAGGGTTTGAAGTTTTGCTAGTTTTACCTGATCATCTCCTTCATAGCTCAGAACAATCTTGTCCCATATCTCTTTTGCGGATTTAAACTGCATTACCTTAACAAATTCTGGTTGAGATAGGCATCCTAATAGAGTATTAACCACCTTTGCATTTGTTTCATATTTCTTCTTCTCAGCGGATCTATAGGAGTTGTTGATGGAAAAGTATACCTTGTATCTATGATATCTCAGACTTCTGTACCAAGAGATTGAAGATAGGCAGTAATTCTTAGCTTCCAATAAACGAAGTTTGTCCCATCAAAAATCGGTGGCCTGATTGATGCTTCCCTCTCGTAGTTGCTCATGATGAAAGATCTTTCTTCAAGTGATCAAGCTTCTTCTGAAGAACCTACTCTGATACCAATTGTTGGAAATAATACTTGGGGGGGGGGGTGAATCAGTATTATCAAATTCTTTTCAATATGCCTTCCAGATTTATACTTTAATTTATTCTTCAGATATTTATCATTAATTTGTATGTCAGTGCCATATAATAATGAACAAGAACAAGAAAAATAGATAAGCACACCAAAGAACACCAGATATAAGGTGGAAACCCAATGTGGGTGAAAACCACCTGCTACAATATGTCTCTATCTTCTTTCAATTAGAAACTTCTTTTACAAGGATTTTGTACTGGTGCAGTCCTTTACCAGTACGTAGGCTGCAACCTACAGAGAGCTATAACTCTCTCTCGTTTTCCAGTCTCTCCTGGAAGGGAGATACAACCCACTTTGCTCTTTTACTTCTTTAGGGACCACGTTTCATTAATTTTCAAACTGGATCCAAGAAGATCAAATAATCATCAAGTACATGCAAATCACCCAATCTCCTTATACAATCAACCAATGAATCACCCAACTTCTCAGAATGCTGTAAACAGAAAAGTAATACCAGAAATCTAAACCTAGAACTCTGCAGCAATAGATAAAAGATAGCCAACAAATGTTTCGAGATAGGTCCGCAACTTCACCAATAGTGGCCTGCGAATACCCGTAGCTCTTCTGTGTCTAAACTACGTAGATCCGCACCTGGTCGATCTACTACTCTACGTATCTCTGCACCACTCGTTTTGCTGCCCTGCGTACCTCTGCTCAGATCCGCACCTGCACTGCCCGCCTGACAACGTACCTCCACGACTTGTTCTTCTGTTTCCCTGTGTACCTCGGCATTGCTCCTTCTCCTGCGCTGCGTACCTCGCATTGTGCCTTCTGCTGCACTGCGTACCCCCGCACTGCGCCTTCTCCTGCGCTGCGTACCCCCGCACTCACGTCATGGATCGCCTGCGAACCTCTGATTAGGGCCAAATTAATAGTCCTCCAATGTGCCACAGTCAGTCAGATCTGATCATGCGCCCGAGAGATCACGACTTATCAATAGATTCGCCTTAAATTTTCTCCTTGATTTAGATCTAGCTTTTAAATCCAATCACCCAAACTTTCAAATCTTAAGATATTCAAATTTCACAAGTGTCTAGCCAAGTGATCTCTTTTCCTTTTTATAGGCAAGGCCTTATTCAAACCATGGGACAAAACCATCGAAAACCAATACAGGGGATCCAAACAGGGGTTCAAATAATTTAGATCCTAAACCACGGGCCAAAACCATAGGATCATGAACGACGGGATAAATACCAAGGGCCAAACATAAGAAACCCCACGTGAGCGTGCTTCTCTGCATTGGAGAGAGTGAATCTTGGGGACCGCACCTTATGAACGAATAACCTGAGGGTATGTCCGCACTTCCTGGATGGAGAACCTGCGGGTCCGCACCTTTTGAACGATGCACGTGCGAACCTCTTATTTTCCATCATTTTGAGAACCTGAACAGAATTTTGCCACTTGAGTGAGTTGCCATCAAGTACAACACTTGTACCATAGAGCCAAACCAGAATCATAATGCCAACAGAAGGTAACCTTCAAACCGCCCAAGAAGCCATCAAACAGGCTGCTACCAACCACTATCGAGACCTTCTAACTGAAACAACAGATGAAGAGGATTACGATGACCTACTACAATTCCTTCCCAAAAGCATCAGCAAGGAAATGAATGATACCTTGAATAAGGAAATTTATGAGGAGGAAGTTAGAAAAACCATATGGGCTCCTCAGCCGGATAAAGCACCAAGACCTGATGGCTTCCCCATTTACTTTTATTGATCTTTCTGGGGAATTATAAAAAGAGATCTAATTAAAATGCTCAAATGAGTCCAATGGAAAGCCAAAATCGGTGGTTACACCAATGCCACACATTTATCCCTCATTCCCAAAGAAAACCGACCTTCTTCTTTTAGTCGATTCCGTCCCATCTCCCTTTGCAACTCGTCCTACAAGATTCTAACAAAAATTCTTGCTTCTCACCTCAAATCCTTTCTCCCTTCTCTCATTTCTGAAAACAAAGGGGGTTTTTTGGCCAATGGACAAATTACAAACTCTATCCTCCTCACCCAAGAAGTTGTTCATTCAAGCCAAATTAGGAATAAGAAAGGATTTGTCCTTAAACTTGATTTAGCCAATGCCTTTGATAGAGTAAGGCACACCTATCATTTAGCTGTTTTAAAAAATATGGGATTTGATGCAGCCTTTTTAAATCTCATCAAAGCTTGCATCTCTGGGCCCTGGATCTCTCCTCTTGTTAATGGATGACCTGGAACTACTTTTCAATCTTCGCGGGGTCTTAGGCAAGGTTGCCCTCTTTCACCTTACCTCTTCATTCTGATGGCTGAATCCTTCAGCAAAGCGCTGGACTTCAAGCAAAGAGTTGGTCTCATCACTGGAATAAAATTTGGGAATCGTATAAAGAACATTAACCACTCTCAATTCACCGATGACACCCTTTTACTTGGAGGAGCATCCACGAAAATAGCTCGGCGATTTAAGTTTCTGTTGGACAAATACATAAGGTATTCGGGTGGTCAATTCAATCAGCGGAAAAGTTGTATTTATGGATGGAACAATTCAGCATAGGTTCTGCACAGCATAGCCACTATCCTTGGGGTCTCCTACAATTATGAATGGTCACATTTCACTTACCTGGGCCTACCAATAAGTATAGGTCCCTTGAAGGCTGAAGTTTGGGACACAATTATTGACAAGATGAAGAGAAAGGTGCAGCGTTGGGGTTCCATCTGGCTCAACCCAGCTAGCCGCCTCATCCTTCTCAAATCAGGTATCTCCTCCCTACCTCTATATCAATTTTCTCTTCTTCAAGCTCCAGCCTCTTTCTACTACAAAATGGAAGTCATCCTCCACCAATTCCTCTGGAAAGGAGGGAAAAATGACAAAAATAAATTCAATTTAGTTAATTGGAAGCAGGTCATCCAATCTCAAGACAGAGGTGGTCTTGGGATTAGATCCCCCAAATTTCTTAACCTTGCCTTTGGAGGTAAGATTGTCTGGAGGCTTATCACTGGTCTCTCGGCTTGGTGGAAACGAGTGTTGGAGGTCAAATACCTAAATTTCCCAAGGCAGCGGCTCCTTGATCAGGAAATCCTTATCAGAGACTCTTCCAAAATTTGGCGTCTATGTAAAAAAGCAATTCCTCTCATGATCTAGAATATCTCCAAACTTCCCAAAGGAGGTTCTAATATCAATATTGGATCAGACAAAATAATGGGCAGGTAGCCATTAAACAGCCATGCTGGAGTCATTCCCATTCTCACCTATTTTAATAGTATAGGAATTCACCACCTAGACCAGATCTCTTTGTGGGACAACCACTCTAATTTATGGTCAGGATGGACATTCCTAGCCATTCATGTTCATCTCATGGCTAGTCTTCAAGCTCTTCAATACCATTTGTGTAGGAATTTACAAGGTAAGTTCCTCAGACAGAATACCAAAGGACACCGCTCACAAACAGATCACAGATCAATACACCAATATTGTTCACGTGGTTAAAACCCTCAAAGAGGGAAACAATCCACGGCCTAAGCCAACGCGGCCACTTCAGGCAATATATTAATCAAAGAATGAAAATTTACATAAGCTTCACTCATGAACAGTTACCCTACAAATGACCCTCCATGCTCTTTAAATAGAGATCATGGACCAATTGGGTGTTAAGCCACGGATCAAGTGTCGGTAATACCAAGGAGAGAATGAACCGTCAGATCACTACATATCGTGACCGTCAGATTGTAAGTTACAAAAAGTACATAGTAAAGAAACACACTTTACCTAACTCTATACTAGACCAAGTTATACTTAACTACTTCCTATGTGTCGGAATATCCTAACATCCCCCCTTAAGAACAACTTGGGATAGGATTGAAGGATGTACAAATATGACACAATAGGAGAAGGAAGGAGGCACTAGAGCCTATCCCCCCTTAGTGACAGCTTCCTGAACTCCAACCATAAATCGAAGTTTAGTAAACTTCACCTCTGTGAGAGCCTTTGTAAAGATGTCTACAACTTGATCATCTGTTGAACAATATTATACTTCAAGAACATGGTCGTGAATGAGCTTTTTGATGAAGTGCATGTGCAGTTCAATGTGTTTGTTGCGCTAATGTTGGACTGGATCTTTTCATAATTGAATGGCACTTTGATTATCACACCAAAGTGTAGCCGGATGTTGTTGCTGAAAGCCAAACTTTGACAAGATCTGACGAAGCCACAAGGCTTCCTTAATAGCTTCTATGGCACCACGATACTCTCCTTCTGCTGAAGAAAGAGAAATGGCACCTTGTTTCTTGCAAGCCCATGTAATAGGTCCTAAACCAAGAGTGAACACATAACCTGTAGTAGACTTCCAATCATCAGGGTCACCAGCCCAATCGGAATCAGTGAAACCAACCAATAAAGGAGATGCTTTGGCACTGTAATGAACCCCAAACTGAACTGTACCTCGAACATAACGAAGTATTCTTTTAGCTGCTTTCCAATGACTTTCATGTGGGTTTTGCATAAACCAAGCAACAAGGCCAACAACAAAGGAAAGGTCAGGACAAGTATGGGTTAGATACAAAAGTTTTCCTACAAGTTGACAGTATAAGGTAGCATCAACTTCAGGGGAAGTACAAGTGACTGAAATTTTGGCTCCAGATTGAAAGGGAGAAGGGGTTGGCTTATAGTCTTCCATGTGAAAATGGCGTAGAAGATCACAGGCATACTTGGACTGGGAAAGGGAAATACCTTCCTTGGATTGTGAGACTTGAAGACCAAGAAAATAATGCAAGTGTCCTAAGTCTGTCATTTCGAACTTATTTTTAAGGCTGGACTTCACATGGTTGATAAGGTTAGGATCACTACCAGTGAGGATAAGATCATCAACATAAAGAACAAGAATGATAAGAGACTTTCCCACTTTCTTGGTGTAGACAGTATTGTCATAATGACACCTAGAAAAGCCAGATTCTAAAAGAAAGCTATCCATTTTGGCATACCAAGCCCGAGGAGCTTGCTTGAGACCATAAAGGGATTTCTTAAGCCAACATACAAGGCTGGAGTTTGTTTGTATAAAGCCAATAGGTTTTTCCATATATATTTATTCATGCAAGTCCCCATGCAAGAAGGCAGATTTAACATCCATCTGATGGACTTCCCATTTGAAAGAGGCAGCAAGGGAAAGAACAAGGCGGATAGAGTTCATTTTGGCAACAGGGGAGAAGGTTTCAATATATTCAATGCCTTCAACTTGTGAAAAACCCTTAGCAACAAGACGAGCTTTATGTTTATCAACGTTCCCATCTGGTCCATACTTGGTTCTGTAAACCCATTTGCATCTAACAAGTTTTCGTCCCTTTGGTATAGGAACAAGATCCCATGTATCATTTGCCAATAATGAACGATATTCTTCATTCATGGCTGTGTCCCAATCTGGATGGCCTGAAGCTTCTGCAAAGGTGTCAAGATCATAATTCACTGAAGCTTGAGCTAGTAAAGAAGAGGCTCTATCGAACTGAGAACGTGTACGTCGTTGATCTGTAGGATCACCGACAAGATCACCTGCTGCATCCCGAGTAGCACGGACCCATTTTGGAAGCTGAGGAGCTGAAGGAGGATCCTGAGAAGGTGGGGGAGGATTTTCATCCTCGCTTTCATCATCTGAAGAAGAAATATTTTCAAAGTAGAAGAGATAGGGAGAGGTGGCATATCCGCCGAACTAGGCTCGTATGCTGATATATTTTCAGCAAACTTTACATCTCTTCTAATGATAACATTCTTGGACTTAAGTGGAATAAGTCTATATCCTTTGACATCTTCAGAATATGCAACAAAAATACATTTTTCACTCTTAGGTTCTAAAGCTTTATGTTTCTCATCTAGAATATGGGCCCATGCTTCACTTCCAAAAACACGAAAGTGACTTACATCTGGTTTAATTGAGCTCCATGCTTCTTCTAGAGTGATATTCTTTAAAACCTTAGTAGGAGTGTGATTTATTGTGTAATTTTCACAGTTAATTACTTCTGCCCAAAAATTAAGACCAAGTCCTTTAGATTGAAGCATACAATTAGCCATTTCCTTTAAGGTGGGATTCTTCCTTTCATCTACACCATTTTGTTGTGGATTATATGGAACAGTATGTTGCATTTGAATTCCATTCTCAGTGAAAAATTTGATGAATTTGTTGTTAACATATTCTCCGCCATTATCAGATCTTAGCTTAAGAATTTGATGTCCATATTGTTTTTCAACAAAGGCCTTAAAGGCCAAGAACATGTTAAATACTTCACTCTTGAGTTTTAAGAAGTATACCCAAGTGCGTCTAGAGAAATCATCAATGAAAGTTAAGAAATACTTGTAGCCAGAGAATGAAACAACTAGAAGTGGACCACATAAATCACTATGCACAAGCTGTAAAGGGGCTGAGGCGTGCCAAGAGGCACGTTTTTCAAAACTATCCCGATGATGTTTTTCGAGTACACATCCGGAACAAACACCATCTCTGCAAGATACCATTGGAAGACCTGTCACCATATTTTCTTTACATAGATTCTGAAGAGAGCAATAGTTTAAGTGACCAAATCGCTCATGCCAAAGTTTGCTCACTTCATCATTGTGAGCAACAAATATTGAGGGAAGATTTGATGACCCAAAGTTGTGAAACTTATACAACCTTGTAGAATCATCAGCAATGCCAGTAACTAAAATCTATCTAGGATCTCTTAGGTCCTTAATTACAACATCGTGAGGTGAAAATTCAACGATTTTACCTTCACCTGAATGATTTATCTGATATACAGATAGAAGGTTGCAGGATAAGGTTGGAACACATAATAAATCATTAAATTGACCATTGTCTATATGAACAGTTCCAGTCCCTACAACACTAAGAGATCTATCATCACCAACATATATATTTTTGGTGTTACAATCATTTATAGAAGAAAACATGCCTTTGTTTTTGGCCATGTGATAAGAAGCTCCAGAATCAATGAGCCACTCATGAGAATGAGAAGAAGAAGATACATTTAGTGCATAGTCAAACCGAGATGCTTGACAACCACATGCAGAAAGTGTTATTCCTGAAGATGAAGTTGAAGTTGAAGAGTGCTCCAAATGGATGTTATGCTTTCATTACTGCTTCCAAGGCTTCCATCTTCTTAAAGCATTTGGATTCTAAGTGGCCATCTCGATTACAAAAGTGGCAATGTCTATCAGTCTTCTTCCCTTTGTTTTTATTTGTCTTATCATTTTGTTGAAATGATTTTCCATTTTGAGGTTGAAATTGCTTAGGACCCTTGTTTGGTTTAGGACCATTCCTTTTAGGATACAACTTCTTAGGATTCTTTGAATTTGGTTGTTGTTGGGTGGCTAACGCTTTCTTAGAAGAGTTTCCAAGATTAAGAAGACCAAGGTGTAAGAGTTTTTCCTGTTCTCTTATTAAAGAATCACAAAAGGAATCAAAGGAAGGGGACTTGTAGGCTTTTCCTTGAGAAATGAAGGCTTCTCTTGTAGAATGGAAGGTGGAAACAAACACAGAGTAGGCTGATCTATTTGTGAGCGGTGTCCTTTGGTATTCTGTCTAAGGAACTTACCCTGTAAATTCCTACAATTTGCACGGTATAGCTCCAATTAAAAAGAATGAACCTGATGGCTTTCGCTGGGACCTGTCAGGCTCAAATTGTGTTGTTCAATTTGCTCACCAGTACATTTGCAACAGCCATTACCCCATGTCCACTTGGAACCGCTGGAAAATGGTTTGGAAATCTGAAGCTCTGCCCAAAATTAAATTCTTTCTGTGGACCCTTCTAAAAGGGAAAATACTCACTGCTGATAACCTTCGAAAGCGGGATATTATTGGTCCTTCACGTTGTCCTAACTGTCAATCTGACGAAGAATATATACAGCATCCTTTTATTGCCTGCCCTTTTGTTAAAGTCTGCTGGAGAAGTATATCCCATAACAATCACATCCCTTGGAGTGATCAGGACTCCGTAGGAGAGGATATTCAACAATGGAGGAAAAATTACCCTTGGAAACAAAGAAAACACAACACAGTAAAAAGGGTCTGGGATGCCCTACCCCTCACTATTTTATGGTCTATCTGGCTCGCCAGAAACCGTAAATTTTTTAAGGACAAGGACACAATCACTAGGAACCTATGCAACAAAGCAAGGAGTCTTGCTTTGGAAACTATTTTAGTCAAAAATTGCAGAATCATTGACATCACCGATCTTAATGTGGAAGAGCGAATTTTCATTGGCTATATACTGAACAGAAATAATAGTAACCAAGTTGAGGCCACCACCAACAGCAAGCAAAGTAAAATGTATTACAATTGGAAAATCTGTCTTAAGGAGGAAGAATTTGCTACATGGCTTAAAAACTGCAACACTTATTATCTTTTTTTCAACGGTGCCTCGAAATCAAATCCTGGGATTGCTGGAGCAAGTGGAGTGATTTGCAATGCCAATGGAGATTGTATGGTCTCATATGAATTAGGGCTCGGGCACCTTTCTAATAACAAGGCTGAGGCTTTAGCCCTGTATCAAGGCCTCATTCAGCTTAGCAAGCTCGGTATATACACACCTCACATCTTTGGAGATTCAGCAGTTTTTATTGGCCTCATGGCCCAAAATAAAGATTCGCCCAACGTCCTTCTTGATCAGTCCATCAGCAGGTGAAAATATTTGAGCCAGTCCTTCATCACTCTGACCTTCCGTCACATCCTTCGTACATTCAACAAGGATGCCGACCTTCTTGCCAACAGGGCATGCAATAGAGCACTGGGCAGCCTACGTTGCAATAATGAGGAATCTCATCAATATCTGCCATGACACCGAACCTCCTCTGTTCTTTCCAAGTCCTCAAATCAGAAATCCCTAACACTTGGAACTGGTTCAAGATCCTCATGATCCATGTCCAAGACTCTATCTGCTCGATGATCCGCCTTCTCTCAGAAAATGCATTCCCCTCTTTTGCAAACATGAAACTCGTCGGCTTATCTCATTTCATGACTCCTGTTCCACACTCGCTGTCTCCCTCCCGTGACTCCTCCTCCCTGCTTAATCCTCTACGCCTCCCATCTTATTTATTCGCACTCCTCTCATCCCCTTCTCATTCTGTCCTCAGGTCTTCCAGAGCTTTCCTCCCGTTGGTTTTTTCTTCTACCGATCTAATGGAACCGCACCTATGGTCTCTACTGATCCCTTTTCCTGAAGTAACAGCAGAAAAGGAATAGAAGAACATACAGCAGAAAAGGGACAGCAAAAAAGGAACAGCAGAAAAAACGGAACAGCAAAAAAGGAACAGCAGAAAAGAAAAACGCAGCTTCAACAAGTTCGTCAAGCTTGAAGCAAGTCGGCGCCGACAGCAAACCTGAAGAGTCCACTGCTTGACACATTAGCCACAGTAATATAGATTGATATGCTTTTTAAATGTTGTTATTTATTACTGCAGTTTGTTAGGATTTACCTTTGGTCTTTGGTTTTTAGAAGCCCAAAAGGCAGGATTAAGGAGGAATTTTGCTTAAGCTGTAACTCCTTCTTCCCTAGCTCTTCTTGGCACCTCGGCATGTATTTCAGGAGCTCAGTCTCCCTCTTTTTTTCAGATTTATAATAGCAACCAAATTTTTAAAAAAAAAACAAAAAAATAAAAATAATAATTTTAACCTTGAGTAGTGTTTAATTTTTTTTTTAATTAAATAAAAATAAAAGAAGAAGAAGAAGAAGATTAACACCTTTATCGATTAGTTATGGTTTCCTATAATGGAAAACAACATTATTATTAACTCTAAATGTCAATGCCTAAATTTTTTTATTAAACTTAAAAATATTGCAATTTTCATTTTCTAAATTTAGTTTTAAATAAATATTTTTAAAATACATAAGTCTAGATCCATCTTAATTCAGGATATATCGAGAGGGATCAAATCTTTCTCTTGAGGTGAAAATCTCTTTTAGATTGAAAAGAGAGTTGATCCCTCTCAACACTTGGTAGATCAAAAATTAAGATGGATCTACCTGAGTTTATTTATTAGCCTTTAAATAGACCACATTAGAGAATAATACCATGGAAAATACCATGGGTCAGATTCTCAAAATGTTATTTTATTTTATTTTGTTCTATTTTGACCAAGTCAAAATGTTAAACATTACAACAAATATGCCATACTAGACTAGAGAGGGCATATCTGCACAATAATATTTTATGAGAAACTAATATATATATATATATATATATATATATATATATATATATATATATATATATATATATGCGTGTGTATATATGATAAATATATGATGCAAATAATTATGATTAATAATAATTAAAATAAAATAACATTTAATATATTTAATTAAATATTTAAATACTATTATTTAATATTTTTATTATATTTTATTTGTAGCCTAATATATAATTAATATGTGTAAAGGAATATATATATATATATAGATATATATATAAGTTATTTTATATTATATTAGAAAATTATTTTTCTTTATTTTTATATATTTAATTTAATTTTAGAAATTAATTTAAGGGTGGCTCCAGGGAGGGGTGCTTTATGGCTCTAAGGAAATTAAAGTTTCTGGAGGGAGAGGAGTGTTTTATGGGAGTGTTTTATGGCCCCGAAGAAATTAAATTTGTAGAGTATTCATGGGGTTTAGGATTGATGAAAAACAACCAAGCTTCAACTTATGTCTTTTACTATGGGATTAAGCTCGTCAAGAAAAAGGAGTGTTTTATGGGAGTGTTTTATGGCCCCGAAGAAATTAAATTTGTAGAGTATTCATGGGGTTTAGGATTGATGAAAAACAACCAAGCTTCAACTTATGTCTTTTACTATGGGATTAAGCTCGTCAAGAAAAATTAGGTAGCTTCTCCCACTATTTCGAGAGATTTCCTCCTTTTAATGCTCACATTTTTGGGAGACTCCCTCCTTCTTCTCCAACATTTGATGAAAGACTCCTCTAGGGACAAAACATTAGACTTATGAAAAGAATTAGGAAAGCATGAGAAGGATTCTCTTAAATAGCATATTTCCATGTTCTCCATAATCTCAATAAAGATGTAGACTTATGTGCTAATGAAAGGTGTGAATTAAGATTGGGAAATTTAAAAATCAATCATATTCCTTAGATCTAAATGAATTGGCATGGCAGATTTATGAAGGATTGTATTATCAATCACTAGTAACATGTTACTTTTGTTTTATTTGTGGGTTTGTTTTGTAAGGTATATACCTACAAAATTGCTTTTTTTTGTTGTCAAGTTTGAATTCTCTATGGAAAAATTTGTAATTTTGCTAGTTAAGATATATCTATGTATTACATAATCGTTTTGAAGATATATCTATGTATTACCTAATGTATTTGTTTCTATTCAATGACAAACTTGCATATAAATACAAAATTCTAATTTTGGTAATATAAAAAAGTAAAGAAATTAATTCCATGAAAATAGATAAATTATATACATCCATTCAAATATAAAAATTTGTAGAAGAAAAATGTATGATAATAATTGTATTTTTTTGTGATTTTTATTAGAACTAGGTCATATCATTTTTTAGAAAATTGTAATTTTTAGTTATTTAATTATTTTCAATCTCAATAAATTCAATTTTTTTTAAAATAAATAAAATGCTTAAATTATGTACCTTGCGCAATTTAAACTTACTATCCTAATAATTTTTAAAACAAAAAATCAATAATAAAATAAATTTAAAATATTTTTATTTTTATTTTTATTTATTTATATTTTTAAACCTATAAATAAATTTAACACTTTAAATACTTAAATATAACTTTATATATATATATAAACCAAAATATAACTATATATAAACAAAAACAAAAACGAGTAATCCTTCTATTTTGTATGTGAGCAACAAAAAGGTATGCAAACTAAACATTGAAAACAAAACTTGAATAAACCGGGTATTTATATTTAATACTATCTTTGTTAAAGTCAAGTCCGTATCTATATTTGAGTCTCTTTATTATTGCAATGAATGTAATGTGTATATTATGTTCACTCTAATGGATAACTTAATTGGTTGAAATCTTTAACTATAATTTGGGCTCTCTGCAATGAAGCATGAGTTCGAGTTCAATTTTCTTTGGCTCCATTAACATCAGACTCCATTGTATGAGTCAAGTGGCCCCTTAGGATGAAACAAACTCATATTTATATTTGACTCTTATGTTTTTGTAATCATTTTACTTTTATAATCGGTTATTTTGACTCTTTGCAATGAGAGTATGAGTTCAATTTTCTTTGGCTCCATTAACATCAGGCTCCATTGTATGAGTCAAGTGGCATGCAGCCCCTTCGGATGAAACCGAAGAAAAAACAAAGTAAAACTCATATTTATATTTGAGTCTTGTGTTTTTTAATCATTTTACTTTTAAAATAAAAACAAAGTAAAACTCATATTTATATTTGAGTCTTGTGTTTTTGTAATCATTTTACTTTTAAAATCGGCTTTTTATAGGCAATTATAACTCCTTTTCCTTTTTCCTAATTCTGTTCAAAACAAATAAAACCCATATTTATATTTGAATATTTAAATCCTACTTTGTTACTGTGATAATTTTACTCTGAAAGCCATCTGTTATATGCACATGTACGGCTTTTTGTATAGATTTTTTAAATTCTTCTGTTTGATCTTTTATTTTGAGCTGATATCATGCTTATTACATTCGTTTCTGAGATGATGCGCGTATTGAAATAAAAATATTTGCCTCTTTGCTTTGTCATTCTGTTCTGCTATTTACTTTTACGTATTAAGTTTATTTGCCTCTTTGCTTTATCATTCTGTTCTGCTATTTATTTTTACCATAAAGGTTTTTTTAATCACTTTTACTATTAAGGGTTTTTTAATAAGTTTTTATAATCGGAAGAATCGGCAGAACGGTAAGAAAAGTAGCAAAAGATTTGTGATCAAGTCAGTGCAACAGCTACTATATTTCTGAACATAAAGCAATCACTACGCACCTGAGCTTAAAACAATCCACAAACTACACTAGACAAGAAAACTAAATCTAGAACCTAAACAAGACCACTATATTAATTGATAAGTCTTTCAATGCAGAACATCCACCATTCCACCAAACCCAATTTACTAACCCCAGAATCTGAAGTAAAATCCCCATCTACACAGAAGCCATACGCACGTTCAGCCTATTTTAAATCCAAATCAAACACACAATACATTGTTCCCAACTTTTCCTTTAATCTTCACCTTCGTACAATGAACAGTAATTAAAAAACAGTGAAAAAACCTGCGACACACATTCACCTATATATTCGTACCGCTCTTTATTCGGGAACATTGCTTTTGTTGGTTTGAACAGCGAGAGTTTCTGAGCATCCCAATGATTCCAAACTAATAAATAAATACATGACACGACAGAGGAGAACATGGAGAGGGCCCAAAAGCATATTTGGCCTTCAAAGCTTTAATTGGCTTTCATATATTCCTTATTCTCTGCTGCCATCACCTCGCCTACTCTTTCGAATGCCATGCTTTCGACATCTTACATATATTCCAGACCAAACTTTGACTCTCACATTCGCTGCTTCAGTTATGTTGGCTCTGCAAAATCATTCACCTGGTCTGCTGCAACAATATTTGCAGATCTCTCGGAATCCAGTCACGAAGACTTGGAGAATGGATATTTATTTCATGGGCAAGTTCTAATCCAATCTGCCCGCTTCAATTATGTTGGCTCTGCAAAATCATTCACCTGTTCTGCTGCAACAACATTTGCAGAGCGCTCGGAATCCAGTCACGAAGACTTGGGGAATGGATATTTATTTCATGGGCAAGTTCTAATCCAATCTGCCTGCGCAGAATTTTCAGTTTTGGGTTTCGATTAGGGTTAGGGTTGTTTTATTGTTGATGTCGACTACGGAAGATTCAGGAGGTCCTTCTCCCATCCAGCCGTTGGCGCTGCTGATGTTGACGTTTTTCATAATACTTTCGCCTCGGTTTTTCGCTCGGGAGGACGACAGTGACGCGGAGACTGAAACGTCTTTTTCTTGGGCGGTCGATCCGGCGGTTTGGCTCCCTGTTCTGCTGGTGTTACTGGTGGTGGCAATCTATATATCGTGGTTGATGGGAGAGAGCTCTGCTGAACTCACAGTAACCAGGGTGGATGCTTCTACGATACATAAGATTGGAGGCTCTTCCTGGGGGATCGACGCCTTGCTCCTCATGCTCATTATCATCATACTGGTTAGTTGTTTCTTTTACCTCATTTTGAATGAATTCCCAGTGTTCAAATTCCAATTTGTGGCTTTCTTGCTTCATTCTCTAATGGGCATTTCTCAGAATACAACAAAGCTTCCATGACATGCAGTGCAATTCAAATGAAAAAGATGCGTAGATGGTTTGCAGCAAATACAGATGAGATGACAGTGCAGTTCAAATGAAAAAGATGCGTAGATGGTTTGCAGAAAATACAGATGAAATGACAAAAAGGCAAGTGAAGTTTTGAGGGTTCGCCTTTCTTGGAAATTTCAAACTGAAAATGACACGGATAAAAAAATTGTGTTGTATGTAATTTGGTCACATCAGAGTCTTTTAAATATTGTTACTTCGAGAATTTCGGAAACTTGGAATTATATATCGCATTATAACTTTCCAATGCCTGGAAGAATATATCATTATATAATTTTTTGTTAGGCCAAGATGTTTGAGTTAATATGTACATAAGGAAGGAAAAAAAAAAAGTAAAAGATTTTATATGAAGGTACATTGTCATATGCTGCGTATATGTTATGGCATTTTTGCTGTAAAGATGAGTTCATGGGATTCGAACATCGCGATGTATAAGTACAGGTTGTATGGAAGATGCTTATAAAATATAATGTTTTGTGTTTGAATAACTATTAACCTTGTTTGTTTTTTTTACTTAAGCTCATAACTTAACATTAAAAATTAATCTTCATTCCACTTTTAATTCGCGTTATTTAATATGGTTCTTTATTTCATATGAATTTTTTAATCTAATTTTAGATTTTAGATTTTTTATTTTAATTTTGCATCTTAAATTTTTAAAAATATAATGAAAATTTAATGTTAATAATTATTAATTTTAACAAAATAATTTTTAATTTTTAATTTTTAAATAAAATTAAATATCATTATCTTAAATTTTTAATGTTATATTAATATTTTGTCAAGTAAATTATTATATTTTATTTTTTAATCTATAATTTTAAAATGAAATGTTTACTCATAAATAATTAATTTTTTCAATCCAGGAAAAAGTTCAATTTTAGTTATTTTAAAAGAAAATGTTAATTTTCTTTCTTTTTGTTTCTTTCTTTCATGGGTGGAACCTTATGCTACCACATTCATCCTCACATTGAGAGTACTTTTGCATCAAATTCATATATGTAGAGGGTGCAACACTTCCAACCATACCCTCTTAACATTGCATTGCCTAAATTTGTTGCATTGGTTATCCACCTCTACATCTTTTGCTGTATATTGGATTACATCAACATGCCATCCACCGAGCTCCACATGGAATTCTTGAGTGGGTGTGGAACAAAAAAAACCCTCAACCACCATCCCATATTTCCTTATTGTCACCTCCACATCATTATAAAAGTTGAAGACAAGCTAATGAGGCCAACAAGTACATAGAGGCTTCCAAATTTAAAAGTAGACAAATGACACATGGCATATGAAACTTTGTCCAAATCAAGGGCATAAATACCCTTTATTTTGCATATAGAATGTCGTCAACTGTGAATTGAAGTTTCTTATTTTGTTATGGAGGAATACGAATGAAAAGGAAATGCATAAGACATATATGTGAATGTTCATTATGATCATGATCAATAATATATGCAAATTCACATTATGGGAGTATTTTGATCATATGTAGAAGCATTGATGATGGCGAGGCTTGGTTTAAACCTTGGAATGATCAACTTTGATATTTTCAAATTAATTCGTCTATAAATATTCAAAACAAAAATCACAACTTTATTTAAGCACAGATTAAGGACTATGTAATGGCACTGTAATGTTTTGATAATTTCTTCCATTTTCCATAGATAAAGTGATAGTTCAAGGATTGTTCTTAATGGCACAGCATAACAATCTAATTTCGTCACAACATTTGGGATCTTGTATCCTTAGGTAAGTCTATATAAGATTTAGTATTGAAATTATTCCTATCTCTTGTTATGTTCTTTGTGATATTAGAATGTTTAAAACTTTAATGATTGTTATATGAATTAACATGTTAACATAACTCTCTTTATTCTAATGTAATATTCTTATCCTGTCACTTGTTATACTATCATCAATTATTTTAGTAGGTTTGTTTCTTGACTTCCTTGTTTAATTCAAGTTCATCTTTTGATCAAAAACAATAGCAAGTCACATTTCTTGAATTTTGTTGTTGCATTATCCATGAGTCTATGCAAGCCCTCTTATGAATTTTACCTCATAACCCAATAGGATAAGTACCAATTCTATGCCAACCTTCCATTTATAAAATAAATATCTTCACCTCCATTTTTATGATAAATTATTTCATTAAAAATCTCAAATGATAGGTTGAAAAGTGGTATTAGGGATTACCCCTTACCATTATAAATGCACTAGTAGCAAAGTGAGAGAAACAAGTATTGTGGTGACATTGGTTATAGTTTCTAGGATTGCCATTAAGCCTGTATTATTTATGTTAAGGGATTGATGTTTTTGGTGTATGTATAAGTGACAACTAATAGCCAACTTTCATCTAGGATAAAGTCCAATATGTTGGTATATAAGTAATACAAAATACAAAGGCATTGATGAGATACATACATGATCACACATCTCATGTAATAACTCCATAAGAAAAGAGGATACAAGGGGACTGTAACAAATATAATATCACCTTCACCCTCTCAAATCATTATTCCACCATTTGAATATCCAAAGAAGACATTCAAGAAGTGGAATGTGGAAAATTAGGTTCAAGTCTCATAGAATTCAAGTACACAAGAGCCAAATATAACAATAGAAATTGTTTGATTTATTTTTATTGAATATTCTATAAAATTTAGTAACTTGAGTGCCACATTAGGAGCCATGACTTAGAGAATGTGGTAACTTAACAAGCACCAACCCTTCGTCATCATTGATATAGATGGACAATCACATGATATCCCTAATAAACTTTAAAAACTACCAAAGTTTCAAGGGAATAATTTTGTAACAACTAAGAAGCATCTTGAAGCATTTCATGCATTTGCAGGAAACATAAAAGTTTCTTATCAAGATGTGTTGATGAAATTGTCTGTCCAATCTCTACAAGGGGATACTATGATATTTTTTGGTAGGAGATAGCATTAAGGGATGCTATGATTTTGAAAAGGTGTTCTTTGACAGGGAAATAAGAAGGATGAAAATTTTATGTTACTGAGTTCATTGTTATAAAGAAAAGAGAAAATGAAACTAGTAATGAATTTAGTCAAATTGTTAACAAAATAAGATATAAATTTACTCAAAAAAATATGCCATCTAATTATACAACTTTGGTATATTATACAAGTGTATTTGACACAAAAATTGTCTTTTTATTGAGACATAAAAACTCTACAGACTTCCATACAACCAAACCTATGGCTATTAACTTAGAAATAAATTTTCTAGCTATTAGTAAAATGGATCTCTTTAAGTCATCAAGAACCTTGGTAGAGAATGAACCTAAGGGGAAAGAAGTAGATGTGGATGAAATCAACCTGGATAAAATAGATATGAGAAATGAAATTGATAAAGTGACAAGTGAAATCTAGACGTTAAGAAATAGAATAATCAAAATGGAGATAGGTTAATGGATTTATGCTTAATACCATAATTAACAAAGAAATTACATGTGAGATAGAAGAAAAAAATTCACACATAAGTGGGACATTTAATATAGAGAAAACATTTAATAGATGTTTAGTGTTTTTAAGATGAAATTATATGAATTTGAAGACATATTTAAGGATGGAATTACTTTCAAGAATGAAGGAATAAATTGCATAAGTGGATGTCCAACATAAAAGTAACATATGAATTTATTTCATCAATACTTCAAACAATTCCTCTAGTAGCATATATTATGCTTCGATGGAAAAGCAAAGCATTGTTGTAGGAAAAGGAAGTATTAATGCAAATGATTTGAGAATATGGCATTAAGGAGTACCCTAAAATGAAGATAGATTAGCCATCACAAAGGATTTAGTTTCTTAGCAAACATATAATCTCAAAATCAAAGGTTAAAGTCCTAAGATTATTGGAGGCGTGCAAACAAGACGAAGCCAAAGATGATCAAATAAAGAATCAAGAAATACATTAGAGACAAAGGTTTCCAAAATGAAACTCTCAGTTGGTAAATAGGTTCTACATGAAACATAAAAGACTATAGAAACACCAAAACCTCACAAGACTCAAAAATGCCAATAGAAGCCCAAAACAGAAGAGTTGGATATTCATGAATTTGATCTAACTCATGGAACTTCCAAGGAAATTATTCAAATGAAGTTGATAGAGCTTCTAAAGATACCAACACAAAGAAGAAAAATAGTTGTTGAATCTTGAGGATGACAATGAACTTATTTAAGAATGCCTTTAAATGTATCTAGAAATGGAACATTAAAATAAAAAGCATAATCACTCAATTTTTGCATATCACTTTAATGATTTGAAAAAGTTATTACTTCAAGATTGTGCACTTGATTAAATATTTTAATGTTAATCCTCTTTCTCATTAACCACTACAACTCATTACCTAATAATGCTCAACGCACTAAACTATAACCCTCTAACCATTGCAACCCCTAATTAACTAACTCTTAATGCACTAACCCACTAAACAACCAAACTATAACTTGCTAACCATGATTTCTCTCTAACCCACCATGCCAAAACCACTAACCCACAATCCCATAAGCATAAACCTACTAACATATTAAGCACAAACCTCTAACTTTTCACCCACTAACTCAACATCTCAATAACACATATCACTAGTAATCTTTAACCCTTAATACTTAAACTTATTGACTTCTAAATTGAAACCCTTAACCAAATAACCCATGAACTTCTAACCCATAACCTTTTACCCTTTAAAAATTAACCCATAATGCATTAAACTCTAATCCATAACCATTAACATCCAACCCACCAACCCTTAACTACTAACCCACTAAATCCTAACCCACGTCCTACTAACTAACTAACATAATAACCTAATAATTTTTAACCCCTAATCCATTACACCTAACTATAAACCCATACCATTACACATTAATAAACTATTCCCCTAACCTTAACTCACAATCCATTAAACCCTAGAAAATCACTAACGCATCTACCCATAAGTCCCTAACCCAGTTACTACTTTTATTCCCTAACCCACTTAAAGCATTTGACCTCTCATGTAACAATCCCTGGTTGATTTTCCATGTAAATAAAAAATAAGACCAAGGTCATGGGACATGTATTCCAAGATGAATGTTGGGTAAAAAAATTTAGTGGGCATAACTTTTGATTAATTGATGGCTATGGAAATTGGCAAAGGCATTTGCAAAGGAAAAGAGGCATTAAATGGGATTTAATAATGAGAAATAAAGGAAAATAGGAGAAAAGGAAGGTCAAGAGACACATATTTGCATGCAAGGGAAATTAGAGGAAAAATGAAGGAAAATGAAGAATATAGAGGCCTCAATGATAAAAAGGCTTTGGAGAAACAATTCACAACTTTTGTTGGTTCATTTTTTGTCAGTTTAGTTTTGGGCTCTCTCATTTCACTCCTTCATTATCTCATACTCTTGCACACTTAGAGAAATCTTGGAGCATTCTTGTAGCACTTGTGCATTCACTTGGATCGGAGAATGAAGGCAAAGAAAAGTAGGACAATGAAAAGAAATAGTTGGATTGGCAACTACAGTTGGATCAACAGCTACAGTTGGATTGCTTGCAGGTAACAGGTTCCATGTGTGATTTCCTTGTTGATTTCTGGATGCATGGTATATGCATGTGATTCTATGGTTATGTGTTTTCATTGGCATGGAGATTCGCTTGGATTTCAATGGTTTCAACCTTTCCTTTCCATTTCTTAGATAGTCATGGTGTTGTGGGTTTTTCCACTTGTTTTTTCTTATTGGTGTTTAGGTTCCTTATGGCTATGGGTTGGAACAAACACTCTAGAAGCCTTGAAATATCTTGGGTTGAGTTATTAGTTCTTGGTTGGAAAAATGCTCTTGAGCCGTTGGTGGGTTGAGTTACTAGTCCCTGAGCCGTAGTTGGAACAAACACTCTAGATTTGGGGAAGGTTGTGGGTTGAGTTACTAGTTCCTGGAGCCCTAAACAGCTTGGGTAGAGACCGATCTGGTTGGTGTTAGTAATTTCCGGACCGTAGAGGTGGAATCACTATAGTTGAGGGTTGAGGTGGCTTGGCCTCTGGAAGCCTCGGTTGGTTTTGTCTTAGAATGCAGGCTTTTGTGATTCATGATTAATATTGAGCATTTTCCGAACTAAATCACATAGGAATTTTGTCTTGTTTATTCCATGAGGTCCCACATTCATGCTTTGAATATGGCGCAGGGGTGATTAGTTGAAAGAGAGATTTGGTTCAGCCCAATCTATAATTGGGTGGTACATGGAATTCCCTGACTTGGTTGGCATTTTCACATGTTAATATGATATATTTTCCTATTATGACCTATGAACATTTGTATCGATTATGATGGTGATGTTATAACTGATTTTCCATGGTTTCGATGCTAGTTATTTGTTGGTTATATGTTGGTTATGTGATGTATTATCTACGGCTCTTATAATATTTTGATAAGTTATTCAATGGTTGATGAACACATGGACTAACAAGTGTTATTGCAGCTAGCTATAGAGGGCTTAGAGCCTTCTTGGTGATTCTTAGATTAATACCATCAGTTTATGGTAAGATATGCATTCATGACCTGTAGCTTACATATTTTCCATATGTTTGATTAAATCTCTAGTGTGTTTTAGGAAGTCTAGGTAAAGTTTCTTATTCAAGTTTGAATTTTTAGAATTTCCATCATGTTAAATGTGATTCTGGAAAGCTACAAGAAGTTTTAGGCAGTGGTCTGGAGGTTGGCCTGGAAAAGTGACTCCGATCTCGGGACCGTTGACACAAAACAGGGAAATTAGGCCATAACCACATGGAAGCATGCATATGTGTGTAGTTGGAGGCATATAATCGCACTCTTCCCTTGTTGTGTGTGTGATTGGGGTGTTAGGTCAGTGCAAAAGGGTTCCAACTCATGGATTGATCACCTGGGGTGGTTGTTCAGCTCTTGAGTGATTTGTAGTTCTTGTAGGATACCAATAGGTGTTCAATTTGTAGGCCCCACTTCCCTAACTAAAACATTGGATGTCGAGTCATGTCATAGTATCACTCAAATTCACATTTACCTATAGGGCTTGTAAAAGTGGGTAAATGTGGGGAGGGGCGTTTATATGTGGTATCAGAGCTTACAGGTTTAAACACTTGGACTGGATGGGATAAATGTGGTTCTTATGTATGCATGCTAGTCATCAATGTGTTTGTTGTGCATGTGTTGTGAAGGTTATTATTGTAGTTGTGGCATCATGATGATGTTGGTATGTTATGATGTTGAGGTTTTGATATTTTGATATCATTATGAATAAATATATATAGTTCTAATTTGTATTGATTATGCAGATGAGATAGCCTCCCCTAAACTTCACTAAGGTATGATTTTGAGTATGTCTATATTTGGTTTATCTAACATGGCATGGTTGTAGGAAATAGAAGATCAAAGATGACAAGAAAAATGGTGGATTACAGTTCACGTGACTCTCCTTATAGATCAGTTGAGCAGGAAAGAGATGAGTACTCTCCTGATATAGTAGATACACAGAGAAGCTTGAAGGTAGAAATCAGAAGTTGCAAGGAAAATAATGACAGAATAATTTAGTCACGGGAAATACTTTCCAAATCTCAGGAAAAGAAATTAGAGGTGAATGCAGTTATCCTTCAAATATTATTATTTTTATAGAGACACGGATTAGTCATGGACAAGAGGAAAGGACTAATGGGGCATATGGTAGCAAGTCTCAATCAGGATATAGGTTAGAGAGGGATGGCACAATGAGAGGTGGCAGTTGGTTGGATACACCTAACAAGAGAGGTAGTGGTTATGGGTTCTATTCTAGTTCTGGATCAGAGAGACATCATGGTCATCATTGTTATCATCCTTATTGGAGGATTGAGAAGCAGTACTTGCTAGATGAGTTCAAGAAATCCAAGCCTCCTACATTTGATGGAGAGCTAAATAAACTAGAAGATTCAGAAACATGGCTACTTGGGATGAAGAAGTTATTAGAGTTTCATGATTATACAAAGAATATGAAAGCTGGGATATTTATTTTCAATCTCAAGGAAAAGACTGACATCTGGTGGGAAGATGTGAAGCATGTCATAGGCATCAAACCAGAGGAGTTGAGTTGGCATGAGTCTAAAAGACTCGTCAGAAAGAAGTACTTGTCCGAGAGATATTACAATGTAAAGGCTAAGGAGTTCTATGAGATAAAGATGGGTTCTATGATAGATGAAGAGTATGACTAAGTTTCTATATCTGTCAAGGTATGTGCCATACCTTAAGGATGAGAAGACGAAGGTTCAAAGGTTCATCAATGGATTTCCTTTAACATTTAAGGATGTTGGACACCTAATCCTAAGTGGGTTAGTGTGGAAGTCGAATGGACAAAAGGAGTCCAAGAGACCTTGGGATCTGAAACCCAAGAGTCACATATTTGTACTATAAATGTATATCTGATGTTAATAAAAAATGAACTCACTGATTTATCTTTCCTATTCTATATTTTCCATGTGTGTTTAACATGGTATCAGAGCCGCTTGTTTTTCTGTGGCCTGTTATGTGCATGTCAGTCCTGCACCTCTGCCCATAATCATGTGTCTGAGCTGCCTTGAATAGCGTTGATGTGGTCTTCATTATCTCTGTCACTGTGTACGTTTTTTGCTAATGCGCTACTCCTGACTGACATCTCTGTCCACTGCTCCTGTGCTGCTCACCTCTGTCCATGGTATTTTTAGCGCTGACCTGATTTGAAACGTTTTCCTTGTACCTGCGCTCTGGGCCTGACACGGTATCTCTGCGCTTGTCAGCAAAAACGCTTCTGCCATTCTTAATGTAACAGCCACTTGCAATTTCAAACCCGCCAATTCGAGTTAGTTGAGGAATATGAACCAGTGACGGTATGACCGCTTGTATGTCTCTCTAAGAGTAAACTTGGTCGACCGTGTGGATTGCCGATGGTGTTCAAGTATCAGTTCCATTTGCGGAGCGCTGGTGTTTCGAACCATATCTCCCATATGTCATTTCTAGCTTAATATGCAGAGATTCCCTCACGCCTGTTATCGTCGCAAGTTTCAGAAGACTCTCCTCCCTGGTGATGTGAGTGGCTTATGCCCTTGAGCCAGCGTAGCTCCATGTCTAGTCTTAGCGATAGAGCCGTGTATTTAACATCTCCCCAGAAGTAGAAGAACTTCATGAAAGTCTGAGCACACAAGCACAAATTTTGAGCCTTGGCAATCGAGTCCCTTAGCCAAGAAGAGGTTGAGTTCGTTTTTTAAGGTGTTAGTCACTGTGTGGAGAATATCTGAAGATGTTGGTGGTTCGAGCTATCCTTTTGAGAGGCAGCTCTAATGTTTAGTCACGGTTAGGAGTATCTTTCACTGTGGTCAAGTTTCCCTTCCTCCTCGGCTGCGTGTTACTCAATGTCTTGAGCGTATGGGCTGTAAGGGATGAAGCACTGTACAAGGAGGTCGTACTTCATAATCTGGTCATGAAACAAATACTTAAGAGGTTGTACTCTGCTACTGTGTATGACCACGAGTTCTGGAAGCTGTATTGAGGACGACGAAGGTCATTTTCCATCTTTATCGTTGTTGTAGCTTCACTGTGGGACTGCATGCTATCTCAGGGTCAATCTTTATGTGTGATACTGTTGAAATAATGACCGCTGCCAATTTCTGTAGAGATAACCATATTTTTCCCTGGAAGGTTGGCTTATAAGCTTCTCACCTTTATCACCGGGACGCGATGAAGTGCCTTGGTCGCGTTTTTCAACGTTGTAGCTTCTTATAACCTGCTTACCTTTCTCACTGGGATGCGGTGAAGTGCTTCCGTGCCTGATCGTTGCGGGTTGGTCGACCTGATGCGAAATTATCCAATCATGCAGTGCCCACTCTACATCTGTCCTTGTCCATTTGTCACCATGAAGCATTCTTCCCGGCTCTTTCTTGACAAATAGAAAGCGTTCGCTGTCGCTATCAATACCATGGAGATGCTGGACGATTGAAGTTACAGATTCTTCGGTAAGCTGCCCTTTGAGGCTTGAAAACATTCGCGCTTCATCTTTATAGTACTAGCGTTGCTGTAATGCCTCCAGTATAGATCTCCCAAAACGATTCTAAGCTCAAAGAGATTTAGCATGCATCTTTCGAGGCAGTCACGCGTGCCGAGGACGAATTTAAGAGGTGGGCATGGAGCATGTTTAAGTGGCTCTGCTTTATAAGTTTCCACCTTCAGGTAAGCTCTCTGCAACAGTTGGCAAGCTCTTTGACCGCTTGCAGGGTGGATATAGAATTTGACATAAGCTCCTTCAAGATCGAATTCTTGGACAATTAACAACATGAATGCTCTTTAATAATGGCGGTAATGGTTTGACTCAGAAGTTGCATCTTAGATGTGATTGCTTGCTAGCTTCCCGTGAATACTTTTGTGTTAATTTCATAATATATGAGCAACAGAATGAGGCCGGCATTTCTCATGCTAATTTCCGCATCATTAATCCTTCACTCCTTCCGAGCTTCACTAATCCTTCTTTTCATTTCCTTGTAAGTTGTGTAAATCTGATCTGGAGCTGTAAATCTGAATAAGATAAGGACCAACACAATAGAAGGTATCGTGGGAAAGCAGGCACTCGATAGCCTCGAAGCAAGAGCGCTTCTTACCAAAGATTCAAATAGGGTTGTAAGTGCGCATAATGTCATTTTGTCTCTTGTTAAGAAAATGGAAACAGAAACGAGATTCAAACTCACCAATGCAGGTCAAATAGAGGAACTACCTGAGAAGGATATTAAAGGTATTTGGGTTGAAAGCGAAAATAAGGATCTTTTCCGTAAACTGGCTACAAACTTGTATTTTCTGTGGTTATTTCAGTTGAGCAGCATATCACTGTACCTGTAGTTGAAATCTTAATGAGTATAGACTATTGGAAGTGATGTTTGGTGATGTACCTCTGCTATAGAGGGTCTCAAACTTCCTCATCTCATTGGATGTGTGGTTGTGAATATATTAAAGACACTCCATATTTATTTCTCTGTCCTAGAGTTGAATACGTTGCATACATTACCACTGTGGTGTTTTCTCTGTAATGACGGAGCTTCTTTGATGTTATAACACTTATCTACAGCCACTGTTCTTCCTAACATTTGCTGGTATATTCTACTTCAGATCTCTGTTATTATTAGAGTTGATATATCAGAGGTATATGTAATCCATTCCTGTAGTTGAAGTTCGAATTTCAAAGAAGGAAGAAGTCATACAAAGCGTATCTTGGTATACCTGAGCATTTTAAGGGTGAAACATATCTATTGTATCTGTGTTGGAAGGACTTTGAGCCTCTCATTCCTGCTGGACACAAATCTGTCAGTGATTGGCTAAATTCTTAGCTGGTTAAGTGCCTTTTTCAAACTGATATTCTTAATTTTTTGAAATCTTCAATAACTAGGGTTTGTCTAGACTTGGTATAGTCTCCACTAGGATTGTTGAGAGTTCATTTCTTTGTTGAGACAATGGCTAGATTTGATGATGTATTAGAGTTACTGAATACACTAATACACTCCACTATTGGTGGGAAGGTAAATGTTAGCAAAGACACTCTTTGTGACATTCAGACCTGCCTGCATGATGCACAAGAAAAGATTGATTTTTTGCAACTAGAATCTCAGTTCCAGCAATATGAGCTTCAACAGATTTGTCATTCCAAATTGTTTTCTGCTCAAAACAATATGTTGTTCAAGGTTAAACCAGCAAGTGGTGAAATTAGTAAGATTAAGGTTGAATCAGATCCAGAATCAAATAAAGCAGCAGTTGTATATGCAGATGCAGAAACTCAGTCTGCACTTCCCAAGCCCATCATCAGACCTTGGGAACAGCTTGTCCACAACAAGCACAAAACTGGTCTTGGATATGACAAGGACTTGTCCTTTCATATTCCAGACTATGCCAAGCCCATTCAGTTTCAGAGTGCTAGATTCATTCATGACAGTTCACCTGCTCCTTATGACAGTTCAACTTCAGCTGTTCCAGACTCTGCCCCTCTTCCACAGCAACAACAACAACAACAGATTGTGAAATTCCAACACTGTGATCGAGTTGGCCATTTGAAAGATCATTGTTTTGATCTTCATCCATGTAAGCACTGTCATAAAACCAACCATTCTTCACATAGATGCTTCAGAAATAAATGTCCTGCAAGAACAAAGATTCATCTTGGATGGATCGCTTCTTGGCAATGGGCATCAACAGCCAAGAAGATATTCCAAACACATGTCAGAACTTGTTCCAGAGTATTGAACAGTCTTGCAGTTGAGTTTTCTCCATCATCTCATCTTGTATCTGACAGGGGGGGAAATGTTGGTCATCTACAAGCTTCAAAGTCACATCAAGCGAGCCTGAGCCACAACCTGCCACATCAGTTTCAGAGTTGTAGCCAGCAACAAAGATGCCCGTGAACATGCCTTCAGTTGGCGATCTGGGACACTTTCTCTAGCAGAAGACTTCAGCTTCTTGCCAGTTTTGAAAGAGTTTCGGGAACAAAATTGAGAACACTTCCTCTAGCAGAAGACACCAGCTTCTTGCCAGCTTTGGAAGAGTTCCAGGAATTGCATTAAGCATTCCAGAGTTGTTGGTCATCCTTAAACCATCACAGGTTGAGACTTCCCTTTTCAGGTTGAAGTTTTACCTTTTATGCGGGGTGAGACCTCCCTTTTATGGTTGAAGTTTTCCCTCTTTAAAACAATAGGATCACTTCCTCTAGCAGAAAACTTCAGTTTCTTGCCAGTTTTGGAAGAGTTCCGGGAACTGCACTAAGCGTTCCAGTGTTGGTGGTCATCCTTAAACCACCGCCCTTTTTACCAACATTTCATAGAGCACATTCAGCCTAGTGCTGCCATGCAATTTTTGCACATTTTGTATTACAGCTCTCTTCTTGGACTCATACATAACCCTTCGGATTAAGGGGGGAATGTTGGACACCTAATCCTAAGTGGGTTAGTGTGGAAGTCGAATGGACAAAAGGAGTCCAAGAGACCTTGGGATCTGAAACCCAAGAGTCACATATTTGTACTATAAATGTATATCTGATGTTAATAAAAAATGAACTCACTGATTTATCTTTCCTATTCTATGTTTTCCATGTGTGTTTAACAGGATCGGATTGAGTATGATGAGCCTCGGTCATTGGAGGAAGTCATTTGGAAGTTGAAATATTGTTATGAGCAATCGAAGCATAAGTCTGAGCCTGAGAGGAATTGGAAAGGGAATGACAAGACTAAAGGAAAGTAGGTTAAGAAGCCAGGAAGACCTCAGGATGCAGGTAACAAGGAGAATGTAGCGTCATACAAAAATTTCAATGGAGTTGAAAAAGGACATGGGTCTCATCCTAACGAGCAGAAAAAAGGCGACGAAAGGAAGCCTTTGCAGTGTTGGAATTTTGGTGGAGAGCATCATTAGAGATATTTTCCATAGCATTAGGGTGGCAAAACTCATATTTATAGTGCTTAGGAGGCATAGACAGTTGGAGATATTGGGCAGAGCATTCCTCGTATTTATGCAGTGGTGGATAGTAGGTAGGTTGATCATCAAACATCCATTATTGACATGGAAGGTAAGCTTTTTTATCAAGTTATTTCTATTTTGATTGACCCTGGATCTAACTATGGTCATATTAGTCCTGACTCGGTGGATAATTGTTGCTTGGATAAAGAATTTCATGCAAAATCATGGTTGGTGTAGTTGGCTACAGGGACCAAGAGAAGAGTTCATCATTGGGTGAGAGCTTCTGCATTTGAGTTGAATGGTATGCCTACATCATCACATCTAAATGTGCTTCCTTTAGGTTCATACACTATGCTTTTGGGCATGGATTGGTTGTACATTCATGGGACTAAAGTGGATTTTTATGATAAGGCTATTGAGTTCCTAGATGATGATTGGGAAAGAAGAGTCCTGCAGGGCAAGAAGAAGCCTACATAAGTGAGAATGGTTACAGCTATGAAGGAAAAGTGTTGTTACAGAAAGGGATGTGTATTGTTTTCAGTTCATATTTCTAGTCATAAGATTGATTATTTGTTTGATTAGTTGAAGGGAGCAGCAGTGTTCTAAAAGATTGATTTTAGATCAGGGTATCATCAAGTGTGCATCAAGGAAGAAGATATTTAAAAGACTGCATTCCATACGAAGTATGTGAATTATGAGTTCATAGTGGTTCCTTTTGGTCTTACTAATGCTCCATCTACTTTCATGTGTTTTATGAACAGTGCGTTGCATCCTTATCTGGACAAGTTTGTGATAGTGTTTATTAATGATATATTGATATATTCTAAGAATGATGAATAGCATGCATAACACCTAGCAGAAGTATTGAGATTGTTGAGATAGCATCAATTCTATTCCAAGCTTAGAAAGTGTAGTTTCTTTCATATTGAAGTTCATTAATTATGACATGTTGTTTCTAAGGAAGTTATAGCAGTGGACCTAGAAAATATTAAAGATATCATGGAGTGGCCAGCTCCTAGGAATGTGGATGAGGTCAGATCATTCATGGGACTATAAATTTATTACAGAAGGTTCATAGGAACTTCTAATGAGTTGCCTATCCTATTACATATTTGTAGAGGAAAGGAAAGAAGGTTGAATGGACTAAGGAGTGTGCAGCTAGCCTTGAGCAGTTGAAACATTTGCTTACAAATTCTCTGGTTTTAAAGATTGCAGATCCATATAAAGAGTTTGTGGTATATACAAATGCTTGCAAGAGAAGACTTGGTGGAGCCTTGATGCAGGAAAGACAGGTGGTATGATATGAGTCAAGGAACTTGAATGAGCACGAAAAGAACTATGTGACTCGTGATCTTGAGTTGGAAGATATCATTCATGCATTGAATATGTGGAGATAGTATCTTCTTGGCAGGAGATTCGTCTTAATTAGTGATCACAGTGGGATGAAGTACTTGTTTTACCAACCCGATCTGAATTCCAGGAAATCCTTGATGGTTGGCTACCCTCGACAAGTTTGACTTCGATATTAGGTACATCAAGGGAAAGGAGAGCAGGGTTGCAGATGCTCTCAGTAGGAGGGTGCAGGTGAATCATATTGAAGCAGTAAGTTCTTATGGGATGGAATTGCAGGAGCAAATATTGCAGGCAGGACATCATGATGACAGGTACCAAGAGTTGAAGCAATATTGCAGTAGCAAGGTGAAGGTGATAGGGATGAGGAGGATCACCTCACGGAAGATGGATTGGTTAGATTCAAGGAAAAATATTTATGTGTCAAATAAAAATGAGATCATGAAGCTTATCTTGAGGGAGTTTCATGTGAAGCCATGTTCAAGTCACTTATGATATCAGAAGACTTTGACAGTAGTTAAGAAGTTATATCATTGGTCGAACTTGAAGAAAGAGTTTGTTGAGTTTGTTGCTAGATGTATAGACCGTCGATGGGTAAACGCAAAGTGTAAGCATCCAGTTGGTTTTTTACAGTCAATTTTGATTCCAAAATGGAAAAGAGAGGTCATTTCTATGGAGTTCATTACATTTTTTTCAAGGACATCAAGACAGCATGGTTCCATCATAGTTGTGGTTGATAGGTTGAGCAAGGTAACTCACTTAATTATAGTTAACTCTACTAATTAGCTAGTGTGGTAGCTCAGATCTTCATCAAGGAGATAGTGAGATTGCATGGTGTTCCTAAGAAGATCATATCAAACAAAAATTCCAAGTTCCTTCCAGATTTTGGAAGGAGTTGTTTGTAGGTTTGGGGACAGAGTTGGCTTTCAGTACAGCTTATCATCTATAGATAGATGAACAGAAAGAGAGGGTTAACAGGATTCTTGAGGACATTCTGAGGATGTATATCATGCATCAGTAGAGGAAATGGGAGGAGTATCTTCCACTAGTAGAGTTTGTGTATAATAATGGGTATCAAGAATCCTTGAGGATGAGTTCGCTTGAGGCTTTTTATGGGAAAATTTGTAAAACTCCTATCAGTTGGAGTGATCCAGTGAACAGGGTACTAATTAGATCAGAAATGTTGGTTTAGATGGAGTAGGAGATGTAGGTTTTAAGATGAATTTAAAGGTATCATAGGACAGGCAGAAGAGTTATGCAGATTATCATGGAGAATTCAAGGAGTTTCAGGTTGGATAGCATGTGCACTTGCACATCAAACCCAAGAGGAGATCCTTGATGATTGGGTCATGTGCCAATCTGGCACCTCAATATTGCGGGCCTTTTGAGATTCTTAAGAGGATTGGACCAGTGGCCTAATGACTTGCACTACCGTCAACAATCAAATTCCACGATGTTTTCCATGTTTCATTACTTAAGAGATATGTGAAAAATTTTGATCATGAGATTGATTGGTCTATATTGCAAGTGGATCTAGAGGGAGAATTCTAGCCAGAACCTCATTGCATTTTACAACAGAAACAGTTCATGCTCCAGAATAGAGAAATCAAGTAGGTTAAAGTGCAGTGGAAGCACTTTGGGCTCGATGAAGCTACATGGGAGATGGTTGATCAGATGTGGGCTATGTATCCTTATTTATTGGATATTTTAGTAGATGTATTTGATTTATGTGTTTTGTTATGTTTATCCATATGTGTATTATATTCTGCAATGAGTTTTGCTATAAAGCTCCAACAAGCAGTATGGTGTTCATGGTTTCAGCAATTTGGTATGATGTAAATGTTGCATTGAGTTGGGTTATAAAGCTTCATGGGAAACATGTTTTACTGGTTATAAGCGCCATTGAACACAGAGGACAGTGTTCCCCCAAGGGGAGGGGTTTGTAACATCCCTTGGTTTATTTTCCATGTAAATAAAAATAAGACCAAAGTCATGGGACACATATTCCCAGCTGAATGTTGGGTAAAACACTTTAGTGGGCATCACTTGTGATTAATTGAGGCAATGGAAATTGGAAAAGGAAAAGAGGCATTAATTTGTATTTAATTATGAGAAATAAAGGAAAATAGGAGAAAAGGAAGGTGAATAGACACAGATTTTCATGCAAGGGAAATTAGAGGGAAAATGAAGAAAATAAAGGCTTCAGAGAAACATTTCACAACTTTTGTTGGTTTAGATTTTTTCAGTTCAGTTTTGGGCTCTCTCATTTCATTCTTGCATTCTCTCATACTCTCTACACACTTAGAGAAATCTTGGAGCATTCTTGGAGCAGTTGGAAATTCACTTGGATTGGAGAAAGAAGGTAAAGAAAAGCAGGAAAGTAGAAGGGAATAGTTGGATTAGCAACTACAACTAGATTGCTTGCAGGTAAGAAGTTACATGTGTGATTTCGTTGCTAATTTCTAGATGCATGGCATATGCATGTGATTCTCTGGTTATGTGTTGTCATTGGCATGGATATTTTCTTAGATTAACAGTGATTTCCTAAATGAGTGAAATTTCATTTTTCAATGTTTCTCTGAGGACATTGTTAAAGGGAAGAAAATACTATGAATTGAGGAACTTGAAACAAACATTGCCATCTTGTCTAGATTTCTTTTGTATTCGCTCATTATTAGTTCTATGCTAATTAATGGAAGTAATATGTATCTATGTGTATTTTTATATTCAGTAGGGTTATAAGAGTGAATAAGTTATTGTTTTAATTGCATTTATAAAGATGCTTTTAGGAAATTTCATATATGAAGGAAGCATAAGAAACTTATACATGGTTTAAATAACACCTCAAGAAAGAAGGGGATGGAATTACGTTGTAAATTCAAGATTTATTTTAAATTTTTCCATGTATGATAATAAACTAGGATTCATGGATATATACATTAAGAAGATATCATAATGTATGAATTATCATACCATCACTTAATTCACCTATTTAGTTTATGCAACTTGAGGAAATGGTGCCTTGATGAGAACATGGTGCTCATAGCCTAGATTAGGCTAAATAACTTAGCCAAACACATCCTAGATGGATCCTTAAAGGTTTTATTACATTAAATCTAATATTTGGCATTTTTTTTGTTGGTTAATAAATTTGAAATTGTTGACGAATCATGATAAGAATAGTGTTGATGATTTATTTCTCTTCATGTGATCTATGTTTTGATGATGAGATGTTTAATGATGTCATAGGTGAGAAAGTGGTGTCTTACTATTCAAGATGTTGTGATATCAATGATTTTGTGTTCTCATGATGACATGTGAAAGTTTTCATGTGGATTATTTTCTATTATCTGGTGATGTTATGATTATGAATAATGCATTAGTTGCATGTTGAGGTGGAAACCAGTAGATAATTCATCGTTGGCTAAGAGGCTAGTTTATTTGATGAACTCATGGTAATACATACTTATGAGGGATAATATCTATAAGTTACATTTTATGGGCTAGGAACAACTCAATATACTACTTGTGCTAGTATTTCTCATGCCTTGTATTAGAGTTGTGATGTCAAAGTCTAAAAGAAAGGATGGAATTGTGGGTGAGACTTCTATGACTAGGGTACATGATGTACCAAATCATATGCCTACCTTGGGGGAAAATGAGATGTCTAGGATACGTGATGCACCAAATGAGATGTTTACCTTGGGGGAAAAAGAGATGCTTGGGGTATATGATGTACTAGACCATATGCCTATATTAGGGGTAGATGAGATTTCGAGGGTATGTAATGTACTAGACTAGATGCTTGCCTTGGGGGCAGATGACATTCTTGGGATACGTATTGTACCAGACTAGATGGCTACCTTTGGGGAAAATGAGATGCCTAGAGTACGTGATGTATTAGACAAGATGCCTACCTTAGGGGAAATTGAGATGCCTAGGGCATGTGAAGTACCAGCTAACATGTCTACCTTGGGGGTAGATGAGATGCTTGAGCTATGTGATGTACTGGACCAAATGCCTTCCTTTTGGGCAAATGAGATGCATGGGGTACGTGATGTACCAAACTAGATTCCTTCCTTAGGGGCAAATGAGATGCTTAGGGTACATGAAGTACCAGACTAAATTCCCATCTTTGAGGTTAGATGAGATGTATGAAGTATGTGATGTACCAAACCAAATTCCTACCATGGGGGGAAATGAGATACCAGGGGTATGTGATGTACCAAACTAGATCCTTGCCTTGGGGGCAGAAGAGATGCTTGGGGTACATGATGTACCAAACCAGATGCCTACCATGGGGGCAGATGAGATGCCTACCAAAGGGGCAATTGAGATGCCTACGGTATGTGATGTAGTAAACCAGATGCCTACCTTAGGGGTAAATGAGATGCTTGGGGTACTTGATGTACCAAATCATACGTTTTCCTTTAGCTACATGAGATGCTCGAGGTACATGATGTGCCAGATTAGATTCTTTCCTTGGGGACATATGAAATGCCAAGGGTATGTGATGTCTACCTTAGGGGAAAATGTGGTCCCCATCCTTGGGGGCTTTGATAGACTAATGGGCTTTAACGATGGTTCCAAAAGTTGGGAAAAAGAGCTTGAGAGTACTCACACTTTCCCGAGTGTTGTGATGTAACTTTTGATGCATGTTGTGGTCACTTGGGGTGACCCTTATACTAGTTACAATAAAGGGCATTGTGTAGAAGATATGGAATAATGAATAAACAAGTTATAAGGTACGTGATTAGATTTAACTTCGGGATAAAGTTCCTTGAAGGGGGGAGTATGTAATGCCTCATATTATCAAATAAGTAAAATAAAGATAATAATAAAGAAACAAATTTCAAAACAACAACAACAACAATAATAATAAATAAAGTAATGATGATGATGATAATGGGAAAAGAAATGTTAGAAAAATTAAGAATTATATATTGAGAAGTGGATCTTAAAGATAAAGTCCTTTAATTCTTTATCATGGATGAATTATATGTAAGGAATGGAAAAAGGAGAAAAGAGGCATCTCTTTGGCTTCATGTAATTGAGGACAAGACTAAGAAGATTTGGCATTATAGTAGTTTGAGGGCTCAAGAGTGCCTAGTTATAGATGACACTATGAAATTAAGCATATGGTTGGGTGGAGAGTCATACCGCAAATGTTGGTTATGGTGAGTAGGATCATAGTGAAGCAACATTTCACAACATTTGTTCTAAGTGGATTTTTACCTCGCAGGTAAGTTCCACCACTCACTCCTTACATAGATTTTGTAGTTGGAATATACAATTATTTATTTTATCAATCAAGCTTTTTTTATTAAATTCTATGTATATGATTATTATTATATATCACATCAATACAATAATTATGTGACAAAATTGGAGAATAATTTTAAATATAGATATTTACAATATTTTGAATGGATAAATTTATTCATACAAGATTACCTAGTTAACTTCCACATTGACTATTAATAAGTTAAATTTCAAAATAAAATAAATCTAATTTTGTTAATTATATTTAGAAAGAAAAAAAGGATGGTAGAGAGGCAAAAGAATAAGGGTGAAAAAAATATGGAATTTAACAAAACATGGGAAAGTTAAGAAAGGGATTGATGAGTGTTGAGAATGTATGAAGTAAAAACGAAATACCAATAAATTATAAGGGATGAAATCAAATGTGATATAGATATTTAATTCAAATGAGCTTAATGTTTAATACTATATATTTCTTCTCACCTTTAAACGTAACAGGTTCAAATTCAAAAAGATAGAGCATGTATGTTTATGTATGCTACGCAATCAAATCTTTATGCGTCCTATGAATAAAAAGCTTCCATACATCAATTTAAAGAAACATTCATACAACAATTTTGTCTTTGATTAATTTGTGAATTTAAAATTAAATCAACATTATTATTGTGTACTCTCTTTCTTTTATTTATTTATTTATATATATATATATTATTATTTTTATCATCTTTTATGTTTTTTTATATTTTTGTGATTTTAAAATCATTATAAATTATAATTGCTTTATTTTATTTAAAAGATCCATAATTAGAAACATGTCTTGCATTAATCATTCACTATATTATATTGAAATTTAATATCTAAGTTCATTGTTCATTGGTAAAATGGTATAATAAATTAAACAACTAAAATGAGCATGAGAGTTTTCTATACGCCTTATAGATTGATGTAAGTCTTTGTGAAAGTTGGCATAGTAGTAATACAATTACAAACAAATAAGTCTTTGTGAAAGTTGGCATAGTAGTAATACAATTACAAATAATAAAAGTCTATGGAAAGAAAGATGCAATCATCAACATTTGATTCTACATCAATTTGTTGAGGGGTTATGAAAGTGAAAATACGTCAAGAAGTAGACCAGCTTAAGTCCAACCTAAGTCCAAGGTTATTGGTTTTATTATAGTATATTTATAAGTGCCATATTAATGTATATAATTTATTTTCACCTCTAAGTTGAATGTGTTATTTACGAACGGAATTTGATGGTTAAAATGTTCGTTAGTTTGGTTATTAAATATGGTTAAAAATATTTTATATTTATCATCAAATTAATTAAAAAATTAAAACTTTCATGAAATTGCAAAGATTATTTTTCCTTTTTAAAGAAATATGTAAGGGTAATAACTTTTCCTACTTCTGAACCTGTATGGAAATAGGGCATTTAAATAAACTAAAGGGCCAAGAGATTCAATATATAGATAGGTTCAGGGCCTTGCACCAGCCAAACTCCAACAAAAGTTCCAGAGCCATCGCAAAGGCCTCATCAGGATAGGGAATTGATGTCAGATGGATATCACAAGACAACTAAATTAAATCCATTTCACTACACAATAAATTGGACTTTGTGGCTGAGAAGATGTACAAAAGATCCCACCAAGAGCGAAATAAATAGATAAGACACCTAGGGAAGAAGATGATTAATAATACATGCCACTTATAGTTTGCATTAAGACACTAGCAAGGATCCTTGAGAATCGATTGTCAAAAAAGGAAAGGTTGTCGGATCCCAAGGCCCTTCTGCTTCTGGAAATGAGCCAAGAGCAGGGAAGTGTTAGGGGGGGGAACCACATCCCAATTTGAAAGAAATTTTCTCTAGTGACTTAATTAATTATGGAATGATTTCTCCTAGGAATACAAACATGATTAAGGGGTGGGGAGAATTAATAGGATCCACTCCCCATCTGACCTAACTACATTTTAAAATACCAAACATAGCTAAGGGTTTGGAAAATTGTCAAATTTGTGATCCCTTTCCATTCTTGCTTGACCCAAGGTGGAACTTTTTTTAGCTAAAGCATCAGCAACCAAATTCAAATTCTTATATAGGTGAAAGCATTCTAGTTTATAAAACTGAGAGGCGGAGATGAGGATCCTCTGATCCAGGGGAGAGGAATATGAGGATGTCGCCTTCTTGGCCTTGGTCAATTGTCCAATGACTAGCATTGAGCCTCCTCGAACTAATAGTTTGCAAATTTTCTTTTCAATGGCTATTTCCAATCCTTTCCATAAAGCTAGATACTCGGCTTGATTATTGGTCACTAGGCCAAGTCCCCAAGTGAATTGAGATACAATTTACATCGGGGCTAAATAAAACCCCTCCTGCTCCTGCTTCCCTCAAAATTGTAAAGATTATTAAATTTTAATAAATGGATGTATTAGCCTCTACAATGTCCCAGGTTGAGGAGGAGATCGAAAGAGGTAACCTCAAACCACTTGCAGTTCAGCAGCTAGCCCTGCTAAACCAGAGAGGGATCTTTGAAAGGATTTCACAGTCAATGACTGTAAGAAAGATGGATTTTAGGCTAGATATAATAGTTTTAGTTGAGTTTTTGAAAATTTAGGGTTTTTGGGTTGTTAGACCAGGGATGAGAAAAAGAAATTAGGTCAAGGTCTCAAAGGGTTGCAGTAGCAAGCATAAAGAGGAGCAAGATAGCAATGTCTTGTGATGAATCTTAGAATTTGGTCAATGTAGCGTAGGGTATGAAAATTTTAGAAGTTCATAATGAGCATGTATTACCATGAATTCATTAATCCAGAAGAACAAATACACAAACATGATTTTCCACATAAACAGAGCTTTGAATATAAAAAAATTTGCATATATAATTGTAAGGAAAATCACATGAGGAAAGAAAAACATGTTAAGAGATATGGATTCATTCATAATAAACTAATATAGAAAGAAAACAACATCCCAAACTCATTGTGCATGTATTCCTGAAAAATAGTTGCAACTGCTCCTTGATTAATTGTGTGAAAGCATAAGATACAAATCCTCTCCTATGAAGTCCAACCCTTCTCTCTGAATGAGAAATGATACATATAGACTCAATCAAACATCTTCCCCACCTTCAGGAGTCGAATTCCTAAGTGGTGGAACTGTTTCCAAGATTCTCTCAACCAACAAGTGAGAGTGAGAAGGTCAAAAACAAACTCTTCTCTTAGATTTTGATTTGAGTTTTGCTTCCTTTCTTAGGCCTAATTAACCATAAAAACAACCTATCATGCATATTTATTGATTATTACATCATCTAAACCTCGAACTACTAAATTTACATCATTATTTTAACTTTTACCAAGTCAAACTGAAAACTTGAGAAATTACACAGTGAATTTTTAAATAAAAAATCAGAAATTTGCAGAAGTGTAGTGCCAACTTTGAGGCCACTTTACATTCCTTTCTGAGGTCACATTTGATATTTTAGAGAACTTTAAACTAGCCTTTCATGTCTAGTTTCCATAACACCTTGAATTTTTGAAAATGACCCATGGGAAGGCCTTAAAAAATTGATTCTCCGAAGGTGTCTCCAAAAGCGCAGCGCCTGTCAAAAACAGTGGCAGAATGATGATTGTTTACCCCTTTTTCTCATTTTTCTCAAAATTTGAGCCTTGTTTGAGAAATCTGATTAAATTTTTTTTGAGAGGAGGTCATCATCTTTCCAAAAATGTAAGCCACTTGTAATTTGTAGCTCTAAGGAAAAGCACAGCACCTTGGCAGGGTCAAAATTTTGGTTTTTTCTGCAAACATAGGTCTTAAATATGGAGCGATATCTATCTAACCATAGGTATTTTTAAAAAACTGAGAGAGGTATTTTTAAAAAACTGAGAGAGGTTTTTGTCAATAAGGCCGTTTTGAAGAAACACCTCTCTAATTTTCGGGAAATCAATTTTCATTTGTTCGGAATATGTGCCACGCAATCATGACTAAAACAAGAAATTAACTTGAAAATTTTTTATTTTCTGACATAAGTCTCTACTAAATATGCATATCTCCAAATATATGATACATGTGTTCAAAACGAAGGAGTTTTTTTGTCCATTGGTATATTTTTGACAACATTCTCTTCCACTTTTGTCAATTTAATCTCCATTTGGTCAGAAACACACTTTAAATCAAAATCGTCCCTGTGTGCCGTAAATGAACTCTTGATGAGTTTGTGAGGCACTGATCTCTTTGATGTTAGATGGCTCAACTCTTTAGACATGTGCTCCATTATTTTACTTATTCTTTGCAGTGTGTGTGGCCTCTACTTCCAAGGTGAAACCATAGCTCACTAGGAGGAAGAATTAGGATATAGTTTTAGGCAAATATGGGATTTGAGATAGCCTTGTAGATGGAGGGGAATGAAGGGGTTAGGGGCTTTCTAAATTCTTGGGAAAATTTTGGGTCTTAGGGTTAGATGTTAGGGAGTGTAAGGAGGTGGAATTTCTTGAAAAGAGTGAGGTATATGTGTGAAAAAGTACAAAACACAATCCTAGCCTAGAAATTTGCAAAAACACAGCATTGAGCTAGGGTTTAGGGAAAATGAGGGGAAATGAAGGGAATGGGTATGGGAAATGGTTGGGAGGGCTATATAAGGTATGTGTGAGGGTTATGGAACATAAAACCTAGGATTTTTCTCATTGCAATGAAGAAAAATCATTTGGAAACCAAAGCACAGTGAAACCCTGGGAGAGGGATTTTCACTGAATTCTTCAAAATGAAGGATGCATAAGAGGTGCCAGATGTTTATTTGCTTGCCAAGGAGATGCTTAAACTTGTGAATTATGAAATGAAACACTTTTGATTCTTTGGATGGTCCTTTGTAGCTTGAAAGTTTATTTTTTCTTTGGTAGTGGCATGACATCATATGTCCCTTTGAGAAATGATGAGACGAGGTAGTGTACTGCAGCATTGTCTTATTTGAAATAAAACATTACCTTTACCTTTATTTTTCTTTCCCTAAGTTGCTAACTCCCTTTACCCACTGACTCACATGATGGACATGTTTTTGTTTTGACATATGGTATCATGATGACACATGGAGTGAAACCTTAGACCATGACCTAAAATGAGGAATTTAACCATTTCATGACCTAAGACACTTAAATGAAGATATGATACCTCGAAGAAGACAATGACCATGATGAGTGATGAAGACCATGAGTAAGTGAAGGGAGCAGCAGTGACCTAGACACAACAGCCAGTGACCAAATTTTATTTTGAAACCTAATGAAATGATAAAATTTGACCTCGAGACCCTAACAAAACCTTGTAAGAGCATATTTGATCACTGGTGACTGACATGACTGGCAGGCACTAACAGGATGTATTTTCAAACTATTGAAAATAGCAACAAGAAATGTTAAAAATAGAATCCTAAAATTCCAGTTTAATTTGTCCTTGAATTAAACTGAGAATTAAAATCAAATTCTATTCTCATAACAACTTGTAATAGTTAACTAGAGTGAGTTGACTTAGTAAACTTAGGAATTTCAAGTTGGAAGTCTTTCTGAAGTCATGTATATGTTATCCCTATATTATAGGGGTCCAATATGAGTTTAAATTGAGTTGGAAATTAAATAACTCAGTTTACTGAGTTAAGTTTAGTTAAATTAGTTCAAAACTGTTTTTGGAACTAATATAGGACTAACAGTCAGTTGGTGCATTAATGCATCCACTAGTGCTACTCCAGTTAACTGGGGATTTCCTCATGAGAAACTCATGCATGTCGATTCTGAGAAATATCCAGTTGAGACTAGAGTGCAGGGATAGTGTACTATCAGTTGTATAATTTACTAAGTTGTATAGATCATGCATGCAATCAGGAACTGAACCTTGAAGGGATTGTGCAGTTTTGGATGCATTGGTTTCCCTTTAAGATGGGCTAATCAGCCATAAGAATTGCGCAAGGAAATAGGGGCTTGGAGAGCTAGAGAATTGGCTAAGTGTTGGCCAAGAGTTTTCTTGTGAGCTGGAGATTGATTTTACTGAGTGTTGGGATTGTTCTTGTGAGAACAAGTATTGTATTATCATCTTGGATTTCTAATTTAATGCAATACAGATAGTGGGGTTTTGAGTTGTGGCTTTCCCCAGGAAAACTTATTGTGTTATGTGCCATTGATTTGTCTTCCTCTTGCTATTATTGTTTTCATCGATCTATTTCCTTCTGCTGGTTGAAAGTAGAATTAGATTCTTATCTCTTGTTTTAGTAGATTACATGAGCTTGTGAATCTACAGGATATTCTACACAAATTCCAATTTTGATGTCACTAAATCCTCAAATATTTATGTGAAGATATGATCTGAACTTAAACAGGAATGCAACAACTTACAGATATAATCATAAACACAACGATTCAGCAGAAAAACACTTCATTTCATTAATAGAAAAATATTGAACTATGCTTACAAACAGAATGGAAATAAGATAGCTCAGGTGATGGTAGCTTATCTTTGAGAAGAGATGTGGTATCTACACTTCCCTAAAATCTGTTACAATGAGGCTCAAAGGCCTATTTATTATTGGAAAATATAAGAAAACCCTAAACAACCAAAACCCTAACCCCAGGAGATGTAACACCAAGAGTTTGCGGGCCCTATTGGGGTTAGTTGGGCAGCCAACTTCCCGGGGTCGTAACTTGGTCATAGTATCTTTGTTTGGCACATACA